>JARYGA010057272.1:0-1200000 GCA_030545235.1 Helianthus tuberosus
AAGTCACTTTCGTTACTGGCTTGTTTCTTAACGAGGCTCTTACATGGTGGAACCTACAAGTGCAAACTTTGGGTGAAAACGCTGCTTATGCGTTAACTTGGGATGAACTGAAGGAACGTATGAGGGATAAATACTGTTCTCGTGCTGAACTCCAGAAGTTGGAGAACGAGTTTTGGAACCTTACCATGGTCGGAGCTGATATCACGGGATATACTCAAAGATTTCACGATCTGTCCCGTGTAATTCCTTATCTTGTAACACCAGAGTACAAGCGTATCGAATGCTACATCTGGGGACTTTCTGACAAGATTCGAAGTCTGGTTACTGCAGCTAAACCCACGACTATTACTCAGGCTGTGACTATAGCCGTGAGTCTTACTGAAGACGGGGTCAGGATGAAGATATTCACTGAGAAAGGTGATGACAAGAAGGAAACACATGTTGAGTCTTCCAACCGTGGGAAGAGGAATTACTCGAATTTCAAGAGGGGAACCCGTAGTAATAACAACAACAATAACAATAACCCCAGCAACAACAACAACAACAACAGGCGACAGAATAACCCGCAAAAGGATGCAAGGGTGTTTGTAGCCACAAACGACACTGGTCCTAAGAAGTATGCTGGTACTTTACCTAAGTGTGAACGATGCAAATTTCATCACGTGGGTGATTGTCGGGTTGTCAAGTGTGATAAGTGTGGCAAGCTTGGCCACCGTACCGAGTCATGTTGGGGAACGGGAAATAATACTGGATCGGGAAGTGGATTTGGTAACAAGAATGGAAACGGAAATGGTCGTAATCAAGGATGTTTTGGATGCGGAAGCAAAGATCATTACAAGAAAGACTGTCCTAAAGAAATTCAAGCTCGTGGTCGATCATTTGTGATTGGAGCCAAGGATGCGCGCCAAGACCCTAATGTGGTCACTGGTACGTTTCTCCTCAATGATCATTTCGCATCCATATTATTTGATACCGGAGCCGATTTTAGTTTTATCTCTATAGAATTTAAAAATATTCTGCGCTTGGAACCTAGTAAACTAGATGTTCCATATTCTATAGAATTGGCTAACGGTAGACTAATAGAGACGGGAGAAGTTGTTAAGGAGTGTACCTTAGAACTTGGTGAACAAAAATTCAATATCGATCTCTTACCCGTCGAATTGGGTAGTTTCGATGTAGTGGTTGGCATGGATTGGCTATCCAAAAATCGAGCTGAAGTCGTTTGCCACGAGAAGATCATTCTCCTACCACTACCGAACGAAGAGACACTTGTTATACATGGAGAGAAGCGTGACACCCCATTGCGGATCATCAATTGCATGAAAGCACATAAATACTTACGGAAAGGTTATATTGCCTTTCTAGCGCATGTAGTAGACAATAAGGCCGATAGGCCGAAGTTGACAGATATTCCGGTAGTAAAAGAATTTCCTGAAGTCTTTCCTGAAGACTTGCCAGGACTACCGCGTTATCGACAAGTCGAATTTCACATCGACTTGGTACCAGGAGCTGCACCTGTAGCCAGATCTCCATATCGTTTAGCACCTTCTGAAATGCAGGAATTGTCCACACAACTTCAAGAGTTGTGGATAAGGGATTCATCAGACCGAGTTTCTCGCCTTGGGGAGCTCCAGTTCTTTTTGTGAAAAAGAAGGACGGGACATTCAGAATGTGTATCGACTACAGAGAGTTGAATAAACTCACCATCAAGAATCGGTATCCACTACCGAGGATTGACGACTTATTCGATCAACTTCAAGGGTCGAGTTTTTATTCAAAGATAGACTTACGATCGGGGTATCATCAGTTACGGATTCAAGAAGAAAGCATACCGAAAACGGCTTTTCGGACTCGTTACGGTCATTACGAGTTTCTCGTTATGCCTTTTGGTTTAACGAACGCACCAGCGGTCTTCATGGATTTAATGAACCGCGTGTGCAGGCCGTATCTCGACAAATTCGTCATAGTGTTCATTGACGACATCTTGATATACTCACGATCGGCAGCCGAGCATGAACAACATTTGAGAACCATCTTAGAACTACTCAAGAAGGAGAAACTATACGCAAAGTTTTCCAAATGTGAGTTTTGGATTCGTGAAGTACAATTTCTCGGGCATATAGTGAACGAGAAGGGTATTCAAGTAGACCCGTCGAAGATTGAATCGATTAAGAATTGGGAGGCGCCCAAGACTCCCACTGAAGTGCGACAATTTTTGGGCTTAGCGGGATATTATCGGAGATTTATTGAGAATTTTTCAAAGATTGCTCAACCGCTAACTTCTCTTACACAGAAAGACAGGAAATTCGATTGGGGAGAGAAACAAGAAGCAGCATTTCAACATCTTAAAGACAAGTTGTGCATTGCACCAATCTTATCATTACCCGACGGTACCGATGACTTTGTGGTATACTGTGATGCTTCGCATCAAGGTTTGGGTTGTGTACTCATGCAACGTAAAAAGGTTATCGCGTACGCGTCCCGCCAACTGAAAGTTCACGAGAAGAACTATACCACTCACAACCTAGAGTTAGGCGCGGTGGTATTTGCTTTAAAAATTTGGCGGCACTACTTATATGGTACACAGTGCACTATTTTCACAGATCATAGGAGTCTACAACACATATTCAACCAAAAAGAATTAAATATGCGTCAGCGACGTTGGGTTGAATTATTAAACGACTATGATTGTGAAATCAAGTACCATCCGGGCAAGGCGAACGTTGTAGCAGACGCCTTGAGCCGCAAGGAACGAGTTAAAACACTAAGAGTGCGAGCACTAGAGATGACGATTCACACAGATCTTACCGCACGAATTCAAAATGCACAACAAGAAGCACTCAAGGAAGAACATATTCTAGAAGAATCACTTCGAGGCATGGAAAAACAGTTAGTACCAAAGGAGGATGGAACTTTGTACTTTGCGGGTAGAATTTGGGTTCCATTCTTTGGAGGTCTCCGAGATCTCATTTTTGAGGAAGCACATAGGTTAAAGTACTCGATCCATCCTGGATCAGATAAGATGTACCAAGACTTAAAGGAGTACTATTGGTGGCCTAACCTCAAAAAGGATATTGCTAACTATGTTAGAAAATGCTTGACCTGCGCGAAGGTCAAGGCAGAGTATCAGAAACCATCAGGTTTACTACAACAACCCGAGATTCCCGCTTGGAAATGGGAACAAATATCTATGGACTTCATTACGAAGTTACCCAGGACCTCGAAAGGTCATGATATGATATGGGTAATCGTCGATAGATTGACAAAGTCCGCACACTTCTTACCGATTCGGGAGAAGGATAGTACTGAGAAACTAGCGGAAATCTATCTCAAAGAAATAGTGGCTCGTCATGGAGTGCCTATTTCAATCATTTCAGACCGAGACGGTCGTTTTGTGTCAAGAATATGGAAATCATTTCAACAGGCCTTTGGATCTCAATTGAATCTAAGTACGGCCTTTCATCCACAAACTGACGGCCAGAGCGAACGGACAATCCAAACACTCGAAGATATGCTTCGTGCATGTGTTATGGATTTAGGCGGCAATTGGGATAATCATCTACCTCTAGTTGAGTTTTCCTACAATAATAGTTATCATACAAGTATACAAGCTGCACCGTTCGAAGCTCTTTATGGTCGAAAGTGTCGCTCTCCGCTATGTTGGGCGGAAACGGGCGATAGTCAATTAATTGGTCCGGAACTAGTTCAAGATACTACGGATAAAATTTTTCAGATCCGAGACCGTATCAAGGCGGCTCGCGATCGACAAAAGCTCTACGCAAATGGAAAACGAAAACAAGCATCTTTCGAGGTTGGAGAGAAAGTTTTGTTGAAAGTCTCACCTTGGAAAGGCGTAGTGAGGTTCGGTAAACGTGGAAAGCTTAACCCACGTTACATTGGACCATTTGAAATCTTAGAAAAGATTGGCACTGTTGCCTACAAGTTGAAGTTACCTAATGAACTTAGCAGTGTACACCACACGTTTCATGTGTCGAATCTTAAAAAGAGTCCAATACAAGTAACCGTTGCCATTCCTGTGGATGAAATTCACATTGACGACAAACTCTATTTCACTGAAGAACCTGTTGAGGTCACGGACTGGAAGGTCAATAAAACACGGAGAAGTCGTATCAAATTAGTAAAAGTTCGTTGGAATTCTCGTCACGGACCCGAGTATACTTGGGAACGTGAAGACCGAATGAAGGAAAAATATCCTCACTTATTTCCGAAAACTCCTGCAAAGAATAACAAAGCTAGAATTTCGGGACGGAATTCTAAATAACAAGGGGAGAATGTGACAACTGCCACTTTCGGGTAATTTACTTACATTTAAAACAGTGATTTACATTATACAAGCATGTGTTTTGAATATTCTGACTGCATGATTACATGGTATACATCT
The DNA here is from genome assembly GCA_030545235.1 of Helianthus tuberosus. Lineage (NCBI taxonomy): Eukaryota > Viridiplantae > Streptophyta > Magnoliopsida > Asterales > Asteraceae > Helianthus > Helianthus tuberosus. The sequence continues at coordinate 4,403 of JARYGA010057272.1, forward strand.
TAGAAAACTCATGGAATATTCATTGGTTATTACACATGATTCATTTTTATTGGGTACATTTGAAATAGTGCAAACAATTCACCGAAACAACTAGAGTAGTGCCTAGTGAACTAGAGTACTGACGAAAACTCCGGGTCCGCAGAAAACATCTGAAATGACATCTTAAGGACTCGGATGAGAGTCCACTATCAATTATATGTCAAACCCTATGAGGGAATACAAGGGTTTGGTTAATATTTTACCAATGCCCGGTAGCACTAAAAACTGTCCGAAATGCGCTAAAAGTGACCATTTCATGAATTTTCCGCAAAATTCAGCAATTGTATTTTATTACAAGATGCAAAAATAGATGTTTAGGCACCAATTTCATATGAAAATATTTATGGAATATCAATTTCACACATAACGGAAATTTTCCCTACAACTTCCTTAAGCGTACCTTTCGACTATTTACTAGCGAAACGAGCGCTAAACATCTAGCCGAATCATGTTTTGGCACAAGTAGCGAACTAGTGAACATTATTTTTAGTGTTGTAAGACTAGTTTATGGTCATTTCAAGTCAAGAAACATCTCGGAAAATTGCAAACCCTAAACACCTTAAACACTTAACAAATTACAACATTTTAAAGACCTTAAAAATGTCTAACACTTTTCACCATACAAGACCCCCCCCCCCCCCATGTTGAGGCCGTGAACAAGGGGTCCCACACCCCTTGTTTATGTTGCATAATATCTAGATATTATGTTATGAGCAAGTGGATTAAATTGGTAAATTATTATAACACTTAACTAGTAAGAATTACTAGCACTTATCCTCATTTTTCACCTTCATTTTCACAAGTAAACTCTCTCATCATATTCATCCATATTACCAAGAACACTAAAAAAACCCAATTATTTTTATCATCTCCTACATGATCAAGATGGATTTCCAAGTAACATAAGGTGATCTAAAGCTCTTGGAAGTGAAAGGAAGGATTTTTATTCATACAAAAGTATTCTAACATCAAGATCATCATCTTCTTAGTTCTTAATAATCTCTAAGATCATCCCTAGCCTAGTGCTAGAAGTAAGCTTCTATATTTTTTTTATACATATTATGTTTATGATTGTTATTATAACTAATAATAACTATATAATCATACATAATGAACAAGAAAAATACAATGAAGCAAAGATAAAAATCATGATATAATTATGTTTGTTTATATTGTGATCTTAGACTTGTTATATGCATATTAGATCTTGTTATGATGATTATGCTACAAATAAAGTGTTAGAAGATGTTGAAAGATATGATCTAAAAATTATACATGTTTATGTTAAAGGGTTTTAACATAAAGGATTAAAGGGATGATCATATCTAGTGATCTTGTGAAAGTAATTAGTGTTTTTATTTAAAAACAAGACTTTCACAAGATTATAAAAAAATAACATACAACTAAAGATTTTTATAAAAGTTGTTAAAACTAGAATTAAACTTGGTTTTTGAACTAGTTAACATATGAAAGGATCATGTTTAAAACCCTACATGATTTGCATATCATCTTGATAATTTCATGTTATAAAAGTCTCATAATGTTTAGTTAAGATGTTGAATAAATTGTTGTTGATTTAATAAAGAAAATGATATGTTTAATGAAACATGGTTAAGATAAAAATACAAAGGTTATATGGCCAATTTTTATAAAAACTTTATTTTATAAAATAACAACATTTTTGGGTAAATCTCTACAAGAGTTAAAAAGGTTATTAAAGAAGGGTTTATAAAATAAAAGACAAGAAAAATATATATTTTTTAAAAAAAATATATATTTGGTTACTTTAACAATTTTTGGTGTGATATATTACTTGGTGTATTAGTTAAATATATCAAAGTAGGAATATGCATCTAATGTCACATTTAAACTCAAAACACTTCATAACAAAAGTCCTACAAGACTTCACATATATATATACGCCTTAAAACGAATTACGGACGATCCGAATGAGCGGACACCATTTATGGTCAAAACGGACGACGGACGAATCCTTAAACGAGTCACAAATCCGAGGAGTTACTACGACGTTTAGACGATCTTTCGACACGAAAATATACATACACTATCGATAACAAAGTTTGGATGTTTATGAACTTATAAAAACTAGTATGTTTTTATTAACTAAAAAGTATACTTAGTGTATTTTTATAAAAATGTTTTTATAAAAAAATGAAAGACTTATACTTATTATAAATGGGCTTATTATATTTAATGGGCTATTTTATTATAAATGGGCTTACACTTTACTAGACTATTTTATTATAAATGGGCTTACACTCTTAATGGGCTTATACTTCATAATGGGCTTAACATAAACACATGGGCTAAGCCCAATACAAACATATGGGCCAAAGCCCAACACTATTCAAGCCCAATATTATTCAAGCCCAACACTATTCAAGCCCAACACTATTCAAGCCCAATACTATTCAAGCCCAACACTATTCAAGCCCAACACTATTCAAGCCCAATACTATTCAAGCCCAACACTATTTGAGGCCCAACACTATTTGAGGCCCAACACTATTTGAGGCCCAACACTATTTGAGGCCCAACACTATTTGAGGCCCAACACTATTTGAGGCCCAGCACTATTAAAGCCCAATAACTTGAAAACATGGGTTTGGCCCAATGATACTATTATTGGAAACACAACTATACAAGTGATACATACCAGACACAAGATTCAGCGGACGAGATCCGACTATACAACTCATTCATCGAATACACAGTTAACGAACATTGAACAACTCATACATCGAATACACAGTTATCGAACAGTAAAGACATACAAGTCTTACACATACGCAAGACAAAAGACTTGTACTCAAGTTATTTACAAAGACCGAAGTGTCTAACAAAAATAAGAACATTTGTAGGTCTCAACGCTATTCAGGACGACCGCACGTGAGATCTTATTTACATCTATTCACAGGACGCGATACTGTGAGTTCATGTTCCCCTATTCATTTAAATGTTTTACAACTTTACAACTATCGGGGAAGATACATGTTCAGAGTATGTTAAAGTTAGGTAATGAAACACCTTAGATCATGTGCGAATTAGGGCCATACTATAAGCACCATTAATCCAGTTTGGACCAAGGAACAAAGGACTAGATCTATTGGGTTTTGGCGAGCCCCACTCTTGGTCGTGGACCCATACAGAAGAGTGCGTTTGTGTCCCAGTCGATAGGAATCGGCATAAAATTGTCTAGGGTTGGTTTGCTTCCTATTTCGTCACACATATTAATGTCCTTGCAAAACATTAATGATCAACGATTTCATTGACGCTTTACATACTACAACTCACATTTTTCATACATCGTTTACAACTAAATTGCATGAATTAACCAACTTTTGTTGATGTTTTCCAAACTTAACATGTATTTCAGGGAATTAAAGGACCATGTCGGATTTCCCAGTCAAGATAACAAGTACAAGAACTCCATGCCATCTTTTGAAGGGTTTAACTATTATATTCCGCCTCTTTGCGGAAATATGATGGTTTAAACCTTTGTAGTTTATTTCAAGTTAATGTATGAAACAATAACGCTTTATTTTCATGTTAATGGTTTGTAACCGACACACTAAACTTATGTTGTAATCTTTTGAAACACTATGTAATGGCAATGGAGTATGTTTTATTCATATAGTTTGTTCATGTACATCGATATTTATGCAATGAAAACCAGACAGATCACACCTTGCGTTTCCGCTATGAGCGGGTGTGACAGCTTGGTATCAGAGCATCGATTGTAGTGAACCAGGATTTTTTTATTGAGTCTAAGTCTACAATCACTAGGGATCTCTCATGAAAACCATCTAAACACAAACACATGTTTTCATTTGCATAAACATTTTTCATGGTCCCTTTTCAACAAGAATTAATCTCATAACAAATCAAGCAAGGACATTAGTGTCTTAGTCTTCTAAATGGTAGACATGCAACTTTAAGTTAATCCACACAACTCAAGTAGGATAACTTAAAATGAACTCTATGTGAAAACTACATTTCGTGTATATATTTAAGATAACAAATGCTCATACGTGTCGAACAACTTATTTCTCAGGATATCATGTCTTCCTCTGAAGGAAGCAACATATACGACGACGTAGACCCGATGGAGCTATCCTCCGACGACGAGTATGTACCGGCAGTCCAGGTCATTACGTCCGACAGCGAGTCGGAGCTGACGATGATTTGGATGACTTTCAGCCGTTCGCGATTGTTGATGACATTATCGACGCAGACGGGTTAGGAGACATTATTGATGATGATGTGCTAGTTATGCCCCCTCTACTTAACGAGATAGTTATCATGGGTCACCCGGAGGGTGAACATGTGGTCGAGGTTATACCATGGGATGTCCTTCCTCTTGCTATTATGCCTTTTATTGACGACTTCGACGAGGATGACGACGCTGTAGTTCCTGTGATTCCCGTGGAGCATTTAGGTGATGAGTTGGGAGACGGGGATGTTCATGACGTGGTTATTTTGGAGGTCGCTGCACCGGTAGTCCCGGTTATTGTCATCTCTTCTGATTCCGATACTGATGCAGATGCTTCTTCTTATGCATCTGTTACTTCCTCTGCACTGCAGGCCATTGGCCTACAGCGCAATGCAGACATTGAGCTGGATGATGTCATACCTGATGAGCCAGTTGTCCCTGCACATGATCATGTTGCTCCTATTCTACCACATGTAGACCATACTGACGAGGCAGGACCCTCAGGACACGCCCATGTACCACCCGGGGACATGGATCTATACCCACATGTTATGCCCATTACCGATCCATATCACCCAGTGCATGACCCAGCTGCTACTACGGAGTTACGTGCTCGTGTGTTGACACTTGAGCATCAGATGGACTTTATCATCCGTCGAGTTAGTGAACTCGAGGATGAGCTTACTCACCTTATTGGTTTGGTACTTCTTGCTCCACCACCACTGGTCCATTTACCAGCCCATGCTCCACCACCACCACCAGGATCACCACCATTACCCCCACTACCACCGCAGATGCCACCAGTTGACCTACCACCAGTTGATCTACCACCCGTTGATCTACCGCCAGTTGACTTACCTGCTCGTATTCTGACACTTGAGCAGCAGATTGTATTCCTGAACCGTTTGGTTCTTGACTTGGAGGGTAGGGTTTCTGATGTTCACAGGTTGTTGTTCCCGATTCCCCCACCAGTTTTTCCCCCACCATAGACTATGTTTGCAGGTATTATGCTTTTGGGACGGGTATCTATATCCGTTTTATGTACATATTGATGATACACCAAGTTTTGAAGACAACCGACATACAGCGGGTCACACAGTTGGAAGGAAGATGTTGTTATCTCTTTTGTTGTACTAGACTAGTATGACCGGGTTATGTAGCCCGAGTCTATTTTTGTTCCTTTCAAACGATTATGTAACCGGTTGACTCTATATATATAAAACTTGGTGTTATATATTAAATGCATCTGAGTGGTCGGGTTGGACATATCTTATTGTTTATGTTAACTTATTTACCCTCATTATATGTTTGGTGGTGATATTGCTATTAATGTTATGAATATTTCTTTTAACAAACCAAATCAACGTCTAATCTTATCCTATTTCTCCTTTGGAAGAATCATGCCACCGAGGAGAATCTTACCTTCACGGACTAATCCACCCCCACCTCCACCAATGCCTACGACCGAGGCGGAACTGAATGCACTTATAGAACAGAGAATCGCTCAAGCTATCGCACTGTATGAGGCATCCCGTGTCGAACAAAGTGGAGGCACCGGCGGATCGGGAGGCCAGGGTCCAGGCGGTACATCAGGTGGAACCAATAATACGGGTAACATTTAGCTGTTTTGTTACAACTTACCAAATTTCTTTCTTAATCTATTCGTGCTATTCACTGTTTGCTCATTCAAAATCCGTTGTCCAATTTCAGGGTGCACATTCAAGCAGTTTCTAGACTGCAAGCCGCTTAACTATGATGGCACAGGCGGTGCTGTGGCTTATGTGAGATGGACGGAGAAAACGGATTCCACTATAAGAATGAGCAGATGTTCCGCTAATCAGCAAGTCACTTTCGTTACTGGCTTGTTTCTTAACGAGGCTCTTACATGGTGGAACCTACAAGTGCAAACTTTGGGTGAAAACGCTGCTTATGCGTTAACTTGGGATGAACTGAAGGAACGTATGAGGGATAAATACTGTTCTCGTGCTGAACTCCAGAAGTTGGAGAACGAGTTTTGGAACCTTACCATGGTCGGAGCTGATATCACGGGATATACTCAAAGATTTCACGATCTGTCCCGTGTAATTCCTTATCTTGTAACACCAGAGTACAAGCGTATCGAATGCTACATCTGGGGACTTTCTGACAAGATTCGAAGTCTGGTTACTGCAGCTAAACCCACGACTATTACTCAGGCTGTGACTATAGCCGTGAGTCTTACTGAAGACGGGGTCAGGATGAAGATATTCACTGAGAAAGGTGATGACAAGAAGGAAACACATGTTGAGTCTTCCAACCGTGGGAAGAGGAATTACTCGAATTTCAAGAGGGGAACCCGTAGTAATAACAACAACAATAACAATAACCCCAGCAACAACAACAACAACAACAGGCGACAGAATAACCCGCAAAAGGATGCAAGGGTGTTTGTAGCCACAAACGACACTGGTCCTAAGAAGTATGCTGGTACTTTACCTAAGTGTGAACGATGCAAATTTCATCACGTGGGTGATTGTCGGGTTGTCAAGTGTGATAAGTGTGGCAAGCTTGGCCACCGTACCGAGTCATGTTGGGGAACGGGAAATAATACTGGATCGGGAAGTGGATTTGGTAACAAGAATGGAAACGGAAATGGTCGTAATCAAGGATGTTTTGGATGCGGAAGCAAAGATCATTACAAGAAAGACTGTCCTAAAGAAATTCAAGCTCGTGGTCGATCATTTGTGATTGGAGCCAAGGATGCGCGCCAAGACCCTAATGTGGTCACTGGTACGTTTCTCCTCAATGATCATTTCGCATCCATATTATTTGATACCGGAGCCGATTTTAGTTTTATCTCTATAGAATTTAAAAATATTCTGCGCTTGGAACCTAGTAAACTAGATGTTCCATATTCTATAGAATTGGCTAACGGTAGACTAATAGAGACGGGAGAAGTTGTTAAGGAGTGTACCTTAGAACTTGGTGAACAAAAATTCAATATCGATCTCTTACCCGTCGAATTGGGTAGTTTCGATGTAGTGGTTGGCATGGATTGGCTATCCAAAAATCGAGCTGAAGTCGTTTGCCACGAGAAGATCATTCTCCTACCACTACCGAACGAAGAGACACTTGTTATACATGGAGAGAAGCGTGACACCCCATTGCGGATCATCAATTGCATGAAAGCACATAAATACTTACGGAAAGGTTATATTGCCTTTCTAGCGCATGTAGTAGACAATAAGGCCGATAGGCCGAAGTTGACAGATATTCCGGTAGTAAAAGAATTTCCTGAAGTCTTTCCTGAAGACTTGCCAGGACTACCGCGTTATCGACAAGTCGAATTTCACATCGACTTGGTACCAGGAGCTGCACCTGTAGCCAGATCTCCATATCGTTTAGCACCTTCTGAAATGCAGGAATTGTCCACACAACTTCAAGAGTTGTTGGATAAGGGATTCATCAGACCGAGTTTCTCGCCTTGGGGAGCTCCAGTTCTTTTTGTGAAAAAGAAGGACGGGACATTCAGAATGTGTATCGACTACAGAGAGTTGAATAAACTCACCATCAAGAATCGGTATCCACTACCGAGGATTGACGACTTATTCGATCAACTTCAAGGGTCGAGTTTTTATTCAAAGATAGACTTACGATCGGGGTATCATCAGTTACGGATTCAAGAAGAAAGCATACCGAAAACGGCTTTTCGGACTCGTTACGGTCATTACGAGTTTCTCGTTATGCCTTTTGGTTTAACGAACGCACCAGCGGTCTTCATGGATTTAATGAACCGCGTGTGCAGGCCGTATCTCGACAAATTCGTCATAGTGTTCATTGACGACATCTTGATATACTCACGATCGGCAGCCGAGCATGAACAACATTTGAGAACCATCTTAGAACTACTCAAGAAGGAGAAACTATACGCAAAGTTTTCCAAATGTGAGTTTTGGATTCGTGAAGTACAATTTCTCGGGCATATAGTGAACGAGAAGGGTATTCAAGTAGACCCGTCGAAGATTGAATCGATTAAGAATTGGGAGGCGCCCAAGACTCCCACTGAAGTGCGACAATTTTTGGGCTTAGCGGGATATTATCGGAGATTTATTGAGAATTTTTCAAAGATTGCTCAACCGCTAACTTCTCTTACACAGAAAGACAGGAAATTCGATTGGGGAGAGAAACAAGAAGCAGCATTTCAACATCTTAAAGACAAGTTGTGCATTGCACCAATCTTATCATTACCCGACGGTACCGATGACTTTGTGGTATACTGTGATGCTTCGCATCAAGGTTTGGGTTGTGTACTCATGCAACGTAAAAAGGTTATCGCGTACGCGTCCCGCCAACTGAAAGTTCACGAGAAGAACTATACCACTCACAACCTAGAGTTAGGCGCGGTGGTATTTGCTTTAAAAATTTGGCGGCACTACTTATATGGTACACAGTGCACTATTTTCACAGATCATAGGAGTCTACAACACATATTCAACCAAAAAGAATTAAATATGCGTCAGCGACGTTGGGTTGAATTATTAAACGACTATGATTGTGAAATCAAGTACCATCCGGGCAAGGCGAACGTTGTAGCAGACGCCTTGAGCCGCAAGGAACGAGTTAAAACACTAAGAGTGCGAGCACTAGAGATGACGATTCACACAGATCTTACCGCACGAATTCAAAATGCACAACAAGAAGCACTCAAGGAAGAACATATTCTAGAAGAATCACTTCGAGGCATGGAAAAACAGTTAGTACCAAAGGAGGATGGAACTTTGTACTTTGCGGGTAGAATTTGGGTTCCATTCTTTGGAGGTCTCCGAGATCTCATTTTTGAGGAAGCACATAGGTTAAAGTACTCGATCCATCCTGGATCAGATAAGATGTACCAAGACTTAAAGGAGTACTATTGGTGGCCTAACCTCAAAAAGGATATTGCTAACTATGTTAGAAAATGCTTGACCTGCGCGAAGGTCAAGGCAGAGTATCAGAAACCATCAGGTTTACTACAACAACCCGAGATTCCCGCTTGGAAATGGGAACAAATATCTATGGACTTCATTACGAAGTTACCCAGGACCTCGAAAGGTCATGATATGATATGGGTAATCGTCGATAGATTGACAAAGTCCGCACACTTCTTACCGATTCGGGAGAAGGATAGTACTGAGAAACTAGCGGAAATCTATCTCAAAGAAATAGTGGCTCGTCATGGAGTGCCTATTTCAATCATTTCAGACCGAGACGGTCGTTTTGTGTCAAGAATATGGAAATCATTTCAACAGGCCTTTGGATCTCAATTGAATCTAAGTACGGCCTTTCATCCACAAACTGACGGCCAGAGCGAACGGACAATCCAAACACTCGAAGATATGCTTCGTGCATGTGTTATGGATTTAGGCGGCAATTGGGATAATCATCTACCTCTAGTTGAGTTTTCCTACAATAATAGTTATCATACAAGTATACAAGCTGCACCGTTCGAAGCTCTTTATGGTCGAAAGTGTCGCTCTCCGCTATGTTGGGCGGAAACGGGCGATAGTCAATTAATTGGTCCGGAACTAGTTCAAGATACTACGGATAAAATTTTTCAGATCCGAGACCGTATCAAGGCGGCTCGCGATCGACAAAAGCTCTACGCAAATGGAAAACGAAAACAAGCATCTTTCGAGGTTGGAGAGAAAGTTTTGTTGAAAGTCTCACCTTGGAAAGGCGTAGTGAGGTTCGGTAAACGTGGAAAGCTTAACCCATGTTACATTGGACCATTTGAAATCTTAGAAAAGATTGGCACTGTTGCCTACAAGTTGAAGTTACCTAATGAACTTAGCAGTGTACACCACACGTTTCATGTGTCGAATCTTAAAAAGAGTCCAATACAAGTAACCGTTGCCATTCCTGTGGATGAAATTCACATTGACGACAAACTCTATTTCACTGAAGAACCTGTTGAGGTCACGGACTGGAAGGTCAATAAAACACGGAGAAGTCGTATCAAATTAGTAAAAGTTCGTTGGAATTCTCGTCACGGACCCGAGTATACTTGGGAACGTGAAGACCGAATGAAGGAAAAATATCCTCACTTATTTCCGAAAACTCCTGCAAAGAATAACAAAGCTAGAATTTCGGGACGGAATTCTAAATAACAAGGGGAGAATGTGACAACTGCCACTTTCGGGTAATTTACTTACATTTAAAACAGTGATTTACATTATACAAGCATGTGTTTTGAATATTCTGACTGCATGATTACATGGTATACATCTTAGAAAACTCATGGAATATTCATTGGTTATTACACATGATTCATTTTTATTGGGTACATTTGAAATAGTGCAAACAATTCACCGAAACAACTAGAGTAGTGCCTAGTGAACTAGAGTGCTGACGAAAACTCCGGGTCCGCAGAAAACATCTGAAATGACATCTTAAGGACTCGGATGAGAGTCCACTATCAATTATATGTCAAACCCTATGAGGGAATACAAGGGTTTGGTTAATATTTTACCAATGCCCGGTAGCACTAAAAACTGTCCGAAATGCGCTAAAAGTGACCATTTCATGAATTTTCCGCAAAATTCAGCAATTGTATTTTATTACAAGATGCAAAAATAGATGTTTAGGCACCAATTTCATATGAAAATATTTATGGAATATCAATTTCACACATAACGGAAATTTTCCCTACAACTTCCTTAAGCGTACCTTTCGACTATTTACTAGCGAAACGAGCGCTAAACATCTAGCCGAATCATGTTTTGGCACAAGTAGCGAACTAGTGAACATTATTTTTAGTGTTGTAAGACTAGTTTATGGTCATTTCAAGTCAAGAAACATCTCGGAAAATTGCAAACCCTAAACACCTTAAACACTTAACAAATTACAACATTTTAAAGACCTTAAAAATGTCTAACACTTTTCACCATACAAGACCCCCCCCCCCCCATGTTGAGGCCGTGAACAAGGGGTCCCACACCCCTTGTTTATGTTGCATAATATCTAGATATTATGTTATGAGCAAGTGGATTAAATTGGTAAATTATTATAACACTTAACTAGTAAGAATTACTAGCACTTATCCTCATTTTTCACCTTCATTTTCACAAGTAAACTCTCTCATCATATTCATCCATATTACCAAGAACACTAAAAAAACCCAATTATTTTTATCATCTCCTACATGATCAAGATGGATTTCCAAGTAACATAAGGTGATCTAAAGCTCTTGGAAGTGAAAGGAAGGATTTTTATTCATACAAAAGTATTCTAACATCAAGATCATCATCTTCTTAGTTCTTAATAATCTCTAAGATCATCCCTAGCCTAGTGCTAGAAGTAAGCTTCTATATTTTTTTTATACATATTATGTTTATGATTGTTATTATAACTAATAATAACTATATAATCATACATAATGAACAAGAAAAATACAATGAAGCAAAGATAAAAATCATGATATAATTATGTTTGTTTATATTGTGATCTTAGACTTGTTATATGCATATTAGATCTTGTTATGATGATTATGCTACAAATAAAGTGTTAGAAGATGTTGAAAGATATGATCTAAAAATTATACATGTTTATGTTAAAGGGTTTTAACATAAAGGATTAAAGGGATGATCATATCTAGTGATCTTGTGAAAGTAATTAGTGTTTTTATTTAAAAACAAGACTTTCACAAGATTATAAAAAAATAACATACAACTAAAGATTTTTATAAAAGTTGTTAAAACTAGAATTAAACTTGGTTTTTGAACTAGTTAACATATGAAAGGATCATGTTTAAAACCCTACATGATTTGCATATCATCTTGATAATTTCATGTTATAAAAGTCTCATAATGTTTAGTTAAGATGTTGAATAAATTGTTGTTGATTTAATAAAGAAAATGATATGTTTAATGAAACATGGTTAAGATAAAAATACAAAGGTTATATGGCCAATTTTTATAAAAACTTTATTTTATAAAATAACAACATTTTTGGGTAAATCTCTACAAGAGTTAAAAAGGTTATTAAAGAAGGGTTTATAAAATAAAAGACAAGAAAAATATATATTTTTAAAAAAAAATATATATTTGGTTACTTTAACAATTTTTGGTGTGATATATTACTTGGTGTATTAGTTAAATATATCAAAGTAGGAATATGCATCTAATGTCACATTTAAACTCAAAACACTTCATAACAAAAGTCCTACAAGACTTCACATATATATATACGCCTTAAAACGAATTACGGACGATCCGAATGAGCGGACACCATTTATGGTCAAAACGGACGACGGACGAATCCTTAAACGAGTCACAAATCCGAGGAGTTACTACGACGTTTAGACGATCTTTCGACACGAAAATATACATACACTATCGATAACAAAGTTTGGATGTTTATGAACTTATAAAAACTAGTATGTTTTTATTAACTAAAAAGTATACTTAGTGTATTTTTATAAAAATGTTTTTATAAAAAAATGAAAGACTTATACTTATTATAAATGGGCTTATTATATTTAATGGGCTATTTTATTATAAATGGGCTTACACTTTACTAGACTATTTTATTATAAATGGGCTTACACTCTTAATGGGCTTATACTTCATAATGGGCTTAACATAAACACATGGGCTAAGCCCAATACAAACATATGGGCCAAAGCCCAACACTATTCAAGCCCAATACTATTCAAGCCCAACACTATTCAAGCCCAACACTATTCAAGCCCAATACTATTCAAGCCCAACACTATTTGAGGCCCAACACTATTTAAGGCCCAACACTATTTGAGGCCCAACACTATTTGAGGCCCAACACTATTTGAGGCCCAGCACTATTTAAGCCCAATAACTTGAAAACATGGGTTTGGCCCAATGATACTATTATTGGAAACACAACTATACAAGTGATACATACCAGACACGAGATTCAGCGGACGAGATCCGACTATACAACTCATTCATCGAATACACAGTTAACGAACATTGAACAACTCATACATCGAATACATAGTTAACGAACAGTAAAGACATACAAGTCTTACACATACTCAAGACAAAAGACTTGTACTCAAGTTATTTACAAAGACCGAAGTGTCTAACAAAAATAAGAACATTTGTAGGTCTCAACGCTATTCAGGACGACCGCACGTGAGATCTTATTTACATCTATTCACAGGACGCGACACTGTGAGTTCATGTTCCCCTATTCATTTAAATGTTTTACAACTTTACAACTATCGGGGAAGATACATGTTCAGAGTATGTTAAAGTTAGGTAATGAAACACCTTAGATCATGTGCGAATTAGGGCCATACTATAAGCACCATTAATCCAGTTTGGACCAAGGAACAAAGGACTAGATCTATTGGGTTTTGGCGAGCCCCACTCTTGGTCGTGGACCCATACAGAAGAGTGCGTTTGTGTCCCAGTCGATAGGAATCGGCATAAAATCGTCTAGGGTTGGTTTGCTTCCTATTTCGTCACACATATTAATGTCCTTGCAAAACATTAATGATCAACGATTTCATTGACGCTTTACATACTACAAATCACATTTTTCATACATCGTTTACAACTAAATTGCATGAATTCACCAACTTTTGTTGATGTTTTCCAAACTTAACATGTATTTCAGGGAATTAAAGGACCATGTCGGATTTCCCAGTCAAGATAACAAGTACAAGAACTCCATGCCATCTTTTGAAGGGTTTAACTATTATATTCCGCCTCTTTGCGGAAATATGATGGTTTAAACCTTTGTAGTTTATTTCAAGTTAATGTATGAAACAATAACGCTTTATTTTCATGTTAATGGTTTGTAACCGACACACTAAACTTATGTTGTAATCTTTTGAAACACTATGTAATGGCAATGGAGTATGTTTTATTCATATAGTTTGTTCATGTACATCGATATTTATGCAATGAAAACCAGACAGATCACACCTTGCGTTTCCGCTATGAGCGGGTGTGACAGCCTATTCGCTCAGCAAATTTGGTAGGCTGCTCGTACATCTGAGTGTCGTGGCGATGAGGAGACATCTTAAAGGAAAAGAAAGACATAGGAGAAAACAAGTGAAATGTTATCGGTTAATCAAAACAGAATGATAACACATAAAAATTGAGATAATTTGTTTGTTACCTAAGGCAAACAAATGAGATGGTGACTAATCAAAGTAAGCGGGTCATATTAATGTATCGTGAAGACATGCTTTAGCCTATAAGTGGACCCTCACCCCAAGAGTTCCCAGGTAAGAGTGACTGGTCTGATTATGTGGATTTGTACGAACACTCTAGCCTTAGACAGAAAACTCAGAGTACAGGCATCCACTCTTCCAGATTGCAGGTGTTCACATTATAAGACCCATACTTTGACGAGATTTTGGAAACTTAGAGGGTTCAAAACCTGATAATAAATCATCCTAGAACAGATGTGTGACACCCCAGGAAAACCAGGAAAAACACGCAACCTAACTAGCTCCCTCAATGACTACGTGCTAAATTTCAGGACGAAATTTATTTCAAGTTGGGCATGATGTGACAACTCGAGTTTTCAAGGTTTTTCCTCGACACGTTACTTGTTTACAGTCATGTTTTCATAACCTTCTTGCATTTTAACTTGTGTTTATGCTTGATGTATTATAGATTGGATTAAATAAGAAACTGTGTACTGTTTGACATATGATACGATGGTGTATTATTATTATATATATATATATGACGAAACTCTATGAAGTTTCACCACAATCCAGCTCGACAAAACTCAGGGAGTTTCGCCATTTCCTATACTCGACGAAACCTTGGAGTTTCGTCATGTTCATCACGACGAAACATGGAGTTTCGTCGCCTCCCTTTGATGTTTCATGGACATGGGCTTTCGGCCCAGGTACAGCCCAAGTTATTGTAGCAGTTATGTTATATATATTGCACACACCACAATTCACGAAACTCTACTTTCTCTTTGGCACCCGACGGCAACCATCATCTCTCTCTCGAAGCTCTTGCTTATCTCATTGTGCAACCGGTTAGTATATGTTGAGACTACCCGATTTGATCTGCCTGATTTATTGTTGATGACTGTTATGTGTATCTGCGATTCTTTGTGATTATAGGACTTGTTAGAAACTAAACTCTTATTCGTTGTTAATTAGGGTTAGGGTTTTATGATCTGTTGCTAATCTCTCGAACTCTGTGATTTGTATTCGTTCATGATCACTACCTAGGGCCGATGGTTCTGTCTGATTTTGTATGTAATATTACATGCTGTTTATGTATATGTGATACGGGAACGGATGTGGCGATGATGTAGTAATTTAGGGTTCATACTATATGTTAAGTGCTGTGATGATTATTGGAATGATGATAGATAGCAGTTAATGTTTATCGCATTTGGAAGGTAACTGTATGATCGATGAGTATGGTGAAATGGTTGTTGATGATTAGGGTTGCAGTGCGTGTAAATGCTTAACAGTTACGTTGTCGACGAAAGTCCGACCCGACGAAACACTATTGATGACGAAACCTGTGAGGTTTCGTCACACCTCAAAGCCGACGAAACATGATGAGTTTCGTCACATGTTAACTCGACGAAACATAATGAGTTTCGTCGCATAGGGTTTCGTCGAGTACATGTTTCGCCGAAGGACTTCACATGAACAGTAGGTTATGATGATTACACTGATTGCATGTATCGTAAAGATTGAATGACATTAATCAAGAACCGGAAAACCTGATGTATCTAGTATGTATGGAGAATCACCTGTTATGTGTATTATGAGCTAAAGTAAGTGTTACCTGTTAAACCATGATTCTACTATGATATACACCATGAACGTATGTGATCAACATGATTGTAGACTGATTATTGTATACATGAATACTATAGGCTTTGACTGAATTATTTTTGACCAAGTAGTTAATGATACCGAGCAAAGTATTTAATCGGAAACTGCGTGACCTCCTGGTTTGGAACATGTACTACATCCTCTTTATTGAAGGGTGATAACATGTACTAAGGATTTAATCGAAACCTTCGTGATCTCCTGGTTTGGAGACACGTACCATATCCTATTTATTGAAGGGTGATAACATTGATACTAGACCAAAAACTCTATCATGAAGTCCCTCATTTTTATATCGACTTAATCGTCGGGCCAATGGAGAGCGGGTCATTAGTTTGATAGCGCTATTTAGGTTTGACAAGCCTCACACCGTGTCACAGAGGATGGGCGTGAACTAATGGATCTGGGCACTAGTCAATGATGATAGACATTGACGTTAGGGCACCAACTTACTTCAGTCAGTGTTCGATATGGTAACGGTGTTGGTGCATGTTATGTGACAACAGCGTTGGATTGGTCTTTGGATATTAAACGTGTTTGGGCCACGAAGACTTATGAAGACTGAATAGAATTCGAGTTTGTTGAAGCCCAATCTAGTCCAAGTTTGTATCAAGTTAAAGTCCATTTAGTTTAGCCCGAATTGTAAACAGAATTCGTATGGGCTTGGCTCATTTCGAATTGTATGGTTGTGTGTATATAAACAACCTTTACCTAGAGTTTTAGGGTTAGACTTTTGGAGACTTTTAGGCAATTAAGAGAGAGTTCGAATACACAGATTATTGGTTGTGAGTTCGTGGAGATCTTTAGTGATTGTAAACGTTTTCGTTGGATAATCATAGAAGATCAGTTGGTAAATCGTCTGGTGTTCTTGTTTCTGTTTATTTGGTTTATCAAGGGGATTCCGCACCCTTGGTAGATTGTCAGTTTTGTTACGATCCACACGGGATAGGGACCTACAATTGGTATCAGAGCTTTTGCTCTTGTGTACGGTTCAAAACTGATCGGAAAGAAACAAGTTTTTGGGTTGCAGTTTGGATTCACGAAGAACATCGAAGAACAGTCAAAGTTTTTACGATTTTGATCTGTTTTGGTGTTATTTGGAAGTTGTTTGCTGATTTTTTGGAGTTTAGTTTGGAAGGATTTCGATTAGAAAATTCGTTGGTGTGAAAGGTGCTGATTTTTGGGGATTTTGATTGGAAAATAGCTGGTCTCGACTCAAGGTTGCTGGTTTCGACTAGTAACTAGTGGTCTCGGTTTGTGCTGATTTGACTCACAACAGTGGTTTCGACTAGCAACAGTGGTTACGACTCGTAACTAGTGGTCTCGGTTTGTGCTGATTTGACTCGCAACAGTGGTTTCGACTCGCAACAGTGGTTTCGACTCGTAACTAGTGGTCTCGAGGTGTGCTGATTTGACTCGCAACTGTGGTCTCGACTCGCAACAAGCGGTCTCGACTGAGTAGTTGCAAGTTTGAAAGTGGTGGAATTTTTCTAGGCAATCGTAGGAAAAATTTAACAGTTTCGTGTTTAGATAATTATCCGTAACTCATCTGGACAAACCGCTTGCACCGTTGGACTCCTTGGATTTTTAGGACAAAAAAAAAAAAAAAAAGACTCTGGAAAATCCCGAAATAGGTTTTAGACATTATATATCATTGGAATCGTAATCTCGAGACGAATCTAACGGTATAAATTTAGTAAAAACAGGTTTCGGACTAAAATTGTACGGTTTAACCAGTCTGCTTAAGTTAAAATGTCGAACATGTCTAAATTGAACGAGCTTTTAAGGATGGAACACGAGGTAGGCACAACGAACAAACCACCTAAGATGATGAAGGTGGAGAATTACTTGACATGGAAGGATAGGTTTCAATCCTTTATTGAATATCAGGACACACGCATGTGGATTTGTATTGAAGATGGGTACACAAACCCTACACATGACTTTGAAGGCAGACCACGTGTCACAGCTTATGTGAACATGCAAGAAAATGATAAAAGGATGTATGAGGCTGAAAAGAAAGCCTTGGCAGCTATCAAGATGTCCCTACCTGATAGCATCAAACACACCTTTAAGAAGTACACTACTTCAAAAGAAATGTGGGATGCGCTAGAGAAGAGATATGAAGGGAATTCTGATGTCAAGAAGAACAAAATTGATCTACTGAAGAAGCAGTTTGCTGTGTTCAAGTACATGAAAAATGAATCACTTGAGGACGTTATTACTCGATACTACCATCTGATGTCAGAATTGGACAATTATGATATAGATTGCTATTCTGACATAGAGAAAAATGACAAGCTGCTTGATGCTCTGCCTGCTAAATGGGATATTTACACTCTCATGATAAAGGGAGAAGCTGATTATGAAACAAAGGAACTGGAAGAAGTAGTTGGAAAGCTAAGAGCTTATGAGCTCAGCATGAAGAAGAAAGACACTGGATATGATCAGGTTCAAGATCCAGGGATTTACAATGGGCTTACATCTTCTTCTTCTCACGATGCTTCTAGCGACTCTGCCACTGCTTTTCTCTCGCGTGAAACTGAGCAGGTCACAGTAAATGAGGATGGTGATGTATGTTTTGTAGCTGCTTCAGGAGGATCAACTGGAGCTAAGAGAACATCAACTGCTAAGCAAAGTAGTAGTTCAAAGTCAATGCCAATGAGTGTGAAGTCTGCTGAAGAACATCTTGCTCTACTTGCTTCTTTTGTTGCTTCTTATGAAAACTACATTCAGGGGAAGATATCTGATCCTGCCGTTTTAGATGAAGATTACGATCAGATTGACCCTGATGATCTTGAAGATATGGATTTGCAATGGCAAATGGCCATGATTACTAGAAGGGTGAAGAGGTTCATGAACAGAACTGGAAGGAAATTTGTAGGGAAAACTGTTGGTTTTGACAAGACCAAAGTGAGGTGCTTTAACTGTCAAAGTTATGGTCATTTTTCTAGGGAATGTCAGAAACAAAAGAATGAAACCTCAAGTCAGAGTTCAAACAATAGAAATTCATCAAACAACTCTAACTCAAGAGCGTTGATCTCTACTGCACGAGAAGGTTCATATGACTGGAGTATTCACTTGGAAAATGATGAGAATATCACTCAAGCATTTATGGCAGAGATTGTTCCCGTTGATGAAGCTGAAGCTAACATGAATGCTGAAGTTGAGAAGAAAAGTGAAGCTGAGGTAAATAAGGCTGATCAGACAACAGATGCTAAAAAAGGAAAGCCAAAGTCTGAGCATGAAATGGATGATGAAAAGGAAGCAGATGAGAAAGATGAAATCATCAAAAGAATGGAAGCTCAACTTGCTGCTCTTATGGCCAACTCAGACAAATCGACTGGAGAGGTAAGTAACTCTGCTACTTCTGTTTGCTTAAAGTGTCGTGAATTACAGGGTGAAGTTGACAGGTTGTCAACTCAAAACAAAAGTCTGGTGAGCGAAATATCTAACGTAAAAGAATCAAATTTCTTTGCAAAAAGAAATGAGTCATCATATTTGAAAAAGATAAAAGGCTATGAAGCTGAAATTGAAGTTTTAACCTGTAAACTAAACGAAAAACTTCAAGTCATAGACTTAGCTCATGACATGATGGCTGAGAAAACAAAAGAAATTTCTGAAAAATGCAAAGAGTTGTCAGATGCACAACTCAAAATTGTTGAACTCGAAAAGAAATTAGGTCAATTCAGGGATTCTACTTTTGTTATGAAACACATGATGGGTGGGTTAAAGAAGAGTAATGACAAGACAAGTGTGGGATTCAAGGGCTTCAATGAAGTTCCACCTCCTCTTAGTCATGACTATTCTTTCTTACCTGATGAAGATGAGTTCACAGACTTTCTGTCAACATCACCAAGTAGTTTCACATCTAGTCAAGGTGATGTGTTTGAAGATAATGATGCTAAGAAGGTCAATAACAGCAAACCTGTTTTGAAAAAGAAAAATTCAAATCCTACGAATAAAAATCCAACTTTTGTTAAAAAGGTTAATTTTGTTCAAGGAAGTGATATGAAAAACGAAACAGTTGTTATAGAAAATGAATCAAATGTAGAGTTTGCTAAAAGCAAAAACATAGAAAATCTTGAAACTAAGCAAACTGAACCAAATCCTTCTAAGGCATCATCATCTAAACCAGAATCTAGTTCAAAGGCTTCAGCTAAGAAGTCTTCGAATAAGAGATCGTGCTTCAAATGTCACACCAAGGGACATGTAGCTAGCTGCTGTCCTAACAAAAAGGTTGAAGCACAAGTTAGTGAGAAACAAAGAGGGAAATCACCAGAGAAGAAAGGTGATAATAAGGAGAAAGTCTCAAATTCTCCAAAGAAATCTGCTTCAAAGCAACAACCGGGTGTTGCTGGTGGTGTAAAAATGGCTGAAAAAGGAACTCCACAAGTTCCTCGTTTCCAAAGAAATCAACCAAGATTTCAGCCTGAATCTACATCAGGCAGATATGAAAGACCAAGAAGTAGTTCACCAAGAATGAACAACCAAAATTCAAATAATTTTAGAAGTCAAGGTCAATATCAAAATCGATACCAAAATAATGGTGGTCGAACTTTTTATAACAATGGCTTTCGAAATTACAACAATCAAGGTTCTTGGAATCAAAATCAAAGTTTTCAAAGGTCACATAGTCCAAACACAAATAGGTACCCTCAGGACCAGAGACCTTATGGAAATCAAAACCAATTTCCATCAACAGGTCCAAGATCCAAGACTCAAGTTAGGAGTGATGGATGTTGGATGGACGTTCAAATAGTTGGTGAATTTGGACGACCCAAGACCATTAAGGCTTGGGTCCCCCAAGCTAACTAATCCTTTGGTTGGTGTGTGCAGGAGCTGCTAAGGAGGATTATCAACTTATGGTATGTTGATAGTGGCTGCTCTAGGCACATGACGGGGGATGCGAGGTTGTTTTCTGAATTTGAAGAATATGATGGTGGACATGTAAATTTTGCTGGTGCTAAAGGTGGTAGGATAACTGGACGAGGAAAAGTGACGAATGGGAAGATCACTTTGGACAAAGTGAACTATGTTGAGCAGCTTAAACACAATCTGATGAGCGTGTCACAAGTCTGCGACAAGGGTCACTCGGTCCATTTTACAAATACTGAGGCATTGGTGTTGAAACCGGGTTTGGTTATTCCGGACGATTGGATAGTGATGCGTGCACCGAGGAAAAATGATACTTATGTCATGGACATGGGTGCCAAGGATCCAACTGCTGCGGTGGCGTGTTTACTGTCAAAAGCATCTGAAGCTGAATCTATGTTGTGGCACAGACGCATGGCCCACATTCACTATCGCAAAATGAATTATATCATAAAAAATGAGCTAGTGAAAGGGGTTCCATTGCTGAGGTTTCAAGTGGAAGATAAATGTCTTCCATGTCAAAAGGGAAAACAACACAAGAAACCTCATAAGTCTAAAACAGTAAATTCCATTAATGCCCCTTATGAATTACTTCACATGGATTTATTCGGTCCAGTGAACGTGAGGAGCATAGGTGGAAAGTACTACTGTCTGGTTGTCACTGATGATTACTCACGTTATTCATGGGTTTTCTTTTTAGGTACAAAAGATGAAACAGCAGAGATGTTGATAGATCTTTTTACAAAATTGGAAAACGTCCATGATGCAAGGATCAAGAGGATAAGGAGTGATAATGGCACAGAGTTGATGAATCGGATTCTGGATCTCTACTGTCTTCGAAAGGGAATAGAACATCAATATTCAGCTCCTTATACTCCTCAACAAAATGGAGTCGCTGAGAGGAAAAACAGGACGTTGATTGAAGCCGCTAGGACGATGCTTTCAGATTCAAAGCTACCAGTTCTTTTCTGGGGAGAAGCTGTGAATACAGCTTGCTATGTCCTAAACAAAGTTTTAACCGTTAAACGTTTTAACAAAACTTGTCATGAGTTGATGTTTAACGAAAAACCAAACTTAACAGGCTTTGAACCATTTGGATTACCCTGCACCATTGTGCGAAACAAAGATAAACAAAAATTCGGTGAGGTGGCTGACGAAGGCTACTTTCTGGGTTACGTGCCTGGCACACCGAATAAAAGGGTTTTTAATCTCAAAACTGGTAAAATTGAGGTTGTTTTTAATGTGGAAATTACTTCCTACAAACCTCAACAATCAACGAGTGGTCCTGCTATACTGTATGATTATGAAAGTGTGTTTAAATCATTTAATATTCCTGAGGTTTCTGATGCAGATGATTCTCAGCTGATTCAAACAGTGGTATGTGAAGACGATGAAGGCGAATTCATGCCTAGATCGAATGTTGATATTTCAGATGCTCCGGAAATTTCCCAAGGTGCTGCTGATCCTGATTCAAGTGATAGTGACTCTGAACCTATTCAGGGGGAGGAGTTCATTAATCCGTTTGCAAATCAGAATATTCAGGGGGAGATTGGATCAAACCTGGGTGATAATCTAGAAGTCGATACCGTTGCTACTACACGAGCAAATAAAGATCATCCGGTTGACATGATACTTGGAGATCCTACTGCAGGTGTTCAGACGAGAAGAAGCATAGCAGCGAATTCTGGGTTATTTGTTTCGATTGAGAAGACTGGGATAGTGAATGAATGCTTGTATAGTTGCTTTATTTCCCAAGAGGAGCCGAAGAACATTCACATGGCTCTTAAAGACAATTCATGGGTTGAAGCTATGCAAGAAGAACTGGCCCAGTTTGCGAAGTTGAAGGTTTGGGAGTTAGTGGACCTTCCTAAAGGTGAAAGAGAGATTGGCACTAAGTGGGTGTTTAAGTGCAAGAAGGATGATAGAGGTATTGTCACGCGCAACAAGGCTCGGTTAGTGGTAAAAGGGTTCAATCAGCAAGAAGGGATAGATTATAATGAAGTGTTTGCACCAGTGGCAAGGTTGGAGGCAATTCGTTTGTTTCTAGCTTTCGCTTCATTCAAGGGCTTTAAAGTTTTCCAACTAGACGTGAAGAGTGCATTTCTTTACGGGAAAGTCCAAGAAGTGGTGTATGTCTCACAGCCAGATGGGTTCGTTGATCCAGACTATCCAGATCGAGTTTACAAACTTGATAAGGCTTTATATGGGTTACATCAAGCTCCTAGGGCGTGGTACAAGACACTGTCTACACATCTGATCAAGAATGGTTTTGAGAGAGGTCAGATTGACAGTACACTGTTCATCAAGAGAAAGAAGGAAGATTTTCTGCTGGTACAGGTATATGTGGATGACATCATATTTGGGTCATCAGATGAGAACATGTGTAAGGAGTTTGAACAGGTGATGAAGAGTAAGTTTGAAATGAGTGCTATGGGTGAGCTGTCTTACTTTCTGGGATTACAAGTTGAACAGAAGGAGGATGGGATGTTTATTCATCAAACAAAGTATGTGTATGACATTTTGGATCGGTTCAAAATGAATGATTGCTCTACTTTCAACACACCCATTTGCGAAAATCACAATCTCGGCCCAGATCATGAAAGTACTGAAGATGTTGATCCTACTCAATACAGGGCGATGATTGGTTCTCTAATGTACTTGACTGCTTCAAGACCTGACATCATGTTTGCCGTATGCTTGTGTGCCAGATATCAGGCGAATCCGAAAGAGTCACACATGAAAGCAGTGAAGCGTATTCTTCGTTACTTGAAGGGGAAACCTAAACTTGGGTTGTGGTATCTAGCTGATAGTGATTTGAGGTTCGTTGCTTACACTGATTCAGACTTTGGAGGATGCAAATCAAACAGGAAGTCCACAACAGGTGGTTGTCAGTTCTTAGGAGGCAGGATCGTGTCTTGGCAATGAAAGAAGCAATCCTGTGTGTCTACATCTACGTGTGAAGCTGAATATATTGCTGCGGGTAGCTGTTGCTCTCAGGTTCTCTGGATTCAACAGCAGATGCGCGATTACGGTTTAGATTTCACTCATACTCCTATTATGATAGATAATAATGCCACTATATCAATCACAAACAATCCCGTAAAGCACAGTAGAACTAAACATATTGACATACGTCATCACTTTATACGGGATTGTGCTGAAAAACGACTCATTGAATTACACCGAGTCGACACAGAAGATAACCTTGCTGATCTTTACACAAAAGCTTTTGATCGAGCTTGCTTTGAACACTTAGTCGAACTTAACGGGATGAGGAATCCTGAATAACTGGTTTTTCATAAGAATTTTGTAAATAGTTTACTGCTTTTTCAAAAACCAAAAATACAAAAACATTGAAAAATCAAAAACATAAAAAAATAGAAAATCAAAAATGAGTTTTCACTGTGTGAAAAAGAAGAAATGATAGTACATCAGCAAGTTAGACTGTCACACTCGAACTGAATTAAATTGCTTAAGTGTGATAGCAGTTTCATCATATGATGTACCAGTAGGCAAAAGCATGAAATAATCTACTTACCAATGTGATATAAACATAAATGCACTGAGTATGATTGGGGAACACATCAGTGGTGTATGGTTTAATGACCTTAAATCTTGCGTTGATAGATTGCCAAAATCTGAAGTTTTGGGTCTTTATACTGTTATTTCATCTGGGGATATCTTGGCTGTCATTCTGTTTACAACTAAAATTGTACATGACCCCAGGAAAGAAAGTCACTTGTAATTAGCTCATTTCTATTTGAATGTCTGTATGTTGTCCCGATACACACAATTTTCATCTGATTCTGAAATCTTCTCTGAAAAAAAATCGTGTACCTCCTCTGCTGCATCCAGATATATGCTGACCTGGAGGTGCTAGGCAACGACAGCTTTTGCTGCATCCAGATACATGCTGACCTAGCTGTACGTTGTCGCACTATAGATCTAATACACCCGAAAGAGGCCCTCAAGTGCCCAAATGAAACCCAATAAACCTATATCAAACTGAGAAAACTCATTTGATCTGTATATTATACCATCTCTCCTAAAGATCTATTATGTTCTCTTCTCAACCTATTCCCAGTTAAGATTTCAGAAATCTGGATTGGACTTGTGAAATATGTGGTAGGGAAGATACTTGCATGATAGAGTGTGTTGTTTATATATCCAGGATTTGATTAGTATTTATTTGGGTGTTCATTGTTCAGAAATCAAAACATGCTAAAACAGATTATATGCTGACCTAGGCACTGTCAGGATATCTTAAAGGATGACTTCAGTATACTCACCTACTACGATGAATCTTTGTGCATACCTTGATCGCGGGGGTATATCCTGAAGTGGGACACACTAGTATCTCAGAAATAAAAATACCTTAACGTATCATACGGTAATGGTACTTGAAATGTTCATGCATTTGTTTAAATGGACAAACATACTGGTAATCGTCTTGAACTGCTTTTCATGGAAAATTACATAAAGAATTAACTAATGGTGTGAAACAGTTTGATTATGCTGATATGATCTTCTTACAAGTGATTCTCACAAAAATAGAGTGTTTATTGCTTTTCGTATTTATTTGCTTTCAGAAAAATACAAAAATACAAAAATAGTGTCTTTTTCTGTTTAAAATTCTTAATGTACGGAAAACTGTTATTCGTGGAGGAATTGTTACTTATAGGGGGAGACGGTGTTAGTAAATGGGTTCAAAATTTTGAAATGATGCAGGTTATAAGGTGTTTGTTTAAAAATTGTTGCGTGTTGGTGCTTAATTTGAAAATGCTTAATCTGTTATACAGTTTAACTATCTCTTGAATAATAATAATTCCTTAACTATGTTGAAAAATTCTTATGGTTTCTCGAGATGTTGGTTTTATAGTATACAGATTGAAGCAGTTTGTTGATGAGAAGTTGCTTTGAAGAGATGAGGTGTTTGTTGCTGCTTGGTAGAGTCCTCCTTTTACAATGCAGAATGGATGCTGTGAAGACTTATTTGGAATGCTGAATCAAAACTTGGAAGATTTGGTGATTGGATACATCAGCTTAGGGGGAGTCTGTTGCTGACAGAATTCATGTTGAAGCTGACGCTATCCAAAGACCAAAAGTCTGTGAGATTCTGAAGACTAAAGTTTCCTTTGCAAGCTATTGTCAAGGGGGAGTTTGTTGGTGCATGTTATGTGACAACAACGTTGGATTGGTCTTTGGATATTAAACGTGTTTGGGTCGCGAAGACTTATGAAGACTGAATAGAATTCGAGTTTGTTGAAGCCCAATCTAGTCCAAGTTTGTATCAAGTTAAAGTCCATTTAGTTTAGCCCGAATTGTAAACAGAATTCGTATGGGCTTGGCTCATTTCGAATTGTATGGTTGTGTGTATATAAACAACCTTTACCTAGAGTTTTAGGGTTAGACTTTTGGAGACTTTTAGGCAATTAAGAGAGAGTTCGAATACACAGATTATTGGCTGTGAGTTCGTGGAGATCTTTAGTGATTGTAAACGTTTTCGTTGGATAATCATAGAAGATCAGTTGGTAAATCGTCTGGTGTTCTTGTTTCTGTTTATTTGGTTTATCAAGGGGATTCCGCCCCCTTGGTAGATTGTCAGTTTTGTTACGATCCACACGGGATAGGGACCTACAAACGGGTCTAGTGGATAACATGGGGTAGCCCCCACTGATTATGGTTTGGGAAATAGGGAATTGGTTAACTCATGTTTACAAATGAGCTTATGGTTTTGGAACAACTTTAAGATGAACACCAACTGTGAACTCGCTCAACTTTGTTGTTGACTCATTGTTACATGCCTTGCAGGTCGTTAGGTACTTAGCTGGAGCTTGCACGGGAGCAGGAGGAGTCATTGTGGGGCATGGACTGTTGAGTTCATGTTAAGCATTCGAACATTTAAACTTGTGTTTTGGTTTTACACTTTATGCTTTCGCTGGTAACTTGAATTTGGTTAACTTGTTTTTGAACACCAATTGTATTATGTGGTTGGACTTTTGTTTACTTTACTATATTGTTCAATATGATTGGTGGCTTGATCCTGGTCATGTCACGCCTCCTGTGGTGATACTGCGCTAGTGGATTTTGGGGGTTGTGACAGATTGGTATCAGAGCCATTGGTTATAGTGAACTTGGTTTTAAAAAGGGAAAAGCTTTTTGACAAAACCAGACTATAACCAGTACAGTGCTAAACGATCCACAACGACGCTTCGCTCCACGTGCAAGGCTCAACACTATAGGTGATATGGTTTACATTTATACTGCTTGCCTGTTAGTTTACCTAGTGCATTGTTCATAGCATGTTTAGTTAACGTAACAACCGTTGATTAAAACATTGTGTGCTTACTCTCTTCTATCACTTCATACTTACGCACTTTCGCGACACTTATCTCACTTATGTTTACTTCGATGTGAAGATCATGAGTGGATGTTTGAACTTTACTCAAGCCCAGCTGACGACTCTAATCAATGAACGAGTTGTTGAGGCACTCGCAGCAGCTCAAGCAGGAGGTATAACCTGCCATTTCAACTTACCCTTGGATGTTTAGATCCTACTCTCGTGAACTAACTCTCGTGCTTAACTTTGCCTTTTCTACTCTCATGATAGGTCAACCTGCTCAGCCTCCTGTGTGTACGTTCAAGACTTTTATGGATTGTCGACCGAGTACTTTCAGTGGTACAGAAGGAGCTGTAGGCCTCCTCCACTGGTTCGAGAAGCTCGAATCTGTCTTTGAAATGTGTGAATGCCCTGCAGCTCAAGGGGTCTCTTTGAAAGATGGAATGGTACTATATAATCCAAGGGTCTTAACTAACATGTGGAAGCCCAATAAGGATTTTAGGTAGTACCTTTTTGAATATCCTTCTATGAATCCCTCATATGAAGATATGAAAGATTCTACGAGGATTTGGAAGACGAATATCCAGAGTATACAAAAACAAAAAAATGCATAAAAGAAAACAATAAATGCATAAACACATAATCACATAATTGTTTTAACTTGATTTGTTATCATTTTGTAAATTTGTTTTTGTTAATTGTGCACATGTATTTAAAGCACACCAGGTATCCGATTCATGGATTTTGATTGGTGCTTTAAATATTATCAAGGATCTAACTATAAAGATAGGAAGATCTTTAAAGAGAAAATTCGATTTCGATTATAAGGGACCGAAATGTTCTAATTAAGGTACACAAGGAATCCAATTAAGGACTCTGATTTGAAAGATAATCATCCCCAAGGGTCTAATTGTGAAACCTTATATATAATACTTTTAAAAATGTGTTTAATGTTTTTGAAACCTTATATATAATACTTTTGAAATCATAAAATAGGTGTATTAGGTAAGTATATTTAAAAAAAATGTTTTAAAATCATGCGAGATGAATTTTGAAATTATGTATAAGGTTTTTGAAAACATGAATGATGCTTTTGAAATCATGCACTTGATAAGAAAATATACTGTGTTAATATTGTTTTCAGACTATATGAAACATGTTGAAATCATGAAGGTTGTTTTTTTTTTTGAAAACATAGACAATGTTTTTGAAATCATGGAGGTTGTTTTTGAAAACATAGACAATGTTTTTGAAATCATGGGGGTTGTTTTTGAAAACATAGACAATGCTTTTGAAATCATATATTTGATATGCTAAGTAAATACACTATATTAAAAATGTTTTCGAACTATATATAAAATGTGTGTTTATTTA
Source organism: Helianthus tuberosus (assembly GCA_030545235.1). Classification (NCBI taxonomy): domain Eukaryota; kingdom Viridiplantae; phylum Streptophyta; class Magnoliopsida; order Asterales; family Asteraceae; genus Helianthus; species Helianthus tuberosus. The sequence continues at coordinate 33,086 of JARYGA010057272.1, forward strand.
TTTATTTATTTATTTTTTATTTATTTTTTTTTTGAAATAATGAAGGTTGTTTTGAAAACATATGTTATGCATGTTGAAAAATCAGAACATAATGGGTATGAGATTTGAATATACCCTTAGTTATCTAACCAGGGATTCAAATGCACATATGTGCAAAAAGCACGATTACTCATAATTTCGCTTTATTTCTTGTACTTCGTCTCCTAGAATGAAACGAGTACTTAAAATTTTTTGAGGAAATCAGGAGCGATCATTTGAAAGGGAGAATCACAAGAGTAGTTTGTAAGCGACATAGTTCCTTAATGTAGGTATTATAGGGAAATGCCATACACATATGTAGCTACACTTGTACATCAGAATTTGCGAACAACAATTTATTCATAAACTGAACACATTGTTTCTGAGTTCAACAAAAGAAACAAAAGCAACAGATACAAATTATTTAAAGCAGCAGCTTCTTCTAATCAGCCAAATGCTCATCCAAGAGTTGGATTTGCATTGACAATATTTGATTACTTGTTCCTGAAATAGCTCGTCTCACCATAGTTATACCAAGTACCAGACAGTAAGCGAGCTTGAGCAGGGTTAAATTGGGGTTGGTTTGGACCACCTTGGATTGGGTTGAAAAGACAAGCATTTGCCAGGTGACCGAGTCATCCACATGAAGCACATAGACGACACTGCAGGTAAGCTTGGTGAGGTACATTACACTTGTCGCACATCAGTGCAGTACCGGCATAAGGTTTCCTGGCAGGAGATTGAGCAGCAGCAAGGCTTATAGCAGCTTTGTTTTGGATAGCAAAGCGGCATATGTTAACCAAATGTCCCCACCATCCACAGTAGGTACATTTGAAGCAGGGTATGAGGTTTGAATGATGACGGTTGCATCGTTTTCACCATGGGGAAACTCCTAAGTACGGCTTCCTAGCTGGTGGCGTTGCCACTTGGCTAGGTTCCGCTTGATTTGGTGTAACTGATGCGGGTTTCTTTGAAGCCTTACGCTTCCTTGATTTTGGTGCAAGCTTGACTTCTGCTTCCTTCGGTGACTCTTGAGTAGCTTCATTGTTGAGACGAGACATGGCAATGCCTAAATCCACAGACTTCAGAATCACCTCGCCTATTTGCTTGGCAAATTTGACTATTTGCTCGGACATTTGACCGTTGCTGAGAGGAAGAGACATTCTAGAAGAAAATGAAAGAAATAGGAAGAAACAAGTGAAATGTTATCGAAAAATCAAAACAAAATGACAACGCATAGAATTTGCGATCATTTGTTTGTTACCTAAGGCAAACAAATGAGACGGTGACAAATCAAAGCAAGCGGGTCATAATAATGTATCGCTAAAGACATGCTTGCCTATAAGTGAACACTCACCCCAAGAGTTCCCAGGTAAGAGTGACTGGTCCGATTCTGCGGATTTGTACGAACACTCTAGCCTTAGACAGAAAACTTAGAGTACAGGCATTCACCCTTCCAGTTTGCACGTGTTCACATCAAAAGACCCAAACTTTGACGAGATTTGAAAACTTAGAGGGTTCAAAACCTAGTAATTAATCATCCTAGAACAGATGATTGCATTTCAAAGTGGTTTTGAAATTTGTGTTCATGTTGTGGTTGTCACCTAAGGATAGGTGACGGTATTGTTTTATGACTAAACGCAAGTAAACTCGCGTTAGGGTCCTAGGAAGGTTATAGGTTAAAGCATTACTAATAACCTAATTCCCTATAACCATGGCTCTGATACCAACTTTTCTGTCACACCCCGACCGTGTGAAACAACAAATCGCGGCGGAATCGTCGGGGAGTGTTGTAACAGAATCATTGTTTCATAACACATGGAAATTTGAAATTTTGCTTTATTGACTAAAAGAGTTACAATGTCACTAAGGCCCAAGTCCACCTAAGTGTATCTTGATCAATCCTATGCATCATTTCCTGAAACACATGTGAAAATAGGTACGTCAGCATAAAAATGCCTGTGAGATACATAGGTTTTGTTGATTTAGGATTCATGACTTATAAGTTTAAAGAAAAATGTTTAAGAAAAGTTAGTCATGATCCTTGTAAAATGTTTTCTTTTAAAAGTCATTTGAAAAGTGATGATTAAAATAGATGATAGGTAAAGAATAATGTAAGGTTAAATGAATAACCAAGTAAAAATGAGTTTGTATGAAATAATTTGTTTTGTAAAACAAATGTTTAGTGAAAATATGTTATTTGTGTAAAATGTGATAAGTCAAATACTGAAATGGTTTAAATAATGCTACGATGTGTAATACTATAAAAGCACTTATATATAGGAAGTACCAGCGGCGTATCCACCATGCTTTTATCTTATTACACATGCCTTGTTATTTAAATCACTTACCAAAACAAACCATCAATGTAAAAATGTTTATGTATAGTCAAATGTCAAATGTTGATGTAAAAACCATCATATGTAAATCATGTAAGGTGTAAACAAATGTTATGTAGAGTGAATAAAAGCATTTATTGATTAAAAGCATTTATTCAACCCTATAAGAAAGTAATCTACAAAAATGCATTTAATAAAATATAGTCAAAAGTTATGTTTTGTAAGATAATGCATGCTTTACTGATACAACCATTTATGCGGTAATGTTAAACGCCTACATTCAAGCCTTGAGACAGACGGATAACCTTAGAGTGAAGGTTATCAAAGAAAAATGTTTTCGGATTCGGTCATTCCTTCCACCCAAACAAACCTAGGGTTTTAGGAAGGGGATTTGTCAAGTCCTATGGTACCACTACCTACTACCGAGCGGCATGATCGGTGTTAATGAATGTAATTTAGTCCCGTTAAACAAACCAAATGATATACCGAATGTAAGCATCTTTTATGAAAATAATGTACCTAGTATGCTAAGTGAACATACAAGGTAGAGATGTAAAACAATGTGTCCATATGTTACGAGAACATATGCAACAGAGATGCAATGTAAAGCAAATGTACTAAGTATGCTAAGTTAACATACACAGCAGAAAAGTCATGTAAAACAATGTGCTAGCATGTTAAGTAAACATACATAGCAAAAGAATGAATGTAAAACAATGTGCTAGCATGTTAAGTAAACATACATAGCAAAACATAATGAAATCATGTACTAATAGTGTACTAAGGAACATAGCAAGTATATGATATGAAAACATGAAAAGCACGAAAGTAACAAGTAGGCACATGTGTTTCACCCCAAAATGTTTGAAAAATAGTAAAAGAGGGTACTATGTACTCACCTGAGGGTGCTTAGAAGTCTTGAACAAAAACCAAGCAAAGCTAGAGGGATCACGGAAATCAACGGCACCCTATATAGATAACTACATAAATAACCGGACCTAAATCGGGAGATTGGATAGTATGAGGTTTCGTAAACCAAATGAGTATTGGAACTCATATGATATGGTTTAACAAAGCCTACATACTAAAATGAAACCTAACCTAAGTGCTTACGACCCATTACGACCCGTTTAGGTAGCTTATGCTACTTTAACGCGTCGTTCGCGTAAAACGCGTTCGGACCGCTTAACTAGTCCCATGACAAGTAAAATATGCCTTCACATGTCTAATATAGTTACCTAATCAGTTTAGATGTCAAAATTTTGGTTACATATGCTTAAAATGAATTTATGCGTAAAAAGGGTATTTTGGTAATTTACCTAAGGCATATAAACTACCTATCATACAACCACTTAAACGACGTGACCATAAGGTATAACCTTGGAAGGTTATTCCCTATACAACTATGGTCACCTAATGTGTTTGGTCAGATCCTAATGATCGACCAAACGGGTCGGGTTCGAAAGTATAAGCGATTGATTAGATCGCTTACCTCTACGACCTTAGACAAACACAAATCTAAAAGTGACGAGCTAAACATGTTAAAACATGTTTAACGAGGTTTAAAACAGGTTTGGGATCAAAACAAACGGTTTTGATACCTAAAAGTAGTTTGGTTACAAAATACGCAAGAATACGCATTTTGGCCGAAACTACGACTCGTCACTGAGCCTAGATAACGTGGTAATCAGTAGGTATAGTCACTAGGGACTATGACCATCGTGATTACGCTCACGTTATGAAGTTCAAACGAACTTCGCATTGACCATAAACTGGTCAATGCAAAAAGTCAAACAAAGTTTGACTTTAACGCTAAAACGAATGAAAAGAACGAAGGAATACTTACAGAGGGTCCCCGCAAGTTTGATTTTCCAAGTATTTCTCAGGTATGAAGTGTTTCACACTTCAACTTAGAGAAAATCTCAGAAATCAAGTGGGTTGCAACAGAAGGGGTGGGGGGTATTTATAGGAAAAGGACCACTATTAGGATCGTTCATCGAATAATGTGCCTCGATCTCAACCGTACATGTGTGCCCCTTGTTTTGTGAAACCTTGGGTACCCCTAGAATGGCCCATAGTATCTAAAATACCATTTGCAACACTCACAAACAGCTGGAACAGGCTGGAAATTGCTAGAATCAACTTTCTGTGCATCTGGCAGTCTCACACGGCCCGCGTAAGGTTTAATGGGGGCTTACGCGGGCCACCTGAGTCTTCTGATCAGTAAACAACTTTCGGAAATGATAGTTTCAGTCCCCGTTGTGTTTTAAGCTCCATTCTGACATGTTTAGGGCCCGTTAAGCCAACCTTAAGGCCCTAAAATGATGCCTAAACTTTGTGGACATGAAACATGCTCAAAAATATGCCGGATGTCGGTTCGTTTAGTCGTACGATCGCGATATTCGCTTCATTACGACGAAATACGCACAAGCGCGAAAAACGATCCAAATTGCGCGACGAATGGATTTTTCTTATGCCAAACACTAAAATAAAATATTTTAATGCTTACATAAATTTTTGGATGTCCGGATGTATTCAGAACGTAAGTTATGCGCGAAAATGCAAACTTATGCACTTTTTGACGCTTTTAGTCCCTGAATGAGCATAAAGTTTATTTTAGCACACCGAACCCCTCAAAGCCTATTTCTAAGCTATGTAAAGGATATTTAGGGTGTGTTTAACTTATGATCAAGTTCCAGAATGTCTGTTACAGTAAAAATTGACATACTTTCGCAGTTTGTCGAATTTAGTCCCTGTAAGCGAATAGACTTGATTTCGGCACACTAAACCATCCAAAACTTATTTCTAAGTTATGTAAAGGTTATTTAAGGTATGTTAAGCCTATGTCACTGTTCCAGAGTGTTTGTTGCTTTAAACTGGTTATATTTACGCATCAAGGCGCGTATAACCTTCCAGAAAGCGATTTAGAGCCCGAAATCGAACAAGAGTTGATATGTGCAAATGATACACATATTTATACAAATCCCAAGTATGAAATACAATATTTCATTGTTTTGGTATTTGTTTGATGATTGAAGTGACACAGGTGTCACAGTCTCCCCTACTTCAAGAAATTTCGTCCCGAAATTTATTTTAGAGGAAACTTGTGAGAGTTTGAAACATCAAATTGAAAAGACCAAACAATACGGGTTAGAGTCCCGAACTTCTAGTAACTTTAAATAACATCATGCTTGCAATGTGAGAGGGACACTTATATACAAGTATATATAGCGTTATTGGTGCGTCCACCGTACCTTTATTACATTGTTCACATTCCGTTATAGTTGCCACTATCCGTTCTTACACATAATAAGTCTTACTGTGGTTTCCGTGCACTGAACTTTGCAATTATGTATGCATCCATAATTACGTAATTCTTTGCATAGTCACGTAGTGCATCTTATAATGTGTAGGGGAAGAAAATAATGAAAGAACTTGTGATGATTGTGACTAGACCACCATAGGGTCTTTTTAATTAAATCAATAAATGATTTAAATGGACTACCAAGGAGTCTGTTCAGCTATATCACCATGTGTCGTTCTTAACCAGATTCTGAATCAATCTTTCTGACAAGACCACTCAAGGGGTCTCTTTGAAAGATGGAATGGTACTATATAATCCAAGGGTCTTAACTAACATGTAGAAGCCCAATAAGAATTTTAGGTAGTACCTTTTTGAATATCCTTCTACGAATCCCTCATATGAAGATATGAAAGATTCTACGAGGATTTGGATTACGAATATCCACAGTATACAAAAACACAAAAATGCATAAAAGAAAACACAAAATGCATAAACACATAATCACATAATTGTTTTAACTTGATTTGTTATCATTTTGTTAATTTGTTTTTGTTAATTGTGCACATGTATTTAAAGCACCCCAGGTATCCGATTCATGGATTTTGATTGGTGCTTTAAATATTATCAAGGATCTAATTATAAAGATAGGAAGATCTTTAAAGAGAAAATTCGATTTCGATTATAAGGAACCGAAATGTTCGAATTAAGGTACACAAGGAATCCAATTAAGGACTCTGATTTGAAAGATAATCATCCACAAGGGTCTAATTGTGAAGATAAAAAGATCCCATATGGATTTTAGAAGTTGCAGACGTTTTGAAACCTTGCACTGGATGTGCTTAAGTCAAAACATGAGGTAAAATGCTTATGAAGTTGGGATGCTAGATATGTCAAGGTGACATATGAAGCAGAATTTGAAGGTTAAGTTAATGTATGGGAAAAATGTTTTTGAAAACTATGCATGGGGTTTCTTTTAAAATGTGTTTAATGTTTTTGAAACCTTATATATAATACTTTTGAAATCATAAAGTAGGTGTATTAGGTAAGTATATTTAAAAAAAATGTTTTAAAATCATGCGAGATGAATTTTGAAATTATGTATAAGGTTTTTGAAAACATGAATGATGCTTTTGAAATCATGCACTTGATAAGAGAATATACCGTGTTAATATTGTTTTCGGACTATATGAAACATGTTGAAATCATGAAGGTTGTTTTTTTTTTTGAAAACATAGACAATATTTTTGAAATCATGAAGGTTGTTTTTGAAAACATAGACAATGTTTTTGAAATCATGGAGGTTGTTTTTGAAAACATAGACAATTCTTTTGAAATCATGTATTTGATATGTTAAGTAAATACACTATATTAAAAAGGTTTTCGAACTATATATAAAATGTGTGTTTTATTTTTTTTTATTTTTTTGAAATCATGAAGGTTGTTTTGAAAACTTATGTTATGCATGTTGAAAAATCAGAACGTAATGGGTATGAGATTTGGATATACCCTTAGTTATCTAACCAAGGATTCAAAGCACAGATGTGCAAAAAGCACGATTACTCATAATTTCGCTTTATTTTTTGTACTTCGTCTCCTAGAATGAAACGAGTACTTAAAATTTTTCAAGGAAATCAGGAGCGATCATTTGAAAGGGAGAATCACAAGAGTAGTTTGTAAGGGACATAGTTCCTTAATTTAGGTATTATAGGGAAATGCCATACACATATGTAGCTACACTTGTACATCAGAATTTGCGAACAACAATTTATTCATAAACTGAACACATTGTTTCCGAGTTCAACAAAAGAAACAAAAGCAACAGATACAAATTATTTAAAGCAGCAACTTCTTCTAATCAGCCAAATGCTCATCCAAGAGTGGGATTTGCATTGACAATCTTGGATTACTTGTTCCTGAAATAGCTCGTCTCACCGTAGTTATACCAAGTACCAGATGGTAAACGAGCTTGAGCAGGGTCGACGTGGGGTTGGTTTGGACCACCTTGGATTGGGTTGAAAAGACAAGCATTTGCCAGGTGACCGAGTCATCCACATGAAGCACACAGACGAAACTGTAGGTAAGCTTGGTGAGGTACATTACACTTGTTGCACATCAGTGCAGTACCGGCATAAGGTTTCCTGGCAGGAGATTGAGCAGCAGCAAGGCTTATAGCAGCTTTGTTTTGGATAGCAAAGTGGCATATGTTAACCAAATGTCCCCACCATCCACAGTAGGTACATTTGAAGCAGGGTATGAGGTTTGAATGATGACGGTTGCATCGTTTGCACTATGGGGCAACTCCTAAGTACGTCTTCCTAGCTGGTGGCGTTGCCACTTGGCTAGGTTCCGCTTGATTAGGTGTAACTGCTGCGGGTTTCTTTGAAGCCTTACGCTTCCTTGATTTTGTGCAAGCTTGACTTCTGCTTCCTTCGGTGACTCTTGAGTGGCTTCATTGTTGAGACGAGACATGGCAATGCCTAAATCCACAGACTTCAGAATCACTTCGCCTATTTGCTGGGCAAATTTGGTAGTTTGCTCGGACATTTGACCGTTGCTAAGAGGAACAGACATTCTAGAAGAAAATGAAAGACATAGGAAGAAACAAGTGAAATGTTATCGGAAATTCAAAACAAAATGACAACGCATAGAATTTGCGATCATTTGTTTGTTACCTAAGGAAAACAAATGAGACGGTGACAAATCAAAGCAAGCGGGTCATAATAATGTATCGCTGAAGACATGCTTGCCTATAAGTGAACACTCACCCCAAGAGTTCCCAGGTAAGAGTGACTGGTCCGATTATGCGGATTTGTATGAACACTCTATCCTTAGACATAAAACTTAGAGTACAGGCATTCACCCTTCCAGTTTGCACGTGTTCACATCAAAAGACCCAAACTTTGATGAGATTTGAAAACTTAGAGGGTTCAAAACCTAGTAATTAATCATCCTAGAACAGATGATTGCTTTTCAAAGTGGTTTTGAAATTTGTGTTCCTGTTGTGGTTGTCGCCTAAGGACAGGTGACGGTATTGTTTTATGACTAAACGCAAGTAAACTCGCGTTAGGGTCCTAGGAAGGTTATAGACTAGGTCAAAGCATTACTAATAACCTAATTCCCTATAACCGTGGCTCTGATACCAACTTTTCTGTCAAACCCCGAACGCGTAAAACAACAAATCGCGGCGAAATCGTCGGGGAGTGTTGTAACAGAATCATTGTTTCATAACACATGGAAATTTGAAATTTTGCTTTATTGATTAAAAGAGTTACATTGTCTTAACAACAAAGAAACATAACAAAATTAACTAGTCTTGCATCTTTTAATGTCACTAAGGCCCAAGTCCACCTATGTGTATCTTGATCTGTCACACCCCGACCACGTAGAACATCAAATCGTGGCGGAAACGTCAGGGAGTGTTGTAACAGAATTATTGTTTCACAACCATGGCATACAAAGTTATATTTTATTTATCAAACAAGCGAGTTACATTGTCTCAAAACAGGAAATAAAGAGTTCAGAACATAATTAAACTAGTTCTATCTTTATTTTAAGTCTCTAAGGCACAGGTCTGCCCTACTGTCACGATCATCATCCTAAGCGACAGCTCCTGAAAACACATGTGAAAATAGGTACGTCAGCATAAAAATGCCTGTGAGATACATAGGTTTAGTGAAAATAGGATTCATGACTTGGGTTTTAAAAGATAGGTTTAATAAAAATTAGTCATGAATCTTGTTATGTGTTTTCTTTTATAACTCGTATGAAAACTCGATAAGAAATCAGACTATATAAAAGAATGGTGTATGGTTAATAAAATAACCGAGTAAAATGAGTTGGATAAAATAAACTGTTTTGTAAGACAATGTCTTGTGAAAATAAGTTGTTTTTGAAAATGTAATATGTCAAGTATTGAAATGATTTAAGTAACGCTACGACATGTAATATCATACAAGCACTTATATATAGGAAGTACCAGCGGCGTATCCACCATGATTGTATCATATTACACACGCCTCGTTACTCAAATCACTTACCCAAACCAACCACCATTGTAAATTGTTCATGTATAAATCAATTGTCAAGTGTTATTGTGTAAACCATATCAAAATGTCTATGTCTAATGTAAATCACTAAATGTGTATATCAATGTCAAAATGTTTATGTTTAATGTAAATCATGAATTGTGTATCCAAAAATATCATGTATGGCAAGTGGAATACAACAACTAAACCATAGGTAAAATGCACAAAAACAGGGTATTGAATTAAACATAGTTTAAATCAAAGTTATGTTTTGTGGAACAAATGCATGCTATACTGATACAAACATCTATGCGGTATTGTTATAATGCATACATTCAAGCCTTGTGACTGTGGTGATAGACCTTTAAACAATTTAAAGGTTTATATGTGTTATGTTTATCGAATTCGGTCATTCCTTCCATCCAAACATACCTAGGATGTTAGGAACGGGAGTTGTCAATTCCTATGGTACCACTACCTACTAACGAATGGCGTAGCTAATGTTAATGAATGTATGTCACACCCCCAAAATCCACACGCGGAGTACCACCGCTTGGAGGCGTGACATGACCAGGATCAAGCCACCAATCATATTGAACTTATAAGTAAATAGTAAAAGTCATTCATCAATACGATAGGTGTTTTCAAAACCAAACATAAACAAGTGTGTAGCGGAAGCAATAATGCAAAAACCCAACATAAGTATTAAGTTGAAGTGTCAGAAAGAGTGTATCATAACATCCAAAAATCCGTGCCCACAACGACCGCACCTCCCGTGCAAGCTCCAAGAGTACCTATGGTCCTGCAAGGCATGTAACAGAGAGTCAACAACTAGTTGAGCGAGTTCACAGTTGGTTATTCAGTTATAGTGTTGGTATCGTAAATCGTAAGTTCGTTTAGTAATCATGTATCGTATGTAATGGTATCGCGGCCCTCTAGGCATGTTTGCGAAGTTAGTGGGGGTTTCCCATATGTTCTCTAGACTAGGTATATTTGTATCGCGGCCCTCCAGGCATGTTTGCGAAGATTAAAGTATAGTTCGCGGCCATTCCAGGCATGTTTGCGAAGATTGTTCTAGTATCGCGGCCAATCCTGGCGTGTGTGCGAAGAGGAGTATATGTATCACTAGTCTAGCAGTATCTACCATTAACCTTCCTCTCCCGAGGCCTATGGTATGTAATTCCGATAATTCATAAGCGTAATTAATCAATCAACCCATTCCCAACCCCCGGGAATCCCATGCCTTGGTAAGAGTGTGAACTCACCTTGGTTTGCTCGGTATGCTAAGTTAAGTGCTCACAATAAATCAGTCAAGCCCTATAGTGCACGTATACTCAATCAGTTCACGTTCGTAATATTTCGCATGCAATCAATATCACAGAGTGTTTTTGACAGTTGATATCATATAATACACATCAGTTAATCATGTTCAAACAATCCATGTTATACATAAAGGTCTTTTTGTAGTTTATTCTAATATGACCGTCCAGTAATTCACTTAACAGAATTAGCATCCAAATCAGAACTAACAAACTGATTGGGTTTACAGAACTAACAAGGTTAATTAACTAACAGAGTTAATAACCAATAGAGTTACATAACGTTAACAGAGTTCATGGAATAACAGAATTAATCCACTTAATTGGAATAATAAATAAATAAACATAGTAAGTCAGTTAACCCAGTTAACAACTTAACAGAATTTGTCAACTAACAGTGTTATCAATTATTAAGGTTACCCACTTAATTAAGTTACATATTTCCATAGAGTTAACTTAATTAACTTAATTAACAACTAAATGAATTAATAAAATAAACTAAGTTAATAAACTAACAGGTTAATAAAACACAAGAGCCGAAAACACTATATTTCGAAATCCCTATCTGGCCGAAATCCCTCTCTGGGCCGAAAACACACACATGGGCCGAATATCCTTCAAGTGGCGAAATCACTTAAGTGGGCCGAAAACATATCTGGGCCGAATTCACTATATGGGCCGAAATCACCTTTAGTGATTTCGTCCAGTTTATAATTGTGGGGTGTTTTCGTTAATATCATCATCATCAACAACAGCAGTTACAAAATCCCCAACTCCCTAAATCACTCTAACATATACATCGGCTATAGCAATCATCTATCAATTATAAGATCAATTAACAACACAATCATTCCACCAGATGGATTTATGCAAACTTATAAATGACCAAAACATTGTGAGATTAAGATCATTAATAAACCTGCAGGTTATTCAATGACAGGCACACATGATCAATTATTTCATCGGATTATAAAGATTCCCAACCAGCAAATCGATTTCAATCATAAACAACATCACATGGCAGTCGATCTACTTATGTGTGCACCTTATTCAAAGTATATGACTGTTTGCAGACAATATAGATATAAAAATCATCCAGTTACATCACCACAATCTACTCACAAGATGGAATTACTAACCAGATGACACGAGGCTAGTCAAGGTTTCGAAAGATCTAGAGAGTGCCGTCACACACAGAGACTCTAGGGTTTGCCGATTGAAAAACTCTCCGTAAAGGTTGTGATAATAAAAATTAAATATATATATATATATAATTCCCCACTGGGCCTAAAGCCCATTTGCTGTTTTCGCCAGCACATATGGACGAAAACACCATGTGTTTTCATCAGGGGGTGTTTTCATATGAGCAGGGGTGTTGGCCAAAGATCCATAACAAACTATACAATCCCAATTAACACAATTATACTATTATCATACAGTCAAATATAATGCACCCCAATTATAAAAAAATATCAATCGCAATACGATTTAACGTTTTACAAATGTAAGCGTTGTGAAACAAACAAGTCGAGTAACAAACAACATAAAAAAAATTAACGTGCAATAAATGCGAAGATGGAAATCTTGGAAACTCGAGTTGTCACACCAAATGTCATACCCAATGTAAGCAAGTGAAAACAATGCACTAAGTATGTAATCAAATGAACATACATAGCGTGAAATGTAATGTAAAACAATGTACTAAGTATGCACACAATGGACATACATAGCAAGTATATGATGTGAAAACATGGAAAGCATGAAAGTAACAAGTAGGCACATGTGTCTCACCCCAAAACAGTTTGAAAACAGTAAAAGAGGGGTCTATGTACTCACTTGAGATTGCTCAATAGTCCTAGGATGTCACACCCCGACCGCGTAAAACAATAAATCGCGGCGGAATTGTCGGGGAGTGTTGTAACAGAATCATTGTTTCAAAACACACGGAAATTTGAAGTTTCGTTTTATTAAACATTAAATATTTACATCGTCTGGAAATCTAATCAAACAAGTTTATTAAGTTACTAAGGCCTCCTCCAGTCCTATGTGAGTATGCATCCTAGCAATCAACATCAATCAACAACACCTAAAACATATGTGAAAACAAAGTCAGCAAAGAAATGCTGGCGAGTACATAGGGTTTTGAGAGTGTCGGATTCATGGCTAGTTTACATGTTGCAATAACCAATTAAAAACCTTGTTTTGAAAAGTATTGTATTGCGGCATAACTAACCAACTCAAATCAAGTTGGTTATAGTGTATAAAATCTCGTAGCCATGATTCTTAACCCAAAACATTTATTTAATAAAGTCTCGTTAATAAAACTCGTATAGTTTATATCGTTTCGAAAACCTCGTTTGTGTGACATCGCTTCCAATTGTTTGCCCAAGTGAACTAAATAACGCCACGGTATGTAATATGATGAAAACATATATATATAGGAAGTACCAGCGGCGTATCCACCATGCTTTCATCACATTACACCCGTCCCGTTATCTAAACATTAACCGAAGACCAATCGTTTACCCAAATCGTTTAATTCGTTAATAATCGCTTTAGTCGTTTAAATCATTCTCGTTTTAGATCGTGAAACTACTTTTGGTCGTCTCGCTAATAACATTCAAACCTGTGTGACTCGTATATTGTTCAACTCGTTTTCGCATTAACAAACCTCCAAAGGGTAAGTTAACAATCATCAGATTCGGTCGTTACCCACCTAACCCACACATAACCATGGGTCCGGTCTGATAACGGGATTTGTCGGATCCTATGGTACCATAACCTAATACTGGTCGGTTTTGCCGAAATTAATGAATGTCATTCGTTATGTACTTAAAACCAACAAGCTCATTCACATTATCGAAATCGTTATTAGTTTAGTATAAACCATCTCAATCGTTTCGAAACCATCGTTAAAATTGTTGGGTTTTATCACATGTTTATCAAAGTATTTTATCCTTATAAAATAAAAACGCAGCGGAAAATTATTATTTAAAACATGTTACTTACAAGATATAAAACTAATTTTATTATGTAAAACCCAATCCCGGATCCATATACGAACATGCATGCTATCAAAATAAAACACAACCATAGAGTGTTTAGAATACTACCTTCCAAGGAGTAAAGGACATGAAAAGGATGATGCTTCTTTAACGGTTGCCTTCAAGTGTAGAAGACCTCAAGCTTGTATACCCTAAGCCTTCCAACTAACACTACGATTGTAGCAAGGATTTGAACACTAGAATTCAAAACCGAACACTTGAATGATACTTATGATGACCGAAAATTAGAGAGCTATTTCTCTAGTTCTTGCAAGTTCATAAGTCTTGCACATTCTTGCATTTGACATACAAGTATTTATAGAGCCATGAGAGAGAATTTCCACCCACCATGACCAATCATGTGCCAACTTACACATGCAAGTGCATGAAACCCCATTGGACCAAAAGTCTTGGTTAGACCACCCAATCACATCCTCTCTAACACATGCAAAAACATGAATCATGATTGGATCATGATCTCATCTTGGTAAGACAAAAGGGGGGGGGGTGCGGCCCACTTATTTATAAAAAAAAATATTTCTTTTATGAAATTCAAGTCTTGGTTTATATATTTATAACTTTTATAAATATAACACTACATAAATGCAAGACTTTATACAACCTTTTAAAATGTTATTTAACCCATTAAATAACAAAATAAAATATTCTCTCAAAATAAATTATCCATATAATTTATTAGTTTATCAAGTGTAATCATTTAGAAAACCAATTTCTAAATATTGTAAGTGTTAATATTTATTTGTTTGATCATATCACAAATAATATAAGTGTTTGTCTAGCTTGTTATTGGGTATGACTCGACTTGGATCATAACATACTAGCCACATCAATTTAATATGTGTCTTGGGCATACAGAGTCCAACAATCTCCCACTTGCACAAGTTACATAGAAGATTGATGCAAGTAGTAAATGACGCCTAACTACGGTTTACTACCCCTAATACGTATGACTATATTTGCCATTCAATAATATCATCCCCTTCAATTCCCTTACTTGAAAATGATTTAGGTGAATCTATCATTTATCCTTTCGTTACAGATGTCATGTTAAATCCAGAGACATAGAGTGATCACTCTCTGTTGATTTAACTTTAGCAGGCCTTAGACATCTTACTCTCAACGAATAAGAGGAATAAATCCCATCTTGACTACATACGTCTCTCACAATCACCTTGTACCACACCTGAGCTTAGCCTTATGTACTGTCATATTACTAACAGCGAAGGAAAAAGTCAGGGTACAATATTTGGTGAATATCAAGACCCAATATGCATCTCAGGTCAGAGGATACTATGATATTCTCCTTTACTCAAATTTACTTATGATCAATCACAAATGATTCCATGCAGTAATATTTGAGAGCGAGTCAGTCCAATATTTGTATCCCACAAATATCTATGAACTTTGGCAGCAACACTTTGCTCTATATTCATACCTAATGAATATCCACCAATCCAAGTTCATAATAGTCTTACATTCATATCTGTTCCCACAAGTATGATCGACTACGGACATTTAGAATAAGTAACTTATTCACGGATTTAAACATGCTAAAAAGGAACATAACTCAAAATACCATAAAGAGTTATATTAACAATTGTTCCAATATCCAAATACAAAATAGATCAAATCCAATCACTAGAATATCGAAGTCCTAAGGCACAAGCATGAGCCTTTCATGCTTTGCCCATTCAAGGAGCTTCGTGAGTGGATCCGTAATATTTTGATCAGTGTGAACTTTGAGAATACATATCTTTCCCTTTTTCAACTTCATCCCTTATGTAGTTGAAACTCCGCTCAATGTGCCTAGTCTTTTGATGTATACGAGGTTCTGTGATTTGAGCAATCGCACCTTCGTTATCACAAAGATCTCTAGGGGTCCTGAATGGTATGGACTACCCCTAGATCAATAATTCAAGTGGCAACTTCATATGAATTATCTGAATCAATGAAGCGGCAATGATTCTGATTATGTAGTGGACAATGCTACCCTGATTGTGACCGAGAACCATCTCGATTAGTTTGGAAACTCGTATCCATGTAACCCTTTACAACTAATTCCGAAACTCGCATCCCTGTAACCTTTTACAACGAGTTCTTTTCCACCAGATCTATATATTAGAAATATATCCTTAGTCCTTCTGAGGTATTTCAATATATATATTTATAACAGTCACTCAATGACCGTTTCTCGCTGGTATCTTCACGTTATGCTTAAAGCGCATAACTTGTCCGGTCTAGTGCATATCATTACGTACATAATGAATCCTATAGCAGACGCATATGGGATTCCTTTCATTCTTTCTTGCTCATCCTTTGAGCTTGGACATTGAGACGCATTCAATATTGTCCTCTATTGAATAGGTACCAAACCTTAAATAGAGTTCTTTATCTTGAACCTTTTCAAGACTTTGTCAATGTATGCACTTTAGTTTAAACCTATCGTGTGCCTTGATCTATCCTTATAGATTCTTTATTCCCAAAATATAGGCGACTTCACCAAGATCCTTAATTGAAAAACAACTTTCAAGCCAGGCTTTTACACCCTCCAAGGTTGGAATGTTATTTCCAAATAGTGATCGACATATCATACTAAGAAAGTAATGATGCTCCCACTAGCCATCTTATACACACAAGCTTCATCGACGTTCTTGATGAATCCATATTCCCTAATCTCTTCATCAAAACGGTGATTCCAACTTCTAGATGCTTGTTTCAATCTATAGATAGATTTCTTTAACTTGCATACTTTGTCAGGATGTTTTGGATTGACAAATCCTTCAGGCTTAACTATATAGACATCTTCCTCAAGATATCTATTAAGAAAAGTCGTTTTGACATCCATTTGCCAAATCTCATAATCACATTATGCAGGTATGGCAAATAATATCCTTATTGACTTTAGCATCGCCACAGGCGAAAAGGTCTCGTCCTAATCAACCACTTGAGTTTGAGTGAAACCTTTTGCTATAAGTCTCGCTTTACAAGTATCCAAGTTACCATGTATATCCGTTTTCTTCCTGAAAATCCACTTACTTCCAACTACTTTGGAGTTAAGAGATGACACAGCCAATTTCCATACTTGGTTGTCATACATGGATTGCATCTCTACGTTTATGGCCTCAAGCCATTTGTTGCAATCGGATTTTGACATTGCATCATGGTATGTGGTAGGTTCACCCGAATCTACCACGTAGCATCCATCCATGAAAAATCCATATCTTTCAGGTGGACTACTAATTCTACCAGATCTGCGAACGCTTTGTGTGTGTTGATCAACCACTTGATCGTTTTTCAACAACCTTTTGTTGAGTGCTAGTTTTAACCAAACGTGTATCGGCTTGTGGTTCTTGATCCTTATCAAGTTCCACTTGTTCTAATAATTCCTTCCACAAGGAACTTAGCTTCCAAGAACTCAGCCTTTCGAGCAACAAATACCTTTTGCTCTGTTGGATCGTAGAAATAATATCCTATACCAACTTTAGGATATCCTACAAAGATACACTTAGTGGATCGTACTTTTATTTGGGGTGTATTGCTTCACAGAAGCTTCACAACCCATACCTTTAAATAAGATAATGATGGAACCCTTCCACGCCATATTTCAAAAGGTGTCTTATCCACTTTCTTGGTTGGACCATACGGGCCACGGAGAGCAAAGCGTAACTGTCACATCCCCAAAATCCACACGCGGAGTATCACCGCTTGGAGGCGTGACTGACCAGGATCAAGCCACCAATCACATAGAACAATGTAAAAAGTAAAAGTAATTGCAATTCAACCGAACCAATCCATATGAAAGGTGTTCCAAAACATAAATATGTTATCACTGTTTAGCGGAAGCGTATAAGTAAAACCCAACATAATATAGTATGAAAAGTCATAAGTGTTTAATGAAACAGTCACGATCCAAGCCCACAACGACCAGCTCCTCCCTGTGCAAGCTCTAAGTATCTAACGACCTGCAAGGCATGTAACAGAGGATCAACAACTAGTTGAGCGAGTTCACAGAAAGTAAATGCGTAAGAGTAAGTTCGTATGTAACAGGTGGCTCTACTGGGCCGATAGTACGTTCTATTGGTGGGGGCTTCCCATGTTGTATATCCACTAGACTATTCGTAACCATAAGTGTTCTTCACAACCGAGAACAGTAATACATACAAAGTTTACGTAGGTTTTACGTAAGTATCCTTCACAACCGAGGACAGTGGTACGCGGGGGTTTACGTAGGTTTTACGTAAGTGCCTGACACAACCGAGGCAGTAGTAAGTATAGGTTCACGTAGGTTTTACGTGAGTATCCTTCACAACCGAGGATAGCGAGTAGCATAAGTATACGTAGGTTTTACGTATGTGTCCTGCACAACCGAGGACGATGGTATGGTAGTCTAGTAATAGTGTCAGTACAAATCTGTTCAACCTTATTCCTTCAATCCCATTCCCAAGCCCTGGGAATCCCATGCCTTAGTAAGAGTGTGAACTCACCTTGGTTTGCTCGGTATGCTAAGTAAGTGCTCAAATAAATCAATCACGTCCTAGAGTATGCACGTATAGGATAATCAGTTTGTAGTCACGAGTGGTACACGTATAAGCAGGTAGTACGTATTCGAAATCACACAAGTCATGTATATCATTTAACAGCAGTTAGATATTCCAGTTAACACTTAACAGCATTAACTTAAGTTACTGTGCAGCCTACCTATTTGGCGAAACACATTATTTTGGCGAAACACGAATATTGACGAAACACATACATCGACGAATCACATTCTGTTTCGTCGAGTCTTGTTTGGCGAAACAGGATTTTTATCTCGTCGACTATCCTTGGCGAAACACATTCTGTTTCGCCGAGAGTTCTGTTTCGTCGGATGTCTGATTCGTAGACATCAGTTACAGCAGATACGAAATACACAGAAACCCTAGTAATTCTAGCAGCCGTCATCAATAACAGAAATCATATGAAGATCGATGTGCACCCAGAATCATCATAACTTAATCATCCCAGAATCATTGTCTAGCATGAACCCTAGTTTATGTGTGCAACATATAGATTAACATACAACATCATATCGTCGATCCCTATCAAAATACTATGTGTATTCAGAATCATGCCATATAAACAACATTCAGAACCGAGTATTCGATTGTATTACGTTACGTTACGTTACGTTACGTTACGTTACGCATAGCATTGTATATATCCTCCTACATCATACATATCGAA
This sequence comes from Helianthus tuberosus, assembly GCA_030545235.1. Classification (NCBI taxonomy): domain Eukaryota; kingdom Viridiplantae; phylum Streptophyta; class Magnoliopsida; order Asterales; family Asteraceae; genus Helianthus; species Helianthus tuberosus. Next base: position 52,379 of record JARYGA010057272.1, read on the forward strand.
ATCTATATCATCAACATACCCTTATAATCACAGCAGTAATGCACAACAATCATACAAGCAAGAATCGAGATATCACATAAACATGAACCGATTAACGAACACACACTGTCACTAACCGAGATATGAGAAATACGAATCGATTGCTAAGGATATCTTCAGGAACTTCAAACTGCCGTCACACAGGAGAGAAGGGCTCTAGGGTTTTGGTTGTTATGATAAAAGTGTGAAACTGAGGCTGTTACACGTTTTAAAACTCGAAATAACGTGTTGGGCCCGAACTGGGCTTCGGTGAAACTGGGCTCGGTGAAACAGCCTGTTTCGTCGAGAAGGTTGTTGGCGAAACTGACCTGTTTCGTCGAGATCCACCTTGGCGAATCTCACTTGTGTTTCGTCGGGTTCTTTTATAGTTTAACGGTTTAAGTTTTTACAAACAGTACACATGTTATACAATCACACATAAAATCATGCAAACACAATGCGTTTCATTCTAACAAAGTGTACAGTTACAAAGTAAAACAAGTCAAACAACTAATTAGTCAAAGTCAACGTGCATTTAATGCGAAAGTGAAAGTTGGAAACTCGAGTTGTCACATTATCCCCAACTTGAAAGAAATTTCGTCCCGAAATTTAGCATGCGGTTACTGAGGAAGCTAGGTAAGTTGTATTGTTTACTGGTTTTCCTGGGGTGTCACATCATCCCCCCGTTGATTTGGAATTTCGTCCCGAAATTCTGCTGTAGTAGCTTCAGCCTCAGTAGTAGTTGCATTGGTTCCGAATAACTGGGGATACTTGAGTTTCATTTGATCTTCACGCTCCCAGGTGAATTCTGGGCCGCGACGGGAGTTCCATCGAACTCGTACAAGAGGGATTCTCGTGTTCTTGAGGACCTTAACATCCTGGTCCGTGATCTCAACTGGTTCTTCGATGAACTGCAACCGCTCGTCGATGGTGAGTTCCTTCAAAGGAACTATGTGGGTCTCATCTGACAGACACTTTTTCAGATTCGACACGTGGAAGACGTTGTGAACTGCACTGAGTTCAGGTGGTAAGTTCAGTATGTAGGCCACTTTGCCTATTTTCTCTGTAACTTCGAAAGGTCCGACATAACGCGGATTGAGTTTGCCTCTTTTGCCAAAACGAACCACACCCTTCCAGGGTGAAACTTTAAGTAGCGCTCGATCCCCAACCTGGAATTCGAGTAGTTTCCTGTCTTTATCGGCGTATGCTTTCTGACGGTCACGAGCTGCCGCCATGCGTTGTCGTATTTGAGCAATCTTTTCAGTAGTATCAACTACCATTTCTGGACCTGTGATTTGACTATCTCCCACCTCTACCCAACAGAGAGGTGACCGGCATTTACGCCCGTACAATGCCTCGAATGGTGCAGCTTTAATGCTGGTGTGGTAGCTGTTATTATACGAAAATTCTACAAGTGGCAGATGTTTTTGCCAACCATTGCCAAAGTCAATTACGCACGCCCGAAGCATGTCTTCTAAAGTCTGAATAGTGCGCTCAGACTGCCCATCTGTCTGAGGATGATAAGCTGTGCTCATGTCTAAACGAGAGGCAAAAGATTTATGCATTGCTTGCCACAGTTCTGAAGTAAAACGTGCGTCACGATCGGAGATGATGGAGGTGGGCACCCCGTGCCTCGAGACCACTTCTTTTAGGTAAATGTCTGCTAAGGTAGAGAACTTGTCTGTTTCTTTGATAGCCAAAAAGTGAGCAGACTTTGTGAGTCGATCCACGATCACCCAAATAGTATCATTTCCGCGCTGAGATCTAGGTAAGCCAGTAACAAAATCCATGGAAATTTGTTCCCATTTCCAATGTGGTATCTCAGGTTGTTGAAGTGGGCCTGACGGTTTCTGATATTCTGCCTTGACTCTCGCACAAGTCAAGCATTTGCTAACGTATGTGGCTATGTGGGCCTTCATGCTAGGCCACCAGTATGTGGTTTTGATATCGTGGTACATTTTATCCGCACCAGGATGTACCGAGTAGCGAGACTTATGAGCTTCATCCATTACTAGCTCACGTAATTTACCATAAAGTGGAACCCAGATGCGTCCTGTTACGTAATAAGCACCATCTTCCTTCTGTTCCAAGCGTTGCCTTGAGCCACGTAGGGCTTCAGCCCTGACATTTTCTGGTTTCAATGCTTCTACCTGAGCCTCTCGTATCTGAGAAGGAAGACTAGACTGTATAGTGAGTTGTAAAGCTCGCACGCGTTTAGGCGTGGTGTCCTTTCGAATGAGGGCGTCAGCCACAACATTGGCTTTTCCTGGGTGATACCTGATTGAGCATTCGTAGTCATTTAGCAGTTCGACCCATCGTCGCTGTCGCATATTCAGTTCCTTCTGTTTGAAGATATGTTCAAGGCTTCTGTGATCAGTGTATATAGCACATTTGGTACCATACAGGTAGTGTCTCCATATCTTAAGTGCAAAGACGACCGCTCCCAGCTCTAAATCATGCGTAGTGTAATTCCGTTCGTGAATCTTAAGTTGGCGCGAAGCATAAGCAATGACTTTATCCCTTTGCATCAATACACATCCAAGACCTTGGATAGATGCGTCGCAGTAGACTACAAAATCATCCGTGCCTTCCGGCAATGAGAGGATAGGTGCACTACAAAGCCTATCCTTTAAGTGCTGAAACGCTGTTTCCTGTGCATTACCCCAACGATAAACAACACCCTTCTGCTTCAGTAGTGTAAGTGGCTGAGCAATCTTTGAGAAGTGTTTGATGAATCTTCTGTAATAACCCGCCAAACCCAAGAATTGGCGTATTTCTGTTGGTGTGCGAGGTGCAGGCCAGTTCTTGATCGACTCCACCTTGGATGGATCGACATGAATCCCATCCTTGTTTACCACGTGGCCTAAGAAGTGGACTTCACGGAGCCAGAAGTCGCATTTTGAAAACTTAGCGTATAGTTGTTCCGTTCGAAGGAGTTCCAGAATAAGTCGTAAGTGCTGCTCGTGTTCCTCCTGACTCTTCGAATAAATCAGGATGTCGTCGATGAAAACAATGACGAACTTGTCGATATAAGGCTTACACACCCTGTTCATAAGATCCATGAAAACCGCAGGCGCGTTTGTTAGCCCGAAAGGCATGACCAGAAACTCGTAGTGGCCGTAGCGTGTTCTGAACGCTGTTTTGGAGACGTCCTCATCCCGGACTCTCAGTTGATGATACCCCGACCTTAGATCAATCTTCGAGTAATTGCTCAACCCTTGTAACTGGTCGAATAAATCGTCGATGCGTGGAAGAGGATAGCGATTCTTCACAGTCACCTTGTTCAGTTCGCGATAGTCTATACACATGCGGAAGGTACCGTCCTTCTTCTTTACAAATAGTACTGGAGCTCCCCAAGGCGAAGAGCTAGGACGTATGAAACCCTTTTCCAAGAGTTCTTGCAGTTGCTTAGACAGTTCTTCCAGTTCAGTTGGAGTGTGTGCGAAGAGGAGTATATGTATCACTAGTCTAGCAGTATCTACCATTAACCTTCCTCTCCCGAGGCCTATGGTATGTAATTCCGATAATTCATAAGCGTAATTAATCAATCAACCCATTCCCAACCCCCGGGAATCCCATGCCTTGGTAAGAGTGTGAACTCACCTTGGTTTGCTCGGTATGCTAAGTTAAGTGCTCACAATAAATCAGTCAAGCCCTATAGTGCACGTATACTCAATCAGTTCACGTTCGTAATATTTCGCATGCAATCAATATCACAGAGTGTTTTTGACAGTTGATATCATATAATACACATCAGTTAATCATGTTCAAACAATCCATGTTATACATAAAGGTCTTTTTGTAGTTTATTCTAATATGACCGTCCAGTAATTCACTTAACAGAATTAGCATCCAAATCAGAACTAACAAACTGATTGGGTTTACAGAACTAACAAGGTTAATTAACTAACAGAGTTAATAACCAATAGAGTTACATAACGTTAACAGAGTTCATGGAATAACAGAATTAATCCACTTAATTGGAATAATAAATAAATAAACATAGTAAGTCAGTTAACCCAGTTAACAACTTAACAGAATTTGTCAACTAACAGTGTTATCAATTATTAAGGTTACCCACTTAATTAAGTTACATATTTCCATAGAGTTAACTTAATTAACTTAATTAACAACTAAATGAATTAATAAAATAAACTAAGTTAATAAACTAACAGGTTAATAAAACACAAGAGCCGAAAACACTATATTTCGAAATCCCTATCTGGCCGAAATCCCTCTCTGGGCCGAAAACACACACATGGGCCGAATATCCTTCAAGTGGCGAAATCACTTAAGTGGGCCGAAAACATATCTGGGCCGAATTCACTATATGGGCCGAAATCACCTTTAGTGATTTCGTCCAGTTTATAATTGTGGGGTGTTTTCGTTAATATCATCATCATCAACAACAGCAGTTACAAAATCCCCAACTCCCTAAATCACTCTAACATATACATCGGCTATAGCAATCATCTATCAATTATAAGATCAATTAACAACACAATCATTCCACCAGATGGATTTATGCAAACTTATAAATGACCAAAACATTGTGAGATTAAGATCATTAATAAACCTGCAGGTTATTCAATGACAGGCACACATGATCAATTATTTCATCGGATTATAAAGATTCCCAACCAGCAAATCGATTTCAATCATAAACAACATCACATGGCAGTCGATCTACTTATGTGTGCACCTTATTCAAAGTATATGACTGTTTGCAGACAATATAGATATAAAAATCATCCAGTTACATCACCACAATCTACTCACAAGATGGAATTACTAACCAGATGACACGAGGCTAGTCAAGGTTTCGAAAGATCTAGAGAGTGCCGTCACACACAGAGACTCTAGGGTTTGCCGATTGAAAAACTCTCCGTAAAGGTTGTGATAATAAAAATTAAATATATATATATATATATATAATTCCCCACTGGGCCTAAAGCCCATTTGCTGTTTTCGCCAGCACATATGGACGAAAACACCATGTGTTTTCATCAGGGGGTGTTTTCATATGAGCAGGGGTGTTGGCCAAAGATCCATAACAAACTATACAATCCCAATTAACACAATTATACTATTATCATACAGTCAAATATAATGCACCCCAATTATAAAAAAATATCAATCGCAATACGATTTAACGTTTTACAAATGTAAGCGTTGTGAAACAAACAAGTCGAGTAACAAACAACATAAAAAAAATTAACGTGCAATAAATGCGAAGATGGAAATCTTGGAAACTCGAGTTGTCACACCAAATGTCATACCCAATGTAAGCAAGTGAAAACAATGCACTAAGTATGTAATCAAATGAACATACATAGCGTGAAATGTAATGTAAAACAATGTACTAAGTATGCACACAATGGACATACATAGCAAGTATATGATGTGAAAACATGGAAAGCATGAAAGTAACAAGTAGGCACATGTGTCTCACCCCAAAACAGTTTGAAAACAGTAAAAGAGGGGTCTATGTACTCACTTGAGATTGCTCAATAGTCCTAGGATGTCACACCCCGACCGCGTAAAACAATAAATCGCGGCGGAATTGTCGGGGAGTGTTGTAACAGAATCATTGTTTCAAAACACACGGAAATTTGAAGTTTCGTTTTATTAAACATTAAATATTTACATCGTCTGGAAATCTAATCAAACAAGTTTATTAAGTTACTAAGGCCTCCTCCAGTCCTATGTGAGTATGCATCCTAGCAATCAACATCAATCAACAACACCTAAAACATATGTGAAAACAAAGTCAGCAAAGAAATGCTGGCGAGTACATAGGGTTTTGAGAGTGTCGGATTCATGGCTAGTTTACATGTTGCAATAACCAATTAAAAACCTTGTTTTGAAAAGTATTGTATTGCGGCATAACTAACCAACTCAAATCAAGTTGGTTATAGTGTATAAAATCTCGTAGCCATGATTCTTAACCCAAAACATTTATTTAATAAAGTCTCGTTAATAAAACTCGTATAGTTTATATCGTTTCGAAAACCTCGTTTGTGTGACATCGCTTCCAATTGTTTGCCCAAGTGAACTAAATAACGCCACGGTATGTAATATGATGAAAACATATATATATAGGAAGTACCAGCGGCGTATCCACCATGCTTTCATCACATTACACCCGTCCCGTTATCTAAACATTAACCGAAGACCAATCGTTTACCCAAATCGTTTAATTCGTTAATAATCGCTTTAGTCGTTTAAATCATTCTCGTTTTAGATCGTGAAACTACTTTTGGTCGTCTCGCTAATAACATTCAAACCTGTGTGACTCGTATATTGTTCAACTCGTTTTCGCATTAACAAACCTCCAAAGGGTAAGTTAACAATCATCAGATTCGGTCGTTACCCACCTAACCCACACATAACCATGGGTCCGGTCTGATAACGGGATTTGTCGGATCCTATGGTACCATAACCTAATACTGGTCGGTTTTGCCGAAATTAATGAATGTCATTCGTTATGTACTTAAAACCAACAAGCTCATTCACATTATCGAAATCGTTATTAGTTTAGTATAAACCATCTCAATCGTTTCGAAACCATCGTTAAAATTGTTGGGTTTTATCACATGTTTATCAAAGTATTTTATCCTTATAAAATAAAAACGCAGCGGAAAATTATTATTTAAAACATGTTACTTACAAGATATAAAACTAATTTTATTATGTAAAACCCAATCCCGGATCCATATACGAACATGCATGCTATCAAAATAAAACACAACCATAGAGTGTTTAGAATACTACCTTCCAAGGAGTAAAGGACATGAAAAGGATGATGCTTCTTTAACGGTTGCCTTCAAGTGTAGAAGACCTCAAGCTTGTATACCCTAAGCCTTCCAACAAACACTACGATTGTAGCAAGGATTTGAACACTATAATTCAAAACCGAACACTTGAATGATACTTATGATGACCGAAAATTAGAGAGCTATTTCTCTAGTTCTTGCAAGTTCATAAGTCTTGCACATTCTTGCATTTGACATACAAGTATTTATAGAGCCATGAGAGAGAATTTCCACCCACCATGACCAATCATGTGCCAACTTACACATGCAAGTGCATGAAACCCCATTGGACCAAAAGTCTTGGTTAGACCACCCAATCACATCCTCTCTAACACATGCAAAAGCATGAATCATGATTGGATCATGATCTCATCTTGGTAAGACAAAAGGGGGGGGGGGATGCGGCCCACTTATTTATAAAAAAAAATATTTCTTTTATGAAATTCAAGTCTTGGTTTATATATTTATAACTTTTATAAATATAACACTACATAAATGCAAGACTTTATACAACCTTTTAAAATGTTATTTAACCCATTAAATAACAAAATAAAATATTCTCTCAAAATAAATTATCCATATAATTTATTAGTTTATCAAGTGTAATCATTTAGAAAACCAATTTCTAAATATTGTAAGTGTTAATATTTATTTGTTTGATCATATCACAAATAATATAAGTGTTTGTCTAGCTTGTTATTGGGTATGACTCGACTTGGATCATAACATACTAGCCACATCAATTTAATATGTGTCTTGGGCATACAGAGTCCAACAATCTCCCACTTGCACAAGTTACATAGAAGATTGATGCAAGTAGTAAATGACGCCTAACTACGGTTTACTACCCCTAATACGTATGACTATATTTGCCATTCAATAATATCATCCCCTTCAATTCCCTTACTTGAAAATGATTTAGGTGAATCTATCATTTATCCTTTCGTTACAGATGTCATGTTAAATCCAGAGACATAGAGTGATCACTCTCTGTTGATTTAACTTTAGCAGGCCTTAGACATCTTACTCTCAACGAATAAGAGGAATAAATCCCATCTTGACTACATACGTCTCTCACAATCACCTTGTACCACACCTGAGCTTAGCCTTATGTACTGTCATATTACTAACAGCGAAGGAAAAAGTCAGGGTACAATATTTGGTGAATATCAAGACCCAATATGCATCTCAGGTCAGAGGATACTATGATATTCTCCTTTACTCAAATTTACTTATGATCAATCACAAATGATTCCATGCAGTAATATTTGAGAGCGAGTCAGTCCAATATTTGTATCCCACAAATATCTATGAACTTTGGCAGCAACACTTTGCTCTATATTCATACCTAATGAATATCCACCAATCCAAGTTCATAATAGTCTTACATTCATATCTGTTCCCACAAGTATGATCGACTACGGACATTTAGAATAAGTAACTTATTCACGGATTTAAACATGCTAAAAAGGAACATAACTCAAAATACCATAAAGAGTTATATTAACAATTGTTCCAATATCCAAATACAAAATAGATCAAATCCAATCACTAGAATATCGAAGTCCTAAGGCACAAGCATGAGCCTTTCATGCTTTGCCCATTCAAGGAGCTTCGTGAGTGGATCCGTAATATTTTGATCAGTGTGAACTTTGAGAATACATATCTTTCCCTTTTTCAACTTCATCCCTTATGTAGTTGAAACTCCGCTCAATGTGCCTAGTCTTTTGATGTATACGAGGTTCTGTGATTTGAGCAATCGCACCTTCGTTATCACAAAGATCTCTAGGGGTCCTGAATGGTATGGACTACCCCTAGATCAATAATTCAAGTGGCAACTTCATATGAATTATCTGAATCAATGAAGCGGCAATGATTCTGATTATGTAGTGGACAATGCTACCCTGATTGTGACCAAGAACCATCTCGATTAGTTTGGAAACTCGTATCCATGTAACCCTTTACAACTAATTCCGAAACTCGCATCCCTGTAACCTTTTACAACGAGTTCTTTTCCACCAGATCTATATATTAGAAATATATCCTTAGTCCTTCTGAGGTATTTCAATATATATATTTATAACAGTCACTCAATGACCGTTTCTCGCTGGTATCTTCACGTTATGCTTAAAGCGCATAACTTGTCCGGTCTAGTGCATATCATTACGTACATAATGAATCCTATAGCAGACGCATATGGGATTCCTTTCATTCTTTCTTGCTCATCCTTTGAGCTTGGACATTGAGACGCATTCAATATTGTCCTCTATTGAATAGGTACCAAACCTTAAATAGAGTTCTTTATCTTGAACCTTTTCAAGACTTTGTCAATGTATGCACTTTAGTTTAAACCTATCGTGTGCCTTGATCTATCCTTATAGATTCTTTATTCCCAAAATATAGGCGACTTCACCAAGATCCTTAATTGAAAAACAACTTTCAAGCCAGGCTTTTACACCCTCCAAGGTTGGAATGTTATTTCCAAATAGTGATCGACATATCATACTAAGAAAGTAATGATGCTCCCACTAGCCATCTTATACACACAAGCTTCATCGACGTTCTTGATGAATCCATATTCCCTAATCTCTTCATCAAAACGGTGATTCCAACTTCTAGATGCTTGTTTCAATCTATAGATAGATTTCTTTAACTTGCATACTTTGTCAGGATGTTTTGGATTGACAAATCCTTCAGGCTTAACTATATAGACATCTTCCTCAAGATATCTATTAAGAAAAGTCGTTTTGACATCCATTTGCCAAATCTCATAATCACATTATGCAGGTATGGCAAATAATATCCTTATTGACTTTAGCATCGCCACAGGCGAAAAGGTCTCGTCCTAATCAACCACTTGAGTTTGAGTGAAACCTTTTGCTATAAGTCTCGCTTTACAAGTATCCAAGTTACCATGTATATCCGTTTTCTTCCTGAAAATCCACTTACTTCCAACTACTTTGGAGTTAAGAGATGACACAGCCAATTTCCATACTTGGTTGTCATACATGGATTGCATCTCTACGTTTATGGCCTCAAGCCATTTGTTGCAATCGGATTTTGACATTGCATCATGGTATGTGGTAGGTTCACCCGAATCTACCACGTAGCATCCATCCATGAAAAATCCATATCTTTCAGGTGGACTACTAATTCTACCAGATCTGCGAACGCTTTGTGTGTGTTGATCAACCACTTGATCGTTTTTCAACAACCTTTTGTTGAGTGCTAGTTTTAACCAAACGTGTATCGGCTTGTGGTTCTTGATCCTTATCAAGTTCCACTTGTTCTAATAATTCCTTCCACAAGGAACTTAGCTTCCAAGAACTCAGCCTTTCGAGCAACAAATACCTTTTGCTCTGTTGGATCGTAGAAATAATATCCTATACCAACTTTAGGATATCCTACAAAGATACACTTAGTGGATCGTACTTTTATTTGGGGTGTATTGCTTCACAGAAGCTTCACAACCCATACCTTTAAATAAGATAATGATGGAACCCTTCCACGCCATATTTCAAAAGGTGTCTTATCCACTTTCTTGGTTGGACCATACGGGCCACGGAGAGCAAAGCGTAACTGTCACACCCCCAAAATCCACACGCGGAGTATCACCGCTTGGAGGCGTGACTGACCAGGATCAAGCCACCAATCACATAGAACAATGTAAAAAGTAAAAGTAATTGCAATTCAACCGAACCAATCCATATGAAAGGTGTTCCAAAACATAAATATGTTATCACTGTTTAGCGGAAGCGTATAAGTAAAACCCAACATAATATAGTATGAAAAGTCATAAGTGTTTAATGAAACAGTCACGATCCAAGCCCACAACGACCAGCTCCTCCCTGTGCAAGCTCTAAGTATCTAACGACCTGCAAGGCATGTAACAGAGGATCAACAACTAGTTGAGCGAGTTCACAGAAAGTAAATGCGTAAGAGTAAGTTCGTATGTAACAGGTGGCTCTACTGGGCCGATAGTACGTTCTATTGGTGGGGGCTTCCCATGTTGTATATCCACTAGACTATTCGTAACCATAAGTGTTCTTCACAACCGAGAACAGTAATACATACAAAGTTTACGTAGGTTTTACGTAAGTATCCTTCACAACCGAGGACAGTGGTACGCGGGGGTTTACGTAGGTTTTACGTAAGTGCCTGACACAACCGAGGCAGTAGTAAGTATAGGTTCACGTAGGTTTTACGTGAGTATCCTTCACAACCGAGGATAGCGAGTAGCATAAGTATACGTAGGTTTTACGTATGTGTCCTGCACAACCGAGGACGATGGTATGGTAGTCTAGTAATAGTGTCAGTACAAATCTGTTCAACCTTATTCCTTCAATCCCATTCCCAAGCCCTGGGAATCCCATGCCTTAGTAAGAGTGTGAACTCACCTTGGTTTGCTCGGTATGCTAAGTAAGTGCTCAAATAAATCAATCACGTCCTAGAGTATGCACGTATAGGATAATCAGTTTGTAGTCACGAGTGGTACACGTATAAGCAGGTAGTACGTATTCGAAATCACACAAGTCATGTATATCATTTAACAGCAGTTAGATATTCCAGTTAACACTTAACAGCATTAACTTAAGTTACTGTGCAGCCTACCTATTTGGCGAAACACATTATTTTGGCGAAACACGAATATTGACGAAACACATACATCGACGAATCACATTCTGTTTCGTCGAGTCTTGTTTGGCGAAACAGGATTTTTATCTCGTCGACTATCCTTGGCGAAACACATTCTGTTTCGCCGAGAGTTCTGTTTCGTCGGATGTCTGATTCGTAGACATCAGTTACAGCAGATACGAAATACACAGAAACCCTAGTAATTCTAGCAGCCGTCATCAATAACAGAAATCATATGAAGATCGATGTGCACCAAGAATCATCATAACTTAATCATCCCAGAATCATTGTCTAGCATGAACCCTAGTTTATGTGTGCAACATATAGATTAACATACAACATCATATCGTCGATCCCTATCAAAATACTATGTGTATTCAGAATCAGGCCATATAAACAACATTCAGAACCGAGTATTCGATTGTATTACGTTACGTTACGTTACGTTACGTTACGTTACGTTACGTTACGTTACGTTACGTTACGTTACGCATAGCATTGTATATATCCTCCTACATCATACATATCGAAATCTATATCATCAACATACCCTTATAATCACAGCAGTAATGCACAACAATCATACAAGCAAGAATCGAGATATCACATAAACATGAACCGATTAACGAACACACACTGTCACTAACCGAGATATGAGAAATACGAATCGATTGCTAAGGATATCTTCAGGAACTTCAAACTGCCGTCACACAGGAGAGAAGGGCTCTAGGGTTTTGGTTGTTATGATAAAAGTGTGAAACTGAGGCTGTTACACGTTTTAAAACTCGAAATAACGTGTTGGGCCCGAACTGGGCTTCGGTGAAACTGGGCTCGGTGAAACAGCCTGTTTCGTCGAGAAGGTTGTTGGCGAAACTGACCTGTTTCGTCGAGATCCACCTTGGCGAATCTCACTTGTGTTTCGTCGGGTTCTTTTATAGTTTAACGGTTTAAGTTTTTACAAACAGTACACATGTTATACAATCACACATAAAATCATGCAAACACAATGCGTTTCATTCTAACAAAGTGTACAGTTACAAAGTAAAACAAGTCAAACAACTAATTAGTCAAAGTCAACGTGCATTTAATGCGAAAGTGAAAGTCGGAAACTCGAGTTGTCACATTATCCCCAACTTGAAAGAAATTTCGTCCCGAAATTTAGCATGCGGTTACTGAGGAAGCTAGGTAAGTTGTATTGTTTACTGGTTTTCCTGGGGTGTTACATCATCCCCCCGTTGATTTGGAATTTCGTCCCGAAATTCTGCTGTAGTAGCTTCAGCCTCAGTAGTAGTTGCATTGGTTCCGAATAACTGGGGATACTTGAGTTTCATTTGATCTTCACGCTCCCAGGTGAATTTTGGGCCGCGACGGGAGTTCCATCGAACTCGTACAAGAGGGATTCTCGTGTTCTTGAGGACCTTAACATCCTGGTCCGTGATCTCAACTGGTTCTTCGATGAACTGCAACCGCTCGTCGATGGTGAGTTCCTTCAAAGGAACTATGTGGGTCTCATCTGACAGACACTTTTTCAGATTCGACACGTGGAAGACGTTGTGAACTGCACTGAGTTCAGGTGGTAAGTTCAGTCTGTAGGCCACTTTGCCTATTTTCTCTGTAACTTCGAAAGGTCCGACATAACGCGGATTGAGTTTGCCTCTTTTGCCAAAACGAACCACACCCTTCCAGGGTGAAACTTTAAGTAGCGCTCGATCCCCAACCTGGAATTCGAGTAGTTTCCTGTCTTTATCGGCGTATGCTTTCTGACGGTCACGAGCTGCCGCCATGCGTTGTCGTATTTGAGCAATCTTTTCAGTAGTATCAACTACCATTTCTGGACCTGTGATTTGACTATCTCCCACCTCTACCCAACAGAGAGGTGACCGGCATTTACGCCCGTACAATGCCTCGAATGGTGCAGCTTTAATGCTGGTGTGGTAGCTGTTATTATACGAAAATTCTACAAGTGGCAGATGTTTTTGCCAACCATTGCCAAAGTCAATTACGCACGCCCGAAGCATGTCTTCTAAAGTCTGAATAGTGCGCTCAGACTGCCCATCTGTCTGAGGATGATAAGCTGTGCTCATGTCTAAACGAGAGGCAAAAGATTTATGCATTGCTTGCCACAGTTCTGAAGTAAAACGTGCGTCACGATCGGAGATGATGGAGGTGGGCACCCCATGCCTCGAGACCACTTCTTTTAGGTAAATGTCTGCTAAGGTAGAGAACTTGTCTGTTTCTTTGATAGCCAAAAAGTGAGCAGACTTTGTGAGTCGATCCACGATCACCCAAATAGTATCATTTCCGCGCTGAGATCTAGGTAAGCCAGTAACAAAATCCATGGAAATTTGTTCCCATTTCCAATGTGGTATCTCAGGTTGTTGAAGTGGGCCTGACGGTTTCTGATATTCTGCCTTGACTCTCGCACAAGTCAAGCATTTGCTAACGTATGTGGCTATGTGGGCCTTCATGCTAGGCCACCAGTATGTGGTTTTGATATCGTGGTACATTTTATCCGCACCAGGATGTACCGAGTAGCGAGACTTATGAGCTTCATCCATTACTAGCTCACGTAATTTACCATAAAGTGGAACCCAGATGCGTCCTGTTACGTAATAAGCACCATCTTCCTTCTGTTCCAAGCGTTGCCTTGAGCCACGTAGGGCTTCAGCCCTGACATTTTCTGGTTTCAATGCTTCTACCTGAGCCTCTCGTATCTGAGAAGGAAGACTAGACTGTATAGTGAGTTGTAAAGCTCGCACGCGTTTAGGCGTGGTGTCCTTTCGACTGAGGGCGTCAGCCACAACATTGGCTTTGCCTGGGTGATACCTGATTGAGCATTCGTAGTCATTTAGCAGTTCGACCCATCGTCGCTGTCGCATATTCAGTTCCTTCTGTTTGAAGATATGTTCAAGGCTTCTGTGATCAGTGTATATAGCACATTTGGTACCATACAGGTAGTGTCTCCATATCTTAAGTGCAAAGACGACCGCTCCCAGCTCTAAATCATGCGTAGTGTAATTCCGTTCGTGAATCTTAAGTTGGCGCGAAGCATAAGCAATGACTTTATCCCTTTGCATCAATACACATCCAAGACCTTGGATAGATGCGTCGCAGTAGACTACAAAATCATCCGTGCCTTCTGGCAATGAGAGGATAGGTGCACTACAAAGCCTATCCTTTAAGTGCTGAAACGCTGTTTCCTGTGCATTACCCCAACGATAAACAACACCCTTCTGCTTCAGTAGTGTAAGTGGCTGAGCAATCTTTGAGAAGTGTTTGATGAATCTTCTGTAATAACCCGCCAAACCCAAGAATTGGCGTATTTCTGTTGGTGTGCGAGGTGCAGGCCAGTTCTTGATCGACTCCACCTTGGATGGATCGACATGAATCCCATCCTTGTTTACCACGTGGCCTAAGAAGTGGACTTCACGGAGCCAGAAGTCGCATTTTGAAAACTTAGCGTATAGTTGTTCCGTTCGAAGGAGTTCCAGAATAAGTCGTAAGTGCTGCTCGTGTTCCTCCTGACTCTTCGAATAAATCAGGATGTCGTCGATGAAAACAATGACGAAATTGTCGAGATAAGGCTTACACACCCTGTTCATAAGATCCATGAAAACCGCAGGCGCGTTTGTTAGCCCGAAAGGCATGACCAGAAACTCGTAGTGGCCGTAGCGTGTTCTGAACGCTGTTTTGGAGACGTCCTCATCCCGGACTCTCAGTTGATGATACCCCGACCTTAGATCAATCTTCGAGTAATTGCTCAACCCTTGTAACTGGTCGAATAAATCGTCGATGCGTGGAAGAGGATAGCGATTCTTCACAGTCACCTTGTTCAGTTCGCGATAGTCTATACACATGCGGAAGGTACCGTCCTTCTTCTTTACAAATAGTACTGGAGCTCCCCAAGGCGAAGAGCTAGGACGTATGAAACCCTTTTCCAAGAGTTCTTGCAGTTGCTTAGACAGTTCTTCCAGTTCAGTTGGAGCTAAGCGATAAGGTGCTCGAGCTATAGGTGCTGCTCCTGGAGCGAGCTCGATCTGGAATTCGACCTGACGATGAGGCGGTAACCCAGGTAACTCTTCAGGAAACACTTGAGGAAAGTCGCGTACCACAGGAATATCCTCAATCTTTTTTCTCTTTCTTCGATGTATCGATAACAAGTGCTAAAACAGCTGTATGGCCCTTTCGTAAACACTTCTGAGCCTTCAAGAAGGAAATGATGCCACTCACGACACCACTCTTGTCGCCTTGAACTTCGAGAGGTTCTTTACCAGGACGGGGAATACGAATGATCTTCTCCTTGCATAGGATCTCTGCTCATTGTTGGGATAACCAATCCATACCAATGACGACGTCAAAGCTACTTAGAGTTATAGGAATGAGATCAATAGAGAAAGTCTGACCAGTGAGGATAAGGTTACAACCCTGAACTATGTGTGTCGCCTCTAGACTTTTACCGTTGGCTAACTCTTCGACATGTTTTGTGTTCAAAAGTGTTGGTGCACGTTTAAGCATTTGGCTAACCTTTAGAGACATATAACTGGTATCCGCACCCGAATCAAATAGTAAAGTAACATAAAAGTCGTCGAGAAGAAACTTACCCATAACCACGTTGGGATCATTCCTGGCATCACCCTGCCCAATCACGAATGCTCGTCCCCTAGCGCCGTTGTTCCCATCATTGTTGTTTCTCCCGTTGTTGTTCCCATTACCCTGGTTGTTGTTGTTCTGGTTTCGGTTTAGCTGAGGGCAGTGTCTTTTGAAGTGACCTTCAGCGCCACACTGAAAACATCCCTTATTGCCCTGTTGTTGATTCTGTTGTGCTTGCTGCTGCTGCTGCTGATTTTGATTTGCAGGCCGTGGACTCCTACAATCCTTGGCCTCATGGCCCATCTTGAAACACCTTTGACAACGTACCTTGTTACACTGGCCACTGTGGTGCCTGTTGCAGTTGTTGCACCTTGGGAGGTTCCCTCGATAACCACCCTGCTTGTGACTACCCGAAGATTGTTGGCTAGGGCTCTGGTAGTTGTCAGTCTTTCGCTGCTGAACTTGGGACTGAACTGAAGCTGAACCTTTGCTGGAATCCCCCTCCCATTTTCTCTTGTTGTCACTGGGAGTAGCAGGAGTAACTGAAGTAGTAGTGGTAGTAGTAGCGTTGATGCGTTTAGGCAACCTGTTCTGTTCCACCGCTTGATCAGTGAGACGGTGAGCCAACTGAACAACCTGCTGGTAGGTGGCAAGATTGGCGGAAGTCACATGGCTTTGGATCTCTGGCACCAGACCCTTAATATAAAGTTCGATACGCTTGTCCACCAGAGTAGGACACAGTAACGCAAGCTCATTCGATCTCTTTGTATACGCCTCAATTTCAGACCCTGTCATCTTGAGGTTGAAGAACTCAACTTCCAGCTTATGAATGTCATCACGACTGCAGTATTCTTCCTTGATCATTTCTTTGAAATTGTTCCATGGGGTGGCGTTAGCAGCAACCAACCCCAGTATTTGGACCTGTGCTTTCCACCATGTGAGGGCTAAACCCTCGAGAGTACCGGTAGCATATTTCACCCTGCGTGCCTCAGGGCATTAACACATTTCGAACACAGACTCTAGCTTCTTGAACCAGTGGAGAAGGCCTACGGCTCCTTCGGTGCCGCTGAAAGTAGCTGGACAACAGTCCATGAAAGTTTTGAAAGTGCAAACAGGCGGTTGACCTGTTGTGTAAGAATCAGAGTAAGGTTAAACACAAGAGTTGGTTTAAGAATGTAGGATCTAAGGATCCTAGCGTGAGTTGTAACTGCAGGGTATACCTCCTGCTTGAGCGGCTGCAACTGCCGCGGTAACTCGTTCGTTAATGAGGGCCGTCAACTGGTCCTGGGTCATGTTGATACGTCCAGACATGATCTTCATAGTAAAGATAACATAAGTGAGAGAGGTTCGCGAATAGTGCGAAGACAGAAGAGAGTAAGCACACAAGTGTTCTCATGCAATAACAAATAGTGAGCAATGTAATCTAAGCATACCACGAGCAAAGTTCTATGTAATTCTAGCATGTAGGCAATAAACATAAACCTTATTACCTAGGATGTTGAGTCTTGCACATGGAGCGAATCGTCGTTGTGGATCGTTGAGTACTGTACTGGTTATAGTCTGGTTTTAATAAAAACGTTTTCCCCATATTAAAACCAAGTTCTCTATAACCAATGGCTCTGATACCAATCTGTCACACCCCCAAAATCCACACGCGGAGTATCACCGCTTGGAGGCGTGACTGACCAGGATCAAGCCACCAATCACATAGAACAATGTAAAAAGTAAAAGTAATTGCAATTCAACCGAACCAATCCATATGAAAGGTGTTCCAAAACATAAATATGTTATCACTGTTTAGCGGAAGCGTATAAGTAAAACCCAACATAATATAGTATGAAAAGTCATAAGTGTTTAATGAAACAATCACGATCCAAGCCCACAACGACCAACTCCTCCCTGTGCAAGCTCCAAGTATCTAACGACCTGCAAGGCATGTAACAGAGGATCAACAACTAGTTGAGCGAGTTCACAGAAAGTAAATGCGTAAGAGTAAGTTCGTATGTAACAGGTGGCTCTACTGGGCCGATAGTACGTTCTATTGGTGGGGGCTTCCCATGTTGTATATCCACTAGACTATTCGTAACCATAAGTGTTATTCACAACCGAGAATAGTAATACGTACAAAGTTTACGTAGGTTTTACGTAAGTATCCTTCACAACCGAGGACAGTGGTACGCGGGGGTTTACGTAGGTTTTACGTAAGTGCCTGACACAACCGAGGCAGTAGTAAGTATAGGTTCACGTAGGTTTTACGTGAGTATCCTTCACAACCGAGGATAGCGAGTAGCATAAGTATACGTAGGTTTTACGTATGTGTCCTGCACAACCGAGGACGATGGTATGGTAGTCTAGTAATAGTGTCAGTACAAATCTGTTCAACCTTATTCCTTCAATCCCATTCCCAAGCCCTGGGAATCCCATGCCTTAGTAAGAGTGTGAACTCACCTTGGTTTGCTCGGTATGCTAAGTAAGTGCTCAAATAAATCAATCACGTCCTAGAGTATGCACGTATAGGATAATCAGTTTGTAGTCACGAGTGGTACACGTATAAGCAGGTAGTACGTATTCGAAATCACACAAGTCATGTATATCATTTAACAACAGTTAGATATTCCAGTTAACACTTAACAGCATTAACTCAAGTTACTGTGCAGCCTACCTATTTGGCGAAACACATTATTTTGGCGAAACATGAATATTGACGAAACACATATATCGACGAATCACATTCTGTTTCGTCGAGTCTTGTTTGGCGAAACAGGATTTTTATCTCGTCGACTATCCTTGGCGAAACACATTCTGTTTCGCCGAGAGTTCTGTTTCGTCGGATGTCTGATTCGTAGACATCAGTTACAGCAGATACGAAATACACAGAAACCCTAGTCATTCTAGCAGCCGTCATCAATAACAGAAATCATATGAAGATCGATGTGCACCCAGAATCATCATAACTTAATCATCTAAGAATCATTGTCTAGCATGAACCCTAGTTTATGTGTGCAACATATAGATTAACATACAACATCATATCGTCGATCCCTATCAAAATACTATGTGTATTCAGAATCAGGCCATATAAACAACATTCAGAACCGAGTATTCGATTGTATTACGTTACGCATAGCATTGTATATATCCTCCTACATCATACATATCGAAATCTATATCATCAACATACCCTTATAATCACAGCAGTAATGCACAACAATCATACAAGCAAGAATCGAGATATCACAGAAACATGAACCGATTAACGAACACACACTGTCACTAACCGAGATATGAGAAATACGAATCGATTGCTAAGGATATCTTCAAGAACTTCAAACTGCCGTCACACAGGAGAGAAGGGCTCTAGGGTTTCGGTTGTTATGATAAAAGTGTGAAACTGAGGCTGTTACACGTTTTAAAACTCGAAATAACGTGATGGGCCCGAACTGGACTTCGGTGAAACTGGGCTCGGCGAAACAGCCTGTTTCGTCGAGAAGGTTGTTGGCAAAACTGACCTGTTTCGTCGAGATCGACCTTGGCGAATCTCACTTGTGTTTCGTCGGGTTCTTTTATAGTTTAACGGTTTAAGTTTTTACAAACAATACACATGTTATACAATCACACATAAAATCATGCAAACACAATGCGTTTCATTCTAACAAAGTGTACAGTTACAAAGTAAAACAAGTCAAACAACTAATTAGTCAAAGTCAACGTGCATTTAATGCGAAAGTGAAAGTCGGAAACTCGAGTTGTCACAGTAACCCCAAAATGATAGAGATAATGCGCTCCTAGCCATCATAGATCGAACCATATCTAATAGAGTTCGACTCCTCCTATATCGAAACGAAGAACTTTAAAGAGTTGATTTTGTACTTCACTTTTTGAAGATTCCGAACGTTTCAAAACTTCTTCTTTGTGTCAAGTACACATAACCACAACTACTATAGTTGTTGGTAAAATTAATGAAGTATATTTCACCATACCTAGTCATTGGCTTAAAAGGATCACATACATCTGAATGTATGATACCTAAGAAATCTATTGCCCTTTCCCACTAAAGGGTTTCTTAGTCATTTTACCTTGTAAACAGGATTCACATGTATCAAATGAACCAATTTTATTTGTTTCCAAAAGACCATTCTTTCGAAGTGTTTACATGCGACATCTGTTTTTTTTTATCAAGGCGATAATGCCAAAGATAGGTCTCACTCAAATCCATTTTGAGTTTGTTGGTGATTGCTTGGTACATTGAACTATCAAATGATGTATTATTATAAACCAATTCATAACTACCATTTGAAGGCATAGTTTTAAAGTAAAACATGTCATTCATCTAAATATAAATGTCACTGTTTATAAACTTTAAATCAAAACCATATTGTCCTATAAGGGAAACTTGAATAATGTTCCTAGTCAAACTAGGAGCATTCAAGACATTTTAAAACAATTTCCAAACCATTTGGAAGTTTCAAAACATAGTCTCCTTTCTTGTAATGTTTATTTCTCTTGAACCTTTTGCAACGAATTGCAAACATGAGTTCCACATCTGGTATCTAATACCCATGTGTTAGAAGAAATAAGATTAAGGTCAATATGTATCATTAAGATTGTACTTGAGGTTTGCCTAGCATCCCTCTTGTTTTTTCAACTCTTTGAGATAGGTTGGACAATTCCTATTTAAATGCCCTATCTCACCACACTCAAAGCATGGATCGTTCATGGAAACCTTTGCCTTCTTCTCTATTGGTTTCGGTGGTTTCTCTTTAGGCTTTCTAATCATTTCCCTTTGAATTACCCGTTTCCATTTTCAACATTTGCTTTGGTGTCGGGGTGATGCCCTTTCTAGTTGCCACCCTCATTGATCGTTAGAATGGATAAAAACCCTTTTATCCATATTGAGCCTTTCGAGGCGATCAATGTGGCATTTCATCTTAAAGATATAAGACCGATTGTGTTTCCTCCATTCGACATGCATGAAACGCCCGAAGCGTTCTACCCATGCATATTGTAGGAACATTTCCTTCAATTGGGTAATCATGTGGTATGCTCATGATGTTCAAAATCCTTTTGAATCTTGGGAATCATAATTCCTAACATGAGGCAAGAGGCTTGCATAGTATCCTCGATATACTTAGCCCAATCGTTATAGGCATCCTTATCTTCCATAAGATGTTCATTGGGATTAGGATCGTTCAACACATAGGATTTCTTTTACTTGAGAACGATTCTTAAGTTTCGATATTAATCCATGAAGTGTTATGATTGAGACGATCCTTGTCAAGGATTGTTTTGAGTGATAGGTTACGGACGGTTTGGTAATATTATTAGCGGCCATCTACAAAATTTAACAAGTTCAATTTTAGTATTTTCGATATTGGTTATCATTAGCTTGACCTGCAGAGTCCACCAGGATTCCTGTGCACTACAAATCGTTATTACGTGGGCCCCCGTAATAATAAATTGTCTTGCACAGTTACCCCAAATTTTCTCTCATCCAAGCAGATGATCAATCAAGGAGCAACAGCAGGTGCATTGGCATGAACAGGGTCATGCCCCAATGCGGGGTCAGGAGCAACGC
Source organism: Helianthus tuberosus (assembly GCA_030545235.1). NCBI lineage: Eukaryota > Viridiplantae > Streptophyta > Magnoliopsida > Asterales > Asteraceae > Helianthus > Helianthus tuberosus. The sequence goes on from JARYGA010057272.1 coordinate 74,012, forward strand.
CTGGCTCAGGGGCCATGGCTAGCTCCGAATCAAAAACTCCATCTCAAAATCAGCTGGATCAACAAACACAGGGGTCGACAGGGCTACAGGATCCCCCAAGGGCTGGTCTAAGTGCATGAACTCAATGTCATGGTCTGGATCAACACCAGGCGGAAAAACAGAATTGTCCTCATTATCGCGATCAAACTCAAATCTGTGTGCGGGATCCGGTGCAGCTGATGATGCCATATCAGGGTCGGTGTCGTGTAAGTGGTGCTGCATTCCCTGTATGTGCGAAGATGCGGATGTTAGAAACTCAAATGAGTCTGGGATAGGGGAATGGACATGAGTTTCCCCTACAGGAGCGTCCGCATGCAGTAGTCTAATACCAGCAGTAATAGGGCCTTGCCCTCAAGTGGGTCCTCCTCTTAATAGTTCGACATCGTCTTCAGAGACAACGTCGGGGGCATATCAACAACGAGATAAGCGGCAAGGGGCACAGGAGCAGGGATCACCGCGAGTGGCAAGTTCCCAACAAGATGGCCATCAGTAGGCTCTGCTACGACTTCAGGCAGCGCAAAAGGGCTGAAAGTCGTCATTGTCTGTGCCGGTAGTATCGGAAATGTACACCTCGTGCTTCGATGAAACTATGTCGTCTGACACTATGGCCATGGGATTCGTAGTGTCCACCTTTCTAGTACTTGATGAAAGCATGACGTTTGTAACACAAACACATATACGTATAATAATCAGTCATATAGTCATATAAACATGTAGTCACCACGTAAACATTCAAATCATCCTCCTAGTCTCACTAGCCACTTCTCCTAGTCTCACTAGCCAACTATCTCGATCTCTCAGACCGAGCCTCGGCCTCTCAGACCGAGCCTCAGCCTCTCAGACTAAGCCTATAATAATGAATAAAATGTGCTCAACATTTGTTTGTAAAAAGTTGTGGATCTGGACTTAAGTGGTATGCAGTAAAATGTTTTCGTGAGAGCCCTAGTGATCATAGTCTAGACTCGAGAAAGAATCCTAGTTCGCTATGATCAGAGCTCTGATACCAAGCTGTCACACCCTGGCTTTGCGGAAGCGTGGTTAATTTGGTGTGACTTCTTAATACCATAGCTTAATCATAACAAAGCTATATGAGTTAAAAACATGCAAGATCACCCATTAAGTTTTGAAAACCAAATACAGTACCATTGTTTTAGCGGGAACATACCCTAACAACCATAACCTTATTCAACAAACATTACAAACTTAAACATAATATAAACATGGTTTAAGGATTGTGTCTTGTCCAGGAAAGAGACACATCCCCTAAACCCCGGATGACCTCGGAAACTAGTGCAGCGGAAAACATGCCATACCGTGCCAGATCTCGTTAATTTCCTGAAATACATGTAAGTTGAAAAATCAACAATAATGTTGAGCGAGTTCATGTGCAAGTGAGTAAGTAAAACACTTGTAAGTATAAAAGTTCCCTGGTATGTAGCAGTGTAAGGAAAAGAGATCACCAATGGTTTGCAAGGCCATTAGCATGTGTGAAATGCAAGTAGGAAGACTCAACCCTAGCCAATTTTTGCGTCGGGCAACCAAGTCACTCAAGGTCCGTTCTGTTGGTCCTCACAGAGGTCCGTTCTGTTGGGCCTAGAGTTGGGCTCGCTACACCCAGATAGATCTACCGCTTAAGTCCCTCGGTGTTCGGCCTACCCATTCACATGATCTAAGTAGTAAACCTCCTTACGTTAACATACCGTGTATAATAGTACTTGTAAACAAAGTAACATGTATTTCACCCCCGCAGTTAAGAAAACTGAAAACAGTTAGAGAAAAGGGGGACATGAACTCACAGTCGGTGCGTCTCTACCAAGTACTCCGAATCAGAAAGCTTGTGCGACGACCTACAAGTGCTAATTCTATTAGACGAACGGCCGTGCCTTAGCTTTATAGTTTAAGTCTTTGGGAAATAGTTAGGCAACTATTCCGCGTTTACATTTTGTATATACTTGGTAGTTAATCTCCTTCCCAAGGATGGGGGATTTGTACAAGTATTATGTATGTGGTGACTTTAAGTATTGACAAGATACATTTTCAAGTCTCATAACCAACATTTTAAAGATTTATGTCAAAACTCATGGCGAGGTTTAATTCCGAGAAATGAGGTTAAATATACTTGTTAGAAAAATAATAATTTTTCTAAGTCTTGGTATTTTTAGAAAAATTCGCCAGAGTATCCCCTAAAACCGGGAGTGTCCGTGCTAATGCGCACATCATTTTCTTTTTGAAAACAACCCATGATCATCAACAATCAACCCTTACGTTTTAACACGCGAAACGCTACCCTTGTCGTTTCAGTTTCAATATGTGGAAACTGGACTGTTTTCGGACGACTAAATAAAATACTTAACCCTTTCCAAAAATTCCCTAATTTTTACAGGTCGTCCTAATCGACCCAAAAATGATTGTATAAAAATATCGGGGTCCAGTTTCTTATCAATAATTTATAGAAAATCGTTTACCGAACTGTGATTAGATTTGTCACATTCTGATCACAGTTTACGGAAAAATTCGTCAAAAATTCCTCGTATGTCCGTTTATCGAAATTCCAGTTTGAGGGTCACAAATACATCCGTGACCATCTTAGATAAAAGTTTCAGGGGCTGGTTCGGTTCGGGTTTTAAGTTGTGATCGAAAACGCACAGCCCAATTTACTGCAGTAACAAACAGCCTTAGCTGCTGTCACGAAAACAGGTTTTTAAAATAGTAACCGACATCAGAAAAATACGATTCCAGCGCCATTTTCTTCGTTTTTCGAAATGACATGATTTAGGCTTTTGAAATTCCGTTTTTCGAGTTTTTAAAGTCCGTTTACAGCCTGATGAAGGCGGCTGAAACAGTGACTCAGCTTGCTGTTTTGTGGTTTAGATGTTATTAAATCGTGTTATAAGTGTCCGATTAGCGAGTTAAACAAGAAAACAACTTTTATACAAGTTAAAACATTTTTTTTTTTTACACAAGTTCATGTTTCAGGTGTGGTAGAGTTTCACCTTTTAACCCTTGTTACTTCTAAAATAGTTTTATGTCATGATCCAAGAACATGACTACACCGGGTTAAACGATGATTCGAGCTACCACAACATAGATCGGGTCTAGATAATCACCACTTTCAATTACTACAACATTTACACAACTTATGTGCTATTAACCACCATTTTAAGTGTTTTTAGTGAACTTTTGTGCAACATCTTGCATTTTAACGAGATTTAACCGACATAATTCCTTTTAACCACTTTAGATTAGTTCAAAAATGAGTTGTAAACAATATACCTCTAGCTCAAGGCTAGGGAAGATTCTTGATGAAAAACGCGTGGATAAAAGCTAAAGAAAGAGGTCCTTCGTGTTCCGTTTGCTCCAAACTTCCTCGTATACGACCCTTGATGTTTGTATGATAATGGAAATGCAAGAATCAAACTCGAAAGTATGATGAGGGTGGGTGGGGGTCTCGGCCGAAGGTTAGAGAGCAAGAGAGAAGAGTTGGTTCTTGTGTTGTGTTGCAAATGAACTTGTGTGTATCAAGAGTGTTTTATAGACAAAAGTGTGATTATCGTCCAAGGGATTATGTGCCATATAGATACTAGACAACTTGATTAAAATAATAAAAAGAATTCAAGGGTTGTCCCCTTCTAGTTGGGACCGATTACAATGGGGGGGGGGGGGGGCGGTTTGGTTAGTTTGTAACTAATCTCTAAGTATTAGTTAGATTAAACTAAGTTAGGTTAAGTGTTAAGTGTTTAACTTAGTTACTTGTGTGTAGTATGTTACAACGGGTGTTAGGGTAATCAGGGACCCTAACTGGCTCAGAAAAAATATAAATAGTGGAAATAATAATATTTTCATGTTCCGGGTAAAGTCCGGTTGTTTGGTTGGATAGTAATCCGTTAAAGCGTTACAAAAGCTTTAAAGTGTCGTTATTGTTATTTTTAGTGACACATCTTGTTTCCGATACCTTGGAAAGTGTCTAGTAGTATTCTCCCCATATTTTGGCACTTTACTAGTTAGCTAGAAGCTGAATAATTTTGTAAAGTGCTGTGTTTTGTACATAAAGTACGTTTTAGGCACATCTAGTCATTGTAACTTATTCCTAGAGACGCAGTTCTACAACCCTTGTATCCTACACTCACTATTGGTGTAGCAAAATATCTCAGGCTCTTACAGGCCTTAGAGGCAGTGTCTGCCTGATGCTGGTTATATCAGCATGTTCAATAGGTTATCCGTTATTGTGCTACTGTGCTTTTTGTGCATCATGGTTGTCACTAGGGTTCTGTATGTAAATAATGTAGTGACGATAAGTAAAGTATGATGCAAGTAAGTACATGTATCAGATATCAAGTAGCAGTTCATCAGCTAGTTCAAACCAGCACAATAATTAAGCAGTAATTAATCATTAATTAAGTCGTACGGATACCTGGTTTGGTGAGGGTTATCACATTCTCCCCCCGTTAAATAAATTTCGTCCCGAAATTTAAGTTCTGCTTGTAGAAGCAGGGTTCTTAGGAAAAAGGTGGGGGTACTTCTCTTTCATCCGGTCCTCACGCTCCCAGGTGAACTCAGGACCATGTCTGGAATTCCAACGAACCTTGACGAGCTTGACACTGCTCCGGCGGGTCTTGTTAACTTTCCAATCCGTGACCTCGACAGGTTCTTCAACGAAGTGGAGCGTGTCGTCAATATGAATCTCGTCGATGGGAATGGCAACGTCAACATGAGTTGGACTTTTCTTTAGATTGGATACATGAAATGTATCGTGAACACCGTTCAGTTCAGCAGGTAGGTCCAACTTGTATGCTACTTGTCCTATTTTGTCCAAAATTCTGAAAGGACCAATGTAGCGCGGATTTAACTTCCCACGCTTCCCAAAACGTGCCACCCCCTTCCAGGGTGAAACTTTCAATAACACCATTTCTCCAACTTGAAAATCCACATGTTTTCGGTTTGGATCCGCATAGGCCTCTTGTCTGTGGCGAGCTGCTTCGATGCGTTTAAGAATTTGCGCAATCTTGTCTGTCGTCTCTTGGACGATCTCGGGACCAGCAAGCTGCCTATCACCTGTGTCAGACCAACAGAGGGGTGATCGGCACTTGCGTCCGTATAGGGCTTCAAAAGGCACGACACCAATACTGGTGTGGTAGCTGTTGTTGTATGAGAATTCAACCAAAGGTAAATGTTTGTCCCAGCTACCGCCCAAATCCATAACACACGCTCTCAGCATGTCTTCCAAAGTCTGTATCGTTCGCTCGCTTTGGCCGTCAGTTTGCGGATGAAACGCAGTGCTTAGATTCAATTGTGAGCCAAAAGCTTCTTGGAAGGATTTCCATATCCTTGATACAAACCTTCCGTCTTTATCAGAGATGATCGAGAGAGGCACTCCATAACGTGCGACGATCTCTCTCATGTATATTTCCGCAAGTTTACTAGTACTGTCTTTCTCTTTGATTGGCAGAAAGTGTGCGGACTTTGTTAGGCGGTCAACTATCACCCAAATCATATCCTGGCCTCTTGGCGTTCTAGGCAATTTCGTAATAAAGTCCATGGAGATTTGTTCCCATTTCCACTTGGGAATCTCAGGTTGTTGCAGAAGTCCCGAAGGCTTCTGGTATTCGGCTTTAACCTTAGCGCACGTTAAACATTTGCTCACATAGACAGCAACGTCGCCTTTCATTCTAGGCCACCAATAATAATCTTTGAGATCTTGGTACATCTTATCCGATCCAGGGTGGATAGAGTACCGTGACTTGTGCGCTTCGTCGAAAATAACTTTCCTTAATCCACCAAACAGAGGAACCCAAATCCTTTTCTCAAAACATAATGTTCCTTCCTCGTTTGGTACTAAAAGCTTCTCCATCCCACGGAGATATTCCTCTTCAAGATTCCTTTCCTTGAGAGCTTCCTTTTGTGCTGCACGAATGCGCAATGAAAGATCGGTTCGTATGATCATTTCCAAAGCCCTAACCCTTATGGGCTTGATTCTCTCTTTACGACTTAGGGCATCGGCGACTACATTCGCCTTCCCTGGGTGATACTTTATCTCGCAGTCGTAGTCGTTTAGCAACTCAACCCATCGTCTTTGCCTCATATTCAACTCCTTCTGGTTGAATATATGCTGTAGGCTCTTGTGATCTGTGAAGATTGTACATTTCGTACCATACAGGTAGTGTCTCCAGATCTTTAAGGCGAATACCACTGCGCCAAGTTCCAAATCATGTGTGGTATAGTTCTTTTCATGTACTTTCAGTTGACGCGATGCGTAAGCAATAACCTTTTGACGTTGCATCAACACGCAACCTAATCCTTGGCGCGATGCGTCGCAGTATACCACAAAATCATCAGTACCTTCCGGTAAAGCTAAGATAGGCGCGTTACAAAGTTTATCCTTCAGTACCTGAAATGCTTCATCCTGTTTGATTCCCCAATCAAACGTCTTATCTTTCTGCGTGAGTAGCGTCAATGGTTGAGCGATCTTCGAAAAGTCCTCAATGAACCTTCGATAGTAGCCAGCCAAACCCAAGAATTGCCGAATCTCGGTTGGCGTCTTTGGCGTTTCCCAATCCTTGATCGCCTCGATCTTTGTTGGATCCACGTGGATTCCATCTCCATTTACCACGTGCCCAAGGAATTGTACTTCTCGTAGCCAAAATTCGCACTTAGAGAATTTGGCGTGCAGTTGTTCCTTCTTTAGCAGCTCCAAAATGGTTCTAAGATGCTGCTCGTGTTCAGCCTTCGTCTTTGAATAACTTAAAATGTCGTCGATGAATACAATCACGAACTTATCCAAGTACGGTTTGCAAACTCTATTCATCAAGTCCATAAAGACTGCAGGTGCGTTCGTCAAACCAAACGGCATAACAAGGAACTCGTAGTGCCCATAACGAGTTCGGAAGGCTGTCTTTGGGATACTCTCCTCTTGTATCCTTAACTGATGGTATCCAGATCGAAGATCGATCTTTGAATAAAAGCTTGAACCTTGAAGTTGGTCAAACAGATCATCAATTCTTGGCAGAGGATATCTATTCTTGATCGTCAGCTTGTTTAACTCCCGGTAGTCAATGCACATTCGAAAACTACCGTCCTTTTTCTTGACAAACAGGACCGGAGCTCCCCAAGGCGAGAAGCTTGGTCGGATAAAACCTTTGTCTAACAACTCTTGAAGTTGCGTCGACAGTTCCTGCATCTCAGACGGAGCAAGTCTATAAGGTGCCTTAGCCACAGGCGCGGCGCCCGGAACTAAGTCGATGCGAAACTCTACTTGCCTCTAAGGTGGCAGTCCAGGCAAGTCTTCTGGGAAGACTTCTGGATACTCCCTTACAACAGGGATGTCTTCGATTCTCGGCTCAGCAGCCTTCTTATCCACAATGTGTGCCAGGAAGGCAACACATCCTTTCTGCAAACACTTCCTTGCTTTCAAGCAGTTGATAATCCTCAACGGCGTCTCACGCTTTTCTCCATGAACAACAATGGTCTCACCATCATCGGTTGGGATACGAACAACTTTCTCGTGACATACTATCTCAGCCTTGTTTCCTGATAACCAATCCATTCCTACCACCACGTCGAAGCTTCCCAACTGGACTGGTAGTAGATCTAGAGTGAACTCACGTTCTCCCAATTCAATCACACAGCCTCTGATAACTTCGTTGGCTTCTACTAACTTCCCATTGGCCAATTCGATCGAGTAGGGAATATCTAACTTATTAGCGGCTAGACCAAGTATATTCTTAAATTCTAATGACACGAAGCTATAATCGGCACCAGCATCAAAACAAAATAGATGCAAAAGTTTTGGTTGTTAGAGAACGTACCAGAAATCACACCTGGATCCTGGCATGCCTCACAAGCTCCGATGTTGGATCTTCTTTCACGGTCTTGTTTCAACTTCGGGCATTCCCTCTTAAAATGTCCAACGTCCCTACAATGGAAGCATCCTAGCATTCGGCCATTTCCTTTCCCATTTCCCCCTAGAGCGTTGTTACTGTTTTCTCCTTGTATGGGACTCTTCATCCCACAACCTCCTTTGTCGTGTCCTCTCCTCCCGTTCCTAGGCTTCTGACATTCACAATCATGGTGATACTTGCACCAAGCACATCTTGGTTTAGTTTCTAAGTAAATCTTATCATTGGCCTGTTTGTTGTTAGGGCAATCTTTCTTGAAATGCCCTTTGTCCCCACAGTCAAAACAACCTCGAATAGATCTTTGTTCATCATTATTCGTTTGGGTATCTTCGGTAAGTTTCCTTTTGTTCTTTCCAGACGACTCTACCTGAGTTTCCTTGTCAGGGTTTGCAAGTTTCTCTAGTCTAATTGCTTCTGTAACGAGTGCCAAACCCATCTTACTTGCAACAATAGTTGTTGGTGGCGTAGATGCTGTCATCAAGCTCAAGACTTGAGGCGCCAGTTCCCAAATGAATTGTTCCAATTTCTTCAGTTCTGGTTTTACCAGGTATGGAACAATTCGTGACAGATCATGAAGTCGTTGCACGTACTCCAACACCTTCGGACCTTCCATCATTAGGCTCCGAAATTCATCTTCCCACTTCTGGGTTTCCGTTTGGGGGCAATACTTCTTATGCATCATTCCTTTCAACTCATCCCAAGTTAACGCGTATGCTGTAGTTAGGCCCATTATTCGAACCTGAAGATTCCACCATAATCGAGCTCCATCTTGAAACAACTCAGAAACGTATGGGACTTGTTGTTCTGGCGTACAGCCACTCGTTCGAAAGATGGATTCCATACTTTCAATCCATTTTACAAAAGTTATGGCACCCCCAGTGCCGTCGAACTTCGGAGGCTTGTAGTTGAGGAAGTGCCAGTAGGAACAACCGTTATTTTCTGAGGTACCTCTGATAGGTTCGGAGCGTAGGGCCTCGTGCTGTGCTATAGCTGCAGCAATTATCTCTTTAAGTTCTGCCTCAGAGGTGGGCATGCGCATTTCGCGTCTTGGCGGCATCTTCTAAAAGATGTTTCACATAGGTTAGGTCATAGCAAGTGAAGCGTACGTATGCATTCAACAATACCAACACATAACATCTCATGCTATCAACAAATCAATCACATAACGTCTTATGTTATAGGACATAAACAATAGATTGAATCATCACAAGTGATGAGAATACTGCGATTGTATTGCCACAATTCGAGACCACTATGTAAAGCCTACAGGTACACCACGACATCAATGACTTAGTAGGGGACGACCCTAGACAAGTCGTGCGATTGCTGGACATGTTCAGGAGTCTCTGGTTCGTCCATTATCAAATTCCAGGACTCCACGTCAAGCTTCTGAATTCCAGTCTTAAAACAACATTTCCTCTTAATCGTTTCCTTGAGCTCGTCCCAGCTCAGTGTTTAAGCAGCGTTTGTGCCAAGGGTCTGAACCTGGAGGTTCCATTAAGAGAGTGTGCCATCTAGAAATATCCCCGAGATGTAGGTAACACTCTGTTGGGGCGATCAGTTACTCATCCTTAGAATGGAGTCGGTCTTTTCGGACCAACGAACAAATGCAACGGTGCCTCCTGTTTTATCAAAGTTCAAAGGCTTGCAGTTCAGGAACTGTTTATAGGTGCAGCCAGTTGGATGGTTATTTCTAGTAATGCCATCGTTGTACTTAGAGCGGAGGGCTTCATGTCGTGCATTTATCGGTGAGATGCGTTCTTGCAGCTCGGCTTCTGTCCTTGGCAACGTACTGGTGTTTGTGTCACGTCTGGGTGACATTCCCTTTTGTCGAAGTGGTGTGAAGCGGGTTAGACAACGTTTCAATTGTCTATGAGGTGTATATAGCAACATAAGCCATCATGCAATCACCCAATTTCACACGCAAATATACTCGCTGTATGAGTGGGGGAAGTAAATTTCTGAGCCTTCACATAGGCCTGCCAATTTGGCTTGTTGCTCGTAATAGAATGAACTCGAGGCTACATCGCCCTGGGTCATTCGTGTTTAAGTTATTTCCTGCTGCATTGGTTATCATTAGCTTGACCTGCAGAGTCCACCAGGATTCCTGTGCACTACAAATCGTTATTACGTGGGCCCCCGTAATAATAAATTGTCTTGCACAGTTACCCCAAATTTTCTCTCATCCAAGCAGATGATCAATCAAGGAGCAACAGCAGGTGCATTGGCATGAACAGGGTCATGCCCCAATGCGGGGTCAGGAGCAACGCCTGGCTCAGGGGCCATGGCTAGCTCCGAATCAAAAACTCCATCTCAAAATCAGCTGGATCAACAAACACAGGGGTCGACAGGGCTACAGGATCCCCCAAGGGCTGGTCTAAGTGCATGAACTCAATGTCATGGTCTGGATCAACACCAGGCGGAAAAACAGAATTGTCCTCATTATCGTGATCAAACTCAAATCTGTGTGCGGGATCCGGTGCAGCTGATGATGCCATATCAGGGTCGGTGTCGTGTAAGTGGTGCTGCATTCCCTGTATGTGCGAAGATGCGGATGTTAGAAACTCAAATGAGTCTGGGATAGGGGAATGGACATGAGTTTACCCTACAGGAGCGTCCGCATGCAGTAGTCTAATACCAGCAGTAATAGGGCCTTGCCCTCAAGTGGGTCCTCCTTTTAATAGTTCGACATCGTCTTCAGAGACAACGTCGGGGGCATATCAACAACGAGATAAGCGGCAAGGGGCACAGGAGCAGGGATCACCGCGAGTGGCAAGTTCCCAACAAGATGGCCATCAGTAGGCTCTGCTACGACTTCAGGCAGCGCAAAAGGGCTGAAAGTCGTCATTGTCTGTGCCGGTAGTATCGGAAATGTACACCTCGTGCTTCGATGAAACTATGTCGTCTGACACTATGGCCATGGGATTCGTAGTGTCCACCTTTCTAGTACTTGATGAAAGCATGACGTTTGTAACACAAACACATATACGTATAATAATCAGTCATATAGTCATATAAACATGTAGTCACCACGTAAACATTCAAATCATCCTCCTAGTCTCACTAGCCACTTCTCCTAGTCTCACTAGCCAACTATCTCGATCTCTCAGACCGAGCCTCGGCCTCTCAGACTGAGCCTCAGCCTCTCAGACTAAGCCTATAATAATGAATAAAATGTGCTCAACATTTGTTTGTAAAAAGTTGTGGATCTGGACTTAAGTGGTATGCAGTAAAATGTTTTCGTGAGAGCCCTAGTGATCATAGTCTAGACTCGAGAAAGAATCCTAGTTCGCTATGATCAGAGCTCTGATACCAAGCTGTCACACCCTGGCTTTGCGGAAGCGTGGTTAATTTGGTGTGACTTCTTAATACCATAGCTAAATCATAACAAAGCTATATGAGTTAAAAACATGCAAGATCACCCATTAAGTTTTGAAAACCAAATACAGTACCATTGTTTTAGCGGGAACATACCCTAACAACCATAACCTTATTCAACAAACATTACAAACTTAAACATAATATAAACATGGTTTAAGGATTGTGTCTTGTCCAGGAAAGAGACACATCCCCTAAACCCCGGATGACCTCGGAAACTAGTGCAGCGGAAAACATGCCATACCGTGCCAGATCTCGTTAATTTCCTGAAATACATGTAAGTTGAAAAATCAACAATAATGTTGAGCGAGTTCATGTGCAAGTGAGTAAGTAAAACACTTGTAAGTATAAAAGTTCCCTGGTATGTAGCAGTGTAAGGAAAAGAGATCACCAATGGTTTGCAAGGCCATTAGCATGTGTGAAATGCAAGTAGGAAGACTCAACCCTAGCCGATTTTTGCATCGGGCAACCAAGTCACTCAAGGTCCGTTCTGTTGGTCCTCACAGAGGTCCGTTCTGTTGGGCCTAGAGTTGGGCTCGCTACACCCAGATAGATCTACCGCTTAAGTCCCTCGGTGTTCTGCCTACCCATTCACATGATCTAAGTAGTAAACCTCCTTACGTTAACATACCGTGTATAATAGTACTTGTAAACAAAGTAACATGTATTTCACCCCCGCAGTTAAGAAAACTGAAAACAGTTAGAGAAAAGGGGGACATGAACTCACAGTCGGTGCGTCTCTACCAAGTACTCCGAATCAGAAAGCTTGTGCGACGACCTACAAGTGCTAATTCTATTAGACGGACGGCCGTGCCTTAGCTTTATAGTTTAAGTCTTTGGGAAATAGTTAGGCAACTATTCCGCGTTTACATTTTGTATATACTTGGTAGTTAATCTCCTTCCCAAGGATGGGGGATTTGTACAAGTATTATGTATGTGGTGACTTTAAGTATTGACAAGATACATTTTCAAGTCTCATAACCAACATTTTAAAGATTTATGTCAAAACTCATGGCGAGGTTTAATTCCGAGAAATGAGGTTAAATATACTTGTTAGAAAAATAATAATTTTTCTAAGTCTTGGTATTTTTAGAAAAATTCGCCAGAGTATCCCCTAAAACCGGGAGTGTCCGTGCTAATGCGCACATCATTTTCTTTTTGAAAACAACCCATGATCATCAACAATCAACCCTTACGTTTTAACACGCGAAACGCTACCCTTGTCGTTTCAGTTTCAATATGTGGAAACTGGATTGTTTTCGGACGACTAAATAAAATACTTAACCCTTTCCAAAAATTCCCTAATTTTTACAGGTCGTCCTAATCGACCCAAAAATGATTGTATAAAAATATCGGGGTCCAGTTTCTTATCAATAATTTATAGAAAATCGTTTACCGAACTGTGATTAGATTTGTCACATTCTGATCACAGTTTACGGAAAAATTCGTCAAAAATTCCTCGTATGTCCGTTTATCGAAATTCCAGTTTGAGGGTCACAAATACATCCGTGACCATCTTAGATAAAAGTTTCAGGGGCTGGTTCGGTTCGGGTTTTAAGTTGTGATCGAAAACGCACAGCCCAATTTACTGCAGTAACAAACAGCCTTAGCTGCTGTCACGAAAACAGGTTTTTAAAATAGTAACCGACATCAGAAAAATATGATTCCAGCGCCATTTTCTTCGTTTTTGGAAATGACATGATTTAGGCTTTTGAAATTCCGTTTTTCGAGTTTTTAAAGTCCGTTTACAGCCTGATGAAGGCGGCTGAAACAGTGACTCAGCTTGCTGTTTTGTGGTTTAGATGTTATTAAATCGTGTTATAAGTGTCCGATTAGCGAGTTAAACAAGAAAACAACTTTTATACAAGTTAAAACATTTTTTTTTTTTACACAAGTTCATGTTTCAGGTGTGGTAGAGTTTCACCTTTTAACCCTTGTTACTTCTAAAATAGTTTTATGTCATGATCCAAGAACATGACTACACCGGGTTAAACGATGATTCGAGCTACCACAACATAGATCGGGTCTAGATAATCACCACTTTCAATTACTACAACATTTACACAACTTATGTGCTATTAACCACCATTTTAAGTGTTTTTAGTGAACTTTTGTGCAACATCTTGCATTTTAACGAGATTTAACCGACATAATTCCTTTTAACCACTTTAGATTAGTTCAAAAATGAGTTGTAAACAATATACCTCTAGCTCAAGGCTAGGGAAGATTCTTGATGAAAAACGCGTGGATAAAAGCTAAAGAAAGAGGTCCTTCGTGTTCCGTTTGCTCCAAACTTCCTCGTATACGACCCTTGATGTTTGTATGATAATGGAAATGCAAGAATCAAACTCGAAAGTATGATGAGGGTGGGTGGGGGTCTCGGCCGAAGGTTAGAGAGCAAGAGAGAAGAGTTGGTTCTTGTGTTGTGTTGCAAATGAACTTGTGTGTATCAAGAGTGTTTTATAGACAAAAGTGTGATTATCGTCCAAGGGATTATGTGCCATATAGATACTAGACAACTTGATTAAAATAATAAAAAGAATTCAAGGGTTGTCCCCTTCTAGTTGGGACCGATTACAATGGGGGGGGGGGGCGGTTTGGTTAGTTTGTAACTAATCTCTAAGTATTAGTTAGATTAAACTAAGTTAGGTTAAGTGTTAAGTGTTTAACTTAGTTACTTGTGTGTAGTATGTTACAACGGGTGTTAGGGTAATCAGGGACCCTAACTGGCTCAGAAAAAATATAAATAGTGGAAATAATAATATTTTCATGTTCCGGGTAAAGTCCGGTTGTTTGGTTGGATAGTAATCCGTTAAAGCGTTACAAAAGCTTTAAAGTGTCGTTATTGTTATTTTTAGTGACACATCTTGTTTCCGATACCTTGGAAAGTGTCTAGTAGTATTCTCCCCATATTTTGGCACTTTACTAGTTAGCTAGAAGCTGAATAATTTTGTAAAGTGCTGTGTTTTGTACATAAAGTACGTTTTAGGCACATCCAGTCATTGTAACTTATTCCTAGAGACGCAGTTCTACAACCCTTGTATCCTACACTCACTATTGGTGTAGCAAAATATCTCAGGCTCTTACAGGCCTTAGAGGCAGTGTCTGCCTGATGCTGGTTATATCAGCATGTTCAATAGGTTATCCGTTATTGTGCTACTGTGCTTTTTGTGCATCATGGTTGTCACTAGGGTTCTGTATGTAAATAATGTAGTGACGATAAGTAAAGTATGATGCAAGTAAGTACATGTATCAGATATCAAGTAGCAGTTCATCAGCTAGTTCAAACAAGCACAGTAATTAAGCAGTAATTAATCATTAATTAAGTCGTACGGATACCTGGTTTGGTGAGGGTTGTCACATTCTCCCCCCGTTAAATAAATTTCGTCCCGAAATTTAAGTTCTGCTTGTAGAAGCAGGGTTCTTAGGAAAAAGGTGGGGGTACTTCTCTTTCATCCGGTCCTCACGCTCCCAGGTGAACTCAGGACCATGTCTGGCATTCCAACGAACCTTGACGAGCTTGACACTGCTCCGGCGGGTCTTGTTAACTTTCCAATCCATGACCTCGACAGGTTCTTCAACGAAGTGGAGCGTGTCGTCAATATGAATCTCGTCGATGGGAATGGCAAGGTCAACATGAGTTGGACTTTTCTTTAGATTGGATACATGAAATGTATCGTGAACACCGTTCAGTTCAGCAGGTAGGTCCAACTTGTATGCTACTTGTCCTATTTTGTCCAAAATTCTGAAAGGACCAATGTAGCGCGGATTTAACTTCCCACGCTTCCCAAAACGTGCCACCCCCTTCCAGGGTGAAACTTTCAATAACACCATTTCTCCAACTTGAAAATCCACATGTTTTCGGTTTGGATCCGCATAGGCCTCTTGTCTGTGGCGAGCTGCTTCGATGCGTTTAAGTATTTGCGCAATCTTGTCTGTCGTCTCTTGGACGATCTCGGGACCAGCAAGCTGCCTATCACCTGCGTCAGACCAACAGAGGGGTGATCGGCACTTGCGTCCGTATAGGGCTTCAAAAGGCACGACACCAATACTGGTGTGGTAGCTGTTGTTGTATGAGAATTCAACCAAAGGTAAATGTTTGTCCCAGCTACCGCCCAAATCCATAACACACGCTCTCAGCATGTCTTCCAAAGTCTGTATCGTTCGCTCGCTTTGGCCGTCAGTTTGCGGATGAAACGCAGTGCTTAGATTCAATTGTGAGCCAAAAGCTTCTTGGAAGGATTGCCATATCCTTGATACAAACCTTCCGTCTTTATCAGAGATGATCGAGAGAGGCACTCCATAACGTGCGACGATCTCTCTCATGTATATTTCCGCAAGTTTACTAGTACTGTCTTTCTCTTTGATTGGCAGAAAGTGTGCGGACTTTGTTAGGCGGTCAACTATCACCCAAATCATATCCTGGCCTCTTGGCGTTCTAGGCAATTTCGTAATAAAGTCCATGGAGATTTGTTCCCATTTCCACTTGGGAATCTCAGGTTGTTGCAGAAGTCCCGAAGGCTTCTGGTATTCGGCTTTAACCTTAGCGCACGTTAAACATTTGCTCACATAGACAGCAACGTCGCCTTTCATTCTAGGCCACCAATAATAATCTTTGAGATCTTGGTACATCTTATCCGATCCAGGGTGGATAGAGTACCGTGACTTGTGCGCTTCATCGAAAATAACTTTCCTTAATCCACCAAACAGAGGAACCCAAATCCTTTTCTCAAAACATAATGTTCCTTCCTCGTTTGGTACTAAAAGCTTCTCCATCCCACGGAGATATTCCTCTTCAAGATTCCTTTCCTTGAGAGCTTCCTTTTGTGCTGCACGAATGCGCAAGGAAAGATCGGTTCGTATGATCATTTCCAAAGCCCTAACCCTTATGGGCTTGATTCTCTCTTTACGACTTAGGGCATCGGCGACTACATTCGCCTTCCCTGGGTGATACTTTATCTCGCAGTCGTAGTCGTTTAGCAACGCAACCCATCGTCTTTGCCTCATATTCAACTCCTTCTGGTTGAATATATGCTGCAGGCTCTTGTGATCTGTGAAGATTGTACATTTCGTACCATACAGGTAGTGTCTCCAGATCTTTAAGGCGAATACCACTGCGCCAAGTTCCAAATCATGTGTGGTATAGTTCTTTTCATGTACTTTCAGTTGACGCGATGCGTAAGCAATAACCTTTTGGCGTTGCATCAACACGCAACCTAATCCTTGGCGCGATGCGTCGCAGTATACCACAAAATCATCAGTACCTTCCGGTAAAGCTAAGATAGGCGCGTTACAAAGTTTATCCTTCAGTACCTGAAATGCTTCATCCTGTTTGATTCCCCAATCAAACGTCTTATCTTTCTGCATGAGTAGCGTCAATGGTTGAGCAATCTTCGAAAAGTCCTCAATGAACCTTCGATAGTAGCCAGCCAAACCCAAGAATTGCCGAATCTCGGTTGGCGTCTTTGGCGTTTCCCAATCCTTGATCGCCTCGATCTTTGTTGGATCCACGTGGATTCCATCTCCATTTACCACGTGCCCAAGGAATTGTACTTCTCGTAGCCAAAATTCGCACTTAGAGAATTTGGCGTGCAGTTGTTCCTTCTTTAGCAGCTCCAAAATGGTTCTAAGATGCTGCTCGTGTTCAGCCTTCGTCTTTGAATAACTTAAAATGTCGTCGATGAATACAATCACGAACTTATCCAAGTACGGTTTGCAAACTCTATTCATCAAGTCCATAAAGACTGCAGGTGCGTTCGTCAAACCAAACGGCATAACAAGGAACTCGTAGTGCCCATAACGAGTTCGGAAGGCTGTCTTTGGGATACTCTCCTCTTGTATCCTTAACTGATGGTATCCAGATCGAAGATCGATCTTTGAATAAAAGCTTGAACCTTGAAGTTGGTCAAACAGATCATCAATTCTTGGCAGAGGATATCTATTCTTGATCGTCAGCTTGTTTAACTCCCGGTAGTCAATGCACATTCGAAAACTACCGTCCTTTTTCTTGACAAACAGGACCGGAGCTCCCCAAGGCGAGAAGCTTGGTCGGATAAAACCTTTGTCTAACAACTCTTGAAGTTGCGTCGACAGTTCCTGCATCTCAGACGGAGCAAGTCTATAAGGTGCCTTAGCCACAGGCGCGGCGCCCGGAACTAAGTCGATGCGAAACTCTACTTGCCTCTGAGGTGGCAGTCCAGGCAAGTCTTCTGGGAAGACTTCTGGATACTCCCTTACAACAGGGATGTCTTCGATTCTCGGCTCAGCAGCCTTCTTATCCACAATGTGTGCCAGGAAGGCAACACATCCTTTCTGCAAACACTTCCTTTCTTTCAAGCAGCTGATAATCCTCAACGGCGTCTCACGCTTTTCTCCATGAACAACAATGGTCTCACCATCATCGGTTGGGATACGAACAACTTTCTCGTGACATACTATCTCAGCCTTGTTTCCTGATAACCAATCCATTCCTACCACCACGTCGAAGCTTCCCAACTGGACTGGTAGTAGATCTAGAGTGAACTCACGTTCTCCCAATTCAATCACACAGCCTCTGATAACTTCGTTGGCTTCTACTAACTTCCCATTGGCCAATTCGATCGAGTAGGGAATATCTAACTTATTAGCGGCTAGACCAAGTATATTCTTAAATTCTAATGACACGAAGCTATAATCGGCACCAGCATCAAAATAAAATAGATTCAAAAGTTTTGGTTGTTAGAGAACGTACCAGAAATCACACCTGGATCCTGGCATGCCTCACAAGCTCCGATGTTGGATCTTCTTTCACGGTCTTGTTTCAACTTCGGGCATTCCCTCTTAAAATGTCCAACGTCCCTACAATGGAAGCATCCTAGCATTCGGCCATTTCCTTTCCCATTTCCCCCTACAGCGTTGTTACTGTTTTCTCCTTGTATGGGACTCTTCATCCCACAACCTCCTTTGTCGTGTCCTCTCCTCCCGTTCCTAGGCTTCTGACATTCACAATCATGGTGATACTTGCACCAAGCACATCTTGGTTTAGTTTCTAAGTAAATCTTATCATTGGCCTGTTTGTTGTTAGGGCAATCTATCTTGAAATGCCCTTTGTCCCCGCAGTCAAAACAACCTCGAATAGATCTTTGTTCATCATTATTCGTTTGGGTATCTTCGGTAAGTTTCCTTTTGTTCTTTCCAGACGACTCTACCTGAGTTTCCTTGTCAGGGTTTGCAAGTTTCTCTAGTCTAATTGCTTCTGTAATGAGTGCCAAACCCATCTTACTTGCAACAATAGTTGTTGGTGGCGTAGATGCTGTCATCAAGCTCAAGACTTGAGGCGCCAGTTCCCAAATGAATTGTTCCAATTTCTTCAGTTCTGGTTTTACCAGGTATGGAACAATTCGTGACAGATCATGAAGTCGTTGCACGTACTCCAACACCTTCAGACCTTCCATCATTAGGCTCCGAAATTCATCTTCCCACTTCTGGGTTTCCGTTTGGGGGCAATACTTCTTATGCATCATTCCTTTCAACTCATCCCAAGTTAACGCGTATGCTGTAGTTAGGCCCATTATTCGAACCTGAAGATTCCACCATAATCGAGCTCCATCTTGAAACAACTCAGAAACGTATGGGACTTGTTGTTCTGGCGTACAGCCACTCGTTCGAAAGATGGATTCCATACTTTCAATCCATTTTACAAAAGTTATGGCACCCCCAGTGCCGTCGAACTTCGGAGGCTTGTAGTTGAGGAAGTGTGCCAGTAGGAACAACCGTTATTTTCTGAGGTACCTCTGATAGGTTCGGAGCGTAGGGCCTCGTGCTGTGCTATAGCTGCAGCAATTATCTCTTTAAGTTCTGCCTCAGAGGTGGGCATGCGTATTTCGCGTCTTGGCGGCATCTTCTAAAAGATGTTTCACATAGGTTAGGTCATAGCAAGTGAAGCGTACGTATGCATTCAACAATACCAACACATAACATCTCATGCTATCAACAAATCAATCACATAACGTCTTATGTTATAGGACATAAACAATAGATTGAATCATCACAAGTGATGAGAATACTGCGATTGTATTGCCACAATTCGAGACCACTATGTAAAGCCTACAGGTACACCACGACATCAATGACTTAGTAGGGGACGACCCTAGACAAGTCGTGCGATTGCTGGACATGTTCAGGAGTCTCTGGTTCGTCCATTATCAAATTCCAGGACTCCACGTCAAGCTTCTGAATTCCAGTCTTAAAACAACATTTCCTCTTAATCGTTTCCTTGAGCTCGTCCCAGCTCAGTGTTTAAGCAGCGTTTGTGCCAAGGGTCTGAACCTGGAGGTTCCATTAAGAGAGTGTGCCATCTAGAAATATCCCCGAGATGTAGGTAACACTCTATTGGGGCGATCAGTTACTCATCCTTAGAATGGAGTCGGTCTTTTCGGACCAACGAACAAATGCAACGGTGCCTCCTGTTTTATCAAAGTTCAAAGGCTTGCAGTTCAGGAACTGTTTATAGGTGCAACCAGTTGGATGGTTATTTCTAGTAATGCCATCGTTGTACTTAGAGCGGAGGGCTTCATGTCGTGCATTTATCGGTGAGATGCGTTCTTGCAGCTCGGCTTCTGTCCTTGGCAACGTACTGGTGTTTGTGTCACGTCTGGGTGACATTCCCTTTTGTCGAAGTGGTGTGAAGCGGGTTAGACAACGTTTCAATTGTCTATGAGGTGTATATAGCAACATAAGCCATCATGCAATCACCCAATTTCACACGCAAATATACTCGCTGTATGAGTGGGGGAAGTAAATTTCTGAGCCTTCACATAGGCCTGCCAATTTGGCTTGTTGCTCGTAATAGAATGAACTCGAGGCTACATCGCCCTGGGTCATTCGTGTTTAAGTTATTTCCTGCTGCATTGGTTATCATTAGCTTGACCTGCAGAGTCCACCAGGATTCCTGTGCACTACAAATCGTTATTACGTGGGCCCCCGTAATAATAAATTGTCTTGCACAGTTACCCCAAATTTTCTCTCATCCAAGCAGATGATCAATCAAGGAGCAACAGCAGGTGCATTGGCATGAACAGGGTCATGCCCCAATGCGGGGTCAGGAGCAACGCCTGGCTCAGGGGCCATGGCTAGCTCCGAATCAAAAACTCCATCTCAAAATCAGCTGGATCAACAAACACAGGGGTCGACAGGGCTACAGGATCCCCCAAGGGCTGGTCTAAGTGCATGAACTCAATGTCATGGTCTGGATCAACACCAGGCGGAAAAACAGAATTGTCCTCATTATCGCGATCAAACTCAAATCTGTGTGCGGGATCCGGTGCAGCTGATGATGCCATATCAGGGTCGGTGTCGTGTAAGTGGTGCTGCATTCCCTGTATGTGCGAAGATGCGGATGTTAGAAACTCAAATGAGTCTGGGATAGGGGAATGGACATGAGTTTCCCCTACAGGAGCGTCCGCATGCAGTAGTCTAATACCAGCAGTAATAGGGCCTTGCCCTCAAGTGGGTCCTCCTCTTAATAGTTCGACATCGTCTTCAGAGACAACGTCGGGGGCATATCAACAACGAGATAAGCGGCAAGGGGCACAGGAGCAGGGATCACCGCGAGTGGCAAGTTCCCAACAAGATGGCCATCAGTAGGCTCTGCTACGACTTCAGGCAGCGCAAAAGGGCTGAAAGTCGTCATTGTCTGTGCCGGTAGTATCGGAAATGTACACCTCGTGCTTCGATGAAACTATGTCGTCTGACACTATGGCCATGGGATTCGTAGTGTCCACCTTTCTAGTACTTGATGAAAGCATGACGTTTGTAACACAAACACATATACGTATAATAATCAGTCATATAGTCATATAAACATGTAGTCACCACGTAAACATTCAAATCATCCTCCTAGTCTCACTAGCCACTTCTCCTAGTCTCACTAGCCAACTATCTCGATCTCTCAGACCGAGCCTCGGCCTCTCAGACTGAGCCTCAGCCTCTCAGACTAAGCCTATAATAATGAATAAAATGTGCTCAACATTTGTTTGTAAAAAGTTGTGGATCTGGACTTAAGTGGTATGCAGTAAAATGTTTTCGTGAGAGCCCTAGTGATCATAGTCTAGACTCGAGAAAGAATCCTAGTTCGCTATGATCAGAGCTCTGATACCAAGCTGTCACACCCTGGCTTTGCGGAAGCGTGGTTAATTTGGTGTGACTTCTTAATACCATAGCTTAATCATAACAAAGCTATATGAGTTAAAAACATGCAAGATCACCCATTAAGTTTTGAAAACCAAATACAGTACCATTGTTTTAGCGGGAACATACCCTAACAACCATAACCTTATTCAACAAACATTACAAACTTAAACATAATATAAACATGGTTTAAGGATTGTGTCTTGTCCAGGAAAGAGACACATCCCCTAAACCCCGGATGACCTCGGAAACTAGTGCAGCGGAAAACATGCCATACCGTGCCAGATCTCGTTAATTTCCTGAAATACATGTAAGTTGAAAAATCAACAATAATGTTGAGCGAGTTCATGTGCAAGTGAGTAAGTAAAACACTTGTAAGTATAAAAGTTCCCTGGTATGTAGCAGTGTAAGGAAAAGAGATCACCAATGGTTTGCAAGGCCATTAGCATGTGTGAAATGCAAGTAGGAAGACTCAACCCTAGCCGATTTTTGCGTCGGGCAACCAAGTCACTCAAGGTCCGTTCTGTTGGTCCTCACAGAGGTCCGTTCTGTTGGGCCTAGAGTTGGGCTCGCTACACCCAGATAGATCTACCGCTTAAGTCCCTCGGTGTTCTGCCTACCCATTCACATGATCTAAGTAGTAAACCTCCTTACGTTAACATACCGTGTATAATAGTACTTGTAAACAAAGTAACATGTATTTCACCCCCGCAGTTAAGAAAACTGAAAACAGTTAGAGAAAAGGGGACATGAACTCACAGTCGGTGCGTCTCTACCAAGTACTCCGAATCAGAAAGCTTGTGCGACGACCTACAAGTGCTAATTCTATTAGACGGACGGCCGTGCCTTAGCTTTATAGTTTAAGTCTTTGGGAAATAGTTAGGCAACTATTCCGCGTTTACATTTTGTATATACTTGGTAGTTAATCTCCTTCCCAAGGATGGGGGATTTGTACAAGTATTATGTATGTGGTGACTTTAAGTATTGACAAGATACATTTTCAAGTCTCATAACCAACATTTTAAAGATTTATGTCAAAACTCATGGCGAGGTTTAATTCCGAGAAATGAGGTTAAATATACTTGTTAGAAAAATAATAATTTTTCTAAGTCTTGGTATTTTTAGAAAAATTCGCCAGAGTATCCCCTAAAACCGGGAGTGTCCGTGCTAATGCGCACATCATTTTCTTTTTGAAAACAAGCCATGATCATCAACAATCAACCCTTACGTTTTAACACGCGAAACGCTACCCTTGTCGTTTCAGTTTCAATATGTGGAAACTGGACTGTTTTCGGACGACTAAATAAAATACTTAACCCTTTCCAAAAATTCCCTAATTTTTACGGGTCGTCCTAATCGACCCAAAAATGATTGTATAAAAATATCGGGGTTCAGTTTCTTATCAATAATTTATAGAAAATCGTTTACCGAACTGTGATTAGATTTGTCACATTCTGATCACAGTTTACGGAAAAATTCGTCAAAAATTCCTTGTATGTCCGTTTATCGAAATTCCAGTTTGAGGGTCACAAATACATCCGTGACCATCTTAGATAAAAGTTTCAGGGGCTGGTTCGGTTCGGGTTTTAAGTTGTGATCGAAAACGCACAGCCCAATTTACTGCAGTAACAAACAGCCTTAGCTGCTGTCACGAAAACAGGTTTTTAAAATAGTAACCGACATCAGAAAAATACGATTCCAGCGCCATTTTCTTCGGTTTTTGAAACGACATGATTTAGGCTTTTGAAATTCCGTTTTTCGAGTTTTTAAAGTCCGTTTACAGCCTGATGAAGGCGGCTGAAACAGTGACTCAGCTTGCTGTTTTGTGGTTTAGATGTTATTAAATCGTGTTATAAGTGTCCGATTAGCGAGTTAAACAAGAAAACAACTTTTATACAAGTTAAAACATTTTTTTTTTTACACAAGTTCATGTTTCAGGTGTGGTAGAGTTTCACCTTTTAACCCTTGTTACTTCTAAAATAGTTTTATGTCATGATCCAAGAACATGACTACACCGGGTTAAACGATGATTCGAGCTACCACAACATAGATCGGGTCTAGATAATCACCACTTTCAATTACTACAACATTTACACAACTTATGTGCTATTAACCACCATTTTAAGTGTTTTTAGTGAACTTTTGTGCAACATCTTGCATTTTAACGAGATTTAACCGACATAATTCCTTTTAACCACTTTAGATTAGTTCAAAAATGAGTTGTAAACAATATACCTCTAGCTCAAGGCTAGGGAAGATTCTTGATGAAAAACGCGTGGATAAAAGCTAAAGAAAGAGGTCCTTCGTGTTCCGTTTGCTCCAAACTTCCTCGTATACGACCCTTGATGTTTGTATGATAATGGAAATGCAAGAATCAAACTCGAAAGTATGATGAGGGTGGGTGGGGGTCTCGGCCGAAGGTTAGAGAGCAAGAGAGAAGAGTTGGTTCTTGTGTTGTGTTGCAAATGAACTTGTGTGTATCAAGAGTGTTTTATAGACAAAAGTGTGATTATCGTCCAAGGGATTATGTGCCATATAGATACTAGACAACTTGATTAAAATAATAAAAAGAATTCAAGGGTTGTCCCCTTCTAGTTGGGACCGATTACAATGGGGGGGGGGGGGGGGCGGTTTGGTTAGTTTGTAACTAATCTCAAAGTATTAGTTAGATTAAACTAAGTTAGGTTAAGTGTTAAGTGTTTAACTTAGTTACTTGTGTGTAGTATGTTACAACGGGCTCAGAAAAAATATAAATAGTGGAAATAATAATATTTTCATGTTCCGGGTAAAGTCCGGTTGTTTGGTTGGATAGTAATCCGTTAAAGCGTTACAAAAGCTTTAAAGTGTCGTTATTGTTATTTTTAGTGACACATCTTGTTTCCGATACCTTGGAAAGTGTCTAGTAGTATTCTCCCCATATTTTGGCACTTTACTAGTTAGCTAGAAGCTGAATAATTTTGTAAAGTGCTGTGTTTTGTACATAAAGTACGTTTTAGGCACATCCAGTCATTGTAACTTATTCCTAGAGACGCAGTTCTACAACCCTTGTATCCTACACTCACTATTGGTGTAGCAAAATATCTCAGGCTCTTACAGGCCTTAGAGGCAGTGTCTGCCTGATGCTGGTTATATCAGCATGTTCAATAGGTTATCCGTTATTGTGCTACTGTGCTTTTTGTGCATCATGGTTGTCACTAGGGTTCTGTATGTAAATAATGTAGTGACGATAAGTAAAGTATGATGCAAGTAAGTACATGTATCAGATATCAAGTAGCAGTTCATCAGCTAGTTCAAACAAGCACAGTAATTAAGCAGTAATTAATCATTAATTAAGTCGTACGGATACCTGGTTTGGTGAGGGTTGTCACAGTTTGACAATTGCAACTCTTTGCAACTTCTAGCCATATGGGATCGGTTAAACATCTTTATGTTTAGTTGGCATGTTTAATCCCATCAACACCTTTGTTCCCCATGCTTCGGTGACCCTTAGTTCATGGTTTCAAAATCAAGTCGTCCAACTTACACACACGTGTGAGTTTATACACATAAGTGGTTAGGTGACCTTTATCCCACAAACATAGTAAACCCATGTTAGACCCAGTTCAGGCTCAAAACAATTTCTTTTCACGTAATATGGCAAGTGATTTCAGTAGATGTGAAAAAGATGTGCGGAAATGGAAATCAGACTTTCAAGAAACAAGACCTACATAATTATCAACTTTATAACACTTAGAAACAAAATGGTTTACAAAGTGATTGTAAGATTATTATTATCTAATACAAACGAATCTTGAATTTTGTGGGGGTGAGAGCAATGGAGTTTAGGTGTATGTGTGAATGCTAAGCTTCAAACTCACTTTGCTTCTCCTGGTTGAGCCTTCTATTTATAGACGGCTTGTATGAATAAACAATAGTTTATTCATACAATAATTCCTGCAAATAGTAGCCAATTGACATATTCATTGATTCCAATGTTCAAGTTGCCTTTTTCATCATGATTTCATTTAATGTCAACTTGCTTCGGTAATTGTGGCAGGACAGAGCCAATTTCAGACAAGTGGGTTATTTCATCAGAAATTCTGATGAACCACTTCATCAGAAATTCTGATGAACAAATCATCAGAAAATCCTTGATGATCAGAATCGTCAGATACTGATGATATTTCATCAGAAATATCATCAGATCCATCAGAAATGACCTCTTCTGATAATCCAATTCAGCTCTTGATCAACTTGTAATTCTTTGAAGTAGATGCTGTGCTTTTCCAGTTATCCCATCTGATCTTCTTTTTCTAGTTCGTGATCTTCAGGACTGTGATCTCTTCATAGACACAGTTGATTATGTTTTTCTTCAATACTTACAAATAAAGTTTCCTAACAGTTTCCCCCTAAGTATTGTAAGAAAAAGAACTACCTCATAAACAAAAAAAATTCCAAACAGTGGAAATATAATACTTGAAAATATAAACCAGTTACTGAAGTTAAAACAAATTACATAAAAGATGAAAAGTTAAACAAATAGTTCTTTCAGTTAAGTTTCACTCTTTTATGTGTATCTCCTGTCTTTAGCTTCTTTTTGTAGGAGATGTATTTGTTGCAGCTGACATACATGTCTTTATACCATTCTCTTGCTTGAATCCATTCTTCAATCATCTGCTCAATTTCTTTTCTGCTTTCCTCCATGTTCTTTTCTATCTTCTGAAGATGTTCTTGTCTTTTGTTCATAGTTTTCAAGATATACTTCAGAGTTTGATTTGAGTACTTGCAGATGTCAACACTTCTGAACATAGCTTTGTTTTCATCCTGATCTCTGAAGATTACACCATAATCTTGTTCTTTATTTGCGTTTGTCAGTATGATGATGTCTCCAGATCTTGCATCTTATACTATGTCTGAAGGAACTTTTGTCTTTGGTGATCTGACATATACCTTTTTGTTGTGTACATGCTCAAAATTTATGCATAGATCAAAGTCTGAAAAAGCTATTCTTTCAAACAGCAGTATTCCAGCCTTTGATATGCCATTTAATGCTCTTCTGACATCTTGATTATTTTTCTTTTCCTTTTCATAATGATCCTTTATAAACAGAATGTCTAAAGGATGCAACTTGTCAGCTATTTCTTCATCAGTCACCTTCTGTTCTTCTCCATTCTCCCTCTGAAGTGTGTATCTGTTTTGCACCTTAGTTCCTCCAATATCATCAATTGCACTCTTTACTTCACTTACATTTAGAATTCTTTTTACTGGATTCCAATTTTGTTTGTGAATGCTGCTTGGCCCTCTTTTTATTCTTTCTTCTCTTAAGCCCAGTCTGGTTGGAGATAGTGATCTTGGTGCTGTATCTACTTTTGTCAGATAGTAGCTCACCAGATTGGTCTCAGGAAATGTCATTACATCTCGTGCAATCTCTTTAACCATGATAGACTTGGTTTCGGAGATCTTTCTCTTAACAGTCTTTGATTTTGTTGCTGACTCTCCTTCTTGTTCCCATTCATTCATTATTTGTTTATTCATATACTTACTTATTGCTGAGTCATCAGATATTGTTGGATTTGGAACAGATGCTAGCAATTTCAAATTTTTAATAACTTGAGGTTTTGCAGTTGCTAACCTTTTCAGTATTTCTTCTTTTGGAACATTCGGAGGAGGACCCATCACTGTGGTTCCAGCTTTTGTGATTGGTGAGATTGATGATTGTTGAGGGATTGACTTTGGAGCTTCTTGATGTGAGCTTTCAGTTGGAATTTCTTTCATGAGTTCTTGTGGATTCACTTTGGCTAGTTTTGCAATATTGAACTACATCTTCTCTACCAGTTGTTGCACTTCTTTTACCTGTTTTGTGTCACACCCCCAAAATCCACACGCGGAGTATCACCGCTTGGAGGCGTGATTGACCAGGATCTTAACCATCAATCACATTGAACTCATAAGCATAGATAAATAATACTTTCATTTATAAACAACAAGTGTTACAATGTTACAATATTTCACAGTTTACAGCGGAAGCATATTTAACTCGTTAAGTGTTTATAAAACCATATGTAAGCTCTTAGTCTTATATTGCGTTTCCATGTGTCTCGACCCATGACCACTCCAACTTCTCAGACAGCAAGTCCATTTGATATGCACCTATAGGACTGCAAGGCATGTAACAACGAATCAACAACAATGTTGAGCGAGTTCACAGTTGGTTATTTGGTTATAGTATTCATTTCGTAAATCGTATGTTCGTTTTGTAAACCAAGTATCGTATTAATCCTTATCGCGGCCAATCCAGGCATCCGTGCTATGATTAGTGGGGGCTTCCCATGTGTTACTAGACCACGCGTATCGACTGCTACGAAAATATAAAAGGTGCCCTAAGTCAATGTCTATCAACATTGACCCTTTGCCCATAGTCCATTAGTACACGCCCGTTCGGACGACACGATGTGAGGTTTGTTAAACCTAATAGCGCTATCTACTAATGATCCGCTCGCCATAGGCCTCGGCGATTAAGTCGATAATTGAGGGACTTCCTTTGATAGAGGTGATGGTCTTATGATCGTGTACGTAGGCTTTACGTACGTGCCCTTCAATCCGAGGACAGTAATAAGTATAACTGTACGTAGGTTTTACGTACGTGCCCTTCAACCGAGGACAGTAATAATCTGTTTAATAGTAATAGTTGTATGAGTAGTTATTCAACCCCATTCCCAACCCCTGGGAATCCCATGCCTTGGCTAGTGTGAACTCACCTTGGTTTGCTCGGTATGCTAAGTTAGGTGCTCACAATAAATCAGTCAAGTCCTATAGTGCACGTATACTCAATCAGTTCACATTCGTAATGTTTCACATGAAACTAGTGCCACAGTAATATCATATAACACACAACAGTTAATCATGCTTAAACAATCCATGTTACACATAAAGGTCTTTTGTAGTTCATTCTAATATGACTGTACAATCATACACTTAACAGAGTTAACAGTTTAGCTGGATTAATACATATATCAGGTTTACACAGTTAATAGAGTTGACATAAATCGGAACTATTAACTAACTGAGGTTAATAGATTTAATATGCCTGAACTAGTTAATCCACTTAACATACTTAACAGAAGTAATAGACTGAGTAATTAAACTGAGTTATTTACTTAACAGAGTTACTCACTAAACAGAGTTAACTCACTAACAAACTTAACAAGTTAACAGCAAACAATAAAATGAAATCACCAAAGTGGCGAAATCCCTTGTTTGGCCGAAATCCCCTTAAGGGCCGAAAACACTTTTGGGCTTAACACATTGGGCCGAAATCACATAAGTGATTTCGTCCAGTTTCAATTGTAGGGGGTGTTTTCGTTGGCTGCTAGTGTGACGAAAACACACAAGTGTTTTCGTCCACTGATGTGATTTCGTTGGCCAGACTTCATCTTCTCCACAGATACATATATCAAATTCCTGATATCAATTCGTGGATCCTTGTTCTATCATACAGAATCAGTATTCAATTTAACAACCACATAAACATCCATAAGTGCCAAATCATCTAAAACAGATTATATCATGATCATACGATAAGCATCCTAAGTCAACAGAACATGTATATCACTAACCAGAGATCGAACAAGGAAGGTTTGGCTTCGACCGAGAGGGGGCTGCCGTCAAGTTCCAAGGGTAGAGAGAGAGAGAGTGTGTGAGTTTTGATAGGGTTTGTCAAATAATGTTCACATAAAGGTTAAACAGATATTTATTCAATCAGATATTTATCACATCACAACTGGGCCAAAGCCCATTTATTAAATTGGGGTGATTTCGTGGGTGGGGTTTCCAGCCCAAAAATCCTTATTTAATTATAAGATACCAATTAACACAAGATCCCTCATTAACATACACTACGAACACATTTAATCCACACATCATATAAATCACAATACGATTTGTCATAATACACACGTGTACAGTTGTGAACAAAACAATTCGTGTCAACAAACAATCTAAAAATTAACGTGCGATCGTGCGAAGATGGGATCTTGGAAACTCGAGTTGTCACATTTTGAGTTGCTGTGTATGTTTTTCTGAATATTTGTTAATTCAGTTTGAGCTTTTGTTTGAATTTCAGCCCATTCTTTTGACAGCTTCTCAAGGGCATCTGTGATACTATTATTACTTGCCCTTAGTATGGTAACTTCTTCCAAAACTCTGTTTGTATTACTTGACTTCCTTGATTCAATCACTTTTGCAACTTGTGCTTTGATTTTTTCTATTTCTGTGAGAATCGTTTGGATTTCTGATGCAGAGATGTTGGATTCTGGTGCCTTTTCTTTCATCTTTTGAAGAGACTTTAGTGCTTCAGTGTTTTCTTCAGTTTGTTTCTTCATTTCCTTCACTGATTCTGACAAAGTCTTCATTTCAGCCTTTTGAGCTAGGTAAGTTATCGTTTACTCGTTTTCCTGGGGTGTCACATCATCCCCCCGTTGATTTGGAATTTCGTCCCGAAATTCTGTAGTAGCTTCAGCCTCAGTAGAAGTTGCATTGTTTTCGAACAACTGGGGATATTTGAGTTCCATTTGGTCTTCTCGTTCCCAGGTATAATCTGAGCCACGACGGGAGTTCCAACAAACTCGAACAAGAGGTATTCTGGTGTTCTTGAGGACCTTAACATCCCGGTCCGTAATTTCAACTGGTTCTTCGATGAAATGCAACCGTTCGTCGATAGTGAGCTCCTTCAAATGAACTATGAGGGTCTCATCTGACAGACACTTCTTCAGATTCGACACGTGAAAGACGTTGTGAACTGCACTGAGTTCAGCCCGTAAGTTCAGTCTGTAGGCCACTTTGCCTATTTTCTCTATGATTTCGGATGGTCCAACATATCGTGGATTAAGTTTGCCTCGTTTGCCAAAACGAACAACACCCTTCCAGGGTGAGACTTTGAGTAGTACCCGCTCCCCAACCTGGAGCTCGAGTGGTTTCCTGCCCTTATCGGCGTATACTTTCTGACGGTCGCGAGCTGCCGCCATGCGTTGTCGTATCTGTGCAATTCGTTCAGTAGCATCAACTACAAGTTCTGGACCTGTGATTTAACTATCCCCCACCTCTTCCCAACAGAGAGGTGACCGGCATTTACGTTCGTACCATGCCTCGAATGGAGCGGCTTGAATGCTGGTGTGGTGGCTGTTATTGTATGAAAATTCCACAAGTGGCAGATGTTTTTCCAAACCATTGCCAAAGTCAATTACGCATGCCCGAAGCATGTCTTCTAAAGTTTGAATAGTGCGCTCAGACTGCCCATCTGTCTGAGGATGATAAGCTGTGCTCATGTCTAAACGAGAGCCAAAAGAATTGTGCATTGCTTGCCACAGTTCTGAAGTAAAACGTGCGTCACGATCAGAGATAATCAAGGTTGGCACCCCGTGCCTTGAAACCACTTCTTTTAAGTAGGTGTCTGCTAAGGTAGAGAACTTATCTGTTTCCTTAATAGCCAGGAAGTGTGCAGACTTAGTGAGTCGATCCACGATCACCCAAATAGTATCATTCCCACGTTGGGATCTAGGCAGGCCAGTAATAAAATCCATGGAAATTTACCTCCCATTTCCATTGTGGTATCTCTGGTTGTTGGAGAAGGCCTGATGGTTTCTGATATTCAGTCTTGACTCTTGCACAAGTCAAGCACTTGCTGATGTAAGTTGCTATGTGAGCTTTCATGCTAGGCCACCAGTATGCAGTTCTGAGGTCGTGGTACATCTTATCCGAACCAGGATGTACTGAGTAGCGAGACTTATGAGCTTCTTCCATTACAAGCTCTCGTAAGTTGCCATAGAGTGGGACCCAGATGCGTCCTGTTACATAGTAGGCTCCGTCTGCCTTTTGTTCTAACTGTTGTCTTGAGCTGCGTAGGGCTTCAGCCCTGACGTTTTCTGGTTTCAATGCTTCTACCTGAGCATCTCGTATCTGAGAAGGAAGACTAGACTGAATAGTGAGTCGCAATGCTCGTACACGCCTAGGTGTAGTATCCTTTCGACTGAGGGCGTCGGCCACCACATTGGCTTTGCCCGGATGGTACTTTATGGCACATTCGTAATCGTTCAGTAGTTCGACCCATCTACGTTGTCGCATGTTCAATTCTTTCTGCTTGAAAATATACTCAAGACTCCTGTGATCGGTGTAGATGGTGCACTTAGTGCCATACAGGTAATGTCGCCATATCTTGAGCGCAAAAACAACAGCTCCCAGCTCTAAATCATGTGTAGTGTAATTTCGTTCGTGAATCTTAAGTTGGCGCGAAGCATAAGCAATGACTTTATCTCGTTGTATCAACACACATCCAAGACCTTGGATAGATGCGTCGCAGTAGACTATAAAATCGTCCGTGCCTTCAGGCAATGAGAGGATAGGTGCACTACAAAGTCTATCCTTTAAGTGCTGAAATGCTGTTTCCTGTGTATTACTCCAACGATAAGCAACACCTTTCTGTGTCAGTAATGTAAGCGGCTGTGCAATCTTTGAGAAGTCTTTGATGAACCGTCTGTAATAACCCGCCAAACCCAAGAATTGGCGTATTTCGGTTGGTGTACGAGGTGCAGGCCAGTTCTTGATTGAATCTACCTTGGATGGATCGACATGAATCCCATCCTTGTTCACCACATGGCCTAGAAAGTGGACTTCACGAAGCCAGAAGTCGCATTTCGAAAACTTGGCGTACAGTTGCTCCGTTCGAAGAAGTTACAAAATAAGTCGTAAATGATGCCCGTGTTCCTCCTGACTCTTGGAGTAAATCAAAATGTTGTCGATAAATACAATGACGAACTTGTCAAGATAAGGTTTGCACACCCTGTTCATAAGATCCATGAAAACCGCAGGCGCGTTCGTTAGCCCAAGTGGCACGACCAGAAACTCGTAATGGCTGTAGCGAGTTCTGAATGCTGTTTTGGAGATGTCCTCGTCCCGGACTCTCAATTGATGATAGCCTGACCTTAGGTCAATCTTCGAGTAATAGCTCGACCCTTGCAACTGGTCGAATAAGTCGTCGATGCGTGGAAGTGGATAGCGATTTTTCACGGTCACCTTGTTCAGTTCGCGGTAATCTATGCACATACGAAAGGTACCGTCTTTCTTCTTCACAAATAATACTGGAGCTCCCCAGGGCGAAGAGCTAGGACGTAAGAAACCCTTTTCCAAGAGTTCTTGCAATTGCTTAGATAGTTCTTCCAGTTCAGTTGGAGCTAAGCGATAAGGCGCTCGAGCTATGGGTGCTGCTCCAGGAGCTAGCTCGATCTGAAATTCGACCTGGCGATGGGGCGGTAACCCTGGTAACTCTTCAGGAAACACTTGAATAAAGTCGCGTACAACAGAAATACCCTCTAACTTATTCTCTGTCTTCGATGTATCTGTAACAAGTGCTAGAACAGCTGTGTGGCCCTTTCACAAACACTTCTGAGCCTTCAAGGAGGAGATGATGCCACTCACGACACCACTCTTGTCGCCTTGAACTTAAAGAGGTTCTTTGCCAGTACGGGGAATATGAATGACCTTCTCCTTGCATAGGATCTCTGCTTGCTGTTGGGATAACCAATTCATCCCAATGACGATGTCGAAACCATCACAACGTTGGGGTCATTTATAGCATCACCCTGACCAACCATGAACACTCGACCCCTGGCACCATTGCCGTCGTTATTACCCCCATTGTTATTCCCGTTACCCTAAGTATTGTTGTTGCTGGTTCTGCGGTGCTTGCTGTTACTGCTGACGATTCTGATGTGCAGGTTGTGAACTCCTGAAATCTTTGGCTTCATGATCAATCTTGAGACACCTCTGACAGCGGCCTTTACGACACTGACCACTGTGGTGTCTGTTGCACCTGTTATACAGTGGGTGAATTCCTCGATATCCACTCTGCCCCTGACCACCAGACGATTGCTGACTCGGACTCTGGTAATCACTAGTCTTGCGCTGCTGCTGTGCTTGAGACTGTACGGTAGCTGAACCCCTACTGAAATCCCCTTCCCATTTCCGCTTGTTGTCACTGGGAGTAGCAGGAGTAACTGGAGTGGTAGCGGTAGTAGTAGCGCTGATACGTTTAGGCTGCTTGTTCTGTTCCACAGCCTGGTCTGTGAGACGATGAGCAAGACGAGTAACATCTTGAATAGTAGCATGGTTAGCAGCAGTCACATGACTTTGAATCTCTGGTACTAAGCCTTTGAGGTCCATCTCAATGCGCTTGATGGGAGGATCCACCATAGTTAGACACAATACTGCCAATTCGTTGGATCGTTTCGTATACGCTTCTATTTCTGACCCCGTCATCTTCAGGTTAAAGAACTCCACTTCCAGCTTGTGGATGTCATCACGATTACAGTATTCACGTTTGATCAGTTCCCTAAAATCATTCCATGGGGTGGCATTAGCAACCGCCAGCCCCAGCATCTGAACTTGCGCGTTCCACCAAGTTAGCGCAGTGCCTTCGAGAGTACCAGTGGCGTAGTTCACCCTACGAGCCTCAGGGCATTCACACATCTCGAAGACCGATTCGAGCTTTTTAAACCAATGGAGGAGTCCAACGGCTCCTTCAGTGCCACTGAAAGTATTAGGGCGACAGTCCCTGAACGTCTTGAATGTGCATACATGTGGCTGAGCGTGTTGACTTGTCGTGTGTGTAAGAGTAAACAAAATTAAGCACAAGTGTCGGTTTACGAAAGTAGGATCTAAGGATCCTAGAGTTAGTTGTGATGGCAGGTTAAACCTCCTGCCTGGGCAGCTGCGAGTGCTGCGGTAAGCTGTTCAGTGATCGAAGCCGCCAACTGGGCTTGAGTTCGATTAACGTGTCCGCTCATGATCTTCATAGCAAATGCAACATAAGTGAGAGAGGTTCGCGAATAGTGCGGTGACAGAAGAGAGTAAGCACCTAACATTCTGCGCGGTTTGCTAGACGTTCTAATGGGTGCTCAGGTAATACTCGTCAACACCGAGTTTCGAAGGGATCCAACTGTAATTGAGAAGTTCACGTTTATGCTTGAGTAGGGGGACAATTACTGCTATGGCCCCTATAGGTTGGTCATGTTTCATATTGATCAATTAACGGGACAGAACCCCTTTTCCACTTGTTAAGCCTTACTGGGACTCACATGCACCTCACATTATTATTATGTGTGCACCCACAATAATATTGTGATTTGCATGTTCATCTCAGCTCCTCTTAACTCATGTCAAATGGTTCTCCACACTCAAGTAGGAATCAAAGAGTATCACATAGCGTAGGTTATGAAGGTTTAGGGAAAGACCACCCTATCGGTCACTTATTACGTGAAAGTGTTCATGAATTCATATCGGTGTGCTAAACATGCTATCACATGCATTATCGTATCTAGGTGTTCACTAGCTATGTAGTACAATGAGTATAAGAGGAACGAACCTTGCAATCTGGAGCTGAGTGTCATGGTAGTATTCCCGTTTTCAGAATCTGTCCGGTTATAGTCTGGTTTTACAAAAACAGTTTCCCCTTTTTAAAACCAAGTTCACTATAACCAATGGCTCTGATACCAATCTGTCACACCCCCAAAATCCACACGCGGAGTATCACCGCTTGGAGGCGTGATTGACCAGGATCTTAACCATCAATCACATTGAACTCATAAGCATAGATAAATAATACTTTCATTTATAAACAACAAGTGTTACAATGTTACAATATTTCACAGTTTACAACGGAAGCATATTTAACTCGTTAAGTGTTTATAAAACCATATGTAAGCTCTTAGTCTTATATTGCGTGTCCATGTGTCTCGACCCATGACCACTCCAACTTCTCAGACAGCAAGTCCCTTTGATATGCACCTATAGGCCTGCAAGGCATGTAACAACGAATCAACAACAATGTTGAGCGAGTTCACAGTTGGTTATTTGGTTATAGTATTCATTTCGTAAATCGTATGTTCGTTTTGTAAACCAAGTATCGTATTAATCCTTATCGCGGCCAATCCAGGCATCCGTGCGATGATTAGTGGGGGCTTCTCATGTGTTACTAGACCACGCGTATCGACTGCTACGAAAATATAAAAGGTTCCCTAAGTCAATGTCTATCAACATTGACCCTTTGCCCATAGTCCATTAGTACACGCCCGTTCGGACGACACGATGTGAGGTTTGTTAAACCTAATAGCGCTATCTACTAATGATCCGCTCGCCATAGGCCTCGGCGATTAAGTCGATAATTGAGGGACTTCCTTTGATAGAGGTGATGGTCTTATGATCGTGTACGTAGGCTTTACGTACGTGCCCTTCAATCCGAGGACAGTAATAAGTATAACTGTACGTAGGTTTTACGTACGTGCCCTTCAACCGAGGACAGTAATAATCTGTTTAATAGTAATAGTTGTATGAGTAGTTATTCAACCCCATTCCCAACCCCTGGGAATCCCATGCCTTGGCTAGTGTGAACTCACCTTGGTTTGCTCGGTATGCTAAGTTAGGTGCTCACAATAAATCAGTCAAGTCCTATAGTGCACGTATACTCAATCAGTTCACATTCGTAATGTTTCACATGAAACTAGTGCCACAGTAATATCATATAACACACAACAGTTAATCATGCTTAAACAATCCATGTTACACATAAAGGTCTTTTGTAGTTCATTCTAATATGACTGTACAATCATACACTTAACAGAGTTAACAGTTTAGCTGGATTAATACATATATCAGGTTTACACAGTTAATAGAGTTGACATAAATCGGAACTATTAACTAACTGAGGTTAATAGATTTAATATGCCTGAACTAGTTAATCCACTTAACATACTTAACAGAAGTAATAGACTGAGTAATTAAACTGAGTTATTTACTTAACAGAGTTACTCACTAAACAGAGTTAACTAACTAACAAACTTAACAAGTTAACAGCAAACAATAAAATGAAATCACCAAAGTGGAGAAATCCCTTGTTTGGCCGAAATCCCCTTAAGGGCCGAAAACACTTTTGGGCTTAACACATTGGGCCGAAATCACATAAGTGATTTCGTCCAGTTTCAATTGTAGGGGGTGTTTTCGTTGGCTGCTAGTGTGACGAAAACACACAAGTGTTTTCGTCCACTGATGTGATTTCGTTGGCCAGACTTCATCTTCTCCACAGATACATAAATCAAATTCCTGATATCAATTCGTGGATCCTTGTTCTATCATACAGAATCAGTATTCAATTTAACAACCACATAAACATCCATAAGTGCCAAATCATCTAAAACAGATTATATCATGATCATACGATAAGCATCCTAAGTCAACAGAACATGTATATCACTAACCAGAGATCGAACAAGGAAGGTTTGGCTTCGACCGAGAGGGGGCTGCCGTCAAGTTCCAAGGGTAGAGAGAGAGAGAGTGTGTGAGTTGTGATAGGGTTTGTCAAATAATGTTCACATAAAGGTTAAACAGATATTTATTCAATCAGATATTTATCACATCACAACTGGGCCAAAGCCCATTTATTAAATTGGGGTGATTTCGTGGGTGGGGTTTCCAGCCCAAAAATCCTTATTTAATTATAAGATACCAATTAACACAAGATCCCTCATTAACATACACTACGAACACATTTAATCCACACATCATATAAATCACAATACGATTTGTCATAATACACACGTGTACAGTTGTGAACGAAACAATTCGTGTCAACAAACAATCTAAAAATTAACGTGCGATCGTGCGAAGATGGAATCTTGGAAACTCGAGTTGTCACATTTTGAGTTGCTGTGTATGTTTTTCTGAATATTTGTTAATTCAGTTTGAGCTTTTGTTTGAATTTCAGCCCATTCTTTTGACAGCTTCTCAAGGGCATCTGTGATACTATTATTACTTGCCCTTAGTATGGTAACTTCTTCCAAAACTCTGTTTGTACTACTTGACTGCCTTGATTCAATCACTTTTCCAACTTGTGCTTTGATTTTTTCTATTTCTGTGAGAATCATTTGGATTTCTGATGCAGAGATGTTGGATTCTGGTGCCTTTTCTTTCATCTTTTGAAGAGACTTTAGTGCTTCAGTGTTTTCTTCAGTTTGTTTCTTCATTTCCTTCACTGATTCTGACAAAGTCTTCATTTCAGCCTTTTGAACTTGTATTTCTGACAGCAACATATCAAGTTTTTCTTCTACTGGATTTCTTTTGCAGACTTTGTAGACATTTTCCAGTATTTCTTCTAGATTTTCGTGGTTCATGGGTTTCTCAGGGATAATTGGAACAACAGATGTTCCTTCTAACATTCCAGCTGCAAACACATTTGCTGCTGTTTTAGAGATGATAGGGTCATTCTTGGCCAACACACTTGGTGCAGCTTCGAATTTACCAGAATTATCTCCACCAGTGATGAAAAACTCATTCTCATTCTGGATTTCCTTATTTCCTTGAATCATATCAATATATGATCCTCCATAAGTTTTTGAGGTAAACAAATTATCTTTAGCCAGATTTCCTTGATCAGTTTCCTGATCTCCATCTGTTGGGATCTCCTCCTCTTCCTCATTTTTTGATTCAGAGTTGAGATTTATGGAACTAGTAACCTCTTGATCAACATTCGTTGTTCTGTATTCTATTTTGTAAGAAACGTTAACAGAACTTTCTGAGTTTGTTTCTTCTCTGTGAGTTTCTACTAGAACAGTGTGCAAAAGGGATGTACCAGCAATGTAAGATTCTTCATGATGAATGACTTCAGTGGCTTCAATTTCAACATCTTGTCTTTCTCCAGCAATGTGTGATCCTGCATCATGTGTTTGATGAATTCCTGCTTCATAAATTTGTTGACTTTCAGCATGCTTTTCTACGTTTTCTGGTGATTGGGCTATCTCCAAGTTAGCTTTTTCCAGAATTCTTCTTTCTTCTACACCCTCATTTTCTGATGGTGAGGACTTCTCATCGTCTCCTTTTTCTGTTGATGAAGAGCAGTTCATAATTTCTCTGCTTGGTTCTTCTGTGGGAGAGGTTGATTTCATCAGAAGTTTTTCATGTTGTATTCTGTATTGTGAGTCAGGTGCAATGAAGCATAACATGCTTTCTGGTAACACAGGGATATCTTTGTCTGATTCCCATCCATGATTTGAACTCCAGGCCTTCATTGTTTTTGATCTCCAGATGTCTTCTAAAATTGGAATCTCCATGTTTCTTTCAATAAATGCTTCAGAAATGAAAATTGAGATTAACCTTGGATATGGCAGATGAGATGTTATTCTTCCATTTCTGGTGCTGATTGATCTTTTGAGAAGATTAAAGATTTCTGACCCATAATCAATCTTGAACCCATTTATGAGTCCAAACATGATTGTCAGAATAGCTTGATTGATTTGATCAGTTCCTCCTATCTTTGATGTGAGACATTTGTTTAGCACTTCCATCATCACTTGCCAGATGGCTGGCAATTCACTTCTTCTTATTGCTCCAATTTTGTTGATATCTCTTTTCATGTATCCAAGCCCAATGGCGAAGTCTAATAAATCTTCTTTGCTTGGGGCTTCAGTGTAACTGCCAAGAATAGGCAATCCAAGCCATTCTCTTACTCTTGCTGGAGTTAATTCCACATAGACACTTCCCCATACATGAGCAGACATCCAATTTTCTTCAACTTCTTTAAAAGTGTAAACAAATTGTTGTAGCATTCTTTCTGGTATTTCTCTTTCTTTTGTCAGTGCTCCTGAGATTGGGCATTTTGTAAGATATTCTACCAGAAGTTGACATCTTTTATCATACTCTGAATACTCTGTATATTCATCAGCAGATTGTTTTCCTTCATTGGTAGAAATTCTGCTTCCTCCACAAACGGTACTTCATGTTGAATAATTGGAATATTGAGGTTAACTTTTGCCATTTTTGGTCTCTGTGAGGCAGGGTTTGAAATTTAGGGATTTTGATTTGTGGAAAAAAAAACAGGGGTTTTTAGGATATGAGAGAATTGAGAGTATTGTAGGTGTATGAAGTAGAAGGAGTTGAAGGAGTATAAGTCGTGGTATGAGCTAGTGATAAAGAGATCATTAATTATCTTTATAACCGTTAGATCGTGTATGTTGAGTTTTTGGTTCAAAAAAAATAACCGTTGGATCGTGGGTGTTAAGACATTAATGAAATTGTTTATCATGGAATCGTGGTTAAGTCCTTTCAACTTGACTCTTCAATTTGTAGTTTCTTCAGTCATTTCTTGAAAGTGTCGCACTGAATTTTGATTGGAGAAAGCTATCGGTTTTATGACACCTTTTCTTCTTTGTGGACCACCTTTGATAAAAGGTCCAATTATCTTTCTTCATATGTACCCTCTTTTCTTCATAAGTCATAAAGTCCCATTCTGATAAAATCATCAGAAATTATGTTGACCATATGTATTCTTTTGTCTTGACTTCTGTTATCTTTTTGAGATGTAGCTAACAGAAATAATTAGTCTTTTTATCAGAATTTCTGAGATTTCCCCCTAAACTTATGAGTGCCCTTTTTTTTTTTTTTTGAGATGAGAGGGAATAAGGAAAGATCAGAAGACTTACATTTGTTTGTCTGGTAGCATCCAAGTTTCTTTGACTTTTCTGATATTTTCTAAAAATATTTTGTTATCATTGAAGTTTTATCAGAAAATTTTGAATAACCAGATTTTGTCTCATTTTATCAGAAAATTTTGGGTTTGATTTCTGATGTTCATTTTATCTTTTCCTATTTTCCAAAACCACAAACCAGAAGATTAGTAAGCAAAAATATTAACAAAAAAAAAAAAAAACATTTACTAGTAAAACAGATAAAACCTAATCAATATCTACTCCTTCACCATGTTCCATTTCCAACAATAATAATAGATCAGTTATCAACCCAGAGTTGTTGTTAGTGGGTACAAGCACGCTAAGACCCATGTTTTCTTGAAGTCTCATATCAGCCCTTGGATAACTTGCAGGAATGACTGCAAAGTCTAGCTGACTCATAATTAACTTTGTTAGAAAACGAGGATACATCAAGAATGGCTTTGCAACCCACATGTTACTTACAAAATCACTCATCAGATAATGAGATAAGTTGTAAGGTACCTTAAGTACCAGTGCTAGTATAGGCTCCATTAATTTCAGAGATATTTCATGATGATTGATGAC
Organism: Helianthus tuberosus; assembly: GCA_030545235.1. Classification (NCBI taxonomy): domain Eukaryota; kingdom Viridiplantae; phylum Streptophyta; class Magnoliopsida; order Asterales; family Asteraceae; genus Helianthus; species Helianthus tuberosus. The sequence continues at coordinate 114,576 of JARYGA010057272.1, forward strand.
CTTCTTTGAAAAACATGCACCCATCTGAGTGACCAGATATTGCCATGGCTTTTTAAAGCCATTTTTGTTGATTGCCCGTTGTTGGTTTGGTGTGTGATAACCCATTTCCCTTAAGACATTTTCCTTCTGATTCCTTGTGAACATCAGAACGTCATTATCATCATTTAGTTGAAGAGCTGTCCTGATGGTGGCTTCATTTAACAAGATTTGCTGATTTAACACCTCACTCTTGATGGTCATCTGCTCCCTGTTTTGATACTCAGATAGTGTTGCATTTTTCCAGAAGATTTGAAGAATCTCTGGATGAATACTTATGTGAGCAGTGAGAGCATAGCTCAAGTTGCTATTCATGAGCATCTTGAGTACAAATTGACACCCTTCCCACTGAGGACTGTCCAGATTTGTCCTCAATCTTAGATTATGATATGGATAAAGAACAAGTGGAAAACATGTATCTTTGATAGAGTTCATTTTGTGAGTGTGTGTGATTATGTGATGAAGATGAGAAGTGAAGATGACAGATTTTAACTCAAAGTGGTGAATAGTTATAGTAAATTTAATATTTGCTATAAAGGGAAGCTACCAACTTTGTGGACTTTCTTCACTGCAATCCTTGTTATTTTAGTGATTACCAGAGACCAGAAAAAAATACCAGAGATGAGTTCCTTCTTCACTACATTAATTCATCTAGGTGGCTAATTTCTGGTAATGTATCATTGTAGCCAACCAATATGTCACTTCAACCTTTTTAAACATGATGGTGTGTAATAAATGAAGGAGAGAGAAATATCTATTTTAACGAGTTCCCAGAAATTTTCTGTTTGTATGACGTTATCAGCACTAACACAAAAAAAATATAATATATAAAAAAAATTTAAACAAAAACAAGCAATATATGAATATATAAATAAGGAATATGAATGCAGATATTAACATGAAGTTATTTGTTTTTAATGAACTACGATAATTATGACTATCAGCCCTTTTAGCTGAAGATTCACCAGAATTCTGATGATTTATCAGATATTCTGATGTTGAATCAAAAATTCTGACAACTTCATCAGAATTTCTGATAAGTTGACATATGAATTTGATTATCACTAAAGCAATTATCTAAGTAGTTTTTATCAATGAATAGACCATAACAAAGCAAATTATGTGTTAAGCCTTTCAACAAAGACTACTCTCTTTTATGGTTTAAACATCCAAATTTCTGCAACCATACCCCATGATCCTTCCTTTCACACCATTTCCAAAGTTTACCATTCTACCCAGCTTTGAAACAAAGTTGCTGAGTAAGCTCCTGTCCCCAGTCATATGCTTGGAGCTTCCTGAGTCGCAGTACCAGATCTGTTGCACATGATGGTCCTGAAATGAAATGATTAGATGGTTTTTGGTACCCAGGCATGCTTGGGTACTGTTTCTGATGTAATTTGAAACATTTTATTTTTATTTCTTCTTGGTTTTGCATCAGAAACTCTGTTATATGCTGAGCCATTAACAGATTTTACATTTTTCTTTTGAAGATGGTGTTGGACAAGCTTCAGTATGTCAACAAACATACAAGAGTTATCAGAATTTTCTGACAGTTCCTCTTGTGATGGAATGATTGGATAATTTTGAAAAGATGAGTGAACTGCTTCTGGAATTTTTACAGATTCTTGACTGTATTCACTCTTGTTTGATTTGAAGTTTGGTTTGTCAAAAGAATATTCAGAACAGATTGATTTGCAAGATTCAGATTCGGATTCTGATACTAAATTATCATAAATTTGATGAGTTGCTTTTACAAAGATAGTGGGTTTATTTCTATTTGAGCTTGTAGCACTTGTATAACCTAAACCCTCTCCTTTGTTCTTTCGTGTGGACTCAATTAAATTTATGAATTCTTTAGCCTGTTGAAAACCTCTTACGTTGATTTCTTTGTCATTGATTTTCTTGTAAAGATCTTTTCTTTCATTTTCATCAAACTCAATTTTTACTCTTTGATCTAAACTGTCCTCTATAAGATGTTGGTTTTCAAGAATGATTTTATACAAAGTCCTTTGCAACTCATCAGATTTTCTAATATCTGATTGATGTTTTTCTTGCAGATTTAGAAAATCTGACATGAGCTTGTTTAGTTTGTGTTCAAGATCAAGATTGTCTAAACATACCTTTTGTTCTGATGTTTCTGGTAGTCCTTCAGAGAGTGCCATGAGGAAAAAATTTGCCAACTCTTCTTCTTCATCATCAGAAGAATCATCAGATAACCATGTATCTGTTCCAGCAATTAAGCTTACTTGTTGCTGCTTCTTTGCTTCTTCAAGATTTTTCTCATAATAGGCAACATCCTTCAGCTTTTTGGTCTTGCATTCTGATGCATAATGACCTCTCTGCTTGCACTTGTAACACACAACTTCAGCCTTCCCTTTATCCTTGGATCTAAACTCTTCTTTAGATCTTCCATCCATCCTTCCTTTGTCACTCCTCTGGTATCTCTGGTTACCTCCCCTCAACCTCTGCTCAAATGTTTTGGTGAGCAGTGCTATTGCTTCAGCAAAAGCTGAAAAGTCTAATGATGCATCAGAAGTTTCAAGATTTTGACTGTTTGAAGGTTGTGGATCATTTGTTGTTGTTGATCTTTGTGAGTTGGAGATTAGAGCTAAAGATCCCCCTCTTTGAATGGTTTCTTCAAATATTTCTTCCTCTCTGGGGATCAAGATGCTGTATAAGTCATGAAGACTCATGTTTCCTAGTTCTAAGGTTGATGATAAAGTCATAGTCAGACTTCTCCATTCTCTAGGAAGGGCATCAAGAAATTTTATGTTTATTTCATCGTTTGATTTTGTTATACCAAATTTCTTCAGCTCGTTTAAAAGTTTTGTAAATCTTTGATATGTATCATTTAACCTTTCATTTGGCAAACTTTTAAACCTTTCATAAGATGAGACATTATTTATTCTCTTGTTTCTTCTCATCCTTTCTCCTCCTTCACAAAGGTTTTCCAACTGATCCCATATTTCCTTAGCTGATGCACATGCATCAACTTGTGAAAATATGTCATTGGGGATGGCCATAATTAAAAGTGACTTTGCCCTTTCATCCCCAGCCACCTTTTCCTTGTCTTCCTCACTCCAAAGTATTTCACTTTTGGGAGCTTGGGAGGCAGGGATAGCAGGTGATTGGTCAGTTGCTGGAATAGCTGATAAAGGGAAGGCTGAAGTTGTGTGTTACAAGTGCAAGCAGAGAGGTCATTATGCATCAGAATGCAAGACCAAAAAGCTGAAGGATGTTGCCTATTATGAGAAAAATCTTGAAGAAGCAAAGAAGCAGCAACAAGTAAGCTTAATTGCTGGAACAGATACATGGTTATCTGATGATTCTTCTGATGATGAAGAAGAAGAGTTGGCAAATTTTTTCCTCATGGCACTCTCTGAAGGACTACCAGAAACATCAGAACAAAAGGTATGTTTAGACAATCTTGAAGAAGCAAAAAATCTTGGGAGGCAGGGATAGCAGGTGATTGGTCAGTTGCTGGAATAGCTGGTATAGCAGTCATTGGTATATGTGGACCCCTTTCAATGGATTGAAACAGAGCTCGGTCATGACCATTAAGGAAATTGACCATCCTGATTTTCCACTGGGGGTTTTCCTCTCTGACCAGAGTCGGAGGTTTAGACATAGAACCAATATTAAAAGCATTATTCCAGGATTGAAAGCTGGCCATACTTAGAGAAAAGAAGATGAGCGATTGATCGTTTAAAAATAGTTTATTCAAACTGCTCTGATACCAATTGTTAGACCCAGTTCAGGATCAAAACAATTTCTTTTCACGTAATATGGCAAGTGATTTCAGTAGATGTGAAAAAGATGTGCGGAAATGGAAATCAGACTTTCAAGAAACAAGACCTACAGAATTATCAAGTTTATATCACTTAGAAACAAAATGGTTTACAAAGTGATTGTAAGATTATTATCTAATACAAACGAATCTTGAATTCTGTGGGGGAGAGAGCAATGGAGTTTAGGTGTATGTGTGAATGCTAAGCTTCAAACTCACTTTGCTTCTCCTGGTTGAGCCTTCTATTTATAGACGGCTTGTATGAATAAACAATAGTTTATTCATACAATAATTCCTGCAAAAAGTAGCCAATTGACATATTCATTGATTCCAACGTTCAAGTTGCCTTTTTCATCATGATTTCATTTAATCTCAACTTGCTTCGGTAATTGTGGCAGGACAGAGCCAATTTCAGACAAGTGGGTTATTTCATCAGAAATTCTGATAAACCACTTCATCAGAAATTCTGATGAACAAATCATCAGAAAATCCTTGATGATCAGAATCGTCAGATACTGATGATATTTCATCAGAAATATCATCAGATCCATCGGAAATGACGTCTTCTGATAATACAATTCAGCTCTTGATCAACTTGTAATTCTTTGAAGTAGATGCTGTGCTTTTCTAGTTGTCCCATCTGATCTTCTTTTTCTAGTTTGTTATCTTCAGGACTGTGATCTCTTCATAGACACAGTTGATTATGCTTTTCTTCAATACTTACAAATAAAGTTTCCTAACAACCCACCTCGAATATACAAGTTCCCTCAAATGTGGTTAGGTAACCTTTATCCCACAAAAGAGTTCCCAAGTGATTCGAGTGTTGTATAAAAGGATGGTGTTTGACTTGTTTTTATAAAAGGGATTTTGAGTTTTCAAAAATTCTAGTTTAGAAAACATTATGTACCATACATTTGCATGCATTCAAATTAATGGTACTTTAGTGAAAATCAATTTTCAAGGTTCTTTTTGATAAAACCCATTTTATTTTAAAATCATTAATTTTTAATAACCTTTTATTAACCAATTTAATGATTTTTCAAAGAACCATTTTTAAGCTTGTTGTTGATTATTAGTTTGTTAAGCATGCATATCCAAATATCATCCAAACAATAAAATAAGCAACCACACAAGCACAACACACATATCATTAGGTGCATAACCATAGCCAACTATTTTGACAACACTTGTTAGCCGAAACAAGTGTGCCAAAAGGTCCTTCCTAAGGGGTGAATATTGACACAAATAATGTATCGTTGAACTCCCACTTGATCCCGCATCTAAATGCTTCAAGTCTCCCTTTTGTGTTGTGATTTCTCCACTTTCTTTGAGCTTCCAAAATGTACTTTAATTTAGCTCCAAACTCCTTTGGGCTCCGAAATTGTGTTTTGGTTATTGGGCTAAAATCCCGTTAAGAACTATGAAGTCCTTTAAGCCCGAAATTGGCCAAAACCAAAACCGCATTTTTGTGTGTATCTTCTTTTACAAAAAAAAATATCCTAATACATTTTTTTCTAGCAAAATAAAATGCACCTAATCTATTTACTTACATACCAAATGAAAATAAATAAATTACATATTTTTACACATGGAAGAACAAAAATAATTATTATTACAACCCTTTGAAATAATTAAATACAAATCACAAACACAAATATTCAACATATTCACACAAGGTCATGGCTAGGTTATGAACACCAAAATATATATATCCAAATATATAAAATTCAAGAAGCAAAATGGTTCCCTTTTTCAACCTACAATTTTTCGGTCAAGAATGAAAAACCGAAAAATGTGGGTTTTTGTCCAAATAAAACAAATCATCCATATGACATAATTTTTTTTTCAAGATTCATTTATGCATGTAAGAATATAATCTTGAAAAACAAAAGGGATAACCATGGTGAAAATTTCGGCCATAGGGTTTTACCCAAACCCGAAACCCGAAAATTTCATATCCTATGAAGCATGCATTCATATAAGCTGCTCTGATACCACTGTTGGGTTTTATCACATGTTTATCAAAGTATTTTATCCTTATAAAATAAAAACGCAGAGGAAAATTATTATTTAAAACATGTTACTTACAAGATATAAAACTCATTTTATTATGTAAAACCCAATCCCGGATCCATATACGAACATACATGCTATCAAAATAAAACACAACCATAGAGTGTTTAGAATACTACCTTCCAAGGAGTAAAGGACATGAAAAGGATGATGCTTCTTGAACGGTTGCCTTCAAGTGTAGAAGACCTCAAGCTTGTATACCCCAAGCCTTCCAAAAAACACTACGATTGTAGCTAGGATTTCAACAATAGAATTCAAAACCGAACACTTGAATGATACTTATGATGACCGAAAATTAGAGAGCTATTTCTCTAGTTCTTGCAAGTTCATAAGTCTTGCACATTCTTGCATTTGACATACAAGTATTTATAGAGACATGAGAGAGAATTGCCACCCACCATGACCAATCATGTGCCAACTTACACATGCAAGTGCATGAAACCCCATTGGACCAAAAGTCTTGGTTGGACCACCCAATCACATCCTCTCTAACACATGCAAAAGCATGAATCATGATTGGATCAAGATCTCATCTTGGTAAGACAAAAGGGGGGGGGGGGCGGCCCACTTATTAATAAAAAAAATATTTCTTTTATAAAATTCAAGTCTTGGTTTATATATTTATAACTTTTATAAATATAACACTACATAAATGCAAGACTTTATACAACCTTTTAAAATGTTATTTAACCCATTAAATAACAAAATAAAATATTCTCTCAAAATAAATTATCCATATAATTTATTAGTTTATCAAGTGTAATCATTTAGAAAACCAATTTCTAAATATTGTGAGTGTTAATATTTATTTGTTTGATCATATCACAAATAATATAAGTGTTTGTCTAGCTTGTTATTGGGTATGACTCGACTTGGATCATAACGTACTAGCCACATCAATTTAATATGTGTCTTGGGCATACAGAGTCCAACAAAAATATCAAAATCGTTTTGATACATATGAATCACCCCAAAACAATCGAAAACAGTAAAAAGAGGGGATATATGTACTCACCTTCGGGTGCGTTTTTAAATGTTAACACAATCCCTCAATTGTTTATCCGCCCTAAATTAAATAAGAATGATTTTAATAATCAAAAACCCATACTTTGGCATGCAATTACTACTTATTTCATTTCTGTTTTAATATATATGAACTGGACTGTTTTCGGACATTTAAATAAAATGGTTAACTTATTCCAAAAATTCCCAAATGTTTACAGAATGTCTTAAACGATCCATATATTATTGTGTAAAAATATCGGGGTCCAGTTCATTACCAATATTTTATAAAAAAATATTTTCCGGACTGCAATCAGATTTATTACTTTCTGATCGCAGTCTATGGATTAATTCATCAAAAATTAATCGTAAGTCTGTTTTACGAAATTCCAGTGAGAGAATTACAAATACAACAGTGACCAACTACGGTATAAATTTCATGATCTAAACCTACACAGAATTCAAGTTATGACTGAAAACAGGACGCATATTTTCAGCAGCAAAAATGCAGCTCTAGCTGCTGTTACGAAAAGACACTTTAAAAATAGTAAACGGAGTCCAAAAATTATGATTCCGGTGCCATTAGAACCGTATTTCATAATACATAATTCTAGACTTCAGAAAATACATTTTTCGTTAGGTTACTGTCTGGTTACAGCCAGTTAAAGGCGGCTGGAAATGCAGATCAGCAAGCTGTTTTCAGTCTTTTAACATTACAAAGTGTGTTCGATTGATTTCGTTAACATGTTTAGCGATCACAATAATACTTACAGCAGATTATCACTTATATATGTCAGATTTATCATGCATTAACATATTTCATCATCATTTTTAACACTACTTTACCATATGTTAGATGATGTTCAAGACTTGTTTAAATATTTTAGACTTTCTATCTTTTTGATCTTTAAACATCATTAACCACACAACAAACATGTAAAATACAAGGATCTATGTGCTTACCACTAGCACAAGGCTAGAGTAGTTCGAGTGTAGAACAGTGGTGGATAAAAGAAAACGAGAGCGGTCCTTGAGCTTCCGAGTGCACCAAGCTTGTTTGTATGACCTCTTGCTTCTATGTATATATGAGAAATAGTTGTAAGGAAGTTGGATGATGGTGGTGTGTGGTCCAGCCGTGAGTGTGGTGTAGAGGGAGAGGAAGTTGTTTGAAGTTGAAGTGTTGATGAGAGAAGGTGATTACCCTTATGTCTTATTTATAATCCTATTCACTCTTTACCCAACATATAATGTGCTTGCTAGATATCAAACATTGTGAATAAAATATTCAAGGCAAGGGTGTGTCTCACCCTTGGAAACCGTCAAGAGGGGGGGGGGGGGTAATGGTTAGATGGTGATGGAACTTGTTACTAATTAGTTAGATTCTAATGTGTTTAGTTGGTGTATATTAGTGTGTTAATTAATATAAGGTGTGTTAGGGTGTTCGGGGACCCTAACTAGCTCAGAAAGGTAAGAACAATATGTTTGACAAAATTTTTGTGTTACGGGTAAAGTCCGGTTGTCCGGTTAAACACCGTTCCGTTAAAGCGTTTAATTATGTACCGGGTATTTTATCTAGCGTTCAAATCCCGATTTATGGCGTTCTAAATTATTTTTATTATTCTATAAAAATAAACTCGCCAAAATATTACTGAAATAGATTTCAGTTGCCAAGACTGGCTGCGTCGCCCGCGTTTCGCAGTAAAAGTACTGTGTCGCACAGAAACACGCGGTACGCGCTTAAACTTGAAAAATAACGTTTCTAAGCGTTTTAATTTATTTTTCAGCACGAACCTGATTAAAAATAAAATTTTAATCATAACAGAATATTTTTGGGACTTAAATATTATCCGGACGGTCACCAACGTTCGTTTCACAGTTTTGTCGTAATTAGTTCTTTAGTTCAAATAAACATGTTTTCGCTATACCGAATCCTTCGAAACTTATTTCTAAGTTATGTAAAGGATATTTGGAGTATGTTTAGCTTACGTCACAGTTCCGAAGTGTACGTCGCGTTAAACTGACTGCGTTTATGCATCAGTTTGCGTATAACTTTCCAGAAGTGATTTAAAGCTTGAAATCGGAATCGAATCAAATTGTAAAATCATTAAACACAATTGCACATACATTAACACCAAAACACATATAATAACACTTAAACACATCGTTTTATTGATAACCAACATTGTTTTACATTGTACATCGATCACAGAGCACAGTTGTCCCAGTCTCCCCTACTTTAGGAAATTTCGTCCCGAAATTTTATTCAGAGGAAACTTGTGAAAGCTTGAAACATGAAGTCGAAAAGATAAAACAACACCGGTTAGGGTTCCGAACTTCTAGTAACTTTAAATAATGTTATGCTTGCAAGGTAAGAGGGACACTTATATACAAGTATATGAAGCGTTATTGGTGCGTCCACCGTACCTCCATTACATTGTTCACGTTTCGTTATTGTTGTCACTATTGGTTTTTACACATGATAAATCTTACTGTGGTTTCCGTGCACTGAATTTTTATAATTATGTACGCGTCCATAATTACGTAATTCCTTGCATAGTCCACACAGTGCATTTAATAATGTGTAGGGGAAAAACCAAATGAATGAACCTGTGATGAGTGTGACTGGGCCACCATAGGGTCCTTTCAGCTGTATCATCACATGCCACTCTTAACCAGATTCTGAATCAATCTTTAACTAGATCACTCAAGGGTCTATTTTCGAATCATGGAATGGTACTATATAATCCAAGGGTCTTAACTACCACGTAGAAACCCATTAAGGATTTAAGATAGTACCTTTTGAATATCCTATTATGAATCCCTCATATGAGGATATGGAAGATTCTATGAGGATTTCGATAACGAAAATCAGATCACATAATAAAAGAGAACACCTAAACACATAATCGCATTAATCGTTTAACTTGACCTTTAATTTGTTATCTTTGGACACGGGTATTTAAAGCATACCAGGAATCCAATCCGTGGATTTTATTTGGCACTTTAAATATTATCAAGAATCTAACTATGAAGCGAGGAAGATCATAATAGGAATTTGGTTTGTCCTTATTGAGTTATAATGTACATATTAAGGTATACAAGGAATCCAATCAGGGCTCCGATTTGAAATTCCATAGGCTTGCGTCCCCAAATCTGCATAACTCTTTTGACGGCTTCTAGCGATCACAAGATTATCGCAGATTTTCTTGATTTTGTCCGTTGTTTCCAGAATGAGATCAGGTCCAGTAAGCTGGGCTTCACCGTTCTCATTCCAACAGACAGGTGAACGACATTTTCAACCATAGAGAGCTTCGAATGGTGCCATCTTAATGCTAGCATGATAACTATTATTGTATGAGAACTCGATCAATGGCAGATGAGAATCCCAATTACCACCAAAGTCTATCACGCATGCTCTAAGCATATCCTCCAAAGTTTGAATCGTCCTCTCGGATTGACCATCTGTTTGGGGATGATAAGCAGTGCGTAGATTCAGTTGGGTTCCCAAAGCAGATTGCATGGTCTTCCAAAAATGAGTAGAAAATCGAGCATCACGATTGGAAATGATATCTAAAGGAACACCATGTCGTGATACAATCTCGACTAGATAGATCTTGGCAAGCTTTTCAGCAGAGAAGTCCTCACGGATTGGTAAGAAGTAAGCTGATTTTGTCAAGCGATCAACTACAACCTAAATAGCATCGTGACCTTTAGACGAACGCGGTAATTTAGTAATAAGATCCATCGCAATGTTCTCCCACTTCTAAACCGGTATCTCTGGTTGCACAAGCAAACCAGAAGGTCGTTGATGTTTGTCCTTGACTTTGAGACAAGTTAGGCATTTCGATATATACAAGGCAACATCCTTCTTCATACCTGGCCACCAATACTGAGTACAAAGATCCTTGTACATTTTATCAACACCAGGATGGATAGAATATCGAGACTTGTGAGATTCGTCCATTACTAAGGTGCGAAGATCGTCCTGATTCGTAATCCACAAACGATTCTCAAAATAGAGTAAACCATCGGCTTTCCTTTCGAGTTTAAACTCAAGTTGAAGTGGTAGCTCATATTTCAATAAGTCAATGATCACACAAGATCGTTGAGTTTGAAGAACACGAGATTGAATATCAGATAGAGTTTGAACAGAATGAAGCTTGACTCGTTCCTTTCGACTAAGCGCATCGGCTATGACATTCGCCTTACCAGGACGGTAGCGGATCTCGCAATCATAATCGTTTAAGAGTTCAACCCAACATTGTTGCCTCATGTTCAGCTCCTTCTGATTGAGAATATGCTGGAGACTTTTGTGGTCTGTGAAACCACGCACTTCGTTCCATAGAGGTAGTGTCTCCAGATTTTAAGCGCAAAAACCACTGCTCCTAACTCAAGGTCATGAGTCGTATAGTTCTTCTCGTGAACTTTCAACTGTCTAGATGCGTAAGCTATGACTTTACCGCGTTGCATAAGAATGCAACCAAGTCCTAGATTCGACGCGTCACAATAGACAACAAAATCATCATTTCCCTCAGGTAGAGATAAAACAGGAGCATTACAGGGCTTCCGTTTTAGCGTTTGGAACGCTTCTTCTTGCTTAGGTCCCCACTCAAAAGGCTTATTTTTCGGAGTCAAAGCAGTGAGTGGAACAGCGATCATCGAGAAATTAAAAATAAACCGTCGATAATAACCAACAAGACCAAGAAAAGAACGAACTCCTGTAGCTGTCGTTGGTGTATTCCAATCCTTAATTGCAACAATCTTGGATGGATCTACATGAATACCCTGCTTATTGACAATATGACCCAAGAACTGAACTTCTTTAAGCCAGAATTCACACTTGGAGAATTTAGCAAAAAGTTGTTCCTTCTTTAGAAGTTCCAAGGTCAAACGAAGGTGTTGCTCGTGATCGGCTCGAGACTTAGAATAAATGAGGATATAGTCGATAAACACAATGATGAACTTATCTAAATAAGGTTTACAAACCCTATTCATTAAGTCCATGAAGATAGCTGGGGAATTTATCAAACCAAAAGGCATGACAGTGAACTCGTAATGCCCATATCTTGTTCGGAAAGCAGTTTTGGGAATATCTTCTTCGAAAATACGAAGTTGATAATACCCAGAACGCAGATCGATCTTGGAAAAACATGAAGCACCCTGCAGCTGGTCGAAGAGATCATCAATTCTAGGTAGGGGATATCGATTCTTGATGGTAAGCTAATTAAGCTCACAATAGTCGATACACATTCGAAAAGATCCATCTTTCTTTTTCACAAAGAGGACAGGAGCTCCCCAAGGCGAAAAGCTTGGACGGATGAATCCTTTATCAAACAACTCTTGAAGCTGTTTCGATAACTCTTGCATCTCCGACAGTGCAAGATGATAAGGTGCTTTTGCAATCGGGTTGGCATTGGGCACAAGGTCAATATGAAACTCAGCTTGACGAGCTGGAGGCAAACCCGGCAGTTCGTCGGGAAACACCTCTGGATAATCCCGAATAATCGGAATATCCTGAATACTCTTGCTTTTGCCTTTCTCATCGTTGACATGTGCCAGGAAAGCAACATATCCTTTTCACAAATTTCTTTGGGCCTTTGTACACGACATAAGTTTCAAACCATCAGATGGCTTCTCGCCATGAACTTCCAAAACATCGTCAGACGGACGAGGGATACGAATAATCTTATCGAAACATTCACCTCAGCTTGTTGTTTGGTTAAACAATCCATCCTTAAGATAGTGTCGAAACTCCCAAGTTGCATCGGTGTGAGGTCAAAAGGAAAAAGAGGATTACTCAAATTGCCACTTCGTTTCTTAGAATGAAACGAGCACTTAGCATCTTCGAGGAAATCATGAGCGATCATATGAACAAGATAACTACAAATACGGTTCTTTTGGTGTAGGTATCATAGGGTATGCCATACACATATGCAACTATATTTGTACATGGGAATTGCAAATAAAGAATTATTTATAAGCAAAATCGATTGTTTCCGAGTTTAAAGGAAAACACTAGAAACATAAACATAAGATTCGGATTATTCAAAGCAGCAGGTTCTTCTAATCAATCAAAAGCTCATCCGTGGGTCAGATTTGCTTTGACAAACTTTGGGCATTTGTTCCTGAAATGACCCATCTCGCCACAGTTGTAGCAAGTACCAGGCGGAAAACGAGCTCGTGCTGTGTTTGCTTGAACAACAGTAGGACCTGCAACAGTTTTATTCTAGATCGCATAACGGCATGTTTTGACCAAATGTCCCCATCGTCCACAGTGGGTACATTTGAGACATGGTGTTTGATTTGGATGATGACCATTGCATTGGTTGCACAAGGGAGCGGTTCCCAAGTACGGCTTCTTGGCTGGTTGTGCTGTCACATGGCTAGGTTTTGCTTGATTTGGTGTAACGGCTAAGGGATTCTTTGGAGCTTTACGCTTCTTTGACTTTTTCAGAGTCTCGGCTTCTGCTTTCTTTGATGCTTCTTGGGTGGCTTCGTTATTGAGACGAGACATGGCGATAGCTAATTCAACGGTCTCCAGGATAACTTCGCCTATTTGCTGGGCAAATTTGGCAGTTTGCTCGGACATTTGAATGTCGTTGCGATGATGAGACATTCTAGAGGAAGTGAAAGGCATAGGAGAAAACAAGTGAAATGTTATCGGATAACAGAACAACAACGCATAAAAGGTGCGATCATATGTTTGTTACTTAAGGCAAACAAACATGATGACGTTTAATCAAAGTAAATGGGCCACATTAATGTATCACCGAAGACATGCTCGCCTATAAGTGAACACTCACCTCAAGAGTTCACAGGTAAGAGTGACTGGTCCGATACTGCGGATTTGTATGAACACTTTAGCCTTAGACAGAAAATTCAGGGTACAGGCATTCACTCTTCCAGTTTGCACGTGTTCACACTATTTAGACCCAAACTTTGACGATATTTGAAAATTTAAAGGATTCAATACCTTACAATAAATCATCCTAGAAAAGATGATTAGTTTTCAAAGCGGATTCGAAATTTGTGTTCTTGTTGTAGTTGTCACCTAAGGATAAGTGACGGTATTGTTTTAAGATCTAAACACAAGAATCTTGTGTTAGGGTCCTAGGAAGGTTATAGACTATGTCAAAGTATTACTAATAACCTAATTCCCTATAACCATGAGCTCTGATACCAACTTTTCTGTCACACCCCGACCGCGTAAAACAACAAATCGCGGCGGAATTGTCGGGGAGTGTTGTAACAGAATCATTGTTTCAAAACACACGGAAATTTAAAGTTTCGTTTTATTAAACATTAAATATTTACATCGTCTGGAAATCTAATCAAACAATTTTATTAAGTTACTAAGGCCTCGTCCAGTCCTATGTGAGTATGCATCCTAGCAATCAACATCAATCAACAACACCTGAAACATATGTGAAAACAAAGTCAGCAAAGAAATGCTGGCGAGTACATAGGGTTTTGAGAGTGTCGGATTCATGGCTAGTTTACATGTTGGAATACCCAATTAAAAACCTTGTTTTGAAAAGTATTGTATTGCGGCATAACTAACCAACTCAAATCAAGTTGGTTATAGTGTATAAAATCTCGTAGCCATGATTCTTAACCCAAAACATTTATTTAATAAAGTCTCGTTAATAAAACTCGTATAGTTTATATCGTTTCGAAAACCTTGTTTGTGTGACATCGCTTCCAATTGTTTGCCCAAGTGAACTAAATAACGCCATAGTATGTAATATGATGAAAACATATATATATATAGGAAGTACCAGCGGCGTATCCACCATGCTTTCATCACATTACGCCCGTCCCATTATCTAAACACTAACCGAAGACCAATCGTTTACCCAAATCGTTTAATTCGTTAATAATCGCTTTAGTCGTTTAAATCATTCTCGTTTTAGATCGTGAAACTACTTTTGGTCGTCTCGCTAATAACATTCAAACTTGTGTGACTCGTATATTGTTCAACTCGTTTTCGCATTAACAAACCTCCAAATGGTAAGTTAAAAATCATCAGATTCGGTTGTTACCCACCTAACCCACACATAACCATGGGTCCGGTCAGATAACGGGATTTGTCGGATCCTATGGTACCATAACCTAATACTGGTCAGTTTGGCCGAAATTAATGAATGTCATTCGTTATGTACTTACAACCAACAAGCTCATTCACATTATCGAAATCGTTATTAGTTTAGTATAAACCATCTCGATCGTTTCGAAACCATCGTTAAAATATCGAAATCGTTTTGATACATATAAATCACCCCAAAACAATCGAAAACAGTAAAAAGAGGGGATCTATGTACTCACCTTCGGGTGCGTTTTTAAATGTTAACACAATCCCTCAATTGTTTATCCGCCCTAAATTAAATAAGAATGATTTTAATAATAAAAAACCCATACTTTGGCATGCAATTACTACTTATGTCATTTCTTTTTTAATATATATGAACTGGACTGTTTTCGGACATTTAAATAAAATGGTTAACTTATTCCAAAAATTCCCAAATTTTTACAGAATGTCTTAAACGATCCAAATATTATTTTGTAAAAATATTGGGGTCCAGTTCATTACCAATATTTCATAAAATATCATTTTCCGGACTGCAATCAGATTTATTACTTTCTGATCGCAGTCTACGGATTAGTTCATCAAAAATTAATCGTAAGTCCGTTTTATGAAATTCCAGTGAGAGAATTACAAATACAACAGTGAACAACTACAGTATAAATTTCATGATCTAAACCTACACAGAATTCAAGTTATGTCTGAAAACAGTACACATATTTTCAGCAGCAAACATGCAGCTCTAGCTGCTGTTACGAAAAAACACTTTAAAAATAGTAAATGGAGTCCAAAAATTATGATTCCAGTGCCATTAGAACCGTATTTCATAATACATAATTCTAGACTTCAGAAACTACATTTTTCGTTAAGTTACGGTCTGGTTACAGCCAGATAAAGGCGGCTGGAAATGCAGATCAGCAAGCTGTTTTCAGTCTTTTAACATTACAAAGTGTGTTCGATTGATTTCGTTAACATGTTTAGCGATCACAATAATACTTACAGCAGATTATCACTTATATATGTCAGATTTATCATGCATTAACATATTTCATCATCATTTTTAACACTACTTTACCATATGTTAGATGATGTTCAAGACTTGTTTAAATATTTTAGACTTTCTATCTTTTTGATCTTTAAACATCAATAACCACACAACAAACATGTAAAATACAAGGATCTATGTGCTTTCCACTAGCACAAGGCTAGGGGAGTTCGAGTGTAGAAAAGTGGTGGATAAAAGAAAACGAGAGTGGTCATTGAGCTTCCGAGTGCACCAAGCTTGTTTGTATCACCTCTTGCTTCTATGTATGTATAAGAAATGGTTGTAAGGAAGTTGGATGATGGTGAGATGGTGGTGTGTGGTGCAGCCGTGAGTGTGGTGTAGAGGGAGAGGAAGTTGTTTGAAGTTGAAGTGTTGATGAGAGAAGGTGATTACCCTTAAGTCTTATTTATAATCCTATTCACTCTTTACCCAACATATAATGTGCTTGCTAGATATCAAACATTGTGAATAAAATATTCAAGAAAGGCAAGGGTGGGTCTCACCCTTGGAAACCGTCAAGAAGGGGGGGGGTAATGGTTAGATGGTGATGGAACTTGTTACTAATTAGTTAGATTCTAATGTGTTTAGTTGGTGTATATTAGTGTGTTAATTAATATAAGGTGTGTTAGGGTGTTCGGGGACCCTAACTAGCTCAGAAAGGTAAGAACAATATGTTTGACAAAATTTTTGTGTTCCGGGTAAAGTCCGGTTGTCCGGTTAAACACCGTTCCGTTAAAGCGTTTAATTATGTACCGGGTATTCTATCTAGCGTTCAAATCCCGATTTATGGCATTCTAAATTATTTTTATTATTCTATAAAAATAAACTCGCCAAAATATTACTGAAATAGATTTCAGTTCCCAAGACTGGCTGCGTCGCCCGCGTTTCGCTGTAAAAGTACTGTGTCGCACCGAAACACGCGGTACGCGCTTAAACTTGAAAAATAACGTTTCTAAGCGTTTTAATTTATTTTTCAGCACGAACCTGATTAAAAATAAAATTTTAATCATAACAGAATACTTTTGGGACTTAAATATTATCCGGACGGTCACCAACGTTCGTTTCACAGTTTTGTCGTAATTAGTTCTTTAGTTCAAATAAACATGTTTTCGCTATACCGAATCCTTCGAAACTTATTTCTAAGTTATTTAAAGGATATTTGGGGTATGTTTAGCTTACGTCACAGTTCTGGAGTGTACGTCGCGTTAAACTGACAGCGTTTATGCATCAGTTTGCGTATAACTTTCCAGAAGTGATTTAAAGCTTGAAATCGGAATCGAATCAAATTGTAAAATCATTAAACACAATTGCACATACATTAACACCAAAACACATATAATAACACTTAAACACATCGTTTTATTGATAACCAACGTTGTTTTACATTGTACATCGATCACAGAGCACAGTTGTCCCAGTCTCCCCTACTTTAGGAAATTTCGTCCCGAAATTTTATTCAGAGGATACTTGTGAAAGCTTGAAACATGAAGTCGAAAAGATAAAACAACAGCGGTTAGGGTTCCGAACTTCTAGTAACTTTAAATAACGTTATGCTTGCAAGGTAAGAGGGACACTTATATACAAGTATATGAAGCGTCATTGGTGCGTCCACCGTACCTCCATTACATTGTTCACGTTTCGTTATTGTTGTCACCATTGGTTCTTACACATGATAAATCTTACTGTGGTTTCCGTGCACTGAATTTTTATAATTATGTACGCGTCCATAATTACGTAATTCCTTGGATAGTCCACACAGTGCATTTAATAATGTGTAGGGGAAAAACCAAATGAATGAACCTGTGATGAGTGTGACTGGGCCACCATAGGGTCCTTTCAGCTGTATCATCACATGCCACTCTTAACCAGATTCTGAATCAATCTTTAACTAGACCACTCAAGGGTCTATTTTCGAATCATGGAATGGTACCATATAATCAAAGGGTCTTAACTACCACATAGAAACCCATTAAGGATTTAAGATAGTACCTTTTGAATATCCTATTATGAATCCCTCATATGAGGATATGGAAGATTCTATGAGGATTTGGATAACGAAAATCGGATCACATAACAAAAGAGAACACCTAAACACATAATCGCATAAATCGTTTAACTTGACCTTTAATTTGTTATCTTTGGACACGGGTATTTAAAGCATACCAGGAATCCAATCCGTGGATTTCATTTGGCACTTTAAATATTATCAAGAATCTAACTATGAAGATAGGAAGATCATAATAGTAATTTGGTTTGTCCTTATTGAGTTGTAATGTACATATTAAGGTATACAAGGAATCCAATCAGGGCTCCGATTTGAAATTCCATAGGCTTGCGTCCCCAAATCTGCATAACTCTTTTGACGGCTTCTAGCGATCACAAGATTATCGCGGATTTTCTTGATTTTGTCCATTGTTTCCAGAATGAGCTCTGGTCCAGTAAGTTGGGCTTCACCGTTCTCATTCCAACAGACAGGTGAACGACATTTTCGACCGTAGAGAGCTTCGAATGGCGCCATCTTCATGCTAGCATGATAACTATTATTGTATGAGAACTCGATCAATGGCAGATGAGAATCCCAATTACCACCAAAGTCTATCACGCATGCTCTAAGCATATCCTCCAAAGTTTGAATCGTCCTCTCGGATTGACCATCTGTTTGGGGATCATAAGCAGTGCTTAGATTCAGTTGGGTTCCCAAAGCAGATTGCATGGTCTTCCAAAAATGAGGTGAAAATCGAGAATCACGATTGGAAATGATATCTAAAGGAACACCATGTCGTGATACAATCTCACCTAGATAGATCTTGGCAAGCTTTTCAGCAGAGAAGTCCTCACGGATTGGTAAGAAGTGAGCTGATTTTGTCACATAGGATAACCATCAAGCAATGCTAGAAGATCACGGAATCAAACGGCACCTAATATAGTTAAACTACATTAATAAACCGGACCTAAATCGGAAGATCGGATAGAATGAGGGCTTGTAAACCAAATGAGTATGGGGACTTATGTAATGTGGTTTAACAAAGCCCACATACTAAAATGAAATCTAACCTAAGTGCTTACGACCAATTACGTCCCGTTTAGGTAGCTTATGCTACTTTAACGTGTCGTTCGCGTGAAACGCGTTCGGAATGCCTAACTAGTCCTATGATAAGTAAAATATGCCTTAACATGTCTAATATTGTTACCAAATTAGTTTAGATACCAAAAGTTATGTCACATATGCTTAAAATGAATTTTGGCGTAAAAAGGGCATTTTGGTCATTTACCTAAGGCATATATACTACCTATCATACAACTACTCAAACGATGTGACCATAAGGTATAACCTCGGAAGGTTATTCCCTATACAACTATGGTCACCTAATGTGTTTGGTCGAATCCTAATGATCGACCAAACGGGTCGGTTTCGAAAGTATAAGCGATTGTTTAGATCGCTTACCTTACGACCCTAGACAAGCACAAAACTAAAAGTGACGAGCTAAGCATGTTAAAACATGCTTAACTAATTTTAGAAAACAGGTTTGGTATCAAAACAAACGGTTTTGATACCTAAGAGTAGTTTGGTTACAAAATACATAACAATGCGTATTTTGGCCGAAACTACAACTCGTCACTGAGCCTAGATAATGTGGTAATCAGTAGGTATAGTCACTAGGGACTATAACCATCGTGATTACACTCACGTTATGAAGTTCAAACGAACTTCGCATTGACCATAAACTGGTCAATGCAGAAAGTCAAGCACAGTTTGACTTTAACGCTAAAACGAATGAAAAGAACGAAAGAACACTTACAAAGGGTCCCCGCAAGTTTGATCTTCCAAGTAATCTCAGGTAGGAAGTGTATAAGCACAACCACTTAGAGAAAAACTCATAATTCAAGTGGGTTTTGTAAGTGAATCAAAGTGGTATTTATAGGATTTGGACCACCGTTAGGATCATTCCTCGAATACCGTGCTTTGATCTTGTCCCTACACTTGTTGCAACACTAAGGATACTCAAATTGGCCCCCCATTATCAGGAAGAGGCAAGTGCAAAAGGGTTAGGGAGTGCTTAAAAGCTGTTAACAGCTATTTAGAAGTTTTTGATGTGTTGGGAGTCCCTTACGGACCGTAAGGTTGAGGGCTTACGGTCCGTAAGCCATCAAGTTTGCTAAATTGTCAGTTTTGGTCCCTGTTATGCATTATAGCCATTTCCGACACGTTTAAGGCCCGTTAAGCCAACGTTAAGGCCCGTTAAGCCAACGTTTAGGCTCTAAAATGATGCCTAAACATTGTGGACATGAAAAAAGCTCAAAAATATACCGGATGTTGGTTCGTTTGGTCGTACGATCGCGATGTTCGGTTAATTAAGACGGAATGCGTATAAGCGCGAAAAACGATCCAAATTGCGTGACGAATGGATTTTTCTCATGCCAAACTCTAAAATAAAATATTTTAGTGCTTACATAAATTTTTGGATGTCCGGATGTATTCAGAACGTAGGTTATGCACGAAAATTCAAACTTATGCACTTTTTGACGCTTTCAGTCCCTAAATGACCCAAAAGTTTATTTTAGCACACCGAACCCCTCAAATCCTATTTCTAAGCTATGTAAAGGATATTTATGGTATGTTTAACTAATGGTCATGTTCCAGAATGTCTGTTCTAGTACGAATGATCATATTTTCGCAGTTTGTCAAATTTAGTCCCTGTAGGTAGATTAACTTGTTTTTGCCATACCAAAGCTTTCAAAACTTATTTCTAAGTTATGTAAAGGTTATTTAAGGTATGTTAAGTATATGTTGATGTTCCAGAGTATTTGTCGCATTAAACTGATTACGTTTACACACCAGTTTGCGTATAACTCTCCAGAAAGCGATGAGAGTTTGAAATTGAACAAAAGTCAAAACATGAAAAATGTCAAACAAACAAACAAACAATGGGATCAAATAACTTTGTTTTATTGATAATTGAACTGTTCACAATGATTACAAACACATGTGTCACAGTCTCCCCTACTTGTGGAAATTTCGTCCCGAAATTTATTTAGAGGAAACTCGTGGGAATAGATGTGGATACTTCGCCTTCATTTGATCTTCGCATTCCCAAGTAAACTCAGGTCCACGTTTAGATTCCCAACGAAATTTTTCCAATGGAATGCGCTTGCGTTTGAGCCACTTGACTTCACGTTCCATGATTTCCACTGGCTTCTCAACAAATTTCAGTGTTTTATCAACACGAATTTCGTCAAGTGGTTTGTGGAGGTTCTCATCAGCTAAATACTTCTTGAGATTGGACACGTGAAAGGTTGGATGAACATTTCCAAGTTCAGGAGATAACTCAAGTCTGTAGGCTACCTTACCGATTCTTTCGATGATCTTGAATGGTCCAACGTATCTAGGTGCAAGTTTTCCTTTCTTTCCTAATCAGATCACACCTTTCCAAGGTGAGACCTAAAGTAATACTCGATCACCGACTTGAAATTCCATGGGCTTGCGTCCTTGGTCCGCGTAACTCTTTTGACGGCTTCTAGCTGTCTGAAGGTTATCACGAACTTTCTTAACCATATCAGTTTTCTCTAAAATGAGGGCAGGTCCAGTAAGCTGAGCCTCACCGATCTCATTCCAGCAGACTGGTGAACGACATTTTCGACCATAGAGAGCCTCGAAAGGAGCCATGTTGACGCTAGAGTGATAACTGTTGTTGTAGGAGAATTCAATTAACGGAAGATGTGAATCCCAACTACCACCAAAGTCGATCACACAAGCTCTAAGCATATCCTCCTGAGTCTGGATTGTTCTTTCAGATTGACCATCCGTTTGTGGATGATAAGCTGTGCTCAGATTAAGTTGGGTCCCCATAGCAGATTGCATAGTTCTCCAAAAATGAGAAGTGAAACGAGCATCTCTTTCAGAAATGATGTTCAAAGGAACACCATGTCGAGCTACAATTTCATCCACATAGATTTTAGCAAGTTTGTCAGCAGAAAAATCCTCACGGATTGGCAAGAAATGCGCTGACTTAGTAAGACGATCAACAACTACCCAGATGGCATCATGACCTTTCTTTGTGCGCGGAAATTTAGTAATGAGATCCATAGTAATGTTTTCCCATTTCCAAACTGGGATCTCTGGTTGCACCAATAAACCAGAAGGACGTTGATGTCCAGCCTTAACTTTAAGACAAGTAAGGCATTTTGATACATATAAGGCAATGTCTTTCTTCATACCAGGCCACCAGTACTGAATACGAAGATCCTTATACATCTTATCTGAGCCAGGATGAATAGAATAACGAGACTTATGGGCTTCATCCATAAGCAAGGTATGAAGATTATCTTGGATTGGGACCCACAAATGGTCCATGAAGTAATACGATCCATTTTCCTTCAGTTCAAGATCAGGTGTTATGTGATAGGGAAATTCCTTATCCATCAAACCTTGTGAAACACAAGTGTGTTGAGCCTGAGAAATGCGTGCTTGGATATCGGATCGAGCTTGAATATCAGATTGAACATGAACACAATGAAGCTTAGTACGTTCCTTACGACTCAA
Organism: Helianthus tuberosus; assembly: GCA_030545235.1. Lineage (NCBI taxonomy): Eukaryota > Viridiplantae > Streptophyta > Magnoliopsida > Asterales > Asteraceae > Helianthus > Helianthus tuberosus. The sequence continues at coordinate 137,143 of JARYGA010057272.1, forward strand.
AGCATCGGCTACGACATTCGCCTTACCAGGATGGTAGCGAATTTCGCAGTCATAGTCGTTTAGAAGCTCTACCCAATGTCGTTGTCTCATGTTGAGTTCTTTCTGATTGAAGATATGCTGAAGAATTTTGTGGTCCGTGAAAACCACACATTTTGTACCGTACAAATAGTGTCTCCAGATCTTAAGAGCGAAGATAACTGCACCCAACTCAAGATCATGAGTGGTGTAGTTCTTCTCATGTATCTTCAACTTCCTCGATGCATATGCTATGACTTTGTTCCTTTGCATCAGAACACAGCCAAGACCCAATTTAGATGCATCGCAATAAACGACGAAATCATCATTGCCCTCAGGCAAAGTCAGAACAGGCGCGTCACAAAGCTTCTGCTTCAAGTTTTGAAAAGCTTCCTCTTGCTTGAATCCCCAATCAAAGGGTTTGTTCTTCTGAGTTAGAGCAGTTAGAGGAACTGCAATCTTCGAGAAATTTTCAATGAAGCGACGGCAATAACCCGCAAGACCAAGAAAAGAACGAACTTCAGTAGGAGTAGTAGGCGTATCCCAATCCTTAATCGCACTGATCTTGGAGGGATCTACATGAATGCCTTGTTCGTTGACAATATGTCCTAAAAATTGAACTTCTTTAAGCCAGAATTCACACTTGTAGAATTTGGCGAAAAGTTGCTCTTTCTTTAGGAGTTCCAGAGTAAGACGAAGATGTTGCTCGTGATCAGCTCGCGTCTTAGAGTATATCAAGATGTCATCAATAAAAACAATGACGAACTAATCCAAATAAGGCTTGCAGACCCTATTCATTAAGTCCATGGAAACAGTAGGAGAATTAGTCAACCCGAACGGCGTAACTGTGAACTCATAATGCCCATAACGAGTGCGGAAAGTCGTCTTGGGAATATCTTCCTCATGCACACGAAGTTGATGATACCCTGAACGTAGATCAATCTTTGAAAAATAAGAAGCGCCCTGTAACTGATCAAAGAGATCGTCAATGCGAGGTAGGGGATATCGATTCTTGATGGTAAGCTTGTTAAGCTCACGATAATCGATACACATCCTAAAAGATCCATCCTTCTTCTTGACAAAAAGAACGGGAGCACCCCAAGGTGAAAAAATAGGATGAATAAAACCTTTGTCAGAGGGCTCCTGAAGCTGCGTAGACAACTCTTGCATCTCAGACGGTGCAAGACGATATGGAGATCTGGCAATGGGATTTGCACCAGGTACGAGATCAATACGGAACTCGACTTGGCGTGCTGGGGCCAAACCAGGTAACTCTTTACGAAATACTTCAGGATAATCCCGAACAACAGGGATATCTTGAATAGACTTACCTTTGCCCTTATCTGCTACAACATGTGCCAAAAAGGCCACATAGTTCTTTCGCAGATACTTCCGAGCATTAAAACAAGACATGAGTTTGAGACCACCAGCAGGTTTCTCACCACGAACCTGTAGGATCTCGCCTGTCGAAAGCGGCACACGAACAATCTTCTCAAAACAAACTACCTCTGCGCGATGCTTGGCTAACCAATCCATACCCACAATAACGTCAAAGCTTCCAAGTTGCATAGGCGTGAGGTCAATAGGAAAAAGATGGTCGTTAAGGTTCAACTGGCAGTTGCGAAGAATAGAGTCAAGAACAATGGGTTCACCATTAGCAACTTCTACTGTCAAAGGCTTACCTAGTTTCGTTCAAGACACACGAAGCAAAGGCTCAAAAGGTAATGACACAAAACTCTTATCGGCACCCGAATAAAAAAGAACAGATGCATGCTGATTATTAATAAAGAACGTACCGTTCACCACTTCATTGTCTGCTTGTGCCTCTTGTGCATTCATGTTGAAGACTCGCCCTCGAACCTGAGCCTGATTCTGATTTGGATTAGCATCCACCAATCTTGGACACTGATTACGGTAGTGGGTCAGATCCCCACAGTTGTAACAAGAACCTAGTGGGTAGTGTGGCCGTGCAGCTTGACCTTGTTGCTGAGCAAGAGGCTGAGCAACTCGTTGAGCCCGGTTCTAAACTGCCTGATTCTGAGCAAAACGAAAAACATCAGCAAGATGACCTGACTTCCCACAGTTAGTACAGAAATGGCACGAAAGTTGCGGCTGATGGTGACTGTTGCATCTATTGCACAAAGGTGCATTCCCTGCATAACGCTTCTTCGCTGGAGGCTGTGCGGGTTGGTTGGGAGCTGCCTGGTTAACTTGGGCAGTGACAGCAAAATTTTGGGAAGCCTTATGCTTCCTTGACCCTTTCGAAGAAACAGATTCCTTACCCTTCTTGTTCTTACCCTTCTTGTCATCCTCTTTGTCAGACGCCTGCTTCTTACCCTTGTCACCCTTTTTATGCAGCTTTCCCTTTCGAACCTGCGACTCAGTCAATGTCGTTGCTAACTCGATCGCCTGACGGAGTGTGGTAGGGTTACTACCAGTAATGATGTCTTGCACTGAGTCAGGTAGACCATCGATGTACCTTTCGATAGACTTGTCGAGTGGGGTGACCATTTGTCACACCCCGGCCACGTAAAACATCAAATCGTGGCGGAAACGTCGGGGAGTGTTGTAACAGAATTAATTGTTTCACAACCATGGCATACAAAGTTATAATTTATTTATCAAACAAGAGTGTTACATTGTCTTTAAACAGGAAATAAAGAGTTCAGAACATAATTAAACTAGTTCTATCTTTATTTTAAGTCTCTAAAGCACAGGTCCGCCCTAGTGTCACGATCATCATCCTAAGCGACAGCTCCTGAAAACACATGTGAAAATAGGTACGTCAGTATAAAAATGCCTGTGAGATACATAGGTTTAGTGAAAATAGGATTCATGACTTGGGTTTTTAGAAGAAAGGTTAAATAAAAATTAGTCATGAATCTTGTTAAGTGTTTTCTTTTATAAATCATATGAAAACTCGATACGAAATCTGATTATATAAAATAAAGGTGTATGGTTAATGAATAACCCAGTAAAATGAGTTGTATAAAACAATGTCTTGAAAAAATAGGTTATTTGTGTAAAATGTAATATGTATATACTGAAATGATTTAAATGACGCTACGGTATGTAATATTATACAAACACTTATATATAGGAAGTACCAGCGGCGTATCCACCATGTTTGTATCATATTACACACGCTTCGTTACTCAAACCATTTGCCCAAACCAACCACCAATGTAAATTGTTCATGTATAAATCAATTGTCAAGTGTTATTGTGTAAACCATATCAAAATGTCCATGTCTAATGTAAATCACCAAATGTGTATATCAATGTCAAAATGTTTATGTTTAGTGTAAATGTTATAATGTGTATCCAAAAATATCGTGTATAGTATGTGAAATATATCAACTAAACCATAGGTAAAAGGCACAAAAACAGTGTATTGAATTAAACATAGTTTAAGTCAAAGTTATGTTTTGTGGAACAAATGCATGCTATACTGATACAAACATCTATGCGGTATTGTGAAAATGCATACATCCAAGCCATGTGACTGTGGTTATAGACCTTTAAACAAATTGAAGGTCTATCTGTGTTATGTCTATTGAATTAGGTCATTCCTTCCACCCAAACAAACCTAGGGTTCAGGAACGGGAGTTGTCAAGTCCTATGGTACCACTACCTACTAACGAACGGCGTGATCAATGTTAATGAATGTATATTGTCCCATTTGAACAAACTGTGACAACTCGAATTTCCGACATTCTCTATTCGCATTTAATGCACGATTGACTTTGACTATTTAGTTGTGTTATGATAAAACGTAGTGTGTTTGCATGGTTATGTGTGATTGTATAATGTGACAACTCGAGTTTCCGACTTTCATTTTCGCATTAAGTGCCCGTTGACTTTGACTGTGTAGTTGTTTGACTTGTTTAACTTGTAACTGTATACGTTATTTTGTAATGAACGCATTGTGGTTGCATGATTTTGTGTTTGGCTGTATATCATGAAACACCTATTGAAAACTTAAACTGTTTAAAACATGAAAGGACCCGACGAAACAGACTGTTTCGCCATATACATCCCGACGAAACTGATATGTTTCGCCATCAAGCATCTCGACGAAACAGTGTGTTTCGCCATAGCACTTCACGACGAAACAGAATGTGTTTCGTCGGCCCATTGATTCGCAAAGCCCATTAAGGGCCCAGGACGGTAATTCGTGGATATTAAGTGAAACCGACTTCCTGTTTCACACTTTTAACAAAAATAGAAACCCTAGAACTCTCTCTTTTGAAAAGGCGATACCCATCATCAACCATCATCTTCTCTCTCGAATCCTCCCTTGTTCACCCCGAATATCTCGGTTAGTGCGTGCTTGTCTAAATCGGTTTCTTTGTCCCTTGATTTCTTTATACATGTTGTGTTTATGCTTGATTTCTGGATTATAGGAGGGTATGTTGATGATACTCGGTTCTGAATGTTGTTTATATGGCCTGATTCTGAATACACATTAGTATCTTGATAGGGATCGATGATATGATGTTGTATGTTAATCTATATGTTGTACACATAACCTAGGGTTCGTGCTAGACGTTAAGAACTGTGATGCTTATGTTATGATGATGATACGATGTTTCTGTGTTGTATGATTTCTGTATGATTGAGGAATTGCTGTTTTACGGCTGTCGAGTTTATGTGTTTTTCGCATCTGCTGTAACTGATGTCTGCGAAACTGAACTGTTCGACGAAACAGAACTCTCGGCGAAACAGAATGTGTTTCGCCAAAAGTAGTCGACGAATCAGAAGTTCTGTTTCGCCAGGGGACACCTCGACGAAACAGAATGTGTTTCGTCAATATTGTGATTCGTCGCTATCTGTGTTTCGCCGACATGCGTGTTTCGCCGAATAGCTGATCTGTGCAGTAACTTGAGTTAATTCTGTTAAGTGTTAACTGGAATATTTAACTGCTGTTAAGTGTAGCCATCTGGTATATGATTGTGATTACGTGCTACATGTTTATACGTGCGAACAACTTGAATGCAAACTGATTATGTATACGTGCATACCTTAGGACGTGATTGATTAACCGTGAGCACATACTTAGCATACCGAGCGAAACAAGGTGAGTTCACACTTCTACCAAGGCATGGGATTCCCGGGGTTGGGAATGGGTTGATTGATTGTTTATGTTTAAGAGTTATTGAAATTACATACCATTGGCCTCGGGAGAGGAAGGTCAATGGTAGATACTACTAGACTAATGATACATATATTTCTCTTCGCAAACATGCCTGGAATGGCCGCGAACTATACTAGAACGAATCTTCGCAAACATGCCTGGAATGGCCGCGAACTATACTTTAATCTTCGCAAACATGCCTGGAATGGCCGCGAACTATACTTTAATCTTCGCAAACATGCCTGGAATGGCCGCGAACTATACTTTAATCTTCGCAAACATGCCTGGAGGGCCGCGATACAAATATAACTAGTCTATAAAACATGGGAAACCCCCACTAAACTTCGCAAACATGCCTTGAGGGCCGCGATGCTATTGCAAACGATTTACGAAATGGACATTATAACTAAATAACCAACTGTGAACTCGCTCAACTAGTTGTTGACTCTCTGTTACATGCCTTGCAGGACCATAGGTACTTTTGGAGCTTGCACGGGAGGCACAGTCGTTGTGGACATGGTTCGTGAATGTGATGTTAAACATTATAACATTTTGTACTTAAACTTATGTTGGGTTTTACTTTAAATGCTTCCGCTACACACTTGTTTATATTTGGTTTTGTAAACACCTATCGTATTGATGAATGACTTTTGATATGAATATACTTATGTTCAATATGATTGGTGGCTTGATCCTGGTCATGTCACGCCTCCAAGCGGTGGTACTCCGCGTGTGGTTTTTGGGGGTGTGACAGATTGGTATCAGAGCCATTGGTTATAGAGAACTCGGTTTTAATAAGGGGAAAACGTTTTTATTAAAACCAGACTATAACCAGAACAGTGCTCAACGATCCACAACGACGCCTCGCTCCACGTGCAAGACTCATCACTCTAGGTAACATGGTACATGTCTTATTGCCTACTTGCTAGAATTGCATAGAACTTTGCTCCGGGTATGCTTAGGTTAACTTGACACTATTGCATGAGAACACTTGTGTGATTATTCCCTTTTGTTATCGCACTACTCGCGAACCTCTCTCACTTATGTCATATTTACTATGAAGATCATGTCTGGACGTATCAACATGACGCAAGCCCAACTGACGGCTCTTATTAACGAGCGAGTTGCTGAGGCACTTGCAGCCGCACAAGCAGGAGGTATACCCTGCAGTTGTAACTCACACTAGGATCTTTAGATCCTACACTCCTGAACCAACTCTTGTGTTTTAATCTTGTACTGGATTCTTATATACAACAGGTCAGCACGCTCAGCCACCTGTTTGTACCTTCAAAACTTTCATGGACTGTCGTCCTACTACTTTTAGTGGCACGGAAGGAGCGGTTGGACTCCTCCATTGGTTTGAGAAGCTCGAGTCCGTATTCGAAATGTGCGAATGCCCTGAGGCTCGCAGGGTGAAGTACGCCACTGGTACACTAGAAGGCATTGCGCTGACTTGGTGGAATGCGCAAGTGCAGATGTTAGGATTGGCTGTTGCTAACGCCACACCCTGGAATGATTTCAAGGATTTGATTAAAGAGGAATACTGTAGCCGTGATGATATTCATAAGCTGGAGGTAGAGTTTTATCACTTGAAAATGACTGGGTCAGAAATTGAAGCGTACACCAGAAGATCGAATGAGTTGGCTATTCTGTGTCCTACTATGGTGGACCCTCCCATTAAGCGTATCGAACTGTATCTCAATGGCCTGGTACCGGAGATTCAAAGCCACGTAACCTCAGCGAATCTTAACACTATTCAACAGATCGTCAAGCTAGCTCATCGCCTCACCGATCAGGCGGTGGAACAGAACAGGCTGCCTAAACGTATCAGCGCTACTACCGCTACCACTCCAGTTACTCCTGCTATTCCCAGTGACAACAAGCGGAAATGGGAAGGGGATTCTAGCAGAGGTTCAGCTACTGTACAGTCTCAAGCACAACAACAGCGCAAGACTAGTGATTACCAGAGTCCGAGTCAGCAATCGTCTGGTGGTCAGGGGCAGAGTGGATATCGGGGAACTCATCCACTGTGTAACAGGTGCAACAAACACCACAGTGGTCAGTGTCGTAAAGGCCGCTGTCAAAGATGTCTAAGGGTAGGTCATGAAGCTAAAGATTGCAGGAGCTCAAGGCCTGCGAATCAGAACCAGCAACAACAGTCACCCGTTCCACGAAACCAGTCACAGCAACAACAGCAAGGAAATAAGGTATGCTTTCAGTGTGGGGCTGAAGGTCATTTCAAGCGGAACTGCCCCCAGTTAAACCAGAATCAGAATAACAACAACAATAATCAGGGCAGTGGGAACAACAATGGGGGAAACAACAACAACAGTGGTGCAAAGGGTCGTATGTTTGTGATTGGTCAGAGTGACGCAAGGAATGATCCTAATGTGGTTTCGGGTAAGTTTCTTCTCGACGACTTTTATGTTACTGTATTATTTGATTCGGGTGCGGATACCAGTTATATGTCTCTGAAAGTTAGTAAAATGCTTAAACGCGCACCAACACTGTTAAGCACCAAACATGTCGTAGAGTTAGCTAACGGTAAAAGTCTAGAGGCCACACACATAGTTCAGGGTTGTAATCTTATCCTCGCTGGTCAGACTTTCTCTATCGATCTCATTCCTATAACTCTGAGTAGTTTCGACATTGTCATCGGTATGGATTGGTTATCCCAACAGCAAGCAGAGATCCTATGCAAGGAAAAGATCATTCGTATTCCTCGTGCTGGCAAAGAACCTCTTGAAGTTCAAGGCGACAAGAGTGGTGTCGTGAGTGGCATCATCTCCTTCTTGAAGGCTCAGAAGTGTCTGCGAAAGGGCCACATAGCTATTTTAGCCCTCGTTACTGATACATCGACGACAGAGAAAAAGATTGGGGATATTCCTGTAGTACGCGACTTTCCTCAGGTATTTCCTGAAGAGTTACCTGGGTTACCGCCTCATCGCCAGGTCGAATTTCAGATCGAGCTAGCTCCAGGAGCAGCACCTATAGCTCGAGCGCCATACCGCTTAGCTCCAACTGAACTGGAAGAACTGTCTAAGCAATTACAAGAACTCTTGTAGAAGGGTTTCATACGTCCTAGCTCTTCGCCATGGGGAGCTCCAGTATTATTTGTAAAGAAGAAAGACGGTACTTTTCGTATGTGCATAGATTACCGTGAACTGAACAAGGTGACGGTGAAGAACCGTTATCCACTTCCACGTATCGACGACTTATTCGACCAGTTGCAAGGGTCGAGCTATTACTCAAAGATTGATCTAAGGTCGGGTTACCATCAACTGAGAGTCCGGGATGAGGACGTCTCCAAGACAGCATTCAGAACTCGCTACGGCCATTACGAGTTTTTGGTCATGCCATTCGGGCTAACGAACGCGCCTGCGGTTTTCATGGATCTTATGAACAGGGTGTGCAAACCTTATCTTGACAAGTTTGTTATTGTTTTCATTGACGACATCCTGATTTATTCAAAGAATCGGGAGGAACACGAGCAGCACTTACGACTTATTTTGGAACTCCTTCGAACGGAACAGCTGTACGCTAAGTTTTCAAAATGCGACTTCTGGCTTCGTGAAGTCCACTTTCTAGGCCACGTGGTAAACAAGGATGGGATACATGTTGATCCATCCAAGGTAGATTCGATCAAGAACTGGCCTGCACCTAGCACACCAACAGAAATACGCCAATTCTTGGGTTTGGCGGGTTATTATAGACGGTTTATCAAAGACTTCTCAAAGATTGCACAGCCGCTTACATTACTGACACAGAAAGGTATTGCCTACCGTTGGAGTGATACACAGGATACAGCGTTTCGGCACTTAAAGGATAGACTTTGTAGCGCACCTATCCTCTCCTTGCCTGAAGGCACGGACGACTTTGTAGTCTACTGCGATGCATCTATCCAAGGTCTTGGATGTGTGTTGATGCAACGGGATAAAGTTATTGCTTATGCTTCGCGCCAACTTAAGATTCACGAACGGAATTACACTACGCACGATTTAGAGCTTGGAGCTGTTGTTTTTGCGCTCAAGATATGGCGACATTACCTGTATGGCACCAAGTGCACCATCTACACCGATCACAGGAGCCTCGAATATATTTTCAAGCAGAAAGACTTGAACATGCGACAACGTCGATGGGTCGAGTTACTGAACGATTACGAATGTGCTATAAAGTATCATCCGGGCAAAGCCAATGTGGTGGCCGACGCCCTCAGTCGAAAGGATACTATACCTAGACGTGTACGAGCGTTGCAACTCACTATTCAGTCTAGTCTTCCTTCACAGATACGAGATGCTCAGGTAGAAGCATTGAAACCGGAAAACTTCAGGGCTGAAGCCCTACGCGGCTCAAGACAACGGTTAGAACAAAGGGCAGACGGCGCCTATTATGTAACCGGACGCATCTGGGTCCCACTCTATGGCAACCTTCGCGAGCTTGTAATGGATGAAGCTCATAAGTCTCGCTACTCAGTACATCCTGGTTCAGATAAGATGTACCACGACCTCAGAACTACATATTGGTGGCCTAGCATGAAGGCCCACATAGCAACTTACGTTAGAAAGTGTTTGACTTGTGCAAGAGTCAAAGCAGAATATCAGAAACCATCAGGCCCACTCCAGCAACCTGAGATACCACAATGGAAATGGGAGCAAATTTCCATGGATTTTGTTACTGGTCTACCCAGATCTCAACGTGGGAATGATACTATTTGGGTGATCGTGGATCGACTCACAAAGTCTGCTCACTTCTTGGCTATCAAGGAAACAGATAAGTTCTCCACTCTAGCAGACATATACCTTAAGGAAGTTGTCTCGAGGCACGGGGTGCCCACATCTATTATCTCTGATCGTGATGCACGTTTTACTTCAGAACTGTGGCAAGCAATGCACAAATCTTTTGGCTCTCGATTAGACATGAGCACAGCTTATCATCCTCAGACAGATGGGCAATCTGAGCGCACTATTCAAACTCTAGAAGACATGCTTCGGGCGTGCGTAATTGACTTTGGCAAGGGCTGGGAAAAGCATCTGCCACTTGTGGAATTTTCATACAACAACAGTTACCACACCAGCATTAAAGCTGCTCCATTTGAGGCATTGTACGGGCGTAAATGCCGATCACCTCTTTGTTGGGCAGAGGTGGGTGACAGTCAGATCACAGGTCCAGAAATGGTAGTTGACACTACTGAAAAGATTGCTCAAATACGACAACGCATGGCGGCAGCACGTGACCGTCAGAAAGTATACGCCGATAAAGACAGGAAAATACTCGAATTTCAAGTTGGGGATCGAGCATTACTCAAAGTTTCACCCTGGAAGGGTGTTGTTCGTTTTGGCAAACGAGGCAAACTCAATCCACGATATGTTGGACCATTTGAAGTCATAGAGAAAATAGGCAAAGTGGCCTACAGACTGAACTTACCAGCTGAACTCAGTGCAGTTCACAACGTTTTTCACGTGTCGAATCTGAAGAAGTTTCAGTCAGATGAGACCCACATAGTTCCTCTGAAGGAGCTCACTATCGACGAACAATTGCATTTCGTCGAGGAACCAGTTGAAATCATGGACCGGGATGTTAAGGTCCTCAAGAACACTAGAATACCTCTTGTTCGAGTTCGTTGGAACTCCCGTCGTGGCCCAGAGTTTACCTGGGAACGCGAAGACCAAATGGAACTCAAATATCCCCAGTTGTTCGAAAACAATGCAACTACTAATGAGGCTGAAGCTACTACAGAAGTTCGGGATGAAATCCCAACTCAACGGGGGGATGATGTGACACCCCAGGAAAACCAGTAAACGATAACTTACCTAGCTTCCTCAGTAACCGCATGCTAAATTTCGGGACGAAATTTCTTTCAAGTTGGGGATAATGTGACAACTCGAGTTTCCGACTTTCATTTTCGCATTAAGTGCCCGTTGACTTTGACTGTGTAGTTGTTTGACTTGTTTAACTTGTAACTGTATACGTTATTTTGTAATGAACGCATTGTGGTTGCATGATTTTGTGTTTGGCTGTATATCATGAAACACCTATTGAAAACTTAAACTGTTTAAAACATGAAAGGACCCGACGAAACAGACTGTTTCGCCATATACATCCCGACGAAACTGATATGTTTCGCCATCAAGCATCTCGACGAAACAGTGTGTTTCGCCATAGCACTTCACGACGAAACAGAATGTGTTTCGTCGGCCCATTGATTCGCAAAGCCCATTAAGGGCCCAGGACGGTAATTCGTGGATATTAAGTGAAACCGACTTCCTGTTTCACACTTTTAACAAAAATAGAAACCCTAGAACTCTCTCTTTTGAAAAGGCGATACCCATCATCAACCATCATCTTCTCTCTCGAATCCTCCCTTGTTCACCCCGAATATCTCGGTTAGTGCGTGCTTGTCTAAATCGGTTTCTTTGTCCCTTGATTTCTTTATACATGTTGTGTTTATGCTTGATTTCTGGATTATAGGAGGGTATGTTGATGATACTCGGTTCTGAATGTTGTTTATATGGCCTGATTCTGAATACACATTAGTATCTTGATAGGGATCGATGATATGATGTTGTATGTTAATCTATATGTTGTACACATAACCTAGGGTTCGTGCTAGACGTTAAGAACTGTGATGCTTATGTTATGATGATGATACGATGTTTCTGTGTTGTATGATTTCTGTATGATTGAGGAATTGCTGTTTTACGGCTGTCGAGTTTATGTGTTTTTCGCATCTGCTGTAACTGATGTCTGCGAAACTGAACTGTTCGACGAAACAGAACTCTCGGCGAAACAGAATGTGTTTCGCCAAAAGTAGTCGACGAATTAGAAGTTCTGTTTCGCCAGGGGACACCTCGACGAAACAGAATGTGTTTCGTCAATATTGTGATTCGTCGCTATCTGTGTTTCGCCGACATGCGTGTTTCGCCGAATAGCTGATCTGTGCAGTAACTTGAGTTAATTCTGTTAAGTGTTAACTGGAATATTTAACTGCTGTTAAGTGTAGCCATCTGGTATATGATTGTGATTACGTGCTACATGTTTATACGTGCGAACAACTTGAATGCAAACTGATTATGTATACGTGCATACCTTAGGACGTGATTGATTAACCGTGAGCACATACTTAGCATACCGAGCGAAACAAGGTGAGTTCACACTTCTACCAAGGCATGGGATTCCCGGGGTTGGGAATGGGTTGATTGATTGTTTATGTTTAAGAGTTATTGAAATTACATACCATTGGCCTCGGGAGAGGAAGGTCAATGGTAGATACTACTAGACTAATGATACATATATTTCTCTTCGCAAACATGCCTGGAATGGCCGCGAACTATACTAGAACGAATCTTCGCAAACATGCCTGGAATGGCCGCGAACTATACTTTAATCTTCGCAAACATGCCTGGAATGGCCGCGAACTATACTTTAATCTTCGCAAACATGCCTGGAATGGCCGCGAACTATACTTTAATCTTCGCAAACATGCCTGGAGGGCCGCGATACAAATATAACTAGTCTATAAAACATGGGAAACCCCCACTAAACTTCGCAAACATGCCTTGAGGGCCGCGATGCTATTGCAAACGATTTACGAAATGGACATTATAACTAAATAACCAACTGTGAACTCGCTCAACTAGTTGTTGACTCTCTGTTACATGCCTTGCAGGACCATAGGTACTTTTGGAGCTTGCACGGGAGGCACAGTCGTTGTGGACATGGTTCGTGAATGTGATGTTAAACATTATAACATTTTGTACTTAAACTTATGTTGGGTTTTACTTTAAATGCTTCCGCTACACACTTGTTTATATTTGGTTTTGTAAACACCTATCGTATTGATGAATGACTTTTGATATGAATATACTTATGTTCAATATGATTGGTGGCTTGATCCTGGTCATGTCACGCCTCCAAGCGGTGGTACTCCGCGTGTGGTTTTTGGGGGTGTGACATATAACATGTGTACTGTTTGTAAAACTTAAACTGTTAAACCATATAAGAACCCGACGAAACACAAGTGAGATTCGCCAGAGTCGATCTCGACGAAACAGATCAGTTTCGTCAACACCTTCGCGACGAAACAGGCTGTTTCGCCGAGCCCAGTTTCGCCGAAGGCCCAGTACGGCCCAGAATGTTATTTCGCGAATATTTACGTGAAACGGGTTCAGTTTCACAAGTTAGGCAATCAGAAAAACCCTAGAACTCTCTCTCTTCTGTGCGACGGCAACAACCATTGTTCACCATCATCCCTAGCTCTTGAATCCTTGTTTCTTCATCTTGAATCGGTTAGTGTGTGTTTGTTAATCGATTCCATGTTTCTGATTATATCACGATTCTTGCTTGCGTATATGATGGATGTGTGTTACTGCTGTGATAAGAGTATGATTATGATGTTATAGATTTTGATATGTATGATGTAGTAGGATTTATATAAAATGCTATGCGAAACCCAATACAATCGAGTGCTCGGTTCTGGATATTGTTATTATGTTCTGATTATAAATACAAGTTAGTATCTTGATAGGGTGCAATGATATGATGTTGTATGTTGATGTGTTATACACATAAACTAGGGTTTATGCTAGACAATGACTCTTGGATGATTGATTTGTGATGATTCGATATGCACCTTAATCTTCGTATGATTTCTGTTATTGTTGACGGCTGCTAGAATGATTAGGGTTATGTGTTATTCGCATCTGATGTAACTGATGTCTGCGAAACAGACATCCGACGAAACAGGAATCTCGGCGAAACAGAATGTGTTTCGCCAAGAGTCACCGACGAATTAGAATCCTGTTTCGCCAAGGGACACCTCGACGAAACATATGTGTTTCGTCAAATATGCGTTTCGCCAACTCATTTGTTTCGCCAACTTATGTGTTTCGCCAACATGTGTGTTTCGCCAAGGTGTATCAGCACAGCAACTTAGGTTAATTCTGTTAAGTGTTAACTGGAATATTTAACTGCTGTTAAGTGTAACCATCTTGTATATGACTGTGATTACGTGCTACATGTTTATACGTGAACCACTTGAACACAAACTGATTATTATATACGTGCATACTCTAGGACGTGATTGACTTATTTGCGAGCACATAACCTAGCATACCGAGCAAACCAAGGTGAGTTCACACAAGCCAAGGCATGGGGTTCCCGGGGTGGGAATGGGGATTTGATGATTTACGGTACTTACATAAATGATAGAACCTACTGCTAGACTAGTAACACTTATTGAACGATCTTCGCACACCTGCCAAGGATTGGCCGCGATATTATGACTGTCTTCGCACACCTGCCATATTGATGGCCGCGAACTAAATTTACCAATCTTCGCACACCTGCCTGGAGAGGCCGCGATACAAATAAACCTAGTCTAGAATACTTGGGGAAAAACATTCCCCAATGTCTTCGCACACCTGCCTGGAGGGCCGCGATGGGATATAATACGATACTTTGTAACGAACAAACATACTACTACTCACGCTATACTATTACTGAACTATTAACTGTGAACTCGCTCAACTAGTTGTTGACTCTCTCTTACATGCCTTGCAGGACCTTAGGTACATATGGAGCTTGCACAGGGAGGAGCAGGTCGTTGTGGGACATGGATCGATGATGCCATGTTATCTATCTAAACATTTGAATTTACTATTTACATTGGGTTTACATACTTATGCTTCCGCTACACTCTTGTTGATGTTTGGTTTTGAAAACACCTTTCGTATTGATGAATGATTTTTGGTATTTACTTATATGTTCAATATGATTGGTGGCTTGATCCTGGTCAGTCACGCCTCCAAGCGGTGATACTCCGCGTGTGGATTTTGGGGGTGTGACAGATTGGTATCAGAGCCATTGGTTATAGAGAACTCGGTTTTAATAAAGGGAAAACGATTTTTTAAAACCAGACTATAACCAGAACAGTGCTCTCAATGATCCACAACGACGCTTCGCTCCACGTGCAAGGCTCAACACCATAGGTATTACTATTCATGTTACATTACCTACATGCTAGAACTATATAGAACTTTGCTCGTGGTATGCCTAGATTACAGAACCCACTATATGCTATTACTTGAGAACACTTGTGTGCTTACTCTCTTCTGTCATCGCACTATTCGCGAACCTATCTCACTTACGTTATCTTTACTATGAAGATCATGTCTGCACGTATCAACATGACCCAGGACCAGTTGACGGCCCTCATTAACGAACGAGTTACTGCGGCAGTTGCAGCCGCACAAGCAGGAGGTATACCCTGCAGTTACAACTCACACTTGGATCCTTAGATCCTACATTCCTAAATCAACTCTCGTGTTTAAACTTGTCCTAATTCTTTTACACAACAGGTCAAGCACCTGTTTGCACTTTCAAGACTTTCATGGACTGTCGTCCATCCACTTTCAGCGGCACTGAAGGAGCCGTAGGTCTCCTGCACTGGTTTGAAAATATAGAGTCTGTGTTTGAGATGTGTGAATGCCCGGAGGCACGCAAGGTGAAATATGCTACCGGTACCCTCGAGGGTTTAGCCCTCACATGGTGGAAAGCTCAGGTCCAAATACTGGGGTTGGTTGCTGCTAACGCCACCCCATGGAACAATTTCAAAGAGATGATTAAGGAAGAATACTGCAGTCGAGATGATATTCATAAGCTGGAAGTCGAGTTTTTCAACCTCAAGATGACGGGGTCTGAGATTGAAGCGTATACCAAAAGATCGAATGAGCTTGCGTTACTGTGTCCTACTCTGGTGGACAAACGTATCGAACTATATCTTAAGGGTCTGGTGCCAGAGATCCAAAGTCATGTGACTTCAGCAAATCATGCCACTTACCAGCAGGTTGTTCAGTTGGCACACCGTCTCACTGATCAGGCGGTGGAGCAAAACAGGTTGCCAAAACGCATCAGCGCTACTGCTACCGCTACCACTTCAGTTACTCCTGCTACTCCCAGCGACAATAAGAGGAAATGGGAGGGGGATTCTAGCAAAGGTTCAGCTACTGTTCAGTCTCAAGCTCAGCAACGCAAGACAAATGACTACCAGAGTCCGAATCAGCAATCATCAGGTAGTCAAGGGCAGAGTGGCTATCGGGGAACTCACCCATGGTGTAGAAGGTGCAACAAACACCACAGCGGAAGATGTCGCAGGGAACAGTGTCAAAGATGTTTTAAGACGGGTCACGAGGCTAAAGATTGCAGGAGTTCTCGACCTGCGAATCAGAACCAGCAGCAACAACCACCTGCTCCACGAAACCAGCCTCAGCAGCAGCAGCATGGAAACAGGGGATGCTACCAGTGTGGGGCTGAAGGTCATTACAAGCGGGATTGCCCTCAGTTAAACCAGAACCAGAACAATAACAACAACAATAACAATCAGGGCAACGGGAACAACAATAACGGTGGGAACAACAACAACAATGGTGCTAGAGGCCGTATGTTTGTGATTGGTCAGGGTGATGCCAGGAATGATCCCAACGTGGTTATGGGAAAGTTTCTTCTTGACGACTTTTATGTTACTGTACTATTTGATTCTGGTGCGGATACAAGTTACATGTCTTTAAAAGTTAGTGAAATGTTAAAACGTACACCAACTCTTCTAAACACCAAACATGTTGTAGAGTTAGCTAACGGTAAAAGTCTAGAGGCCACACACATAGTTAAAGGGGGTAATCTTATCCTCGCTGGTCAGACTTTCTCCATCGATCTCATTCCTATACCCTTGGGTAGCTTTGACGTCGTCATTGGTATGGATTGGTTATCCCAACAACAAGCGGAGATCCTATGCAAAGAAAAGATCATTCGCATTCCTCGTTCTGGTAAAGAACCTCTCGAAGTTCAGGGCGACAAGAGTGGTGTCGTGAGTGGCATCATTTCTTTCTTGAAGGCTCAGAAGTGTTTACGTAAGGGTCACACAGCTGTTTTAGCACTAGTTACTGATACGTCGAAGAAAGAGAAAAAGATTGAAGATATTCCTGTAGTACGTGACTTTCCTCAAGTGTTCCCTGAGGAATTACCTGGGTTACCGCCTCATCGCCAGGTCGAATTTCAGATCGAGCTAGCTCTTGGAGCAGCACCTATAGCTCGAGCACCTTATCGTTTAGCTCCAACTGAATTGGAAGAACTGTCAAAGCAGCTACAAGAACTCTTGGAAAAGGGTTTTATACGTCCTAGCTCTTCGCCCTGGGGAGCTCCAGTGTTATTCGTAAAGAAGAAAGACGGTACGTTCAGGATGTGTATAGACTACCGTGAACTCAACAAGGTGACGATCAAGAATCGTTATCCTCTTCCGCGCATAGATGATTTATTCGACCAGCTGCAAGGGTCGAGCTACTACTCCAAAATAGACTTAAGGTCAGGATATCACCAGCTGAGAGTCCGGGATGAGGACGTCTCCAAAACAGCATTTAGAACTTACTACGGCCACTACGAGTTTATGGTCATGCCATTCGGGCTAACGAACGCGCCTGCTGTATTTATGGATCTTATGAACAGGGTGTGTAAACCCTATCTCGACAAGTTCGTCATTGTTTTCATCGACGACATCCTGATTTATTCGAAAAGTCAGGAGGAACACGAGCAGCACTTACGACTTATACTGGAACTTCTACGAACGGAACAGCTATACGCTAAGTTTTCCAAGTGTGACTTCTGGCTTCGTGAAGTCCACTTCTTAGGCCACGTGGTAAACAAAGATGGGATCCATGTCGATCCATCCAAGGTAGATTCGATCAAGAATTGGCCTGCGCCTCGTACACCAACGGAAATACGTCAATTCTTAGGTTTGGCAGGTTACTACAGAAGGTTCATCAAAGACTTCTCAAAGATTGCTCAGCCGCTTACACTACTGACGCAGAAGGGTGTTGTTTATCGTTGGGGTAATGCACAGGAAACAGCTTTTCAGCACTTAAAGGATAGACTTTGTAGCGCACCTATCCTCTCACTGCCTGAAGGCATGGACGATTTCGTAGTCTACTGCGACGCATCTATCCAAGGTCTTGGATGTGTATTGATGCAGAGGGATAAAGTTATTGCTTATGCTTCGCGCCAACTTAAGATTCACGAACGGAATTACACAACACACGACCTAGAGCTGGGAGCGGTTGTTTTTGCACTTAAGATATGGCGACACTATTTGTATGGTACCAAGTGCGCAATCTACACTGACCACAGAAGCCTCGAACATACCTTCAAACAAAAGGAACTGAATATGCGACAACGACGATGGGTCGAACTGCTAAACGACTACGAATGCTCAATCAGGTACCACCCAGGCAAAGCCAATGTTGTGGCTGATGCTCTCAGTCGAAAAGACACTGCGCCTAAGCGCGTGCGAGCTTTACAACTCACCATACAGTCTAGTCTTCCTTCCCAGATACGAGATGCTCAGGTAGAAGCATTGAAAACAGAAAACGTCAGGGCAGAAGCCCTACGTGGCTCAAGGCAACGCTTAGAACAGAAGGAAGATGGTGCTTATTACGTAACAGGACGCATTTGGGTTCCACTTTATGGCAACTTACGTGAGCTAGTGATGGATGAAGCTCATAAGTCTCGCTACTCGGTACATCCAGGTGCGGATAAAATGTACCACGACATCAAAACTACATATTGGTGGCCTAGCATGAAGGCCCACATAGCCACATACGTTAGCAAATGCTTGACTTGTGCGAGAGTCAAGGCAGAATATTAGAAACCGTCAGGACCACTCCAACAACCTGAGATACCACAATGGAAATGGGAACAAATTTCCATGGATTTTGTTACTGGCCTACCTAGATCTCAGCGCGGAAATGATACTATTTGGGTGATCGTGGATCGACTCACAAAGTCTGCTCACTTCTTGGCTATCAAAGAAACAGACAAGTTCTCTACCTTAGCAGACATTTACTTAAAAGAAGTGGTCTCGAGGCACGGGGTGCCCACCTCCATCATCTCTGATCGTGACGCGCGTTTTACTTCAAAACTGTGGCAAGCAATGCATAAATCTTTTGGCTCTCGTTTAGACATGAGCACGGCGTATCATCCTCAGACAGATGGGCAGTCTGAGCGCACTATTCAAACTCTAGAAGACATGCTTCGGGCGTGCGTAATTGACTTTGGCAATGGTTGGGAGAAACATCTGCCACTGGTGGAATTTTCATACAATAACAGCTACCACACCAGCATTAAAGCTGCTCCATTCGAGGCATTGTACGGGCGTAAATGCCGATCACCTCTTTGTTGGGCAGAGGTGGGTGAGAGTCAGATCACGGGTCCAGAAATGGTAGTCGATACTACAGAAAAGATTGCACAAATACGACAACGCATGGCGGCAGCACGCGACCGTCAGAAAGTATACGCTGATAAAGATAGAAAACTACTCGAATTCCAAGTTGGGGATCGAGCGCTACTCAAAGTTTCACCCTGGAAGGGTGTGGTTCGTTTTGGCAAACGCGGCAAACTTAATCCACGATACGTTGGACCTTTCGAAGTTATTGAGAAAATAGGCAAAGTGGCCTACAGACTGAACTTACCACCTGAACTCAGTGCAGTTCATAATGTTTTTCACGTGTCGAATCTGAAGAAGTGTACGTCAGATGAGACCCACATAGTTCCCTTAAAGGAACTCACTATCGACGAGCGGTTGCACTTCGTCGAGGAACCTGTTGAAATCACGGACCGGGATGTTAAGGTCCTCAAGAACACGAGAATCCCTCTTGTACGAGTTCGTTGGAACTCCCGCCGCGGCCCAGAGTTCACCTGGGAGCGTGAAGATCAAATGGAACTCAAATATCCCCAGTTATTCGGAAACCAAGCAACTACTACTGAGGCTGAAGCTACCAATGCTGAATTTCGGGACGAAATTCCAAATCAACGGGGGGATAATGTGACACCCCAAGAAAACCAGTAATCTTCGCAAACCTGCTCGGGGAGCCGCGATACGATACAGGTAAACAACGTCACACTACTAGCTTCCTCAGTAACTGCATGCTAAATTTCGGGACGAAATTTCTTTTAAGTTGGGGATAATGTGACAACTCGAATTTCCGACATTCTCTATTCGCATTTAATGCACGATTGACTTTGACTATTTAGTTGTGTTATGATAAAACGTAGTGTGTTTGCATGGTTATGTTTGATTGTATAACATGTGTACTGTTTGTAAAACTTAAACTGTTAAACCATATAAGAACCCGACGAAACACAAGTGAGATTCGCCAGAGTCGATCTCGACGAAACAGATCAGTTTCGTCAACACCTTCGCGACGAAACAGGCTGTTTCGCCGAGCCCAGTTTCGCCGAAGGCCCAGTACGGCCCAGAATGTTATTTCGCGAATATTTACGTGAAACGGGTTCAGTTTCACAAGTTAGGCAATCAGAAAAACCCTAGAACTCTCTCTCTTCTGTGCGACGGCAACAACCATTGTTCACCATCATCCCTAGCTCTTGAATCCTTGTTTCTTCATCTTGAATCGGTTAGTGTGTGTTTGTTAATCGATTCCATGTTTCTGATTATATCACGATTCTTGCTTGCGTATATGATGGATGTGTGTTACTGCTGTGATAAGAGTATGATTATGATGCTATAGATTTTGATATGTATGATGTAGTAGGATTTATATAAAATGCTATGCGAAACCCAATACAATCGAGTGCTCGGTTCTGGATATTGTTATTATGTTCTGATTATAAATACAAGTTAGTATCTTGATAGGGTGCAATGATATGATGTTGTATGTTGATGTGTTATACACATAAACTAGGGTTTATGCTAGACAATGACTCTTGGATGATTGATTTGTGATGATTCGATATGCACCTTAATCTTCGTATGATTTCTGTTATTGTTGACGGCTGCTAGAATGATTAGGGTTATGTGTTATTCGCATCTGCTGTAACTGATGTCTGCGAAACAGACATCCGACGAAACAGGAATCTCGGCGAAACAGAATGTGTTTCGCCAAGAGTTACCGATGAATTAGAATCCTGTTTCGCCAAGGGACACCTCGACGAAACATATGTGTTTCGTCAAATATGCGTTTCGCCAACTCATTTGTTTCGCCAACTTATGTGTTTCGCCAACATGTGTGTTTCGCCAAGGTGTATCAGCACAGCAACTTAGGTTAATTCTGTTAAGTGTTAACTGGAATATTTAACTGCTGTTAAGTGTAACCATCTTGTATATGACTGTGATTACGTGCTACATGTTTATACGTGAACCACTTGAACACAAACTGATTATTATATACGTGCATACTCTAGGACGTGATTGACTTATTTGCGAGCACATAACCTAGCATACCGAGCAAACCAAGGTGAGTTCACACAAGCCAAGGCATGGGGTTCCCGGGGTGGGAATGGGGATTTGATGATTTACGGTACTTACATAAATGATAGAACCTACTGCTAGACTAGTAACACTTATTGAACGATCTTCGCACACCTGCCAAGGATTGGCCGCGATATTATGACTGTCTTCGCACACCTGCCATATTGATGGCCGCGAACTAAATTTACCAATCTTCACACACCTGCCTGGAGAGGCCGCGATACAAATAAACCTAGTCTAGAATACTTGGGGAAAAACATTCCCCAATGTCTTCGCACACCTGCCTGGAGGGCCGCGATGGGATATAATACGATACTTTGTAACGAACAAACATACTACTACTCACGCTATACTATTACTGAACTATTAACTGTGAACTCGCTCAACTAGTTGTTGACTCTCTCTTACATGCCTTGCAGGACCTTAGGTACATATGGAGCTTGCACAGGGAGGAGCAGGTCGTTGTGGGACATGGATCGATGATGCCATGTTATCTATCTAAACATTTGAATTTACTATTTACATTGGGTTTACATACTTATGCTTCCGCTACACTCTTGTTGATGTTTGGTTTTGAAAACACCTTTCGTATTGATGAATGATTTTTGGTATTTACTTATATGTTCAATATGATTGGTGGCTTGATCCTGGTCAGTCACGCCTCCAAGCGGTGATACTCCGCGTGTGGATTTTGGGGGTGTGACACAAACCAAATGTCATACCAAAAATGTAAGCATGTGAAAACAATGCACTAAGTATGTAATCAAATGAACATACATAGCGTGAAATGTAAAGCAAAAAAATGTACTAAGTATGCACACAATGGACATACATAGCATGAAATGTAATGTAAAACGATGTACTAAGTATGCACACAATGGACATACATAGCATAAAATGTAATGTAAAACGATGTACTAAGTATGCACACAATGGACATGCATAGCATAAAATGTAATGTAAAACGATGTACTAAGTATGCACACAATGGACATACATAGCATAAACACAATGAAATCATGTACTATAAGTGTACTAATGAACATAATAAGCATATGATATGAAAACATGGAAAGCATGAAAGTAACAAGTAGGCACATGTGTTTCACCCCAAAACAGTTTGGAAAACAGTAAAAGAGGGGTCTATGTACTCACTTGAGATTGCTTAGTAGTCCTTGAGTAACTACCAAACAATGCTAGAGATCACGGATATCAAACGGCACCTAATATAGGTAACTATGTTAATATACCGGACCTAATTCGAAAGATCGGATAGAATGAGGGTTCATAAACCAAACGAGTATGGAGACTCGTGTAATATGGTTTAACAAAGCCTACATACTAAAATGAAACCTAACCTAAGTGCTTACGACCCATTACTACCCGTTTAGGTAGCTTATGCTACTTTAACACGTCGTTCGCGTAAAACGCGTTCGGAATGCCTAACTAGTCCTATGATAAGTAAAATATGCCTTAACATGTCTAATATTGTTGAAAAATTAGTTTAAATACTAAAAGTTATGTTACATATGCTTAATTACCAATTACACATGAAAATGGTATTTTGGTAATTTACCTAAGGCATATATACTACCTATCATACAACTACTCAAACGATGTGACCATAAGGTATAACCTCAGAAGGTTATTCCATATACAACTATGGTCACCTAATGTGTTTGGTCGGATCCTAATGATCGACCAAACGGGTCGGGTTCGAAAGTATAAGCGATTGTTTAAATGGCTTACCTTACGACCCTATATAAGCACTAAACTAAAAGTGACGAGCTAAGCATGTTAAAACATGCTTAACTAAGTTTAGAAAACAGGTTTGGTATCAAAACAAACGGTTTTGATACCCAAGAGTAGTTTGGTTACAAAATACGCGTAAATGCGCATTTTGGCTGAAACTACGACTCGTCACTGAGCCTTGATAACATGGTAATCAGTAGGTATAGTCACAAGAGACTATAACCATCATGATTACGCTTACGTTATGAAGTTCAACCAAACTTCGTGTTGACCATAAACTGGTCAACGCAAAAAGTCAAACATAGTTTGACTTTCGGACTCGAAAAGCGATAAAAGAACGAAGGAACACTTACAAAGGGTCCCCGCTAGTAAATATTGATCAAATAGCTCAGGTATGAAGCAATGGCTTCAACTTAGAGAATTTAGATCAGATTTGTGGGTTTTTGGGGTTGGGATGGATGGCTATTTATAGGATTCTTCGAACCGTTAAGATTGTTTCTTGAAAACCGTGATCGAATATCATCCGTACATGTGTTGAAATGTTATGGTGCATCATTTGCCCCCACCACCAGGGATTAACATGTGGCATTGGCCTTTGGAGTGTTTAAAAGCTGTTAATCAGCAGTCAAAACGAGTTTCTGCATCTGACCCCTGCTTACGGACCGTCAGGCTTACGGTCCGTAAGCCATCAAGTTTGGCAGAATGTCAGTTTCAGTCCATGTACCTTGTTTCGTTGCGTAACGGCACTTCTAACACCCGTCAAACCCAATTTCAAGCTCCACAATGATGTTAAGACATAGGGAACATGAAATATGCTTGAAAACATCACGGATGTTGGTTCGTTTGGCCGTACGATTGCGTTGTTAGGTTAATTACGACGGAATGCGCATAAGAGCGAAAAACGATCCAAATTGAGCGACGAATGGATTTTTGACAAGCCAAACACTAAAGCATAATATTATAATGCTTACATAAATTTTTGGATATCCGGATGTTTTCAGAACGTAAGTTATGCGCGAAAGTGCAAACTTGTGCACTTTTTGACACTTTTAGTCCCTGAATGACCCAAAAGTTTATTTTAGCACACCGAACACCTCCAAGCCAAAAGTGTCAAAAAGTGCACAAGTTTGCATTTTTACGCATAACTTACGTTCTGAATGCATCCGGACATCCAAAAATTTATGTAAGCATGACTATATTATGCTTTAGATTTTGGCGTGCCAAAAATCTATTCGTCGCGTCATTTGGATCGTTTTTCGTGCTTATGCGCAGTCCGTCGTAATTAAGCGAACATCGCGACCGTATGGCTAAACGAACCGACATCCGAGATATTTTTGAGCACATTTTAAGTTCCCTATAATTTAACTTCATTTTAGAGCATTGAAATGGGGTTAACGGGCCTTAAACGTGTCGAAAATGGGCTGAATGCATAACAGGGACCAAAAGTGTAAATCTGCCAAACAAGGGCCTAGCGCACCGCTACACTTATTAAGTAACGGTGCGCTAGCCTGGGGACAGACCAGATGCAGTGTATGTAACAGCCTGTTTGCAGCTGTTTGATCCACCACCACATGTTCTAAATTGCTTAGTCATCAGATAAGGATCATATTTAGCTTCCATAACCTTTCAACAAGTGTACGGATGTGATCGAATCACGGTTGCCATGAAACGATCTCAACGGTGGACCGAAAACTATATATACCCATACACCCCCATTGCATAACTTACAAGAATTCTGATTTGAGAAACTCTAAGTTGAAACCATTGTTTCATACCTGAGATTCTTGGATCGGGATTAGCATTCGGGGACCCTGGGTAAGTATTCTTTCGTTCTTTTATTGCTTTTCGAGTCTTTTCGAGTCTGAAAGTCAAACTTTGTTTGACTTTCTGCGTTGACCAGTTATGGTCAATGCGAAGTTCGTCTGAACTTCGCAACGTGAGTGTAATCACGTTGGTTATAGTCCCTTGGGACTATGCCCACTGATTACCACGTTGTCTAGAGTCGTAGGGTAGGCGATCTAATAAATCGCCTATACCTTTGAACTCGACCCATTTGGTCGATCATTAGGATCCGACCAAATACTTTAGGTGACCATAGTAGGTAGGGAATAACCTTCCGAGGTTATCCCCTATGGTCACATCGTTTGAGTAGTTGTATGATAGGTAGTTTATATGCCTTAGGTAAATTACCAGAATACCCTTTTCATGTATAATTGGTAATTAAGCATATGTAACCTAAACTTTTGTCACATAACTGATTATGTAACATGTTTAGGCATATAACACTTGTCATAGGACTAGTTAAGCGGTCCGAACGCGTTTCACGCGAACGACGCTTTAAAGTAGCATAAGCTACCTTAATGGGTCGCGATGGGTCGATAATACTTAGGTTAAGTTCCATTTAGTATGTAGGCTTTGTTAAACCATATCACATGAGTTCCTACACTCATTTGGTTTACGAACCCTCCTGCTACCCAGTCTTCCGATTTAGGTCCGGGTTAATTATGTAGTTACCTATATTAGGTACCGTTTGATTTCCGGGACTCCTCTAGCTTACTTGGTAGTTGTTCAAGACTCCTAAGCACTCTCAGGCGAGTACATTATTCCCCTCTTTTACTGTTTTCAACTGTTTTGGGATGACTCATATGTGCTAAATATCATAACAATGATTTCAAGAATGATTACAATGGTTTCAAAAACAATTACAATGTAGCATCAAGAACGATAACAATAGTTTCAAGAACGATAACAATAGTTTCAAAAACAATTACAATAGTTTCAAGAACGATTTCAATAAAGTGAACAAACTTGTTGGTTGTAGTTACATAACCAATGACATTCATTAGCAATGATCAAGCCGACCAGTATTAGGTTATTGATGTATGTAAAATGCAACATATAAATTACATCAAATGAGGCATAAAACTAACCCTTTTTAAGTACTAATATTGGAAAAAGAGTGTTTTTGTCTTCCTTTTGTATTTTCAGGATTAAATGAGCTCAAAAACGCAAAAGAAGCAAAAAGACAGCTAAATCCAACATAAATACAAGAAAAGGAATATTAGTGGACTGCCCGACCCCTCAACGGCACCTTCCAAAGAAAAATAGAGAAATCAGAAGACTGAACACACCCCATGCTCAGCCAGCACGGGGCCGTTCCCAAGAAGCAGCAGAAAAGACAAACCTATAGAAGCTTCTATTGCCCACCATGGGCCGTGCTCAGCGGACACGGGGGCGTGTCGAAAGTACAGCAGGCGCATTTATTGTAATTGCGAATTACAATTAATGAGGAGAGAGATTGTCAGACAGACACGGGGCCGTGCCCAGCGGACACGGGGCCGTGTCCAGCTCTCTGTTCAGCCTATAAATAGGAGGGCTTGGATTCATTTCATCTCATCCCTTGGCACGCCACCTCTCTCACACTTTATCCACCACCCACCACCATCACAACACCATCATCCACCACCATCATCCATTGTCCATCGTAGAGTGTGTGAGTCGTCTCAGGATCCAAGATTGATCGTAAGAGTTCTTGACAATCAAGGCCATGTTTGCCTAAGTCTCTTACATCACTTGGTGAAGACAAAGTGTCTAGTATAATACTTTTTATTTCTAATCTTTTGCACTTTTTATTTGGTTTTGTATTAATGACTTTAATAACTAGTTACTTATGTTGAAGGTGATCTTTCCTTATCGTTTGTCCGTGGTGTCTTGGCATTATTTTACTGTCTATATAAAATAAAGGATTTTCACCATTCATATCTCCACGGTCTATATGGAGATATGTTGGCTACCTGGTCGGGGGTTAAGGGAATGGTTTGGTAAAGGTCTTGCCATTGTTCAGCGTTTAGAGGTCCTGCAATGGACCTAGGTCAAATTTAGTAGGATCTCCTTCAATACTTCACGGTATTGGATGGCGGGGGTCTAAACTCTTTGATCCCCTCATAAGTTAACTTCTATTAATACTATAACCCGGCTATTTAGGACTGTATCCCTGCTGACTCAGACTACTTAGCCGAGGGTAACGTCACCGCCAAAAGCGGGGCCTACCACAATACTGCATTAATAACTTAATTCATTATCTTCCA
Source organism: Helianthus tuberosus (assembly GCA_030545235.1). Classification (NCBI taxonomy): domain Eukaryota; kingdom Viridiplantae; phylum Streptophyta; class Magnoliopsida; order Asterales; family Asteraceae; genus Helianthus; species Helianthus tuberosus. The sequence continues at coordinate 164,443 of JARYGA010057272.1, forward strand.
ATAATCCACCCTTTTAGGATTGTATCCCTGCTGACTCAAACTACTGGGGTGAGGGTAACGTCACCTTCAAAAGAGGGGCCTACTACAATATCTAAGATAATCTCTTAATTATGTGCAAAAGTGCGGAAATAATCAAAGGTTATACTAGATACGAGTCGGAACCAAGTGATTCATCTTGTCTATCTGTTTTTTTTTGTTTTTTTTCAGCATTTTAGTTAGTTTTTAATTTTCTTTGTTTAAAACATTTTTCTAAACTTTTATTTTGGTTAGACGTTGAGGATAAACCGATACTAAAAGCTCTTGTGTCCTTGGATGACCTCGGTATCTTACCAACGCTATACTACACTCAACGATGGGTGCACTTGCCCATATGTGTGTTTAGTGTTAGTGAAATATCGTGTTTTATAAATTTAAAACTTGGCTAAAATAAGTGTTAAAAAGGGCTTAAAATATACACCTAAAATAAGTAACACTTTACCGCACATCAAGTTTTTGGCGCCGTTGCCGGGGACACAAGGATTTTAAGAAAGTTAGGAATCAACGGCCTAATCATCTTTTATTTTTCTTTTTAATTTTTTTAGGATTTTTCTTAGTTTTTCAGCTTCTGCAGAGCTCAGCACGGGCCGTGCCCGGTCAGACACGGGCCGTGCCCAGCATCATCACTGGCAGTTTTTATTTTCTTAGTTACAGAGAGCTGAACACGGGGCCGTGTCGGTGCAACACAGGGTCGTGTCCAACTCCCAGTAACTGGGAATCCAGAAAACAATTACTGTATCTCTGACCACGGGCCGTGTTCACTGAGCACGGGGCCGTGGTGAACTTTTTGACCAACGTTCTTTTCTGTTTTTATTGCAGGACTTGGAACCCAGGTGCCACATTTGACCCTCCTACGTAGTGCATGAGCTCCAGTTCTAGTAGAGACATAAAAGAACCCTTGGAAGAACCCGAACGCTTTCTCAGAAAAAGACTTAAAGCTAAAAATCAAGAAAAAGCTTCGGGGGACCCAATTCCAATGGCGGACCAACGTACCCTCATGGATTACCTACGGCCTACCGTAGGCAATCTCGGCGCCGCTATCAATGCACCAAATGTCGAGGCCAACAACTTCGAACTTCGGCTGCATTTGATACAAATGCTCCAAAACTCCGCAACCTTCCACGGGCTTGCGGACGAGGATCCCCATCTACATATTACTAACTTCTTTGAAATATGTGATACCTTTCGGATCAATGGAGCATCAAATGACGCCATCCGCCTTCGAATGTTTCCTTTTTCACTAAAAGACCGAGCTAAGGCTTGGCTTAACACCCTCCCAGTTGGATCGGTAAACACCTGGGATGAACTCGCCCAAAAGTTTTTGTATAAGTATTTCCCTCCTGCTAAAACGGCTAAATTAATGACTGAAATTAATACATACTCACAAGAGGATGGGGAATCCTTATATGAAACTTGGGAAAGGTTCAAGGAGCTTCTAAGAAAGTGTCCTCACCACGGTCTAGCGGTATGGTAACAAGTATCCACTTTCTACAATGGATTGTTGCCACACACAAGACAAACACTTGATTCAAGCTCCGGGGGACTTTTAGGTAATCGTCATCCAAATGAAATATATAACCAAATTGAGGAAATTGCTCAAACCAATTTTCAATGGCACACTCCCGAGGTAATAAATCCATTGCCCCGGGCGCCCATAAGGTTGATGAAAGCACCTCTTTACAAGCCCAAATCGAGGCCCTCTCTTCAAAAATCAAAAAGCTAGAAATGACAAAAACGGCCTCGGTTATGTCTTGTGAAGGGTGTGGTGGGTCACATGAAAATTGGAGTTGTATGAAAGAATTAGATGAACAAACTGAAACGGTAAACTACATGGATAATAGACCTAGGCCGTCGGGTCCTCCAACGGGTACCTACAACCAAGGATGGCGTAACCACCCAAATCTTGGTTGGAGAGATCCCGGAAATAGTAGTAACCAACAAAACCAACGAACTAATTTTCAACAACCGCAAAATTTTTCTCAACAACAAGGTGGAAGAGAAAGGCTTGAAGATACTGTATCTCGCCTCATCTCTGACACTGAAAAGAAAAACTCGGATCGATTTCAACAATTGGAATCGAATTTCAGAAATCAACAAGCTAGCATTCAAAACGTTGAAAAACAATTAAATCAACTAGCTCAAAATTTCTCCGAGAGACCACAAGACGCGTTACCTAGTAATACCAAAACGAACCTGAAGGCACAAGTACATCTCATCACATTAAGAAATCGAACCGTGGGACCCGAGGATGCTCCATTACCGCCAAATGAAAGAAGCCATTCTAGCCAGCCTATAACTCCTCCTGCGCCAGAAAAGGCTTCTACACCAAATCAGGAGGCCACCAAGACTCCTCAAATTCCATACCCCGGTAGGTTAAATCGTCAAAAGACTGATGAGCAATTTGCGAAGTTCGAAAGCTTACTAAAACAATTGCATGTTAATATTCCTTTTATTGAGGTCCTAACCCAAATGCCTAAATATGCAAAATTCATGAGGGATTTCCTCACTCACAAAAGGAAAATTGAATCATTGCAATTAGTTAACTTAGGCGAAGAATGCTCAGCTCTAGTACTCAACAAACTTCCACAAAAGAAAATCGACCCCGGGAGCTTCACAATCCCTTGTTCGATTGGAAAGTCCCCCGTCCGAAATGCTTTAGCCGATCTTGGGGCTAGCATCAACCTCATGCCCACATCAATGTTCAAGCGACTCGGCCTAGGAACAACAAGCCCTACAAAGATGAGCATACAACTCGCCGACAGGTCCGTCAAATTCCCACAAGGTGTCGCCGAAAATCTGCTAGTTAAGGTTGACAAATTCGTCTTTCCAACCGACTTTGTCATCCTAGACATGGAGGAAGACACCGATGTCCCTCTCATCCTCGGGAGGCCATTTCTAGCCACCGCCCAAGCGTTGGTGGATATGAATGACGGAACTCTTACATTGAAGTTTGGGGATGAGGAAGTGAAATTTGAATGTGGAAAGCGAGTAGAGGAAGAAGATCCGGTCAACTACATGAAGGTCATAGACTCAAGCTTGGATGACGCTCTCCGACGGTGTAACATGGGATGCAACACATCCCACTTGAGTAACATATGACCAGGCTTTAGGTCTAGCCAAGGACCCTTATAAACGTGGCGCACCATGGAGGCATTCCACGGAACTATCCTTAGTTTAATTTAGATTAATTTTTATGTTTTCTAGTTAGTTTTAACTTTCATGAATAAAACACACTCATGGTGGTAAAGGATGAAAAGGGGAACGAGAAAAATGAACCCATGCACAAGAACAAGACAACCCGACAATTCCCTCCATTTCAGAAGGTTCAACACGGCCCCGTGCTGAGCACCCTGCAGAAAACGCCCAGTTCAGGTAACTGGACACGGGCCGTGTTCACCCAACACGCCCCCGTGTCCAGGCTTCTGTTTCTCTTGTTTTAATTCTGTTACTGGCACTTGAACACGGGGCCGTGCCCGGACAACACGGGGCCGTGTTCAGTGCCCAGTAACATAAATTTTTGCTTTTTAAACACTATTTTACACATCTAATCAACCTAAAAATTTATTTTTGGGACACATTGAGGACAATGTGTAATTTAAGTGTGGGGGGGATGCTAAAACCTTGAACTTTGCAAGTCCTAAATACAAGCCTTACACAAAACTCTATTGGAACCGCTAATCACCCCAAATTTTTTTCAAAAATTTCATTTTTTTTTACTTGTCTAGGTTTAACTCGGGAAATTCAAGTTCTCAAAAAGGTTATATTTTCACAAATTTACAACCGATAGCGTAGTGATAAAAAGAACCAACATAAGAAAATTATGAAAAGGCATGACAAACTTATTTAAAATTTGATTATATATACTTGATCACATAAAAACCCATTCCCACAAAAGTGAGTTTTGAGCCTTTATTGAGCACACAATTACATATCATTAGACTAAATGCTCATTTTTCGTTTCTAGTGTGAATAGCCGCTTGGTTCTTACGACTCTAGAACTTGCCATGACGATACATTCCCGGTCCTTATCAACTTAAACCCGAGTAAGTAAATGATGGAGGCATTAGGACTAACCCTTTTCATTTCTACACCATTATTTTTCTTTTTCTTTTACCACCCCCCTAGTTAACCCCTTTGAGCCTAAACCTTTTCATTTCATCACCCAAAAAAAAAAAAAAAAAAAAAAAAAAAAAAAAAAAAAAAAACCCTTTTACCCACCAAAAACCTTTTTCATTTTTTTCCCTTTGTTTTAGTAACAAGTTCGGTTTTTCGTATGAAAAAAAAAATTATAATAATATTTTTTGAAGATGAAGCAAAAATAAAATAAACAAACAAGTTCATCAAAAATAACTTTGTTTGAATAAATGCTTCATCAAAATAAAAATAGAAAGTCTTACGAAAACCGACACTTGTTACGCTTTTCGCCCTTTTCTACTAACCACTAACCACTATCCCAACCACCTACCTTTAACCCAAGCCTAACCCTTAACCCACAAAGTCCTCTTGATATTTACAAAGGTATAAAAGTTAAAAAGGAGGAGGATTGATTGCTTGGCAAGCCTATGGTAGGAATAAGTTCCATGCCGCTCTCGAGTGATTCACTAAAAACACACCTTCGGCCGAGTGTGAGTGACTTCTCCCGTGAGGTATGTGAACTTGTATATAAATGGAATTTTAAAAAGGCATGTTATGCCCAAATAAGTAATTTCTCCTATGAAAAGTTCTAAATAAATCATTACGAATAGAATTGTAAATAAATAAAAATACAACCCAAAAAGATCTTGGATATCCCGACACTCTACGACAAGCCCAAAACCTTCTCTTCTACCTATTCCATTTGGGAGTGTAAGCCACATATTAAAGAGTTTTGCTTGAGGACAAGCAAAAGTTCAAGTGTGGGGGTATTTGATGTATGAAAATTGCAACATATAAATTACATCAAATGAGGCATAAAACTAACCCTTTTTAAGTACTAATATTGGAAAAAGAGTGTTTTTGTCTTCCTTTTGTATTTTCAGGATTAAATGAGCTCAAAAACGCAAAAGAAGCAAAAATACAGCTAAATCCAACATAAATACAAGAAAAGGAATATTAGTGGACTGCCCGACCCCTCAACGGCACCTTCCAAAGCAAAATAGAGAAATCAGAAGACTGAACACGCCCCGTGCTCAGCCAGCACGGGGCCGTGCCCAAGAAGCAGCAGAAAAGACAAACCTATAGAAGCTTCTATTGCCCACCACGGGCCGTGCTCAGCGGACACGGGGGCGTGTCGAAAGTACAGCAGGCGCATTTATTGTAATTGCGAATTACAATTAATGAGGAGAGAGATTGTCAGACAGACACGGGGCCGTGTCCAGCTCTCTGTTCAGCTTATAAATAGGAGGGCTTGGATTCATTTCATCTCATCCCTTGGCACACCACCTCTCTCACACTTCATCCACCACCCACCACCATCACAACACCATCATCCACCACCATCATCCATTGTCCATCGTAGAGTGTGTGAGTCGTCTCGGGATCCAAGATTGATCGTAAGAGTTCTTGACAATCAAGGCCATGTTTGCCTAAGTCTCTTACATCACTTGGTGAAGACAAAGTGTCTAGTATAATACTTTTTATTTCTAATCTTTTGCACTTTTTATTTGGTCTTGTATTAATGACTTTAATAACTAGTTACTTATGTTGAAGGTGATCTTTCCTTATCGTTTGTCCGTGGTCTCTTGGCATTATTTTACTGTCTATATAAAATAAAGGATTTTCACCATTCATATCTCCACGGTCTATATGGAGATATGTTGGCTACCTGGTCGGGGGTTAAGGGAACGGTTTCGTAAAGGTCTTGCCATTGTTCAGCGTTTAGAGGTCCTGCAATGGACCTGGGTCAAATTTAGTAGGATCTCCTTCAATACTTCACGGTATTGGATGGCGGGGGTCCAAACTCATTGATCCCCTCATAAGTTAACTACTATTAATACTATAACCCGGCTATTTAGGACTGTATCCCTGCTGACTCAGACTACTTAGCCGAGGGTAACGTCACCGCCAAAAGCGGGGCCTACCACAATACTGCATTAATAACTTAATTCATTATCTTCCAATAATCCACCCTTTTAGGATTGTATCCCTGCTGACTCAAACTACTGGGGTGAGGGTAACGTCACCTTCAAAAGAGGGGCCTACTACAATAACTAAGATAATCTCTTAATTATGTGCAAAAGTGCGGAAATAATCAAAGGTTATACTAGATACGAGTCGGAACCAAGTGATTCATCTTGTCTATCTGTTTTTATTTTTTTTTTCAGCATTTTAGTTAGTTTTTAATTTTCTTAGTTTAAAACATTTTTCTAAACTTTTATTTTGGTTAGACGTTAAGGATAAACCGGTACTAAAAGCTCTTGTGTCCTTGGACGACCTCGGTATCTTACCAACGCTATACTACACTCAATGATGGGTGCACTTGCCCATATGTGTGTTTAGTGTTAGTGAAATATCGTGTTTTATAAATTTAAAACTTGGCTAAAATAAGTGTTAAAAAGGGCTTAAAATATACACCTAAAATAAGTAACACTTTACCGCACATCAGTTATGGTACCATAGGATCTGACAAATCCCGTTATTCTCTATACCCATGGTTATGTGTGGGTATTTTGGGTAATGACTGAATCTGTAATTATTAATTTACCCTTTGGTAAGGGTTTGTTAAGAACGAGAACGAGAGCGAGTTGGAACGAGGAACGAGTCAAGAAGGTTTGAATGTTATTAGAAAATCGACCATTAAGTAGTTTCACAATTAAAACAAGAACGATTTTAACAATTAAAACAAGAACGATTTTAACGATTAAAACAAGAACGAATGGGTAAACATTTGGACATGATTTACATTTGATCATGCATTTCCACGAAACATAGTATTGATTTAAACCAAGTTTTACTTCAATACTAGGTTTTGTGCGTTTCACCTATGGTTTAGTTGATGCATTTCACTAGCCATACATATCATTTTGGTTACACATTACATGGTTTACATTTGACACAAACACTTTTGACATTGGTTATACATTACATGATTTACATTAGACATGAACATTTTACATTGTTGGTTTGGTTTGAGTATGTGATTAAGTAACGATGCATGTGTAATATGATACAAGCATGGTGGATACGCCGCTGGTACTTCCTATATATAAGTGTTTGTATGGTATTACATATCGTAGCGTTATTTGAATCATTTCAGTTTATGACATATAACATTTTATACAAATAACATACTTTTCACAAGACATTGATTTACAAACAACTTAACTTATACAAACTCATTTTACATGGTTATTCATTTAATCATGCATTATTCTTTTATTTATACATATCATCTGAACTTATTATTTTTCAAATGATTTACAAGACAAAGCAAATTACAAGGTTCATGACTAAACATTTTTCAAAAACAGAAGTCATAAATCTTATTTTCACAAAACCTATGTTTCTCGCCAGCATTTCTTTGCTGACCTCGTTTTCATATATGTTTCAGGTATTGTTGAATGATATCGATTGATAAGATGCATGCTCACATAGGACTGGACAAGGCCTTAGTGACTCAATAACAATGATAGACTATGTTTAAATTGTGTATTTAGATTTCCAGACGATGTAATAATTCAATGTTTAATAAAACGAAACACTTTTTGGTATCCATGGTTATGAAACATTAATTCTGTTGCAACGCGCCTCGATGTTTCCGCCACGTTTTGTTGTTCTACGTGGTCGAGGTGTGACACCCTTTTTCATGTGTAATTGGTAATTAAGCATATGTAACATAACTTTTGGTATCTAAACTGATTTTTCAACAATATTAGACATGTTAAGGCATATTTTACTTATCATAGGACTAGTTAGGCATTCCGAACGTGTTTTACGCGAACGACGCGTTAAAGTAGCATAAGCTACCTAAACGGGTCGTAATGGGTCGTAAGCACTTAGGTTAGGTTTCATTTTAGTATGTAGGCTTTGTTAAACCATATTACACGAGTCTCCATACTCGTTTGGTTTACGAACCCTCATTCTATCCGATCTTCCGAATTAGGTCCGGTTTATTAACATAGTTACCTATATTAGGTGCCGTTTGATATCCGTGATCTCTAGCATTGTTTGGTTGTTACTCAAGGACTACTAAGCAATCTCAAGTGAATACATAGACCCCTCTTTTACTGTTTTCAAACTGTTTTGGGGTGAAACACATGATTTCATTGTGTTTATGCTATGTATGTCCATTGTGTGCATACTTAGTACATCGTTTTACATTACATTTTATGCTATATATGTCCATTGTGTGCATACTTAGTACATCATTTTACATTACATTTTATGCTATGTATGTCTATTGTGTGCATACTTAGTACATTGTTTTACATTACATTTCATTCTATGTATGTCCATTGTGTGCATACTTAGTACATTGTTTTGCTTTACATTTCACGCTATGTATGTTCATTTGATTACATACTTAGTGAATTGTTTTTACATGCTTACATTTTTGGTATGACATTTGGTTTGTTCAAATGGGACAATATACATTCATTAACATTGATCACGCCGTTCGTTAGTAGGTAGTGGTACCATAGGACTTGACAACTCCCGTTCCTGAACCCTAGGTTTGTTTGGGTGGAAGGAATGACCGAATTCGATAAACATAACACAGATAGACCTTTAATTTGTTTAAAAGTCTATCACCACAGTCACAAGGCTTGGATGTATGCATTTTCACAATACCGCATAGATGTTTGTATCAGTATAGCATGCATGTGTTCCACAAAACATAACTTTGACTTAAACTATGTTTAATTCAATACACTGTTTTTGTGCATTTTACCTATGGTTTAGTTGATATATTTCACATGCCATACACGATATTTTTGGATACACATTATAACATTTACATTAAACATAAACATTTTGACATTGATATACACATTTGGTGATTTACATTAGACATGGATATTTTGATATGGTTTACACAATAACACTTGACAATTGATTTATACATGAACAATTTACATTGGTGGTTGGTTTGGGCAAATGGTTTGAGTAACGAAGCATGTGTAATATGATACAAACATGGTGGATACGCCGCTGGTACTTCCTATATATAAGTGTTTGTATAATATTACATATCGTAGCGTTATTTAAATCATTTCAGTATAGACATATTACATTTTACACAAATAACATATTTTTTCAAGACATTGTTTTATACAACTCATTTTATTGGGTTATTTCATTAACCATACACCTTTCTTTTATATAATCGGATTTCTTATCGAGTTTTCATATGATTTATAAAAGAAAACACTTAACAAGATTCATGACTATTTTTTATTTAACCTTTCTTCTAAAAACCCAAGTCATGAATCCTATTTTCACTAAACCTATGTATCTCACAGGCATTTTTATGCTGACGTACCTATTTTCACATGTGTTTTCAGGAGCTATCGCTTAGGATGATGATCGTGACACCAGGGCGGACCTGTGCCTTAGAGACTTAAAATAAAGATAGAACTAGTTTAATTATGTTCTGAACTCTTTATTTCCTGTTTAAAGACAATGTAACACTCTTGTTTGATAAATAAATTATAACTTTGTATGCCATGGTTGTGAAACAATTAATTCTGTTACAACACTCCCCGATGTTTCCGCCACGATTTGATGTTTTACGTGGTCGGGGTGTGACAGAAGAGTTGGTATCAGAGCCAATGGTTCTAGGGAATTAGGTTATTAGTAATGCCTTGACCTAGACTATAACTTTCTAGGACCCCAACGCAAGTTGTCTTGCGTTTAGATTTTAAAACATGAACTTCACCTATCCTTAGGTGATAACCACAACGAGAACATCAAGTTCGAATCCGCTTTGAAAATTAAACATCTGTTTTTGGATGATGGATTACTAGGTTTTGAACCCTCTATTGTAAGGTTTTGAACCCACTGTTATATGGTTTTGAACCCCTTTGAGTTTTCAAAATCTCGTCAAGGTTTTGGGTTTTAAATAGTGTGGACACGTGCAAACTGGAAGAGTGAATGCCTGTACCCTGGGTTTTCTGTCTAAGGCTAGAGTGTTCGTACAAATCCACATAATCGGACCAGTCACTCTTACCTGGGAACTCTTGGGGTGAGTGTTCACTTATAGGCGAGCATGTCTTCGCGATACATTATTTTTGACCCATTTACTTTGATTAGTCACTGTGTGTCGTTTGCTTGCTTTGTGATGCGGACGAATGACCACCATCTTTGCTTTTGTTGATTTTGTTTCATCTCATTCTCTTCATCCAATCATCTCACTCGTTTCCTTTCATGTTTTCCTATTTAAGAATGCCTCCTCGATGCGAAAACCAGATAGCGACTGCCGAACTGGCAGAAATCATTGCGCAGCAAATGGCTGCTGCATTCCCAAACCTCTTTGCTCAATGGAACCAATCCAACAACAACAACAATGCTCCATGCAATTTAAAGAGTTTCAATTCGGCTAAACCACTCAAGTTTAGTGGTACTGAAGGAGCAACTGGGCTCCTACAATGGTTCGAGAGCATTGAGAGTACGTTTCGTCATGTGCAGTGTCCTGACAATCGCAAGGTCGAGTTTTCTTCGAGTGTGTTTCAGAAGAGGGCTCTTACGTGGTGGAACGGGGTTATGAGAGATCGTGGTGCAGAATTTTCTCTAGCACAGACATGGGCTGAACTTAGGGCCCTTATGATGAGGGAGTTCTGTCCTCGTCATGAATAGCGAGCTTTGGAGAGAGAGTTTGATGACTTGAAGCAAGATAGTGGCGAGCACAGGGCGTATACTGATAGGTTTGAGGAGTTGAGTCTGCTTTGCCCAACAATGGTTACCCCACTCGACAAGGCTATCGAAAGGTACATCGATGGTCTACCTGACTCAGTACAAGACATCATTACTGGTAGTAACCCTACCACACTCCGTCAGGCGATCGAGTTAGCAGCGAAATTGACTGAGTCACAGGTTCGAAAGTGAAAGCTGCATAAAAAGGGTGACAAGGGTAAGAAGCAGGCGTCTGACAAAGAAGATAGCAAGAAAGGTCAAAACAAGAAGGGAAAGGATTCTGGTTCCTCAAGGGGGTCAAGGAAGCGTAAGGCTTCCCAAAATTTTGTTGTCACTGCCCAAGTTAACCAGGCAGCTCCCAACCAACCCGCACAGCCTCCAGCGAAGAAACCTTATGCAGGAAATGCACCTTTGTGCAATAGATGCAACAGACACCATCAGCCGCAACTTCCGTGCCGTTTCTGTACTAACTGTGGGAAGTCAGGTCATCTTGCTGATGTTTGTTATTTTGCTCAGAATCAGGCAGTTCAGAACCCGGCTCGACAAGTTGCTCAGCCTCCTGCTCAGCAACAGGGTCAAGCTGCACGACCACACTACCCACCAGGTTCTTGTTATAACTGTGGGGATCTGACCCACTACCGTAATCAGTGTCCAAGATTGGTGAATGCTAATCCAAATCAGAATCAGGCTCAGGCTCGAGGTCGAGTCTTCAACATGAATGCACAAGAGGCACAAGCAGACAATGAAGTGGTGAACGATACGTTCTTTATTAATAATCAGCCTGCATCTGTTCTTTTTTATTCGGGTGCTGATAAGAGTTTTGTGTCATTATCTTTTGAGCCATTGCTTCGCGTGTCTAGAACGAAACTAGGAAAACCCTTGGCAGTAGAGGTTGCTAGTGGTGAACCCATTGTTCTTGATTCTGTTCTTCGCAACTGCCAGTTGAACCTCAACGACCATCTTTTTCCTATTGACCTCACGCATATGCAACTTGGAAGCTTCGACGTTATTGTGGGTATGGATTGGTTAGCCAAGCATCGCGTAGAGGTAGTTTGTTTTGAGAAGATTGTTCATGTGCCGCTTTCGACAGGCGAGATCCTACAGGTTCGTTGTGAGAAACCTGCCGATGGTCTCAAACTCATGTCTTGTTTCAAAGCTCGGAAGTATCTGCGAAAGAACTATGTTGTGAGACCTGTGTCACTTCAACCATCAAACAAATTCCAAACCAATGAAATATTGTATTTCATACTTGGGATTTGTATAAATATGTGTATCGTTTGCACATATCAATTCTTGTTCGATTTCGGGCTCTAAATCGCTTTCTGAAAGGTTATACGCGCACTGATGCGTAAATATAACCAGTTTAATGCAACGAACACTCCGGGATAGTGAAATAGGCTTCACATACCTTAAATAATCTTTACATAACTTAGAAATAAGTTTTGAAGGCTTTGGTATGGCAAAATCAAGTTAAATCGCTTACAGGGACTAAATTCGACAAACTGTGAAAGTATGCCGATTTGAACTGTAACAGACGTTCCAGAACATGACCATGAGTTAAACATACCATAAATGTCCTTTACATAGCTTAGAAATAGGCTTTGAGAGGTTCGGTGTGCTAAAATAAACTTTTGGGTCATTCAGGGACTAAAAGCGTCAAAAAGTGCATATGTTTGCACTTTCGCGCATAACTTACGTTCTGAATACATACGGATATCCAAAAATTTATGAAAGCACTAAAATATTTTATTTTAGTTTTTGGCATGAGAAAAATCCGTTCGTCGCGAAATTTGGATCGTTTTTCGCGCTTATGCGCATTCCGTCGTAATTAAGCGAACATCGTGATCGTACGACCAAACGAACCGACATCCGGGATATTTTTGAGCATGTTTCATGTCCACAATGTTTAGGCTTCATTTTAGGGCCTTGAAAATGGCTTAACGAGCCTTAAACATGTCGGAAATGGCCTTAATGCACAACGGGGACTGAATTGGAAACTGGTTGCTGATCAGAAGGACCTTAGCGTGACACCTAGCCCCCTTGGCGTCACGCGAGGCCCCTTCTGATCAGAAAAAGCCATTTTAACAGCTGTTAACAGCTTTTTAGCACTCCCAACTCAATTCCACTTGTTCTTTCCTGATGTTGGGGGGCCAATGTGATGTACATGAAGTTACCAACAAGTGTAGGGATGTGATTAAATCACAGTTTACGAGAAACGATCCTAACGGTGGTCCATTTCCTATAAATACCCATCAAGTTCACTTGCAAAACCCACTTGAAATCTGAGAATTCTCTAAGTTGGGGTGTCTTATCACTTCATACCTGAGAATACTTGGAAGTTCAATCTTACGGGGACCCTTTGTAAGTGTTCTTTCATTCTTTTCATTCGTTTTAGCGTTAAAGTCAAACTTTGTTTGACTTTCTGCATTGACCAGTTTATGGTCAATGCGAAGTTCGTTTGAACTTCATAACGTGAGCGTGATCACAATGGTTATAGTCCCTAGTGACTATACCTACTGATTACCACGTTATCTAGGCTTAGTGACGAGTCGTAGTTTCGGCCAAAATGTGTGTTAATGCGTATTTTGTAACCAAACTACTTATAGGTATCAAAACCGTTTGTTTTGATACCAAACCTGTTTTCTAAACTTAGTTAAGCATGTTTTAACATGCTTAGCTCGTCACTTTTAGTTTAGTGCTTATATAGGGTCGTAAGGTAAGCGATCTAAACAATCGCTTATGCTTCCGAACCCGACCCGTTTGGTCGATCATTAGGATCCGACCAAGCACATTAGGTGACCATAGTATATAGGGAATATCCTTCTGAGGTTATACCTTATGGTCACTTCCATTAAGTAGTTGTATGATAGGTAGTTTATATGCCTTAGGTAAATTACCAAAATGCCCTTTTTACGCCAAAATTCATTTTAAGCATATGTAACATAACTTTTGGTATCTAAACTGATTTGGTAACAATATTAGACATGTTAAGGCATATTTTACTTATCATAGGACTAGTTAGGCTTTCCGAACGCGTTTCACGCGAACGACGCGTTAAAGTAGCATAAGTTACCTAAACGGGTCGTAATGGGTCGTAAGCACTTAGGTTAGGTTTCATTTAGTTTGTAGGCTTCGTTAAACCATACTACATGAGTTCCCATACTCATTTCGTTTACGAGCCCTCATTCTATCCGATCTTCCGATTTAGGTCCGGTTTATTAACATACTTACCTATATTAGGTGCCGTTTGATATCCGTGATCTCTAGCATTGTTTGGTTGTTACTCAAGGACTACTAAGCAATCTCAAGTGAGTACATGGACCCCTCTTTTACTGTTTTCCAAACATTTTGTGGTGAAACACATGTGCCTACTTGTTACTTTCATGCTTTCCTGTTTTCACATCATATACTTGCTATGTTCATTAGTACATTTATAGTACATGATTTCATTGTGTTTTATGCTATGTATGCCCATTGTGTGCGTACTTAGTACATTGTTTTACATTACATTTATACTATGTATGCCCATTGTGTGCCTACTTAGTACATTGTCTTACATTACATTTTATGCTATGTATGCCCATTGTGTGCGTACTTAGTACATTATCTTACATTACATTTTATGCTATGTATGCCCATTGTGTGCGTACTTAGGACATTGTCTTACATTACATTTTATACTATGTATGCCCATTGTGTACGTACTTAGTACATTGTCTTACATTACATTTTAGTACATTGTCTTACATTACATTTTATGCTATGTATGCCCATTGTGTGCATACTTAGTACATTGTTTTACATTACATTTTATGCTATGTATGTCCTTTGTTGCATACTTAGTACATTGTTTTACATTACATTTTATGCTATGTATGTCCTTTGTTGCATACTTAGTACATTTGTTATTCATCACATGCTTACATTTTGACATTGATATACACAATTCATGATTTGCATTAGACATAGACATTAGACATGGTTTTCACACAAACATTTTGACATTTGATTATACATAAACATTTTACATTGGTGGTTTGGTTTGAGTAAGTGATTTAAGTAACGAGGCGTGTGTAATATGATACAAGCATGGTGGATACGCCGCTGGTACTTTTTATATATAAGTGTTTGTATGGTATTACATATCCTAGCGTTATTTGAATCATTTCAATTTAAGACATATAACATTTTATACAAATAAAATACTTTTCACAAGACATTGTTTTACAAAACAACTTATCTTATACAAACTCATTTTACTTGGTTATTCATTTAACCATACATTATTCTCTTATTTATACATATCATCTGATCTTATTGCTTTTCAAATGATTTACAAGACAAAGCAAATTACAAGGTTCATGACTAAACATTTTCTTAAACTTTCAAGTCATGAATCCTATTTTGACAAAACCTATGTATCTCACAGGCATTTTTATGCTGACGTACCTATTTTCACATGTGTTTTCAGGAGTTGACGCATAGGACTTATCGAGACATACTTAGGCGGACATGTGCCTTAGTGACTTAAAACGAGACAAGAACTAGTTAATTTATGTTATGTACTCTTTATTTCTTGTTTAAAGACAATGTAACTCGCTTGTTTGATGAATAAAACGAAACTTTAATTTCCATGGTTGTGAAACATTAATTCTGTTACAACACTCCCCGACGTTTCCGCCACGTTTCGTTGTTTTACGTGGTCAGGGTGTGACAGAAAAGATGGCATCAGAGCCAATGGTTATAGGGAATTAGGTTATTAGTAATGCTTTGACCTGGTCTATAACCTTCCTAGGACCCTAACGCGAGTTTACTTGCGTTTAGTCATAAAACAATACCGTCACCTATCTTTAGGCGACGACCACAACAAGAACATAAATTTCAAAACCGCTTTGAAAACCAATCATCTGTTCTAGGATGATTGATTACTAGGTTTTGAACCCTCTGTTATAAGGTTTTGAACCCCTTTGATTTTTCAAACTCTCGTCAAAGTTTTTGGTCCTAATAGTGTGAACACGTGCAAACTGGAAGAGTGAATGCCTGTACCCTGAGTTTTCTGTCTAAGGCTAGAGTGTTCGTACAAATCCACATAATCGGACCAGTCACTCTTACCTGGGAACTCTTGGGGTGAGTGTCCACTTATAGGTGAGCATGTCTTCGCGATACATTATAAGGGTCTATTTGCTTTGATTCAGCCTTTGTGTGTCATTTGTTGCTTCATGGTTCAAACAAATGACCATCACCCATGATTTTGGTCAGTAATTGTAACATCCTACTCTTACCCAATGCCATTTCATTTGTTTTCTCTCTTATTTCCCCTTTTAGAATGCCTCCACGACGCGAAAATCAGGTATTTATTGAAGAGCTGGCAACTGTCATTACACAACAAATGACTGCTGCAATCCCGAACATCATCGCTCAATGTAACCAAGCCCTCAACAACAATAATGCCCCCTGCAACTTCAAGACGTTCAACTCAGCTAAGCCATCAAAGTTTTCTGGGTCTCAAGGAGCGACTGCACTTCTGCAATGGTTCAAGAATCTAGAGAGCACCTTCAGGCATGTTCAATGCCCAAATGAGCGAAAGGTAGATTTCGCATCTGGTGTCTTTGAGAAACGGGCTTTGACATGGTGGAATGGTGTGATGAGAGATAGAGGTGCCGATGTGGCACTGGCTCAAACGTGGGAAGAGCTTTGAGCTCTGATGATGAAGGAATTCTGACCTCGTCACGAGATCAGGGCCTTAGAAATGGAATTCGACGATCTTAAGCAAGACAGCGGTGAACATCGAGCATACACTGATCGATATGGGGAGCTGAGCCTGTTGTGTCCTACCATGGTTAATCCTTTGGATAAGGCGATCGAAGAATACATTGATGGTCTCCCTGACTCAGTTCAAGACATTGTTACTGGTAGTAACCCCACTATGGTTAGGCAGGCCATCGAGCTAGATGCAACCTTGACTGAATCTCAGGTCAGGAAAGGCAAACTTTTTCGGAAAGGCGACAAGAAACAAGCAGCTAATGTTCAGGAGGAAACCAAGGAAAGCAAAACCGAACCTTCTAAGAAGCGTAAGGCTTCGCAGAATTGTGCGATTGGTGCTCAACCCAACCAAAACACCCGCAACCAACCAACTCAACCTCCTGCAAGGAAACCTTATGCCGGTACTGCACCAATATGCAATAAATGTAATGCACACCACTTAGCTCACCTACAGTGTCGTTTATGTGCATCATGTGGGCGACTCGGTCACCTGGCAAATGCTTGTCGATTTATCCCAAACCAAGGTGGTCCAAACCAACCTCAAGTAAATCCTGCTCAAGCTCGTTTTCCACCAGGTCCTTGCTTCAACTGTGGCGAGATGGGCCATTTCCGAAGAAATTGCCCAAAGATTGCTAATGCGAATCCAGCGTAGGGATGAGCATCGGACCAACTAAAAGACAATGTTGCTTAGAAATAATCAAGCCTTATGTATTATTTCCTTTTGTTGTCAAGGTCCATGAAACAGTTGTTGTTGTTTATAAATAAATCTTGTTATTTTACATTGCAATGTACAAATGTGATGGCATGTATAAACAACGTATCCCCTACAATACCGACAATCAAGGAGCCGTATTCCTTGAAGAACAGATTACCGCCCCCCCCCCCCAAAAAAAAAAATCTTTCCATTTTATAATCTCTTGCGATTTCCCACAAAAATTCTAAGTACCCGTTTCTTCCTAGGAAACGAAGTACAAGGCGCAAGTTACAACTCTGTACGAATACCCAAAGTACCACTATAAATTCTTCATAGGGTACCTAAGGGTATTTCCGTATATCCTAAAATTATTGTACCTTAATTCGAATACTGCGTTTTCTTGAAAACAAAATCGAAATTTTGGTAGATCATTCTATCTTTATAGATAGATTCTTGAAAATGATTAAAGTGCCAAATGAAATCCACGGATTGGATTCCTGGCGTGCTTTAAGTATCCGCGTCCAAAGATAACAAATTAAAGGCTAAATTAAACAATTATGTGATTATGTGTTCCCTTTTTGTGTTTTTGTATGATCCAAAATTTGTTTATCAAAATCCTTGTAGAATCTTCCATATGTTTGTATAAGGGATTCGTAGTAGGATATCCAACGATACTATCTTAAATCCTTAATGGACTTCTACGTTGTAGTTAAGTCCCTTGGATTATAAAGTACTATTCCAAAGTTTAAAGACATCCCTCGTCGATGTAGTTAAATATTCCTCTTGGGTAGTTTAGTTAAAGAGATCCTTCATCGATCTAAGTTAAAGAGATTGGTTCGACAATCTAGTTAAATATATCATGTGTTGATATAGTTAAAGAGGCCCTCTGGTGGTCTAGTTAAAGAGATCCTTCGTCGATCTAAGTTAAAGAGATTGGTTCGACAATCTAGTTAAATATATCATGTGTTGATATAGTTAAAGAGGCCCTCTGGTGGTCTAGTTAAAGAGATCCTTCGTTGACCTAGTTAACTAGATTGGTTCGGCAATCTAGTTAAAGATATCATGTGTTTATGTAGTTAAATAGGCCCTCGGGTGGTCTAGTTCAAGAGATTGTTCATTGATCTAATCCTTTGGTGACCTAGTTAAAGAGGCTCTATTGCAGTCAAGTTAAATCACCACAGGATTATTCGTTTGATTTTTTTCCCCATACGCATTATGAAATGAATTGTGCGGACTGTGCAAGGAATTACGTAATTATGGAGGCCTACATAATTATGGAATTCAGTGCACAGAAACCACAGGAAGTTTTGTCATGTGTTAAGACCTATAGTGACAAAAGTAATGATACGGGAGAAGTCTTGGACTTTGACCGATGTCATTTTATCTTACACTTCCCAATCAGGAATTCAAGTTTCCTATGATAAGTCTTCATGGGAAACGTTCTCCTATCCATAGTTTGAAACTCCATGTTTTGTTGCCATAGGGACTTCACTTTGAGGGATTGACAATTTCGATAAGAACCCTATCATGGCCCAGAGTTCTACTTAGGGATCAAGGGGTTCATTCAAAGCGAAAACATCACCGTCGTCCTCACATGTTTCTCCTAAAATTAAATTTTGGGATGAAATTTCCTAAAGTAGGGGAGACTGTGACACCTGTGTAACTTCAAATCAAACAAATTCTAAACCAATTAAATATTGTATTTCATACTTGGGATTTGTATAAATATGTGTATCGTTTGCACATATCAATTCTTGTTCGATTTCGGGCTCTAAATCGCTTTCTGGAAGGTTATACGCGCACTGATGCGTAAATATAACTAGTTTAATGCAACGAACACTCTGGGATAGTGAAATAGGCTTCACATATCTTAAATAACCTTTACATAACTTAGAAATAAGTTTTGAAGGCTTTGGTATGGCAAAATCAAGTTAAATCGCTTATAGGGACTAAATTCGACAAACTGCGAAAGTATGCCGATTTGAACTGTAACAGACATTTTGGAACATGACCATCAGTTAAACATACCATAAATGTCCTTTACATAGCTTAGAAATAGGCTTTGAGAGGTTCGGTGTGCTAAAATAAACTTTTGGATCATTCAGGGACTAAAACCGTCAAAAAGTGCATAAGTTTGCACTTTCGCGCATAACTTACGTTCTGAATACATCCGGACATCCAAAAATTTATGTAAGCACTAAAATATTTTATTTTAGTGTTTGGTATGAGAAAAATCCGTTCGTCGTGCAATTTGGATCGTTTTTCGCGCTTATGCGCATTCCGTCGTAATTAAGCAAACATCGCGATCGTACGACCAAACGAACCGACATCCAGGATATTTTTGAGCATGTTTCATGTCCACAATGTTTAGGCATCATTTTAGGGCCTTGAAAATGGCTTAACGAGCCTTAAACATGTCGGAAATGGCCTTAATACACAACGGGGACTGAATTGGAAACTTTGGAAACTGGTTGCTGATCAGAAGGACCTTAGCGTGACCCCTAGCCCCCTTGGTGTCACGCGAGGCCCCTTCTGATCAGCAAAAGCCATTTTAACAGCTATGAACAGCTGTTTAGCACTCCCAACTCAATTCCACTTGTTGTTTCCTGATGTTGGGGGGCCAATGTGATGTACATGAGGTTACCAACAAGTGTAGGGATGTGATTAAATCACGGTTTATGAGAAACGATCCTAACGGTGGTCCATTTCCTATAAATACCCATCAAGTTCACTTGCAAAACCCACTTGAAATCTGAGAATTCTCTAAGTTGGGGTGTCTTATCACTTCACACCTGAGAATACTTGGAAGTTCAATCTTGCGGGGACCCTTTGTAAGTGTTCTTTCATTCTTTTCATTCGTTTTAGCGTTAAAGTCAAACTTTGTTTGACTTTCTGCATTGACCAGTTTATGGTCAATGCAAAGTTCGTTTGAACTTCATAACGTGAGCGTGATCACGATGGTTATAGTCCCTAGTGACTATACCTACTGATTACCACGTTATCTAGGCTCAGTGACGAGTCGTAGTTTCGGCCAAAATGCGTGTTAATGCGTATTTTGTAACCAAACTACTTATAGGTGTCAAAACCGTTTGTTTTGATACCAAACCTGTTTTCTAAACTTAGTTAAGCATGTTTTAACATGCTTAGCTCGTCACTTTTAGTTTAGTGCTTATATAGGGTCGTAAGGTAAGCGATCTAAACAATCGCTTATGCTTCTGAACACGACCTGTTTGGTCGATCATTAGGATCCGACCAAGCACATTAGGTTACCATAGTATATAGGGAATAACCTTCCGAGGTTATACCTTATGGTCGCTTCGTTTAAGTAGTTGTATAATAGGTAGTTTATATGCCTTAGGTAAATTACCAAAATGCCCTTTTTTCGCGAAAATTCATTTTAAGCATATGTAACATAACTTTTGGTATCTAAACTGATTTGGTAACAATATTAGACATGTTAAGGCATATTTTACTTATCATAGGACTAGTTAGGCTTTCCGAACGCATTTCACGCAAACGACGCGTTAAAGTAGCATAAGCTACCTAAACGGGTCGTAATGGGTCGTAAGCACTTAGGTTAGGTTTCATTTAGTATGTAGGCTTTGTTAAACCATACTACATGAGTTCCCATACTCATTTGGTTTACGAGCCCTCATTCTATCCGATCTTCCGATTTAGGTCCGGTTTATTAACATAGTTACCTATATTAGGTGCCTTTTGATATCCGTGATCTCTAGCATTGTTTGGTTGTTACTCAAGGACTACTAAGCAATCTCAAGTGAGTACATAGACCCCTCTTTTACTGTTTTCCAAACATTTTGGGGTGAAACACATGTGCCTACTTGTTACTTTCATGCTTTCATGCTTTCCTGTTTTCACATCATATACTTGCTATGTTCATTAGTACATTTATAGTACATGATTTCATTGTGTTTTATGCTATGTATGCCCATTGTGTGCGTACTTAGTACATTGTTTTACATTACATTTTATACTATGTATGCCCAATGTGTGCGTACTTAGTACATTCTCTTACATTACATTTTATGCTATGTATTCCCATTGTGTGCGTACTTAGTACATTGTCTTACATTACATTTTATGCTATGTATGCCCATTGTGTGCGTACTTAGTACATTGTTTTAGATTACATTTTATACTATGTATGCCCATTGTGTGCGTACTTAGTACATTGTCTTACATTACCTTTTATGTTATGTATGCCCATTGTGTGCGTACTTAGTACATTGTTTTACATTACATTTTATACTATGTATGCCCATTGTGTGCGTACTTAGTACATTGTCTTACATTACATTTTATGCTATGTATGCCCATTGTGTGCATACTTAGTACATTGTTTTACATTTCATTTTATGCTATGTATGTCCTTTGTTGCATACTTAGTACATTGTTTTACATTACATTTTATGCTATGTATGTCCTTTGTTGCATACTTAGTACATTTGTTATTCATCACATGCTTACATTTTGACATTGATATACACAATTCATGATTTACATTAGACATAGACATTAGACATGGTTTTCACACAAACATTTTGACATTTGATTATACATAAACATTTTACGTTGGTGGTTTGGTTTGAGTAAGTGATTTAAGTAACGAGGCGTGTGTAATATGATACAAGCATGGTGGATACGCCGCTGGTACTTCCTATATATAAGTGTTTGTATGGTATTACATATCGTAGCGTTATTTGAATCATTTCAATTTAAGACATATAACATTTTATACAAATAACATACTTTTCACAAGACATTGTTTTACAAAACAACTTATCTTATACAAACTCATTTTACTTGGTTATTCATTTAACCATACATTATTCTCTTATTAATACATATCATCTGATCTTATTGCTTTTCAAATGATTTATAAGACAAAGCAAATTACAAGGTTCATGACTAAACATTTTCTTAAACTTTCAAGTCACGAATCCTATTTTCACAAAACCTATGTATCTCACAGGCATTTTTATGCTGACGTACCTATTTTCACATGTTTTTTCAGGAGTTGATGCATAGGACTTATCGAGACATACTTAGGCGGACCTGTGCCTTAGTGACTTAAAACGAGACAAGAACTAGTTAATTTATGTTATGTACTCTTTATTTCTTGTTTAAAGACAATGTAACTCGCTTGTTTGATGAATAAAACGAAACTTTAATTTCCATGGTTGTGAAACAGTAATTCTGTTTCAACACTCCCCGACGTTTCCGCCACGTTTCGTTGTTTTACGTGGACGGGGTGTGACATATGTGGCCTTTTTGGCACATGTTGTAGCAGATAAGGGTAAAGGTAAGTCTATTCAAGATATTCCTATTGTTCGGGATTATTCTGAAGTATTCCCTGAAGAGTTACCTGGTCTACCTCCAGCACGCCAAGTCGAGTTCCGAATTGATCTCATACCTGGAGCAAATCCCATTGCCAGAGCTCCATATCGTCTTGCACCGTCTGTGATGCAAGAGTTGGCTAAGCAGCTTCAGGAGCTCTCTGACAAAGGTTTTATCCGTCCTAGCTTTTCACCTTGGGGTGCTCCCGTTCTTTTTGTCAAGAAGAAGGATGGATCTTTTAGGATGTGTATCGATTATCGTGAGCTTAACAAGCTTACCATCAAGAATCGATATCCCCTACCTCGCATTGATGATCTCTTTGATCAGTTACAGGGCGCTTCTTATTTTTCAAAGATTGATCTGCGATCTGGATATCACCAACTTCGTGTGCATGAAGAAGACATTCCCATGACAGCGTTTCGCACTCATTATGGGCATTATAAGTTCACAGTCATGCCATTCGGTTTGACTAATGCTCCTGCTGTGTTCATGGACTTAATGAATAGGGTCTGCAAGCCTTATTTGGATCAGTTCGTCATTGTTTTTATTGATGACATCTTGATATACTCTAAGACGCGAGCTGATCACGAGCAACATCTTTGTCTTACTCTGGAACTCCTAAAGAAAGAGCAACTTTTCACCAAATTCTCCAAGTGTGAATTCTGGCTTAAAGAAGTTCAATTCTTAGGACATATTGTCAACGAACAAGGTATTCATGTAGATCCCTCCAAGATCAGTGCGATTAAGGATTGGGATACACCTATTACTCCTACTGAAGTTCGTTCTTTTCTTGGTCTAGCGGGTTATTACCGCCGCTTCATTGAAAATTTCTCGAAGATTGCAGTTCCTCTAACTGCTCTAACTCAGAAGAACAGACCCTTTGATTGGGGATTCGAGCAAGAGGAAGCATTTCTGACTTTGAAACAAAAACTTTGCGACGCGCCTGTTCTAACTTTGCCTGAGGGCAATGATGATTTTGTCGTTTATTGCGATGCATCTAAATTGGGTCTTGGCTGCGTCCTGATGCAAAGAAACAAAGTCATAGCATACGCATCGAGGCAGTTGAAGATACATGAGAAGAACTACACCACTCATGATCTTGAGTTGGGTGCAGTTGTCTTCGCTCTTAAGATCTGGAGACACTATTTGTACGGTACAAAATGTGTGGTTTTCACGGACCACTAAAGTCTTCAGCATATCTTCAACTAGAAAGAACTCAACATGAGGCAACGACATTGGGTCGAGCTTCTAAACGACGATGACTGTGAAATTTGCTACCATCCTGGTAAGGCGAATGTCGTAGCCGATGCATTGAGTCGTAAGGAACGTACTAAGCTTCATTGTGTTCGTGTTCAATTTGTTATTCAAGCTCGATCTGATATGCAAGCACGCATTTCTCAGGCTTACCAATCTTGTGTTTCACAAGGTTTGATGGATAGGGAATTTCCCTATCACATAACACCTGATCTAGAACGGAAGGACAATGGATCGTATTACTTCATGGACCGTTTGTGGGTCCCAAGCCAAGATAACCTTCGCACCTTGCTTATGGATGAAGCCCATAAGTCTCGTTATTCTGTTCATCCTGGCTCAGATAAGATGTATAAGGATCTTCGTATTTAGTATTGGTGGCCGGGTATGAAGAAAGACATTGCCTTATATGTATCAAAATGCCTTACATGTCTTACGGTTAAGGCTGAACATCAGCGTCCTTTTGGTTTATTGGTGCAACCAGAGATCCCAGTTTGGAAATGGGAAAACATTACTATGGATCTCATTACCAAACTTCCGCGCACAAAGAAAGGTCATGATGCCATCTGGGTAGTTGTTGATCGTCTTACTAAGTCAGCGCATTTCTTGCCAATCCGTGAGAATTTTTCTGCTGACAAACTTGCTAAAATCTATGTGGATGAAATTGTAGCTCGACATGGTGTTCCTTTGAACATCATTTCTGACAGAGATGCTCGTTTCACTTCTCATTTTTGGAGAACCATGCAATCTGCTATGGGGACCCAACTTAATCTGAGCACAGCTTATCATCCGCAAACGGATGGTCAATCTGAAAGAACAATCCAGACTTTGGAGGATATGCTTAGAGCTTGTGTGATCGATTTTGGTGGTAGTTGGGATTCACATCTTCCGTTAATTGAATTCTCCTACAACAACAGTTATCACCCCAGCATTAACATGGCTCCTTTCGAGGCTCTCTATGGTCGAAAATGTCGTTCACCAGTCTGCTGGAATGAGATCGGCGAGGCTCAGCTTACTGGACCTGCCCTCATTTTAGAGACAACTGATAAGATTAAGAAAGTTCGTGATAACCTTCAGACAGCTAGAAGCCGTCAAAAGAGTTACGCGGACCCGAAACGCAAGCCCTTGGATTTTCAAGTTGGTGATCGTGTATTACTTAAGGTCTCACCTTGGAAAGGTGTGATTGGATTTGGAAAGAAAGGAAAACTTGCACTTAGATACGTTGGACCATTCAAGATCATCGAAAGAATCGGTAAGGTAGCCTACAGACTTGAGTTACCTCCTGAACTTGGAAATGTTCATCCAACCTTTCACGTGTCCAATCTCAAGAAGTGTTTAGCTGATGAGAACCTCCACATACCACTTGACGAAATTCGTGTTGATAAAACACTGAAATTTGTTGAGAAGCCAGTGGAAATCATGGAACGTGAAGTCAAGTGGCTTAAACGCAAGCGCATTCCATTAGTCAAAGTTCGCTGGGAATCTAAACATGGACCTGAGTTTACTTGGGAACGCGAAGATCAAATGAAGGCAAAGTACCCACATCTATTCCCACGAGTTTCCTCTAAATAAATTTCGGGACGAAATTTACACAAGTAAGGGAGACTGTAACATCTGTGCTTGTAATCATTGTGAATAGTTCAATTATCAATAAAACAATGTTATTTGATCCCAATGTTTGTTTGGTTATGTTTTACATTTTTCATGTTTTGACTTTTATTCAATTTCAAACTCTACATCGCTTTCTGGAGATTTATACGCAAACTGGTGCGTAAACGTAGCCAGTTTAATGCGAAAAATACTCCGGAAAATCAACATATACTTAACATACCTTAAATAACCTTTACATAACTTAGAAATAAGTTTTGAAGGCTTTGGTATGGCAAAAACAAGTTAATTCGCCTGCAGGGACTAAATTTGACAAACTGCGAAAGTATGCCAATTTGAACTGTAACAGACATTCCGGAACATGACCATAAGTTAAACATACCATAAATATCCTTTACATAGCTTAGAAATAGGCTTGGAGGTGTTCGGTGTGCTAAAATAAACTTTTGGGTCATTCAGGGACTAAAAGTGTCAAAAAGTGCACAAGTTTGCACTTTCGCGCATAACTTACGTTCTGAAAACATCCGGACATCCAAAAATTTTTGTAAGCATTATAATATTATGCTTTAGTCTTTGGCTTGTCAAAAATCCATTCGTCGCTCAATTTGGATCGTTTTTCGCGCTTATGCGCATTCCGTCGTAATTAACCGAACAACGCAATCGTACGGCCAAACAAACCAACATCCGTGATGTTTTCAAGAATATTTCATGTTACCTATGTCTTAACATCATTGTGGAGCTTGAAATTGGGTTTGACGGGTGTTAGAAGTGCCGTTACGCAACGAAACAAGGTGCAGGGACTGAAACTGACATTCTGCCAAACTTGATGGCTTACAGACCGTAAGCCATCACCCTTACGGTCCGTAAGCAGGGGTCAGATGCAGAAACTCATTTTGACTGCTGATTAACAACTTTTAAACACTCCAAAGGCCAATGCCACATGTTAATCCCTGGTGGTGGGGGCAAATGATGCACCATACCATTTCAACACATGTACGGATGATATTCGATCACGGTTTTCAAGAAACGATCTTAACGGTTCGAAGAATCCTATAAATACCCATCCATCCCAACCCCAAAAACCCACAAATCTGATCTAAATTCTCTAAGTTGAAGCCATTGCTTCATACCTGAGCTATTTGATCAATATTTACTAGCGGGGACCCTTTGTAAGTGTTCCTTCGTTCTTTTATCGCTTTCATAGTCCGAAAGTCAAACTATGTTTGACTTTCTGCATTGACCAGTTTATGGTCAACACGAAGTTCGGTTGAACTTCATAACATGAGCGTAATCACGATGGTTATAGTCTCTTGTGACTATACCTACTGATTACCATGTTATCAAGGCTCAGTGACGAGTCGTAGTTTCGGCCAAAATGCGCATTTACGCGTATTTTGTAACCAACTACTCTTGGGTATCAAAACCGTTGG
Organism: Helianthus tuberosus; assembly: GCA_030545235.1. Taxonomy (NCBI): domain Eukaryota; kingdom Viridiplantae; phylum Streptophyta; class Magnoliopsida; order Asterales; family Asteraceae; genus Helianthus; species Helianthus tuberosus. The sequence continues at coordinate 191,410 of JARYGA010057272.1, forward strand.
TTTTGATACCAAACCTATTTTCTAAACTTAGTTAAGCATGTTTTAACATGCTTAGCTCGTCACTTTTAGTTTAGTGCTTATACAGGGTCGTAAGGTAAGCGATCTAAACAATCGCTTATACTTTCGAACCCGACCCGTTTGGTCGATCATTAGGATCTGACCAAACACATTAGGTGACCATAGTTGTATAGGGAATAACCTTCCGAGGTTATACCTTATGGTCACATCGTTTGAGTAGTTGTATGATAGGTAGTATATATGCCTTATGTAAATTACCAAAATACCCTTTTCATGTGTAATTGGTAATTAAGCATATGTAACATAACTTTTGGTATCTAAACTGAGTTTTCAACAATATTAGACATGTTAAGGCATATTTTACTTATCATAGGACTAGTTAGGCATTCCGAACGCGTTTTACGCGAACGACGCGTTAAAGTAGCATAAGCTACCTAAACGGGTCGTAATGGGTCGTAAGCACTTAGGTTAGGTTTCCTTTTAGTATATAGGCTTTGTTAAACCATATTACACGAGTCTCCATACTCGTTTGGTTTACGACCCCTCATTCTATCTGATCTTCCGAATTAGGTCCGGTATATTAACATAGTTACCTATATTAGGTGTCGTTTGATATCCTTGATCTCTAGCATTGTTTGGTTGTTACTCAAGGACTACTAAGAAATCTCAAGTGAGTACATAGACCCCTCTTTTACTGTTTTCCAAACTTTTTTGGGGTGAAACACATGTGCCTACTTGTTACTTTCATGCTTTCCATGTTTTCATATCATATGCTTATTATGTTCATTAGTACACTTATAGTACATGATTTCATTGTGTTTATGCTATGTATGTCCATTGTGTGCATACTTAGTACATCGTTTTACATTACATTTTATGCTTTGTATGTCCATTGTGTGCATACTTAGTACATCGTTTTACATTACATTTTATGCTATGTATGTCCATTGTGTGCATAATTAGTACATCGTTTTACATTACATTTCATGCTGTGTATGTCCATTGTGTGCATACTTAGTACATTGTTTTGCTTTACATTTCACGCTTTGTATGTTCATTTGATTACATACTTAGTGCATTTTTTTCACATGCTTACATTTTTGGTATGACATTTGGTTTGTTCAAATGGGACAATATACATTCATTAACATTGATCACGCCGTACGTTAGTAGGTAGTGGTACCATAGGACTTGACAACTCCCGTTCCTGAACCCTAGGTTTGTTTGGGTGGAAGGAATGACCGAATTCGATAAACATAACATAGATAAACCTTTAATTTGTTTAAAGGTCTATCACCACAGTCACAAGGCTTGGATGTATGCATTTTCACAATACCGCATAGATGTTTGTATCAGTATAGCATGCATTTATTCCACAAAACATAACTTTAACTTAAACTATGTTTAATTCAATACACTGTTTTTGTGCATTTTACCTATGGTTTAGTTGATATATTTCACATGCCATACACGATATTTTTGGATACACATTATAACATTTACATTAAACATAAACATTTTGACATTGATATACACATTTGGTGATTTACATTAGACATGGACATTTGATATGGTTTACACAATAACACTTGACAATTGATTTATACATGAACAATTTACATTGGTGGTTGGTTTGGGCAAATGGTTTGAGTAATGAAGCGTGTGTAATATGATACAAACATGGTGGATACGCCGCTGGTACTTCCTATATATAAGTGTTTGTATAATATTACATATCATAGCGTTATTTAAATCATTTCACTATAGACATATTACATTTTACACAAATAACATATTTTTTCAAGACATTGTTTTATATAACTCATTTTACTAGGTTATTTCATTAACCATACACCTTTCTTTTATATAATCGGATTTCTTATCGAGTTTTCATATGATTTATAAAAGAAAACACTTAACAAGATTCATGACTAATTTTTATTTAACCTTTCTTCTAAAAACCCAAGTCATGAATCCTATTTTCACTAAACCTATGTATCTCACAGGCATTTTTATGCTGACGTGCCTATTTTCACATGTGTTTTCAGGAGCTGTCGCTTAGGCTGATGATCGTGACACTAGGGCGGACCTGTGCCTTAGAGACTTAAAATAAAGATAGAACTAGTTTAATTATGTTTTGAACTCTTTATTTCCTGTTTAAAGACAATGTAACACTCTTGTTTGATAAATAAATTATAACTTTGAATGCCATGGTTGTGAAACAATTAATTATGTTACAACACTCCCCGACGTTTCCGCCACGATTTGATGTTTTACGTGGTCGGGGTGTGATAGGTGAAGTGCATGTTTTAAAATCTAAACACAAGACAACTTGTGTTGGGGTCCTAGAAAGGTTATAGTCTAGGTCTAAGCATTACTAATAACCTAATTCCCTATAACCATTGGCTCTGATACCAACTCTTCTGTCACACCCCGACCACGTAGAACATCAAATCGTGGCGGAAACGTCGGGGAGTGTTGTAACAGAATTATTGTTTCACAACCATGGCATACAAAGTTATATTTTATTTATCAAACAAGCTAGTTACATTGTCTCAAAACAGGAAATAAAGAGTTCAGAACATAATTAAACAAGTTCTATCTTTATTTTAAGTCTCTAAGGAACAGGTCCGCCCTAGTGTCACGATCATCATCCTAAGCGACAGCTCCTGAAAACACATGTGAAAATAGGTACGTCAGCATAAAAATGCCTGTGAGATACATAGGTTTAGTGAAAATAGGATTTATGACTTGGGTTTTAAAAGATAGGTTTAATAAAAATTAGTCATGAATCTTGTTAAGTGTTTTCTTTTATAACTCATATGAAAACTCGATAAGAAATCAGACTATATAAAAGAACGGTGTATGGTTAATAAAATAACCAAGTAAAATGAGTTGGATAAAATAAACTGTTTTGTAAGACAATGTCTTGTGAAAATAAGTTGTTTTTGAAAATGTAATATGTCAAGTATTGAAATGATTTAAGTAACGCTACGACATGTAATATCATACAAGCACTTATATATAGGAAGTACCAGCGGCGTATCCACTATGCTTGTATCATATTACACACGCCTCGTTACTCAAATCACTTACCCAAACCAACCACCATTGTAAATTGTTCATGTATAAATCAATTGTCAAGTGTTATTGTGTAAACCATATCAAAATGTCTATGTCTAATGTAAATCACTAAATGTGTATATCAATGTCAAAATGTTTATGTTTAATGTAAATCATGAATTGTGTATCCAAAAATATCATGTATGGCAAGTGGAATACATCAACTAAACCATAGGTAAAATGCACAAAAACAGGTATTGAATTAAACATAGTTTAAATCAAAGTTATGTTTTGTGGAACAAATGCTTGCTATACTGATACAAACATCTATGCGGTATTGTTATAATGCATACATTCAAGCCTTGTGACTGTGGTGATAGACCTTTAAACAAATTAACGGTTTATCTGTGTTATGTTTATCGAATTCGGTCATTCCTTCCATCCAAACATACCTAGGATGTTAGGAACAGGAGTTGTCAATTCCTATGGTACCACTACCTACTAACGAATGGCGTAGCTAATGTTAATGAATGTATTTTGTCCCATTTAAACAAACCAAATGTCATACCCAATGTAAGCATGTGAAAACAATGCACTAAGTATGTAATCAAATGAACATACATAGCGTGAAATGTAATGTAAAACAATGTACTAAGTATGCACACAATGGACATACATAGCATGAAATGTAATGTAAAACAATGTACTAAGTATGCACACAAAGGACATACATAGCAAAACAATGTACTGTAAATCATGTACTATAAATGTACTAATGAACATAACAAGTATATGATGTGAAAACATGGAAAGCGTGAAAGTAACAAGTAGGCACATGTGTTTCACCCCAAAACAGTTTGAAAACAGTTAAAGAGGGGTCTATGTACTCACTTGAGATTTCTCAATAGTCCTAGGATAACCACCAAGCAATGCTAGAAGATCACGGAATCAAACGACACCTAATATAGGTAACTACATTAATAAACCGGACCTAAATCGGAAGATCGGATAGAATGAGGGCTCGTAAACCAAATGAGTATGGGGACTCATGTAATGTGGTTTAACAAAGCCCACATACTAAAATGAAATCTAACCTAAGTGCTTACGACCCATTACGACCCGTTTAGGTAGCTTATGCTACTTTAACGCGTCGTTCGCGTGAAACGTGTTCGGAATGCCTAACTAGTCCTATGATAAGTAAAATATGCCTTAACATGTCTAATATTGTTACCAAATCAGTTTAGATACCAAAAGTTATGTCACATATGCTTAAAATGAATTTTGGCGTAAAAAGGGCATTTTGGTCATTTACCTAAGGCATATATACTACCTATCATACAACTACTCAAACGATGTGACCATAAGGTATAACCTCGGAAGGTTATTCCCTATACAACTATGGTCACCTATTGTGATTGGTCGAATCCTAATGATCGACCAAACGGGTCGGGTTCGAAAGTATAAGCGATTGTTTAGATCGCTTACCTTACGACCCTAGACAAGCACAAAACTAAAAGTGACGAGCTAAGCATGTTAAAACATGCTTAACTAAGTTTAGAAAACAGGTTTGGTATCAAAACAAACGGTTTTGCTACCTAAGAGTAGTTTGGTTACAAAATACGCAAGAATGCGTATTTTGGCCGAAACTACGACTCGTCACTGAGCCTAGATAACGTGGTAATCAGTAGGTATAGTCACTAGGGACTATAACCATCGTGATTACGCTCACGTTATGAAGTTCAAACGAACTTCGCATTGACCATAAACTGGTCAATGCAGAAAGTCAAGCAAAGTTTGACTTTAACGCTAAAACGAATGAAAAGAACGAAAGAACACTTACAAAGGGTCCCCGCAAGTTTTATCTTCCAAGTAATCTCAGGTAGGAAGTGTATAAGCACAACCACTTAGAGAAAAACTCACAATTCAAGTGGGTTTTGCAAGTGAATCAAAGTGGTATTTATAGGATTTGGACCACCGTTAGGATCATTCCTCGAATACCGTGCTTTGATCTTGTCCCTACACTTGTTGCAACACTAAGGATACTCAAATTGCCCCCCCCCCCATTATCAGGAAAAGGCAAGTGCAAAAGGGTTAGGGAGTGCTTAACAGCTGTTTAGAAGTTTCTGATGTGCTGGGAGTCCCTTAGAGACTGTCACACCCCCAAAACCCACACGCGGAGTACTACCGCTTGGAGACGTGACATGACCAGGATCAAGCCACCAATCATAATTTCGGCCCACTTAAGTGATTTCGGCATATAGGTGTTTTCGGCTCTTAAGGTGTTTTCGGCTCTTAAGGGTTTTCGGCCAACATATGGATTTCGGCCACATAAAGGGTTTTCGGCATAATGTGATTTCGGCCCATGTGAGGGATTTCGGCCATAAGTGATTTCGTCCCATATGTTATGTATTACTAAACTGTTAATAATTAACTCAGTTAATTAACTCCGTTAGTGGTTAACTTTGCTGGGTTATTTAGTTTGTTAGTTTATTAACTTGATTTAAGTTGTTAACTCTGTTAAACCTATTATTTTAGTTAAGTAAAGCATGTGACACAGTTAGTTACTAATTCTGATGGATGTTAGCTCTGTTAGTTGATTTACATGGTTAACTACTATTCCTGTCAAGCATGCTAACAAATAACAATATTATATCAACTGTCGAACACATGTATGTGAAGCATGAATATTTTGAATGTGACTACCTGTTTATGTGTTGCATGATATGAACTGTCAAACACACTCTATGATATTACTATGACACTAGTTTCATGTGAAACATTTCGAATGTGAACTGATTGAGTATACGTGCACTATAGGACTTGACTGATTAATTGTGAGCACTTAACTTAGCATACCGAGCAAACAAGGTGAGTTCACACTCTTACCAAGGCATGGGATTCCCGGGGTTGGGAATGGGATTGAAGGAATGGATTTGTACTTACAATGTTACTAGACTATCTACCATCGTCCTCGGATGCGCAAGACACATACGTAAAACCTACGTATACTTGTACACATCACTGTCCTCAGTTGTGAAGGACACTTACGTAAAACCTACGTAAACTTATACTCATTACTGCCTCGGGTTGTGTCAGGCACTTACGTAAAACCTACGTAAACCCCCGCATACCCATGTCCTCGGTTGTGAAGGACACTTACGTAAAACCTACGTAAACTTTGTACGTACTACTGTTCTCGGTAAAAAGAACACTTATGGTTGCAAATAGTCTAGTGTATATGCAAACATGGGAAGCCCCCACTAATAGAACATATTATCGGCCCAGTATAGCCGCACATTACGAAACAAACTTGCATTTACGAACTTACTTACTGTGAACTCGCTCAACTATTTGTTGACTCTCTGTTACATGCCTTGCAGGACCTTAGGTACTTTTGGAGCTTGCACGGGAGGCACAGTCGTTGTGGACATGGATCGTGAATGTGTTGTTAAACATTATGACATTTTGTACTTAAACTTATGTTGGGTTTTACCTTATTGCTTCCGCTACACACTTGTTTATATTTGGTTTTGGAAACACCTATCGTATTGATGAATGACTTTTACTATATACTTATGTTCAATATGATTGGTGGCTTGATCCTGGTCATGTCACGTCTCCAAGCGGTAGTACTCCGCATGTGGGTTTTGGGGGTGTGACAGAGACCGTAAGGTTGAGGGCTTACGGTCCGTAAGCCATCAAGTTTGCTGAATTGTCATTTTTGGTCCCTGTTATGCATTAAAGCCATTTCCGACACGTTTAAGGCCCGTTAAGCCAAAGTTAAGGCCCTAAAATGATGCCTAAACATTGTGGACATAAAACATGCTTAAAAATATACCGGATGTTGGTTCGTTTGGTCGTACGATCGCGATGTTCTGTTAATTACGACGGAATGCGCATAAGCGCGAAAAACGATCCAAATTGCGTGACGAATGGATTTTTCTCATGCCAAACACTAAAATAAAATATTTTAGTGCTTACATAAATTTTTGGATGTTTGGATGTATTCAGAACGTAAGTTATGCGCGAAAATCCAAACTTGTGCACTTTTTGACGCTTTCAGTCCCTGAATGACCCAAAAGTTTATTTTAGCACACCGAACCCCTCAAAGCCTATTTCTAAGATATGTAAAGGATATTTATGGTATGTTTAACTTATGGTCATGTTCCGGAATGTCTGTTCTAGTACGAATCATCATACTTTCGCAGTTTGTCAAATTTAGTCCCTGTAGGCGGATTAACTTGTTTTTGCCATACCAAAGCCTTCAAAAAGTTATTTCTAAGTTATGTAAAGGTTATTTAAGGTATGTTAAGTATATGTTGATGTTCCGGAGTATTTTTCGCATTAAACTGATTACGTTTATGCACCCGTTTGCGTATGTTAGTGCAGTATGTCTATCGCCTCCGTCAATCTTAACCGTAGCAGAAACAGAAGAATTCTAGCATTTTATTGTAATATCTAGTAATAAAGGGCAAGGTGGAAAAATTGTAATTAAGGAGAAATCCTTATACCTTGGCCTATAAATAGGAGCCTAAGGGCTTACTTTTGTAACTTTTGGAGATCTTTCCTCATTTGGAGCTTTAGAGAAGATAGAGGCTAGAGAGAGAAAGTAGAGAGAGAAAGAGCTTCAAGTGATTCAAGGTTGTAACGATTTCAGATCTTTGAATAGAATCACGGTTAAAATTACTGTTCGTGTGTTCGGTCACGATCGTTGAAGGATTCCGCACTTCAAACGGTCGATTCGCAATCGAAACGGAGACGATTCCGGACCTAACAATTGGTATCAGAGCAGGTTGCTCGATTGCGTCAAACAACAAGATTTGTACCAGATTTCATCGTATTCGGATCTAAAATCGCATCAGAATTGTTCAATTTTTTCATCTTTTCATATTTTCACGTTTTTAACTGAAAAACGCAAAATTAATTAACTTTTTACGGTTAAAAACGGATAAAATTTGAATATGTTGTGCGAAATTCATTGATACACAAACCTACAAAATTTCAGAAGTTAATTCGAAGAAATTTGGGAGAAATCTGAAATTTTTTGATCGAAAAAATGATAAAAGTTGCTGTTGTTCATGCTGTTCTCCGCGCGGATGGCAATCCGTGCGGATGACCATCCGCATTGACCTTTGTTGACTATCCAGACGATTAAACAATCCGTGCGGATAACATGTTGCTGCTGTTGATGTCATACGCACGGATGACCATCCACGTTGACTAATTTTTGACCTAACCGTACGCATAGGTAGCCCGCACGTACAACTATCCGGGTTGACTATACATTGACCTATCCGCTTGGACACTTGTCCGCACGGATAGTAATACGTGTCACAATACCGCACGGATAAACAAGTCACTTTAGTCAATATTTTCAAGATTGTTAATCAACATTATCGTGTATCCAAGTGAGTGATTAATTCAAGAGGTGAGCATGTGAAGTTTCAGCAGGTCACGTGATTCCAGTATTGAATTTGTCTGTTTGTCATCATCATTAATCTAGGTTGCATGTGATTCTATATTGTTTGTCAAAGATTATCGTTTAAGTCATTGTCATCATAATAGTTTGTCGTCTTGTGTCATTTATAAACTAGGGCTTTGACAAGTCAACACACCATACGCACGGATAGCCCACCCGTACGTATAGCATCATTTGCCATACGCACGGATAGCATCATTCCCACCCGCACGGATTACTTTAAGTCATCCGTGTTGACTTGTTGACTTGCCATACGCACGGACAACTTGTACGCGCGGATAACATTCCCACCCGTGCGTATCACCACCCGTGCGGATCACCACCCGTGCGTATAACATCTTCCTGATCCTCATCCGCACGGATAACTTGTCTGCGCGGATAACTATACGTGTCTTGTTTTATCATTCATGCGAGCAACATAGTCAACATGTGTCAGTCTTAATAATAGCAATCAACTGTTGTTATCACGTGCATGATAATCAATTAAAAGATAACTCATTTGTCACGAGATTCATATCTGCTTTGTCAAGCACCGTTTATTGATACATGTGATCAATTGGTTTTAGTGTGGACATCAGATTTCATGTGATAAAGTGATCATTACATGTGAAGTTGTCTCGAGTAAAACAAATAACAATCTTGATCATTTCAAAGTTGTCTGCCACTTATTTGTTTGTTGAAATTAGACTTTCATGTGAAAGCGAGATTGACTTTCATCGATTGTGGTCAAAAGGTCAACGTGTAATCCAGTTAGACAACTCACTCGAAGTCAAAGAGTCAAAGTGCCAACCGATTAACTCAAGTTTTGTCAAGTGGCTTGTGTCAAAGAGTTGGATAGTTAACTCACCCGAACTACATTGAACAAGTCCACAAATCTTCGACACTAGTCTTAGATTAATTCCACGACACATATTTTCACATATTCACTTTGTTTTTGAACTGATTGTTTGATCGTTTGTTTGCAGATGAATTCGAGGTGATTTACAAGGTGCAAATTCCAAGAAGTTGAAAATTTGTGGACTTTGAGCTAAAAACATTTTTTTAAATCAAGTCACTTAATAAATAATTTGTGGTTAAAATGTTTGACGAACAGGAAAACACTAAACTTGAAAGAATTAATAGTTGGTTTGATATGAATTGGCAATATAGGAAAGAAGATGAGAAAAAGGATGCTTGGATTAAAAGATCTGAATACTTTTTGTGTAAAAAATTTGAAAAGTTTGATGATTTGAAAACAAGGTATTATGAATTGCTTGATAAGTTGGAAAGGTATGGGATTAAGATGACAGATGCTGAAAAGATATCAAAATTTGCAGATGCCTTACCTTTGGAATGGGATGAATTTTTGGGTAAACTAAAAAGGGATTCTAAGTTCTCAAAATTTAGTTCAAATGATTTCATCAGAGAGCTTAGAAAACACAATGATGAAAATGAGAAGAAAAATAAAGAGTTGATAGAGGAATTAGAAGGAAACTCAAAATATATAAGTTTGGATGTGATTCTTGAAATAATCAAAAGAATTAGAAATGGTCTTAGTGCAAGAAGTAGGATGAAATATGATTTCAAGAGAGGTTGTTTTTTAAATGAAGATTTGAATCCTGCTGATATGGTTAAAATTTTTCTTGCAGGAACGTCAAAGATTGAAGAATCAAAGAAGGTTGAAACTTCAAAATGTGAAGTTGTGTGCCCAAAATGCGAAAAATTCGAAGCAGACAATGTCAAACTCTTGAAGGATGTGGAGAGTTTAACATTGGAAATCAATCATTTGAAGGATGAGAAAAGATCTGATGATAAACAGATACTTGAAATGAGAGAAAATTGTGAGAAATTGGAATATGAAAATGTCAAACTATTGAGTAGTTTGGACAGTTTGACATTGAAAATCAAAAATTTAAAAGAAAATGAAAATGATTTTGAAAATAGAAAATTAAAAATTGAAAGAGATTTTCAAAGTCAAATAAAGATTTTAGAAGATGAGAAATCTATTTTTGGCAAAAATAACATTGAAAAACAAATTGCGATAAATTCTCATCTTGAAAAAATCATTCAGCTTGAAAAAGAAGCTGAAAGTGCTAGAAAAAGAGTCAATGACTTAGAAAATAAATTGAAAGGTTTTGTGAATGTTTCATCTGTACCAGATCTTGTATGTCCAAAACCGATCAATTCAGTTCCAATAAGTGACAATGTCACAAATTTTGACAAAGTCAAAATTGAAGATTGTGATGATAAATCTGATGATGAAAAAGAAAAAGAAGAAAAAAGAAAAACATTTTTGAAATTAAATGAAATCTTTAAAAATACTGTTTTACATTCTACTGAGAAAGGTGAATGCTCAACGCAAAAACCTGTAAAGAAGAACGTGGAACAGAAACAAAAAGATAAAAAATCGAAACATTTTCAAAAAGAAAATAAAAGCTCATCAGATCAGTCATCCAATCGTTATAAAAAAACACAAAAAGTTGAAAATTTAAACTCACAAAAAGTTGGTAATAAGTGGTGCAGATTTGACCACAGTGCTCAAGCGTCAAATCAAGCTTATAGGAGAAGTCATGAGTACTACAAATCAAATCAGTGTTATGATTTGAGTGTTTGGATTGATGGTGGAGATTGGTACGATAACAGGGTGTGTTACAACTGCGGTTTTCAAGGACACATTGCTGTTAACTGCCAGAGACAGAGATTTGAGACAAGGAGATGTTATGAATGCCAAATCAAAGGTCACATTGCAAGAGATTGCCCAATGAGATCAAAGGGAAGATTGAGGGCTGAATCTCAGAAAATGGCAATGAAATCAGTCAATGTCAAGCCCAAAGAACAGAAAGTTCAAGAACCAAAAGTTCAAGAACAGAAAGTTCAAGAAAAGAAAGTGAAGCTTTCACAAGGGCAAAAAGACAAACTGAGGAAGAAAAGAAAGAAGGCGAGAGAATATCTCGAGAGGATTTTGTCCTCAGATACAACTGGTAATCCGATAAAAAGTTCTGATGAATCGATTTCCTCAACTAAAAAGGCAAGTAAAACGGATTCATCAGATACAAATCTGAGGACGAAAGAGGGAAAGAAGAAGAAGAAAATGGTAGGTGATGAATCTGACGTCTCAAAGTCAGACAAGCCACCATCAGGCAATGAATCTGACAGGTCAAAGTCAGACAAGCCATGTGCAGGCAATGATTTTGGCTCGTCAAAGCCAGAGGAGCCTGTTGTTGAGATAAAATCTGAGAATTCAGGTTTAACAATGGATGGTGCAAATTTTCCATCATTGTTGAACAAGAATTCAAAATCATCCATGGCTGGTCAGGCTTGGGTGAATCTTTTCAAATAGAAAAACCTGACTTGCCGGAGTTCCCAGGTTGGTAAGTGTGGAACAGGAATCGACATATTTCTTGAGAAATTCACAGGTTGGTAACTGTGATATTTCGAATCACAAAAGACTAATCAAGGACATTAAGTTGTACTTGATTTATCTTTCCGATAAGTAGATAAAGGTAAACAATGTGATGAAACCCCAAGATTGTGAAAAGACAAACAAAACTAATTTTCCGGAAAAACCATTTGATTAAAACAAACTTAAGTGTTTTGAAATCTAAATGGGAAAATAGTTTGTTGTCAGAGGGAGTTCTGATTGTTTATGCCGAGTGAATGGCGAACTGAAGTGATTCGATATCAGTTTGTCACGTTTCTTGTATAGTTTGTTTTCAAATTTTCCTTTGAAAATCAAAAAATTGAAACATATTTTGATTTTAGGGGGAGAAAATTTAAAAAAAAAATAGAAAATTTGAAAATGTCAAAAACATTGAAAAAGAAAAAATGAGTTTTGTTGAGAAAAGAGGAAATGATAGTAAATCAGTTGGACTATCACAGCATGCTAAAGAATTAAAATGTCAAATGTGATAAACGGTCTCACTAAAGATGTGACGATAGGCTCAGCTAGACTAGTAGATTTGCGATAACGATACAAACTTAAATGAAAAAGCCTAGTTCTAGTGGAAAACATGGTTGAAAGCATAGTACTTAGTTTTGTCCTTCTTGACTGTGTGCCTGCTCAGTAATCGCTGATTGTCGAAAGACATAAAACTGGTTAAGTCTGTGAACTTTCACAACTTTGCTGAAAAGTCACTGTGATTGTGCAGTTTATTTTGCAAAGATTTAAACTTGTTTGATTTCTTTATTTTGTTTAAGCATTGGACATCCTCTGCGTATACGTGAGTATCGACCTGGATGTTATTGCCTAAACGTTCTGCTTTATTTTCTTTGGTGTTTCGTTTAAGATTTGGACCTCCTCTGCGTATACGGGAGTATCGACCTGGTGGTTAAAGCCTAAACAACTTCAACTTGTTTTATTTTCTTATTTTGTTTAAACATTGGACTTTCTCTGCGTATACGGAAGTATCGACCTGATTGTTAATGTTTAAACATTCTTCTTTGTTTTCGCACATATCACAGTTGATGAAAGTTTAAAGGCATTACTTGAGTCAGTGTATTGCATGATGAGGGGATATGCTGAGATCGTGGGGTCCATAAGAATTTAGTGCAAAAATAATATACCTTAACGTATCGGTAAGCATTTCGAAAGTTTTTAGATTGAGTTTAAGAGGACAACTATATCGTCAATCTACGTGAATCGTTTAGAACTTAAAATGATTAAAGCTTAACGGTGCTAGTGATTTGTCTCAAAAACTGATATGATCCTCTTACACAAACTCACAAAAATATTGTTTGTATATATTTCTTTACTGCATTTCTTTAAAACTCAAAATCCAAAAAGATTTTAGTGTGTTTTAGCATAAAGTTTTGAAAAATACAAAAAGATTTTCGACAACTGATGTTGGAAAGCTGATTTTCAAAATTCCAAGTGCTAAACATGATGAATTATATTGGGTTGGGAGAGTTTGTTGAAAACTTTGAATGTTATATACAAATGTCTTGAAAGATTGTGTGATTAGTTAATCAAGGTCATTTACTTGAACTTGATGTAACTATAACAGATTGATGTATGAATGATTTCTACCAAGTAAGTTTCTTAAACATAAGTGTTATAAATTTGTGAAACTTATGTTATGGGTAGAGGATTTGCAGGTTAACCAGGTTTCAAATCCTGAGCAGATGCAGAATAGAGCCAGGAATTGATCCTGAACTTGTGAACATGTGAAAGCCAGATTACGATCCCGACAGCTGAGTCTACGAGGGAGTCTGAAGACGAGCTCAACGCAAGAGGAAGCGTGGATTCAAGAAGCCAGATAACTATTCTGAAGGAGCTTGTATACGAAAAGCCAGGTGTCGATCCCAAAGCATGAAAGCTTGACGAAAGGGGGAGCCTGAAGAAAGAGTTTGCTGAAAGGGGGAGCTAAAGCTTAAGACAGATCCACCGGGATTCTGTTCAAGAAAGAGGGAGTCTATGTTGCAGTAGAGATGATAAAGCTTCAAGAAGACTCATAGAGAGAGAGAGAGAAACAAGTCGCTACGAGTTTGACTATAGATTGACTGCGGCAATATCCAAGGGGGAGTCTGTTAGTGCAGTATGTCTATCGCCTCCGTCAATCTTAACCGTAGCAGAAACAGAAGAATTCTAGCATTTTATTGTAATATCTAGTAATAAAGGGCAAGGTGGCAAACTTGTAATTAAGGAGAAATCCTTATACCTTGGCCTATAAATAGGAGCCTAAGGGCTTACTTTTGTAACTTTTGGAGATCTTTCCTCATTTGGAGCTTTAGAGAAGATAGAGGCTAGAGAGAGAAAGTAGACAGAGAAAGAGCTTCAAGTGATTCAAGATTGAATAGATTACTGTTCGTGTGTTCGGTCACGATCGTTGAAGGATTCCGCACTTCGAACGATCGATTCGCAATCGAAACGGAGACGATTCCGGACCTAACAGCGTATAGCTCTCCAGAAAGCGATGTAGAGTTTGAAATTAAACAAAAGTCAAAACATGAAAAATGTCAAACAAACAAACAATGGGATCAAATAACTTTGTTTTATTGATAATTGAACTGTTCACAATGATTACAAACACAGGTGTCACATGATCAATCCTATGCATCATTTCCTGAAACACATGTGAAAATAGGTACGTCAGCATAAAAATGCCTGTGAGATACATAGGTTTTGTTGATTTAGGATTCATGACTTATAAGTTTAAAGAAAAATGTTAAAGAAAAGTTAGTCATGATCCTTGTAAAATGTTTTCTTTTAAAAGTCATTTGAAAAGCGATGATTAAAATAGATGATATGTAAAGAATAATGTAAGGTTAAATGAATAACCAAGTAAAAATGAGTTTGTATGAAATAAGTTGTTTTGTAAAACAAATGTTTAGTGAAAATATGTTATTTGTGTAAAATGTGATAAGTCAAATACTGAAATGGTTTAAATAACGCTACGATATGTAATACTATAAAAGCACTTATATATAGGAAGTACCAGCGGCGTATCCACCATGCCTTTATCTTATTACACACGCCTTGTTATTTAAATCACTTACCAAAACAAACCATCAATGTAAAAATGTTTATGTATAGTCAAATGTCAAATGTTTATGTAAAAACCATCATATGTAAATCATGTAAGGTGTAAACAAATGTTATGTAGAGTGAATAAAAGCATTTATTGATTAAAAGCATTTATTCAACCCTATAAGAAAGTAATCTACAAAAATGAATTCGATAAAATATAATCAAAAGTTATGTTTTGTAAGATAATGCATGCTTTACTGATACAACCATTTATGCGGTAATGTTAAACGCCTACATTCAAGCCTTGAGACAGACGGATAGCCTTAGAGTGAAGGTTATCAAAGAAAAATGTTTTCGGATTCGGTCATTCCATCCACCCAAACAAACCTAGGGTTTTAGGAACGGGATTTGTCAAGTCCTATGGTACCACTACCTACTACCGAGCGGCATGATCGGTGTTAATGAATGTAATTTAGTCCCGTTAAACAAACCAAATGAAATACCGAATGTAAGCATGTTTTATGAAAATAATGTACCTAGTATGCTAAGTGAACATACAAGGTAGAGATGTAAAACAATGTGTCCATATGTTACGAGAACATATGCAACAGAGATGCAATGTTAAGCAAATGTACTAAGTATGCTAAGTTAACATACAAAGCAGAAAAGTCATGTAAAACAATGTGCTAGCATGTTAAGTAAACATACATAGCAAAACATAATGAAATCATGTACTAATAGTGTACTAAGGAACATAGCAAGTATATGATATGAAAACATGAAAAGCACAAAGTAACAAGTAGGCACATGTGTTTCACCCCAAAATGTTTGAAAAACAGTAAAAGAGGGGACTATGTACTTACTTGAGGGTGCTTAGAAGTCTTGAACAACAACCAAGCAAAGCTAGAGGGATCACGGAAATCAACGGCACCCTATACAGATAACTACATAAATAACCGGACCTAAATCGGGAGATTGGATAGTATGAGGTTTCGTAAACCAAATGAGTATTGGAACTCATATGATATGGTTTAACAAAGCCTACATACTAAAATGAAACCTAACCTAAGTGCTTACGACCCATTACGACCCGTTTAGGTAGCTTATACTACTTTAACGTGTCGTTCGGGTAAAACGCGTTCGGACCGCTTAACTAGTCCCATGATAAGTAAAATATGCCTTCACATGTCTAATATAGTTACCTAATCAGTTTAGATGTCGAAATTTTGGTTACATATGCTTAAAATGAATTTATGCGTAAAAAGGGTATTTTGGTAATTTACCTAAGGCATATAAACTACCTATCATACAACCACTTAAACGACGTGACCATAAGGTATAACCTCGGAAGGTTATTCCCTATACAACTATGGTCACCTAACGTGTTTGGTCAGATCCTAATGATCGACCAAACGGGTCGGGTTCGAAACTACGACTCGTCACTGAGCCTAGATAACGTGGTAATCAGTAGGTATAGTCACTAGGGACTATGACCATCGTGATTACGCTCACGTTATGAAGTTTAAACGAACTTCACATTGACTATAAACTAGTCAATGCAGAAAGTCAAACAAAGTTTGACTTTAACGCTAAAACGAATGAAAAGAACGAAGGAATACTTACAGAGGGTCCCCGCAACTTTGATTTTCCAAGTATTTCTCAGGTATGAAGTGTTTCACACTTCAACTTAGAGAAAATCTCAGAAATCAAGTGGGTTGCAAGAAAAGGGGTGGGGGTATTTATAGGAAAAGGACCACCGTTAGGATCGTTCATCGAATAATGTGCCTTGATCTCAACCGTACATGTGTGCCCCTTGTTTTGTGAAACCTTGGGTACCCCTAGAATGGCCCATAGTATCTAAAATACCATTTGCAACACTCACAAACAGCTGGAACAGGCTGGAAATGGTTGGAATCAACTTTCTGCGCATCTGGAAGTCTCACACGGGCCGCTTAAGGTTTAATGGGGGCTTACGCGGGCCGCCTGAGTCTTCTGATCAGCAAACAACTTTCAGAAATGACAGTTTCAGTCCCTGTTGTGTTTTAAGCTCCGTTCCGACATGTTTAGGGCCCGTTAAGCCAACCTTAAGGCCCTAAAATGATGCCTAAACATTGTGGACATGAAACATGCTAAAAAATATGCCGAATGTCGGTTCGTTTGGTCGTACGATCGCGATATTCGCTTAATTAGGACGAAATGCGCACAAGCGCGAAAAACGATCCAAATTGCGCGACGAATGGATTTTTCTTACGCCAAACACTAAACTAAAATATTTTAATGCTTACATAAATTTTTGGACATCCGGATGTGTTCAGAACGTAAGTTATGCGCGAAAATGCAAACTTATGCACTTTTTGACGCTTTTAGTCCCTGAATGAGCATAAAGTTTATTTTAGCACATCGAACCCCTCTAAGCCTATTTCTAAGCTATGTAAAGGATATTTAGGGTGTTTTTAACTTATGATCAAGTTCCGAAATGTCTGTTACAGTAAAAATTGACATACTTTCGCAGTTTGTCGAATTTAGTCCCTGTAAGCGAATAGACTTGATTTCGGCACACCAAACCTTCCAAAACTTATTTCTAAGTTATGTAAAGGTTATTTAAGGTATTTTAAGCCTATGTCACTGTTCCAGAGTGTTTGTTGCATTAAACTGGTTATATTTACGCATCAGGGCGCATATAACCTTCCAGAAAGCGATTTAGAGCCTGAAATCGAACAAGAGTTGATATGTGCAAATGATACAGATATTTATACAAATCCCAAGTATGAAATACAATATTTCATTGGTTTGGTATTTGTTTGATGGTTGAAGTGACACAGGTGTCACACCACTTCAAAAGAGACTGACCCCAGCTGAACCAGAACTAGAACAACAACAATCAGGGGAACGAAAACAATAATGGGGGTAACCATGATGGCAATGGTGCCAGGGGACGTGCTTTCGTGATTGGTCAGGGTGATGCGAGGAACGATCCCAATGTTGTGATGGGTAAGTTTCTACTGGATGACTTCTTTGTTTCAGTTTTATTTGATTCGGGTGCCGATACTAGTTATGTGTCCTTAAAAGTTAGTCAGATTGTTAAACGTACCCAAACACTTTTGAACACCAAGCACACTGTAGAACTAGTAAACGGTAAAATTCTTGACACCACACACATAGTTAAGGGTTGTAATCTTGTTCTAGCTGGTCATACCTTCTCTATCGATCTTATCCCCATCGTTCTTGGTAGTTTCAACATCGTCATTGGGATGGATTGGTTATCTCAACATCAAGCGGAGATTCTTTGCAAGGAGAAAATCGTCCGTATTCCTCATCCCAGTGAAGAACCTCTCGTGATTCATGGTGGCAAGAGTGGTGCAGTGGTGGGCATCATCTCTTTTCTTAAGGCCCAGAAGTGCTTACAAAAGGGCCACACAGCTATTCTAGCCCTCGTTACTGACACCTCAACGAAAGAGAAGAAGATAGAAGATATTCCTATCGTACACGACTTTTCTGAGGTATTTCCTGAGGAGTTACCTTGTCTTCCGCCTCATCGCCAAGTCGAATTTCAAATCGAGCTAGCTCCCAGAGCAGCACCCATAGCTCGCGCACCTTATCGATTAGCACCATCCAGTCTTTTTTGTGAAGAAGAAAGACGGTACCTTTCGAATGTGTATAGACTATCACGAACTCAACAAGGTGACTGTGAAGAATCGTTATCCTCTTCCGCGTATCGATGACCTGTTCGACCAGCTGCAAGGTTCGAGCTTCTACTCAAAGATTGACCTAAGATCAGGCTACCATCAGCTGAGAGTCCGAGACGAGGATATCTCGAAGACAGCATTCAGAACTCGTTACGGGCACTACGAGTTTCTGGTCAAGCCTTTCGGATTAACGAACGCACCTGTGGTCTTCATGGATCTCATGAACCGAGTATGCAAACCTTATCTGGATAAGTTCGTTATTGTTTTCATCGATGACATCCTGATCTATTCTAAGAGTCAGGAGGAACACGAGCATCATCAATGCTTCATTCTGGAACTTCTTCGAGCAGAGCAGCTTTATGCTAAGTTTTCGAAATGCGACTTCTGGCTTTGTGAAGTCCATTTCCAAGGCCACATGGTAAACGAGGATGGGATTCATGTGGATCCATCCAAGGTTGATTCGATCAAGAACTGGCCTGCACCCCATACACCAACCAAAATCCGCTAATTCTTGGGTTTGGCGGGCTACTACAGAAAGTTTATCAAGGATTTCTCAAAGATTGTGCAACCTCTCACTTCACTAACTCAGAAGGGCGTCACTTATCGTTGGGGTGATGCACAAGAATCCGCATTTCAGCACTTAAAGAACAGACTTTGTAGCGCACCTATTCTCTCATTGCCTGAAGGCACAGACGATTTTGTGGTTTATTGCGATGCGTCGATTCAAGGACTAGGTTGTGTGTTGATGCAACATGAGAAAGTCATTGCTTATGCATCGCGCCAACTTAAAGTTCACGAAAGGAACTACACTACACACGATCTGGAGCTGGGAGCTTTTGTTTTCGCACTCAAGATATGGAGACATTACCTGTACGGTACCAAGTGCACCATTTACACCGATCACAGGAGTCTCCAGCATATCTTCGAACAGAAGGAGTTGAACATGCGACAACGTCGATGGGTCGAACTCCTGAATGATTACGAATGCGCGATCAAGTACCATCTGGGCAAAGCCAATGTGGTGGCCCACGCCCTCACTAGAAAGGAGTCAAAACCTAAGCACGTGCGAGCGTTACAACTTACCATCCAATCTAGTCTTCCTACTCAGATACGAGATGCTCAGGTGGAAGCATTGAAAACAGAGAACATCAGGGCTGAGTCCCTGCGAGTATCGAAGAAACGGTTAGAACAAAAAAAAGACGGCGCTTACTACGTGACAGGGCGCATCTGGGTTCCACTATATGGTAATTTACGTGAGCTTGTGATGGATGAAGCACATAAGTCTCGTTGCTCAGTACATCCTGGTTCTGATAAGATGTACCACGATCTAAAAGCTACGTACTGGTGGCCTAGTATGAAAGCCAACATAGCAACCTACGTTAGTAAATGCTTGACTTGTGAGAGAGTCAAGGTTGAATACCAGAAACCATCAGGCCTACTTCAACAACCAGAGATCCCGACATGGAAATGGGAGCAAGTTTCCATGGACTTCGTTACTGGCCTACCTAGATCTCAACGAAGAAACGATACCATTTGGGTGATAGTGGATCGATTGACTAAGTCTAGACACTTTTTGGCTATCAAGGAAACGGGTAAGTTTTCTAGATTAGCAGAAGTCTATCTTAAGGAAGTTGTTTCGAGGCACGGGGTGCCAACCTCTATCATATCATAAATGACAGACCTCCAACAACCTGTGCTTTGTTGAGCGAGGATGTGACCCATCCTCCTCTGCCAGATGTTGTACTCATTTATTTTTAGCATAGGTGGTTTAAAAAGCGAGCCGATGTTGTTTTTATCATCTTGAGATTGTGACGTCATTCTTGTTGTTTTACAGACACTGAGAAATCAACTTTAATGGTGATTAATCCTTGCTCTGTTTTTCAATGGACGAACAAACGATCAGTATCAACTGTTATGAGCTGAACTATTTACGTCAAAATGATTATTAAATCAAATTTGACTGTCCAAGCTCTGATACCAATTGTTGGATCTGAGTTTGTTTTTGATTGTATTTTCGTTTGAAATTAAGATGGAAATGAAAGAGTTGTGCAGCGGAATTTAAGATGAAAACAAACTTTGCATACAATCAAACGAGAGTAATACTTTAATCAAACATCTTTACACAATGAATCGAAAGATTGAATTTGTTTCAACAACGATTACAATGATTGATGAATGAATGCAAACTCCCCCTCAGCCAGAGCTCAGTAGTTTGTTCGTGCAAAGAAGACGATGTTATGAAAGAGCTAATAGAACAGTACAAAGTACTGAACTATTTATAGGCACTTGCAAACCACTGAGCATCTTTAGCTGACATCACCATGAAAGTGACATCTAACCTCCTAACAAACTCTAACCTCTGATCTATACAAACACAGATGTACTAACAACTGCTATTACAATTTATTACATAAAAGACACTTAAACAGCTGCTGCTTCCTTCCACTGCTGTGAACCCAGCAGTGCTTGTCCGGATCAGCAGTACTTGACTCAAGGCAGTAGATTGAATCAGCATAGCTTTGGTCTTTCATCATTCTTTGACATTTGGCAGTAGATGCAAGGCAGCAGTTGTAGGTCAGCACTTAGTAAGATCAGCAGATAGGAGGTCAGCAGATATGAAACCACTTTCAAGGGGAGAGATTTGTATGAACCAACTGTAATCATCTGCTTATTCTGGATCCACTGCTCTGATCTAGTTTTGGCTTTAATTATCTGTTCCTCTGATAGGGTTCAATCCCAACAATCTCCCCCTGGAACAGATAATGCCAAAAGTCTTCCTTATTTGTGGAAATCTTTATTGCCTCATCAACAGTTCCCTTATCTGGCCTTTAAATTGTAATTCAAAGTCTAGGGCATCTGTATCTTCATCATCCCTGCTAAGTGGAAGATCAAGGAGATCCTGCAAATCTTCAAGACTCAGGCCAAGAGCTTGTTCCCTTGATATTTTCTCCACTCCTCCACCAGACCTGAGCAAAGTCAATACGCAGGTTTGTTTGTCAGTTTCCCACTTTTGTATTTTTGAGCCTGGTGGGTTTCTTGGGAGATGTTTATTTGCAGAAGTATTTGGTGAGGCTGGCCTGTTCATGACTGGCTGAGCAGCACTTCCAGATTGTTCCAATTCAAGATCTTCTTTTATCATTACTTCCGTGCCTGCTTTTACAATGGCATCTCCAGCTAATAGATCTTGAATTGTTTCCATACTAAACTGGTTTTTGCTCCTTCTTTTGTAGATGGCAGCACCAACTGGAGCCGTGGTTCTTTTGACTTGCAGCTTTGGTGGTCTTTTTGAGACATCTGCTTTGGTATAGTCAGGCTTTTGTGGAACTCTTGGATCTTTCTTTCTAAGTTCCTCTAATCTTTTATAGGTTGCCCTGACTCTATCTTCTCCCCACTTTGTCACAGAGTTCTTTGACCCATAATCAGCTGCAATCAGCTCCTCTTTCATTCTCCTCAACTCTAACATCTTCTCGGCTTCAAATTGTTTGAATTTTTCAGGAGAAGTCTGCTTGACCTTAGTTTTGATCATGTCTTGAATCCTGGCTGCTTCTTTTTAAAGCTCAGGAATGGTCCAGTTCTTGTACATGTGTTTCTCCCCCTTGTATTTCTTGTAGGTCATAATATTCTCAATGTAGTCTTTCCTCAAGGACTCATCTGCCCTTTCTGAAATTTGCTGACATACATTTTTAGCAAAACGCTCCATAGCATTGACCTGTGAGAGTAAAAGCTGATAGTTTTGTTGAAATTCTCTATCAGATTTCCCTTTTCTGTTTTGATTGCAATATCCTCTGCTTGTTTGGCCTTGAGTTTCAAGTATTCTTCAATATTGTTAGGCCTGGGATATTTTGCAATTGATGGTAAACTCCTTTTGGCTGGGTCATCTTCATAATAAAAAGATTTGATTTCTTCTCTGACTGCAATGAGTTCCAGAGGAAATGAGACACCAGCAGGAGGTAATGTCTTTAAAATTTGAGCTGGAGAGAGAGGTATGGGTTTTGGAATAGTGACAAGTGACAGGGATTTTGAAGATGTTGGTGATGGAGATGTGTCATCATCTTTTAAAATTAGCCTTCTCCTTTTTGGTTTAGGAGAGACTGATGATGTTTGAGATGGAACAGTGGTAGTAGATTGAGTGACAGTGGTTTGTGTCTGACTAACAGCTGTTGAAACAACTGGTGTTTCAACCACTGTTGCCATTACAGCAGATGTTATAACATCTGTTGTCTTCTGCTTTTTGTCAGCAGGTGGAAGTGGTGGTGAGATTGTTTTTGGTGGTGAGAGTGGTGATGGTAATGTAGTAATTGTGGTGTGTGTTGAAGTAGTGTGTGTTGAAGTGGGAACAGATGTTGAAACCACTGAAGTACCAGCAGTAGTTGATACAGCAGGAGTTACAACAGCTGTTTGAGTGGAGGTTTTATGCTGATGGCTTTTGGATGGTGGTTTTGGAGGGTTTCGAAATCTGGATGGGGTGGACTTAGGTTTTCTTTTTGTCTTCGGATTTTTAGAATCTTTAGAACCAGAACAACCCTGATCATACAGCTCCATGAAAGCTCTTTTCTCCTCATTCCACCTTGAAACATCCTTTGCCATTCTATCTCTTTTTACACTTGCTACTCCTTCATCAAGTGCTTCTTGAGTAGCATCAACCTTTTTACTACCATCTGGCACAGGAATTTTTCTGGTCATAGCATCCTTTTCAGGTTCAATGTATAGACCATCATCTATTCCTTTCTTCTTCCACTCCTAAATTTTCTCCCCCTTTTTGGCATTATCGTCTGGGAGTTGATTAATGAAAAGTACTGTTGGAGGAGCAGTGCCAGTGGTTTGCAGGATCTGAGTTTTTAGAGCCTTTAAATCAGCCTGAGTGTTTTTTAACCTTGACTCCATTGCATTTCTCAGCTGTTGGACATGTTTCTCATGTTGCTGATCTGCTAATTGTGCTTGTTGTTGGAGAAAAGGTTGAAACAAGTTCCAGAGCTCATTTGTACCAGGTGCCCTTTGTGGAACAGGTGCTTGAGATGGAACAACAGTTGATTGTGCCTTTTGTACTTGTAACACCTGTTGTAGCATATCTTTGAGTTCTGCAACAGAGTTATCAAGCTTTCCAATACGATCCGTCAAATCCTGATATTTTAAATCATCACCCAATTTAATGGGATCATCTGATTTCCCACTAACAGTGGTTTTATCAGTGGTTGAGGTAGGGAGTGTGCTCCAAACATCTACCACTGGTGCCCCTTTTTCTTGGTACTGGGGTCTTCTTCCTTCAACACTTGACAACCTTTTGATGTTGCCAGTAGGATAAATAAATCCACTGGTGGTTGGCAGAGGTGCTATGTAAGGAATTGCCTCCAAGGAAGTCTTATTAATGAAACCACTGTCCAACTGTAAACCACTGGGTTCAACAGTTGTAGGGGCTGCTTCACTTGGACTACCACCAAGAGTTACTTGTAACTCAAGGGGTCTAACCTCCTCAGGTTGTGTTGGTGGGTTAGCAAAGATTGATACATCAGACCCAGTCAGTTGTTGAGGTATATTCTCATTGATAGGTGATTGAGAAGGACTGGTTAATGCCTGGTTCAAATCAATTGCATCCAACAGCAGTTTAGTTGGTGTGGGAATTGTGGATGTGAAAGGTGGTGTAGAAGATGGATTTACCCCGGGTATTGAGCTGTGGATGATAGAAACAAGTGTTTCCAGAGCATCATGATGTGGAGACCCTATTTGTACAACCTGTTCTTTTTGTGAAGAAGCAGGAGGAGTTTCGGTTATGGGTTGAGATATTTGTACCAATGATGTGTGTAAAATGCAACATATAAATTACATCAAATGAGGCATAAAACTAACCCTTTTTTAGTACTAATATTGGAAAAAGAGTGTTTTTGTCTTCCTTTTGTATTTTCAGGATTAAATGAGCTCAAAAACGCAAAAGAAGCAAAAAGACAGCTAAATCCAACATAAATACAAGAAAAGGAACATTAGTGGATTGCCCGAACCCTCAACGGCACCTTCCAAAGCAAAATAGAGAAAGCAGAAGGCTGAACACGCCCCGTGCTCAGCCAGCACGGGGTCGTGCCCAAGAAGCAGCAGAAAAGACAAACCTATAGAAGCTTCTATTGCCCACCACAGGCCGTGCCCAGCGAACACGGGGCCGTGCCCAGGCCTCTGTTCAGCCTATAAATAGGAGTGCTTGGTTTCATTGCAACTCATCCCTTGGCACACCACCTCTCTCACACTTCATCCACCACCCACCACCATCACAACACCATCATCCACCACCATCATCCATTGTCCATCATAGAGTGTGTGAGTCATCTCGGGATCCAAGATTGATCGTAAGAGTTCTTGACAATCAAGGCCATGTTTGCCTAAGTCTCTTACATCACTTGGTGAAGACAAAGTGTCTAGTATAATACTTTTTATTTCTAATCTTTTGCACTTTTTATTTGGTTTTGTATTAATGACTTTAATAACTAGTTACTTATGTTGAAGGTGATCTTTCCTTATCGTTTGTCCGTGGTGTCTTGGCATTATTTTACTGTCTATATAAAATAAAGGATTTTCACCATTCATATCTCCACGGTCTATATGGAGGTATGTTGGCTACCTGGTCGGGGGTTAAGGGAACGGTTTGGTAAAGGTCTTGCCATTGTTCAGCGTTTAGAGGTCCTGCAATGGACCTGGGTCAAATTTAGTAGGACCTCCTTCAATACTTCACGGTATTGGATGGCGGGGGTCCAAACTCTTTGATCCCCTCATAAGTTAACTACTATTAATACTATAACCCGGCTATTTAGGACTGTATCCCTGCTGACTCAGACTACTTAGTCGAGGGTAACGTCACCGCCAAAAGCGGGGCCTACCACAATACTGCATTAATAACTTAATTCATTATCTTCCAATAATCCACCCCTTTAGGATTGTATCCCTGCTGACTCAAACTACTGGGGTGAGGGTAACGTCACCTTCAAAAGAGGGGCCTACTACAATAACTAAGATAATCTCTTAATTATGTGCAAAAGTGCGGAAATAATCAAAGGTTATACTAGATACGAGTCGGAACCAAGTGATTCATCTTGTCTATCTGTTTTTATTTTATTTTTATTTTCAGCATTTTAGTTAGTTTTTATTTTTCTTAGTTTAAAACATTTTTTCCAAACTTTTATTTTGGTTAGACGTTGAGGATAAACCGGTACTAAAAGCTCTTGTGTCCTTGGACGACCTCGGTATCTTACCAACGCTATACTACACTCAACGATGGGTGCACTTGCCCATATGTGTGTTTAGTGTTAGTGAAATATCGTGTTTTATAAATTTAAAACTTGGCTAAAGTAAGTGTTAAAAAGGGCTTAAAATATACACCTAAAATATACGACACTTTCACGCACATCAAGTTTTTGGCGCCGTTGCCGGGGACACAAGGATTTTAAGAAAGCTTAAAATCGACGGCCTAATCAGTTTTTTTTTTTTCAAAACCTTTTTAAACGCGCGCACATTTTTCTGCATTTAGTTTAGTTTTGCATTTACAGTATCCTGTACACGGGGCCGTGTTCACTGAACACGGGGCCGTGCTGCAGATTTTTCATAAACGCCCAGTAACAGTAGCTTGAACACGGGCCGTGCTCACTGAACACGCCCCGTGCTCAACTAGATCAGTTAATTTAATTAAAACGCCCAGATACAGATTCTGAACACGGGGCCGTGTCCACTCAACACGGGGCCGTGTCCAGCCTCTGTTTCCGTTTTTATTTTTTGTTTTCTGATCTCGAGACTCGGTTGTGGTCTGCTGAGTGATTCTTATGGATCAATACTCAGGAGGTTACAACTACACCTATGATGAGGATGATTATAGGGGTAATTATTGCACAAATTGTCGTAATACACGTTCAATTCAAGATAATCACTCGTACCAACCATCCAATTCATACACTTACTATGAGGAACCCAGGTACGAACCATCAACTTCATACACATCCTATGAAGACCAAAGGTATGAACCTCCTCCCTCATACTCGTATTTTGATGAACCAAGGTATGAGCCTTCTTACTCATACTTTGAGGAACCAAGGTATGAGCCACCACCTTCATATGCTTATTATGAGGAACCTTGGCATGAACAACCCACCTCATATGAGTATTATGAAGAACAAAATTACGAACCTTATCCATCATATGCTTACAATGAAGAACAATGGTGCGAACCATCAACTTCATATGGGTATTATGAGGAACAAAGGGTCGAACAACCGGATTCAAGCTTAGAAAATAATGATTCTTTTTCTATAACCGAAGTGACCGATAGGATATTAGAGCACATTAGAGTTATCGATCGATGTATAAAAGAAGCTCGCGCAAGGGAAGAGGAGTCCCGCGCGAGAGAAGAATTAAAAAAGGAAGAGATAACTAAAAATGAAAAAATGGAAGAACAAATAAGTGAAAAACCGACACATGAGTTAAACAACGAAAAAGGTGAGTCCGACAACGTTAAAATCCAAGAAGAGTCTAATTTTGAAGAAATTCATCTCTTGTCACCTTCTTTCGAAAATCATTGTTTAATACCCACTCATGCTAAGTTTCTAAAAGAGTTAAACACTAACACTAAAATTGAAGAAACGGTAAGTGTTAAGTTAACTAATGATCAAACTTCACTAATAAAAGAAGACCCATTTGAAATTAACATCACACCGGTTCCATGTTTCTTTCAAAATTCGTTTATTAGTAATGTCACAATCGATAAAGATCTTTGTGTTAACATAATGCCTAACTACCTTTTCGAAAAATTAAGTATTAGTGATTTTTCTCCACTTCAAATACCCATTTTTCTATCCAATCGGAAAGTAATAAAATCAATCGGTATAGTTGAAGATGTCTTGGTTCAAACAAATCAAATGGTAGTTCCAACCGACTTTGTCATCCTCGATGACGCTCCTCTAGTGTTGGGGCGACCATTTGTAAAGACATACGAAGCTTTGAAAAACCGGAAGTTCAATAATCTACCTCTTCAATTAGGGGCATTTAAAAGAAGTGTCGATCTCGAACGATCAATGAAATATCCATTCGGCAATAATGACCCCCTAATTGAAGATGAAGATGAGCCACCTGATACAAGTGAAGAGACGGACCACTTTGTTGAAGAAGAGGTCGCCATAGAACAAACTTTTAAAGTTCTTGATCGAAACGAGCAACCAAATAAGGAGTCTCCTAAAGACCCACCACTTGAGCTCAAAGAACTTCCAAAAGGTTTGGAATATGCTTTTTTAGACAAAGATGGTAAATTACCTGTAATTATTTCGTCTAAATTAGATAGCCTAGAAAAAGAAAAACTAGTTAGTCTTTTGAAAAAACACAAAAATGCAATAGCTTGGAAACTTGTTGACATAAAAGGAATTAGTCCTTCTATGTGCACACACAAAATTTTGATGAACGATGACTACAAATCTGTCATACAACCACAACGTCGAGTAAATCCAAATGTTCAAGAAGTGGTTAAAAATGAAGTCATCAAATTACTTGACGCAGGACTTATCTATCCTATTTCCGATAGTCCTTGGGTAAGTCCCGTCCAAGTAGTTCCAAAGAAAGGAGGTATGACGGTAATTACTAACGAAAAAAATGAATTAATACCGACAAGAACCGTCACAGGATGGAGAGTATGTATAGATTATAGACGATTAAATGAAGCAACAAGAAAGGATCATTTTCCTTTACCCTTCATTGATCAGATGTTAGAAAGATTATCCGGTCATAAATTTTACTGTTTCTTGGATGGTTTTTCAGGTTACTTTCAAATCCCGATAGCACCCGAAGACCAAGAAAAGACAACATTCACATGCCCCTATGGAACTTTTGCATATCGACGCATGCCGTTTGGTCTATGTAATGCCCCCGCAACATTCCAACGTTGCATGGTAGCCATTTTCCATGACATGATAGAAAAGACAATGGAAGTCTTCATGGACGACTTTTCTATCTTTGGGGATTCATACGACCAATGCCTCGATAACCTTGAACGAATGCTATCCCGATGTGAGGAAACTAACCTCGCCCTTAATTGGGAAAAATGCCATTTCATGGTAACGGAGGGAATAGTACTCGGTCACAAGATCTCAAGCGAAGGAATGGAGGTGGATCGAGCCAAAATAGATACCATTTCTAGGTTACCTCCTCCATCCTCCGTAAGAGCGATTAGAAGTTTCCTAGGGCATGCCGGATTTTATAGGAGGTTTATCAAAGACTTTTCAAAAATCTCAAGACCTCTAACAAAGTTACTTGAAAAAGATGCTCCTTTCATCTTTGACAAGGATTGCAATCAAGCATTTCTAACCCTGAAGGAAATGCTAGTCAATGCACCTATCATGATAGCACCTGATTGGAAATTTCCTTTTGAAACCATGTGCGATGCTAGTGACTTTGCAATTGGAGCTGTCTTGGGACAGAGAAAAGAAAAGCATTTCCACCCAATATATTATGCTAGTAAAACACTTAACGATGCACAAGAAAATTACACAACAACTGAAAAAGAGTTACTAGCTGTGGTATTTGCTTTTGATAAATTTCGCTCTTATCTTGTTCTTTCTAAAACTATAGTCTACACAGACCATGCAGCCATTCGATATCTCTTTAAGAAGCAAGACGCAAAACCACGTTTAATTAGGTGGATTCTACTCCTCCAAGAATTCGACATTGAAATCAAAGACAAAAGAGGAGCAGAAAATACCGCAGCAGATCATCTTTCGCGCTTAGAAGACCCAGCTTTGGAGGCGACCAGGGGCGAGCAAATCAACGAAAAATTCCCAACTGAATCCCTGGAAATGGTGGAATTTAAGGAAGAACCATGGTACGCCGACTTTGCCAACTACTTAGCTAGTGGAATAGTCGCAAAAGGATGGCCACATCATCAAAGAAAAAAATTCTTTGCCAATGTGAAACACTATTTTTGGGAAGATCCATATCTTTTCAAAATGTGTGCCGACCAACTCGTCAGACGATGCGTACATGGTAGTGAGGCCCGAAGAATTCTTCGCCATTGTCACGAAGGTCCATACGGAGGACATCATGGTGCTGCCAGTACCGCACGAAAGGTATTTGATTCAGGATTTTATTGGCCAACCATTTACAAAGATGCCCAAAATCTTGTAAAGACATGTGATGCTTGCCAAAGAACAGGTAATATTTCTTCCAAAAACGAAATGCCACAAAATGGCATTCTTGTTTGTGAAATTTTTGATGTGTGGGGACTCGACTTTATGGGACCTTTTCCACCATCGAAAGGAAACAAATACATACTTGTGGCAGTAGATTACCTGTCTAAATGGGCCGAGGCCGAAGCACTTCCAACAAATGATGGAAGAGTAGTGGTAAGATTTCTGAAAAAATTATTCTCTCGTTTTGGCACACCCAAAGCTTTAATAAGTGATAGAGGTACCCATTTTTGTAATCATCAACTTGAAAAAATTTTAACAAGATATGGAGTCTATCACCGGGTTTCGACAGCTTATCACCCTCAAACAAACGGACAAGCCGAAGTGACCAATAGAGGGTTAAAACGAATACTTGAAAAAACCGTAGGGTTAAATAGAAAGGAATGGGCTGATAAATTAGATGATGCTTTATGGGCTTTTCGAACTGCTTATAAAACAACGATAGGTACAACCCCATATAAGCTAGTCTATGGAAAAAGTTGCCACTTGCCAGTAGAAATTGCACACAAAGCCTACTGGGCAATCAAAAATGTAAACTTAGATCTAGAATTTGCTGGTAAAAATCGATTTTGTCAAATAAATGAACTAGACGAACTTAGGAATTATGCATACTCAAACTCTGAAATTTATAAGGAAAGAATGAAAGATTGGCATGACAAACATATTAAACCTAATGAATTTCGGGTAGGAGATTTAGTTCTTTTGTTTAATTCACGACTTCGATTGTTTCCTGGTAAATTAAAGTCTAGGTGGTCAGGACCTTTTTCCGTCACCCATATTTTTCCACACGGTGCAGTAGAAATTAAACCTCGAAATGGGTCACCATTTAAAGTCAATGGCCAACGGCTGAAACTCTATCAAGGATTTATTGAGGATGAGGAAGAAGAGATCTCGCTTCAAACCGTGGAAGAATAAAAACATCATGCCTGGTAAGTTATGAACGATTGAGGCGGCAAAATAAAGCGGTAAGTTTTCTAAACCATAGCTTATAGGAGAAAGGGGCACTCACACGCGCACTAAAAAAAAAAAAAAGGCTCGACACGAGGCCGTGTCCGCTGGACACGGGGCCGTGTTCGCGCTGCAGACGGGATAAAACCCCTTTTTTTCACAACAGTTTCTTCATTCCACACGCCCCGTTTCCCCACAAAAGCTATAGTTCCAGGCGATTTTCCGCGAGATTCCAACGTCTCTTACCAATCTAACAACGTCAAGGTATGATTCTGTCACTCGTAGTAGTTAGATTAGTCACTTGCATGTAGTTAATACACCACAAATTTGGGGAAAAATCTAGGGTTCTTGATGTTCATTCGGATCGAGCCTAAAATTTTTGCCTAAATCTGTTTGCATTTAGTTAGATTAGTGTTAAGGGAAGTAAATACACTTGTATTGTTCATAGATTCACCGGATTTCTTGCAAAAACCCCAAACCCTTGTTCTTGAACCGAAAAAGATAAAATTGACAGGGTAAACGGGTTATTTTGGGAAAAAACGGAACTTAGGGTTTCATTTTCGGGGGAAACCGCACCTATTGGTTCAAAAATTTTCAAGTTTTCGAAACCGGGTCGAAAAATGGGATTTTTGAGTAACAGACCCCTGAACACGGGGCCGTGTCCGCTGGGCACGGGGTCGTGTCCAGCCCGCTGTTTGCAGTTTTGTCCAAAAATATTTCTGTTTCATGCTAACTTTTGGTGTATTCTTGCAGATGGCCAGGAAGTTTACTAGATTCAACGCCAATGAGCTAGATGCAAGAGCTCGATATGAGCTTCTCCAAACAAGGCCGGAGGAATACCCGAGGCAGGCATGCACAGAACTACTAACCTTGGTGAATCAAATTGACCGTTTCAACAACATTGTCACGGGACCACTCAGAGTCGCGCTAACAACCCGACTCCGTTCTGTTCATGAATGCACCTTGGAATTCTACAGCACCTTTGCATTCAAGTCAAGGTGCGAGCCGTTCGATGAAGAAGGGGTGTCATTCAGGTGTGGCGGAACGAGGTATTCGATTTCCATGGCACAATTCGGGTCGATTATCGGGTTGTATGCGGAGGAGGATGCGGGAGACGAAGGAAATACAGGGGGGTTGAGAGAGATCGAAGACAACGAGCGCCAAGCCATGTGGGCTCAGATTGGGGAAGGGTTCTACAATCCGAGCAGCACTAAGAGTACCAAGCTGAGGGATCCGCTTTACAGATACATTCATAGGCTCCTCGGCTACTCTCTTAGCCAAAGGCATGACAGTGGTGGCGTCGTTGGGTTAAGAGATTTGCTCGTCCTCCATTGCATTCACAACCGTAGGCCGCTCGATGTTCCGTACCTTATGCTCCGAAACATGCATCACAACCGCCTTGCTAGTGCACCAACTCCTCTTTTCTTCGGGGGGTGGGTGCACCGTCTCTTCAGGCACTTCGCCCACATTCCGAGGGCATTTGAGAGAAGCCCATGGTCGGGTACGGTGGATATTCACATATGCCGCTCGATGAACCTGGTTTATGAGGCAGAAGATGGGACGGTAACCTTTCAAAGGATGCAAGGTCATGCATGGAACCCGCAAGAAGCACTTGTCCTCCCAGCACCGCAACATCATCAGTACCAATACCCACCCCACGGTGATCCGGGCCAATCATCCTCCTCGGGAGGCAGTTTTCCTAATTTTCAAAGTTTGCATGAATTGTTGCAGGAAAACCTCATGTGTACTCGGAACACCTATAACATGGCGAGCAACACCTACCACCGGGTCGGAGCTATCGAGAGAAACCTATCCGAGATACAAGAAGACGTCGGATACATACGAGACCACATTGCACGCCATGGAGGGGGTGACGATGATGATGCCATGGAATAGGCGAGAGGAGCATAGAAGGAAGCGGTTGATTGGTGGCTCCCCAGGTTAACCCTTTGCAATCTTGAACAATTGATGGCCTGCGTGCCAAGTGTTAGACAATTTACTTTTCCTAACCATTTTCTGCATTTTATTACTTTATGCGTGGAACAATTAACTTTGGTAACATAGGATGTTGGTATTGCTTGGTGTGGTATTAAGTGTTCAAACAGGTACAAACCAAGGCTTAAGGTGTTAAGCCTCAGCACCTATAAGGCTAGGATGGAAAAACCGGAGGACGAAACCTGTTTTTCAGGCTTCTAGACTGTCCACACGGGGACGTGTCCAGCCAACACGCCCCCGTGCTCACCTCCCTGACCTGCTGTTTGGCTTCTGTTCGGCAGAATTTTGTCAGAAACGTGGCCGTGTCCAGTGGACACGGGGCCGTGTCCACCTTCTGTAAGTTCTTGTTACTGGCACCTGAACACGGGGTCGTGCCCACTCAACACGGGGCCGTGTTCAGTGCCCAGTAACACAAATTTTTGCTTTTAAACACTATTTTACACATCTAATCAACCTAAAAATTTATTTTTGGGACACATTGAGGACAATGTGTAATTTAAGTGTGGGGGGGATGCTAAAACCTTGAATTTTGCAAGTCCTAAATACAAGCCTTACACAAAACTCTATTGGAACCGCTAATCGCCCCAAATTTTTTCAAAAATTTCATTTTTTTTACTTGTCTAGGTTTAACTCGGGAAATTCAAGCTCTCAAAAAGGTTATATTTTTACAAATTTACAACCGATAGCGTAGTGATAAAAAGAACCAACATAAGAAAATTATGAAAAGGCATGACAAACTTATTTAAAATTTGATTATATATACTTGATCACATAAAAAACCCATTCCCACAAAAGTGAGTTTTGAGCCTTTATTGAGCACACAATTTCATATCATTTGACTAAATGCTCATTTTTCGTTTCTTGTGTGAATAGTGTAACACCTGTGCCTCCACGGCCATCAAACAAATGCCAAACCAATGAAAAATTGTATTTCATACTTGGGATTTGTAAAAATATGTGTATCATTTACACATATCAACTCTTGTTCGATTTCAAGCTCTAAATCGCTTTCTGGAAGGTTATACGCGCACTGATGCGTAAATATAACCAGTTTAATGCAACGAACACTCCGGAATAGTGAAATAGACTTAACATACCTTAAATAACCTTTACATAACTTAGAAAAAAGTTTTGGAAGGTTTGGTATTCCGAAAACAAGTTAATTCGCTTACAGGGACTAAAGTTGACAAACTGCGAAAGTATGCCAATTTGAACTGTAACAGACATTCTGGAACATGACCATAAGTTAAACATACCATATATATCCTTTACATAGCTTAGAAATAGGCTTTGAGGGGTTCGGTGTGCTAAAATAAACTTTTGTGTCATTCAGGGACTAAAAGTGTCAAAAAGTGCACAAGTTTGCATTTTCGCGCATAACTTACGTTCTGAATACATCTAGACATCCAAAAATTTATGTAAGCATGACTATATTATATTTTAGTGTTCGCCATAAGAAAAATCCATTCGTTTCGTCATTTGGATCGTTTTTCGCGCTTATGCGCATTCCGTCGTAATTAAGCGAACATCGCGTTCGAACGACCAAACGAACCATCATCCGGCATATTTTTGAGTATGTTTTGAGTTCCCTATACTTTAACTTCATTCTAGAGCCTTGAAATGAGGTTAACGGGGTTCAAACGCATCGAAAAAGGCCTTAAACACGTGCAGGGACCATTCCTGTAACTTTTGAAACTTTTCTGAAACAGATGAGGGTGTCGCGTAGCGCGAGCCCTAAAGGCTTGCCAGTCGCGCTACGCGACTGCCTAAACTGGGCCAGATTCAATGTTCTGGTTGCAAGTTGCAGCTGATCGATTCGTGTCCACTCGTTTCCTATCGTCTAGTCAGCGGATAAGAACAAGTTTCTAGCCACCACAACTTTGTGACAAGTGTTCGGCTTGGATCGTGGCACGATAATCGACAAACGATCCTAACGGCTCTACCTTTTCTATAAATACCCACCCCCCCCCCCCCCATTTGTTCAAAAACCCACAAATTTGATTAAGGAAGCTCTAAGTTGGAACCTTCGTTTCATACCTGAGCTATTTTGATCTGGGTTAGCTTTCGGGGACCCTTCGTAAGTATTCTTTCGTTCTTTTCCTTATTTTTACTGCTTTTCGAGTCGGAAAGTCAAACTTTGTTTGACTTTCAGCGTTGACCAGTAATGGTCAATGCGAAGTTCCTTTGAACTTCGCAACGTGATTGTAATCACGATGGTCATAGTCCCTTGGGACTATGCCTACTGATTACCACGTTGTCTAGGGTCGTAGGGTAAGCGATCTAATAAATCGCTTATACCTCGAACCCGACCCAGTTTGGTCGATCATTAGGATCCGACCAAACACATTAGGTGACCATAGTGTAGGGAATAACCTTCCGAGGTTATACCTTATGGTCACGACGTTTAAGTAGTTGTATGATAGGTAGTTTATATGCCTTAGGTAAATTACCAAAATACCCTTTTCATACATAATTTGTAATTTAGCATATGTAACCTAAACTTTTGTCACGTAACTGATTATGTAACATGTTTAGGCATATAATACTTGTCATAGGACTAGTTAGGCGGTCCGAACGCGTTTCACACGAACGACGCGTTAAAGTAGCATAAGCTACCTAAACGGGTCGTAATGGGTCGATAACACTTAGGATAAGTTTCATTTAGTATGTAGGCTTTGTTAAACCAAATGACACGAGTCTCTACACTCGTTTGGTTTACAAACCCTAATGCTACCCAATCTTCCGATCTAGGTCCGGTTAATTTACATAGTTACCTATATTAGGTACCGTTTGATTTCCGGGACTCCTCTAGCTTTCTTGGTAGTTGTTCAAGACTCCTAAGCACTCTCAGGCGAGTACATTATTCCCCTCTTTTACTGTTTTCCAAACTGTTTTGGGGTGACTCATATGTGCTAAATGTTTTATCAATGATTTCAATAACAATTACTATGTGGTTTCAAGAACAATTACAATATGGTTTCAAGAACAATAACAATGATTTCAAGAACGAATACAATGATTTCAAGAATGAATACAATGATTTCAAAAAAAAACTAATAACAATTTCAAAAAGTGAACAAACTTGTTGGTTGTAGTTTACATGACCGATGACATTCATTAGCAATGATCAAGCCGACCAGTATTAGGTTATGGTACCATAGGATCTGACAAATCCCGTTATTTACTGCACCCATTGTTATGTGTGGGGGTTGTGGGTAGCGACTGAATCTGTAATTATTAACTTATCCTTTGGTAAGGGTTTGTTAAGAACGAGAACGAGAGCGAGTTGGAACGAGGAACGCGTCAATAAGGTTTGAATGTTATTAGAGAATCGATCATAAAGTAGTTCACGATTAAAACAAGAACGATTAGAACGATTAAAACAAGAACGATTTGAACGAATGGGTAACGATTGGGTAAACATTTGTACATGATTTACATTTGATCATGCATTTACACGAAACATAGTATTGGTTTAAACCAAGTTTTACTTCAATACTTTGTTGTTGTGCATATGGTTTAGTTGAGACATTTCACTTGCCATACATGGATATTTGACATAGACATTTGACATGGGTATTTGACATAGACATTTTGACATTAGTTTGGTTTGATTAAGTGATTAAGTAACGATGCGTGTGTAATATGATACAAGCATGGTGGATACGCCGCTGGTACTTCCTATATATAAGTGTTTGTATGGTATTACATATTGTAGCGTTATTTGAATCATTTCAGTTTGAGACATAGAACATTTTATACAAGTAACATACTTTTCACAAGACATTTATTTACAAACAACTTATCTTATAAAGACTCATTTTACATGGTTATTCATTTAATCATGCATTATTCTCTTATTTATACATATCATCTAAACTTATTATTTTTCAAATGATTTACAAAGACAAAGCAAATTACAAGGTTCATGACTAAACATTTTCTTAAAACAGAAGTCATGAATCTTATTTTCACAAAACCTATGTATCTCGCCAGCATTTCTTTGCTGACCTCGTTTTCACATATGTTTCAGGTATTGTTGGATGATATCGATTGATAAGATGCATGCTCACATAGGACTGGACAAGGCCTTAGTGACTCAATAACAATGATAGACTATGTTTAAATAGTGTATTTAGATTTCAAGACGATGTAATTATTCTATGTTTAATAAAACGAAACACTTTTGATATCCATGGTTATGAAACATTAATTCTGTTGCAACATGCCCCGATGTTTCCGCCGCGATTTGTTGTTTTACGCGGTCGGGGTGTGACAGAAAAGATGGTATCAGAGCCAATGGTTATAGGGAATTAGGTTATTAGTAATTAGTAATGCTTTGACCTAGTCTATAACCTTCTTAGGACCCTAACGCGAGTTTACTTGCGTTTAGTCATAAAACAATACCGTCACCTATCCTTAGGCGACGACCACAACAAGAACATAAATTTCAAAACCGCTTTGAAAACTAATCATCTGTTCTAGGATGATTGATTACAAGGTTTTGAACCCTCTATTGTAAGGTTTTGAACCCTCTGTTATATGGTTTTGAACCCCTTTGAATTTTCAAAATCTCGACAAAGTTTTGGGTTTTAAATAATGTGAACACGTGCAAACTGGAAGGGTGAATGCCTGTATTCTGGGTTTTCTGTCTAGGCAAGCACTTCGTATACATCTCATCAGACGCGAGACCAGTTGTGCTTACCTGGGAATTCTTGGGATGAGTGTTCACATATAGGCGAGCATGTCTTCGCGATACATTATTTTCGACCCATTTACTTTAATCAGTCACTGTGTGTCGTTTGTTGCTTTGTAGTAACAAACAAATGACCACTATCCTTGCTTTCATCAGATTTGTTTCATCTCATTCTTTTCGTCTAATTCTCTCACTCGTTTCCTTTCATGTTCCCTCTTTTAGACAATGCCTCCTCGACGCGAAAGCCAGATAGAGACTGCCGAGCTGGCAGAAATCATTGTGCAGCAAATGGCTGCTCAATTCCCAAACCTCTTTGCTCAATGGAACCAAGCCAACAACAACAACAATGTTCTATGCAAATACAAGGATTTTAACCAGGCTAAACCACTCAAGTTTAGTGGTTCTGAAGGAGCGACTGGGCTTCTTCAGTGGTTCGAAAGCATTGAGAATACTTTTCGCCACGTGCAGTGCCCGGATAATCGCAAGGTCGAGTTCTCCTCGAGCGTGTTTCAGAAGAGGGCTCTTACATGGTGGAATGGCGTAATGAGAGACCGAGGTGCGGAAGTTGCTCTCGCACAGACCTGGGCTGAACTTAGGGCTCTGATGATGAGGGAATTCTGTCCTCGTCATGAGCAGCGAGCTTTGGAGAAGGAATTTGATGAGTTGAAGCAAGATAGTGGTGAGCACAGGGCGTATACTGATAGGTTTGAGGAGTTGAGTCTGCTTTGCCCAACAATGGTTACTCCACTTGACATAGCTATCGAAAGGTACATCGACGGCCTACCTGACTCGGTACAAGACATCCTTACTGGTAGTAACCCTGCCACACTCCGTCAGGCGATCGAGTTATCAGCGACATTGACTGAGTCGCAGATTCGGAAGAACAAGTTACACAGGAAGGGTGACAAGGGCGAGAAACAGTCAGCTGATAAGGAGGATAGCAAGAAAGGCCAAAACAAGAAGGGTAAGGAAGGTGAGACGTCAAAGAAATCAAGAAAGCGAAAGGGTGGTCAGAACTTTGCTGTTACAGCACAGACTGCTCAGAACCCGCGGAACCCACCAGCTCAGCCACCTGCAAAGAAAGCATATGCTGGTACCGCACCTTATTGTGCACGCTGCAACGGTCATCACGCAGTACAACAAGCTTGCTGGCAATGCACGACGTGTGGTAAACTTGGGCATTTGGCCAAGGTTTGTCGTTTGGGACAAAATCAGGCTGCTCAGGTTCAAGCTCCGGTTCAAGGGAATGCTGCGAGATTCCCACTGGGTTCATGTTTCAACTGCGGAGAGATTGGTCACTTCCGCCACAACTGCCCAAGATTGGTGAATGCAAATGCTAACGCAAACCCGAATGCGAACGCCAACGTCAATGTGAATCCAGCACGTGGTCGAGTGTTTAACATCAATGAGGCACTCAATGTTGAAGGGGTGAACAATTAGTATTTTGTTTTTCCTCTGGTTGGTATCTTGTAACATTTAAAGACAATGCGGTTGTTATATAAATAAAAATTTGTGGTTTTATTTTCTAACTAATGCAATTGTATGAATGTTTGATTCAACCTTGTGATGTCAACACAAAGACAAAACTACTCGTGTGGTTCTGTCATTTTTACGATCACTTGAGATCTCCCTAAGAACCTCAAACACTGGTTTCTTTTAAATCTAAAGTATTTTATCGTCTTGCACCGTTCGAGATGCAAGAATTATCAAAACAGCTTCAAGAGTTGTCTGATAAAGGATTCATCCGTCCGAACTTTTCACCTTGGAGAAGCTCCTGTTCTCCTTGTGAAAAGAAGAATGAATCTTTTCAAATTCATATCGATTAACGTAAGCCTGTTAAGCTTACCATCAAGAATCGATATCCACCACCTTAAATCGATGATCTCTCCGATCATCTGCAGAGCGCTTCATGCTTTTCCAAGATCGATTTACGTTCTGGGTATCATCAACTTCGTATGCTCGAAGAAGATATTCCCAAAACGGCTTTCTGCACGAAGTATGGCCATTACGAGTTGACAGTCAGGCCTTTTGGATTGACAAATGCTCCAGCCATCTGCATGGACTTAATAAATAGAGTCTACAAGTCTTATTTGGATCAGATCGTCATTGTTATTATTGATGACATTTTGATCTATTCATGTCCTGAGCCAATCACGATCAACACCTTCGTTGACATCGGAGCCCTGATTGAATTCCTTGTACACTTTAAAATGTACAAAACAACTCAATTAGGACAAACCGAATTCCTTTTAAGATCTTCCTATCTTCATAGTTAGATTCTTGAAAATGTTTAAAGTGCCAAAGGAAATCCACAGATTGGGTTCCTGGTATGCTTTAAATACCCGCGTCCAAAGATAACAAATTAAAGGTCAAATTGAACGATTATGCGATTGAACGAGTATGCAATTATGCGATTATGCGATTATATGTTATGTGTTTGTGTGTTCTCCTCTATGTTTTTGTGTGATACGATTTTCAAATCCTCATAGAATCTTTCATATCTTCATATGAGGGATTCATAGTAGGATATTCAAAAGGTACTACCTTAATCTTTATGGGCTTCTACGTTGTAGTTAAGACCCTTGGGTTATATGGTACCACTCCATGGTTCGATAAGAGACCCTTTTAGTGGTCTAGTCAAAAAGATTGATTCACAATTTGGTTAAAGAACGACATCTAGTGATGTAGCTGGACAGACTCCTTGATAGTCTATTTAGATCATTTATTGATTTAATTAAAAAGACTCTATGGCGGTCTAGTCACACTCATCATAAGAATGTTCATTTGGTTTTCCCCTACACATTATAAAATAGACTGTGTGAACTGTGCAAGGAATTGTCTGATTATGGACGCGTACATAATTATGAAATTTAGTGCACAGAAACCCAGTAAGATTTATTATGTGTAGGAACCGATAGCGACAACAATAACAAAATGACAACGATGTAATGGAGGTACGGTGGACGCACCAATGACACTTCATATACTTGTATATAAGTATCCCTCTTACATTGCAATCATGATGTTACTAAAGGTTACTAGAAGTTCAGAACCCTAACCAATGTTGTTTGATCTTTTCAACTTCATGCTTTCAAGCTCTCACAAGTTTCCTCTAAATAAATTTCGGGACGAAATTTCCTAAAGTAGGGGAGACTGTAACACCTGTGCCTCCACGGCCATCAAACAAATGCCAAACCAATGAAAAATTGTATTTCATACTTGGGATTTGTAAAAATATGTGTATCATTTACACATATCAACTCTTGTTCGATTTCAAGCTCTAAATCGCTTTCTGGAAGGTTATACGCGCACTGATGCGTAAATATAACCAGTTTAATGCAACGAACACTCCGGAATAGTGAAATAGACTTAACATACCTTAAATAACCTTTACATAACTTAGAAATAAGTTTTGGAAGGTTTGGTATTCCGAAAACAAGTTAATTCGCTTACAGGGACTAAAGTTGACAAACTGCGAAAGTATGCCAATTTGAACTGTAACAGACATTCCGGAACATGACCATAAGTTAAACATACCATATATATCCTTTACATAGCTTAGAAATAGGCTTTGAGGGGTTCGGTGTGCTAAAATAAACTTTTGTGTCATTCAGGGACTAAAAGTGTCAAAAAGTGCACAAGTTTGCATTTTCGCGCATAACTTACGTTCTGAATACATCTAGACATCCAAAAATTTATGTAAGCATGACTATATTATATTTTAGTGTTCGCCATAAGAAAAATCCATTCGTTTCGTCATTTGGATCGTTTTTCGCGCTTATGCGCATTCCGTCGTAATTAAGCGAACATCGCATTCGTACGACCAAACGAACCATCATCCGGCATATTTTTGAGTATGTTTTGAGTTCCCTATACTTTAACTTCATTCTAGAGCCTTGAAATGAGGTTAACGGGGTTCAAACGCATCGAAAAAGGCCTTAAACACGTGCAGGGACCATTCCTGTAACTTTTGAAACTTTTCTGAAACAGATGAGGGTGTCGCGTAGCGCGAGCCCTAAAGGCTTGCCAGTCGCGCTACGCGACTGCCTAAACTGGGCCAGATTCAATGTTCTGGTTGCAAGTTGCAGCTGATCGATTCGTGTCCACTCGTTTCCTATCGTCTAGTCAGCGGATAAGAACAAGTTTCTAGCCACCACAACTTTGTGACAAGTGTTCGGCTTGGATCGTGGCACGATAATCGACAAACGATCCTAACGGCTCTACCTTTTCTATAAATACCCACCCCCCCCCCCCCCATTTGTTCAAAAACCCACAAATCTGATTAAGGAAGCTCTAAGTTGGAACCTTCGTTTCATACCTGAGCTATTTTGATCTGGGTTAGCTTTCGGGGACCCTTCGTAAGTATTCTTTCGTTCTTTTCCTTATTTTTACTGCTTTTCGAGTCAGAAAGTCAAAGCGTTGACCAGTAATGGTCAATGCGAAGTTCGTTTGAACTTCGCAACGTGATTGTAATCACGATGGTCATAGTCCCTTGGGACTATGCCTACTGATTACCACGTTGTCTAGGGTCGTAGGGTAAGCGATCTAATAAATCGCTTATACCTCGAACCCGACCCAGTTTGGTCGATCATTAGGATCCGACCAAACACATTAGGTGACCATAGTGTAGGGAATAACCTTCCGAGGTTATACCTTATGGTCACGACGTTTAAGTAGTTGTATGATAGGTAGTTTATATGCCTTAGGTAAATTACCAAAATACCCTTTTCATACATAATTTGTAATTTAGCATATGTAACCTAAACTTTTGTCACGTAACTGATTATGTAACATGTTTAGGCATATAATACTTGTCATAGGACTAGTTAGGCGGTCCGAACGCGTTTCACACGAACGACGCGTTAAAGTAGCATAAGCTACCTAAACGGGTCGTAATGGGTCGAAAACACTTAGGATAAGTTTCATTTAGTATGTAGGTTTTGTTAAACCAAATGACACGAGTCTCTACACTCGTTTGGTTTACAAACCCTAATGCTACCCAATCTTCCGATCTAGGTCCGGTTAATTTACATAGTTACCTATATTAGGTACCGTTTGATTTCCGGGACTCCTCTAGCTTTCTTGGTAGTTGTTCAAGACTCCTAAGCACTCTCAGGCGAGTACATTATTCCCCTCTTTTACTGTTTTCCAAACTGTTTTGGGGTGACTCATATGTGCTAAATGTTTTATCAATGATTTCAATAACAATTACTATGTGGTTTCAAGAACAATTACAATATGGTTTCAAGAACAATAACAATGATTTCAAGAACGAATACAATGATTTCAAGAATGAATACAATGATTTCAAAAAAAACTAATAACAATTTCAAAAAGTGAACAAACTTGTTGGTTGTAGTTTACATGACCGATGACATTCATTAGCAATGATCAAGCCGACCAGTATTAGGTTATGGTACCATAGGATCTGACAAATCCCGTTATTTACTGCACCCATTGTTATGTGTGGGGGTTGTGGGTAGCGACTGAATCTGTAATTATTAACTTATCCTTTGGTAAGGGTTTGTTAAGAACGAGAACGAGAGCGAGTTGGAACGAGGAACGCGTCAATAAGGTTTGAATGTTATTAGAGAATCGATCATAAAGTAGTTCACGATTAAAACAAGAACGATTAGAACGATTAAAACAAGAACGATTTGAACGAATGGGTAACGATTGGGTAAACATTTGTACATGATTTACATTTGATCATGCATTTACACGAAACATAGTATTGGTTTAAACCAAGTTTTACTTCAATACTTTGTTGTTGTGCATATGGTTTAGTTGAGACATTTCACTTGCCATACATGGATATTTGACATAGACATTTGACATGGATATTTGACATAGACATTTTGACATTAGTTTGGTTTGATTAAGTGATTAAGTAACGATGCGTGTGTAATATGATACAAGCATGGTGGATACGCCGCTGGTACTTCCTATATATAAGTGTTTGTATGGTATTACATATTGTAGCGTTATTTGAATCATTTCAGTTTGAGACATAGAACATTTTATACAAGTAACATACTTTTCACAAGACATTTATTTACAAACAACTTATCTTATAAAGACTCATTTTACATGGTTATTCATTTAATCATGCATTATTCTCTTATTTATACATATCATCTAAACTTATTATTTTTCAAATGATTTACAAAGACAAAGCAAATTACAAGGTTCATGACTAAACATTTTCTTAAAACAGAAGTCATGAATCTTATTTTCACAAAACCTATGTATCTCGCCAGCATTTCTTTGCTGACCTCGTTTTCACATATGTTTCAGGTATTGTTGGATGATATCGATTGATAAGATGCATGCTCACATAGGACTGGACAAGGCCTTAGTGACTCAATAACAATGATAGACTATGTTTAAATAGTGTATTTAGATTTCAAGACGATGTAATTATTCTATGTTTAATAAAACGAAACACTTTTGATATCCATGGTTATGAAACATTAATTCTGTTGCAACACGCCCCGATGTTTCCGCCGCGATTTGTTGTTTTACGCGGTCGGGGTGTGACAAATAGCCGCTTGGTTCTTACGACTCTAGAACTTGCCATGACAATACATTCCCGGTCCTTATCAACTTAAACCCGAGTAAGTAAATGATAGAGGCATTAGGACTAACCCTTTTTCATTTCTACACCATTATTTTTCTTTTTCTTTTACCACCTACCCAAAAAAAAAAAAAAAAAAAAAAAAAAAAAAAAAAAATCCCCCTCGTTAGCCCCTTTGAGCCTAAACCTTTTCGTTTCATCACCCAAAACAAAAAACCCTTTCACCCACCAAAACCTTTTTCATTTTTAACCCTTTATTTTAGTAACAAGTTCGGTTCTTCGAAAAAAAAAAAAAAACAGAGAAAAATGAAGCAAAAAGGAAATAAACAAACAAAGTAATAAAAAATAACTTTGTTTGAATACAAGCTTCATCAAAAATAAAAAGTTGCAAAAATACGAAAACCGACACTTGTTACGCTTTTTAGCCCTTTTTCTACTAACCACTAACCCAACCACCTACCTTTAACCCTAGCCAACCCTTAACCCACAAAGTCCTCTTGATATCTACAAAGGTATAAAAGT
Organism: Helianthus tuberosus; assembly: GCA_030545235.1. NCBI lineage: Eukaryota > Viridiplantae > Streptophyta > Magnoliopsida > Asterales > Asteraceae > Helianthus > Helianthus tuberosus. The sequence goes on from JARYGA010057272.1 coordinate 236,037, forward strand.
TAAAAAGGAGGAGGATTGATTTCTTGGCAAGCCTATGGTAGGAATAAGTTCCATGCCGCTCTCGAGTGATTCACTAAAAATACACCTTCGGCCGAGTGTGAGTGATTTCCCCGCGAGGTATGTGAACTTGTATATAAATAGAATTTTAAAAAGGCATGTTATGCCCAAATAAGTAATTTCTTTTATGAACAGTTCTAAATAAATCATTACGAATAGGAGTGTAAATAAATAAAAATAAAACCCCAAAAAGATCTTGGAAATCCCGACACTCTATGACAAGCCCAAAACCTTCTCTTCTACCTATTCCATTTGGGAGTGTAAGCCAAATATTAAAGAGTTTTGCTTGAGGACAAGCAAAAGTTCAAGTGTGGGGGTATTTGATGTGTGTAAAATGCAACATATAAATTACATCAAATGAGGCATAAAACTAACCCTTTTTTAGTACTAATATTGGAAAAAGAGTGTTTTTGTCTTCCTTTTGTATTTTCAGGATTAAATAAGCTCAAAAACGCAAAAGAAGCAAAAAGACAGCTAAATCCAACATAAATACAAGAAAAGGAACATTAGTGGATTGCCCGAACCCTCAACGGCACCTTCCAAAGCAAAATAGAGAAAGCAGAAGGCTGAACACGCCCCGTGCTCAGCCAGCACAGGGTCGTGCCCAAGAAGCAGCAGAAAAGACAAACCTATAGAAGCTTCTATTGCCCACCACGGGCCGTGCTCAGCGGACACGGGGGCGTGCCGAAAGTACTGCAGGCGCATTAATTGTAATTGCGAATTACAATTAATGAAGAGAGAGAGTGTCAGACGGGCACGGGGCCGTGCCCAGCGAACACGGGGCCGTGCCCAGGCCTCTGTTCAGCCTATAAATAGGAGTGCTTGGTTTCATTGCAACTCATCCCTTGGCACACCACCTCTCTCACACTTCATCCACCACCCACCACCATCACAACACCATCATCCACCACCATCATCCATTGTCCATCATAGAGTGTGTGAGTCGTCTCGGGATCCAAGATTGATCGTAAGAGTTCTTGACAATCAAGGCCATGTTTGCCTAAGTCTCTTACATCACTTGGTGAAGACAAAGTGTCTAGTATAATACTTTTTATTTCTAATCTTTTGCACTTTTTATTTGGTTTTGTATTAATGACTTTAATAACTAGTTACTTATGTTGAAGGTGATCTTTCCTTATCGTTTGTCCGTGGTGTCTTGGCATTATTTTACTGTCTATATAAAATAAAGGATTTTCACCATTCATATCTCCACGGTCTATATGGAGGTATGTTGGCTACCTGGTCGGGGGTTAAGGGAACGGTTTGGTAAAGGTCTTGCCATTGTTCAGCGTTTAGAGGTCCTGCAATGGACCTGGGTCAAATTTAGTAGGACCTCCTTCAATACTTCACGGTATTGGATGGCGGGGGTCCAAACTCTTTGATCCCCTCATAAGTTAACTACTATTAATACTATAACCCGGCTATTTAGGACTGTATCCCTGCTGACTCAGACTACTTAGTCGAGGGTAACGTCACCGCCAAAAGCGGGGCCTACCACAATACTGCATTAATAACTTAATTCATTATCTTCCAATAATCCACCCCTTTAGGATTGTATCCCTGCTGACTCAAACTACTGGGGTGAGGGTAACGTCACCTTCAAAAGAGGGGCCTACTACAATAACTAAGATAATCTCTTAATTATGTGCAAAAGTGCGGAAATAATCAAAGGTTATACTAGATACGAGTCGGAACCAAGTGATTCATCTTGTCTATCTGTTTTTATTTTATTTTTATTTTCAGCATTTTAGTTAGTTTTTATTTTTCTTAGTTTAAAACATTTTTTCCAAACTTTTATTTTGGTTAGACGTTGAGGATAAACCGGTACTAAAAGCTCTTGTGTCCTTGGACGACCTCGGTATCTTACCAACGCTATACTACACTCAACGATGGGTGCACTTGCCCATATGTGTGTTTAGTGTTAGTGAAATATCGTGTTTTATAAATTTAAAACTTGGCTAAAGTAAGTGTTAAAAAGGGCTTAAAATATACACCTAAAATATACGACACTTTCACGCACATCAACCAACTGCTGTGAGGAAGTAGCAGCAGTGGTTTCTTGTGACTTTTGTGTTGTCACTGGCAGGAGCTCTGGTATCTCATCCTCCAGAGATGCCTTTTTGATGGTTTTGGGGGGTTTTTGTGTTTTTCTTTTTGTTGGCTTTTTGGTGATTTTAGGTGTGGGTTTCAAGACAGTTGTTCTGCTGCTTTGATCACCTTGAGCAGTGGGCTCAGCAGCAGATACCTGAGGAGCAGTTGTAACTGCTAAAGTCTGCTCAGGCACCTCTGCTTGTGTTTTGCAAGGTGCTAGCATTCTTGAAAAAGTTTCAGTTGTTAAACTGTTTATTTGAGTAGAATCACCTTGGTTTATTAATGCTAAATCATCCTTACTGAATTTCTTTGCAAAATAGTAACTTAAAAACCTTGGAAACAGTAAGAATGATTTTGTTTCAACATTATTAACCAAATCTTTAAAAATTTCCCGAGAATAGTTAAAATTTTCTCCTTGAAGAATTGCATATCCCAGATTTTGAATCTTTAAAGGGATTTCATTGAAAGAAGTGGTTTTGTTTGAAACACATAGTAGGAGAGTATGAAATAAAAATCTGGTTGCAGAAGGAAAATAACCTTTTTCTAAAGTAATTTTCTTCATCATTGTGGCTTCATACCCTCTCTCAATGAAGTCAGTTTGTAACTCGTTTTTAGTGAAAGAAATTTTACCTTCCTGATCACCGAGTTGAAAGACCTCTGAAATGGATTGTGGTGTGATTTGGACAGCTTTACCCTTTATAGAAGTGTTTATGGTGGTTGTAGTGTCTCCTTGTTTTTCAAGGGTTGCATTCTTCCAGAACTCTCTTTGGGTCACCAAATAGATTGGTGCATCGACGGTGAACAAAGTTTTGTACTTTGATTTTGCCATGATGTCAATGATGGAATCGAAAACTCTGGTGGTTCCTGGTTTTGTGAGAAGACCCAGGAGATTGTGAGATGGTTTATATGGAATTTCAGTGGAGATTGCCTTTTGAGATGCTGTTTTCGATGAGGATTTGGATGAGGGTTTTGCAGATTTCTTTGATTTTGTCATTTTGAAGGTGAATGATCGAAGAAATTTGGGGAAGATGAGATGAAAAACTGTTTTGAGAAGAGAATTTTTAAGAATTCAATTCGACAGTAAAAACCCTGTTTTGGTGGTGAATGGGGGATTTTATAGGGAAGAAAGTGAATGCTGAGGTGGCAGCCGTTACAAAAGGTCTGACCAATATGTACTGCCCACGTGACAACCCCTAGTGAAAGTGAAGGACAGTACTTTTATGAAAGTGACTGATGAAGGCAGTGGTAGTAGAGCAGTGGATGATTTTTACTATCAGTGGATAGCATATCAGTGGATAAGACACTGCTTTTGAACAACAGATTTTATCAAAGGAATGAGAGAACAGGAGTTGATTTACAGCAGTGGACAGGCTTTTATAGTAGAGCAGACTTTTGAACAATCAGTGGTTAATGGCAGACTTTTAAGGATTTTAATGAAAATTTCATTTTTGGCTATTTTTAAGGATGGATTTTTGATTTTCTGAAAACATTTTGTTGCTTTTATTCATAGAAAAACAAGATGTTGCTTGTTATTCCATGTTCAGCATCCCAATTCTAGAGACCAAGCTTTCAAAAGTGGCTGTATCAAGTGCTTTTGTTAGCACATCTGCCAGCTGGTCTTTGGTTGGGACATGATGCAGAGAAATCAAACCTTTTTCATAGCAATGCCTCACAAAGTGATGTCTGATGTCGATGTGTTTGGTGGTTGAATGGGAAACTGGATTTTTGATGATATTTTCTACTGCCTGGCTGTCCAACATGAGTGGTGTCTTTAAGGCAGTGATACCAAAATCCAGCAACTAATTTTGAAGCCACAGGAGTTGGGCTGTACAGCTTGCAGCAGCAATGTATTCAGCTTCAGCAGTGGATGTTGAAACAGTTGCTTGCTTTTTGCTTTGCCATGAAACTAAGCAATCACCTAGAAACTGGCACCCTCCTGATGTGGACTTCCTTGTGGTGTGACATCCAGCAAAGTCACTGTCTGAAAAACCTGAAAGCTTGATGTTCCCATTAGCTGGATACCAGATACCAAGTGTGGGAGAACCTTTTATGTATCTGAAGATCCTTTTTACAGCAATGAGATTTGATTTTCTAGGAGCTGATTGACTTCTTGCACAGACACATGTTGCAAACATGATGTCTGGTCTAGATGCAGTTAGGTACAATAAGGACCCAATCATGCTTCTATAAAGTGTTTGGTCAATCAGCTCATCTTTTTCATCAGACATGACCAGCTTATTTGTTGCCATGGGTGCGCTGCATGGTTTACAATCATTCATACCAAATTTGGTTAAAAGTTCTTTAGCATATTTGCTTTGATGAATGAAAGTTCCATTTTGCATTTGCTGTACTTGGAGACCAAGAAAGCATTGCAGCTCACCCATTGCACTCATTTCAAACTCAGCTGTCATGAGTTCTCTAAACTCTTCACACGTTGAGTTACGCGTGCTTCCAAAAATAATGTCATCCACATAAATATGGACAATCATTAAATCCTTCCCTCTCCTTTTTAAAAATAGTGTTTTATCAATGGTACCTCTTTTGAAACCATTTGAGAGTAGGAAGTTGGAAAGAGTTTCATACCAGGCCCTTGGTGCTTGTTTCAAGCCATACAAAGCTTTGTTTAGCCTGTAGACATGATCTGGATAAAATGGATCCTCAAAACCTGAAGGTTGACAAACATACACCTCTTCTTGAATTGTACCATAGAGGAAAGCACTTTTGATATCCATTTGGAACACCTTCATATTGTGGTTGACAGCAAAGGCCAGGAACAGTCTAATGGCTTCCAATCTTGCAATAGGGGCAAATGCTTCATCATAATCAATCCCCTCTTCCTGTCTGTAACCTTGAACCACAAGTCTGGCTTTATTCTTGACAACAATACCCCTTTCATCAGTTTTGTTCTTGAAGACCCACTTTGTGCCAATGGGACTAACCTCTTCTGGCAGTGGTACAAGCTCCCATACTTGTTGTCTTTTAAACTGTTGGAGCTCCTCTTGCATGGCTTCTACTCAGCTGTTGTCTTTCAGTGCCTCTTGGTACTTGACTGGCTGATGGAGTGATAGAAAACCAGCAAAAAGACAAATGTTTTGGGTTTGGCTTCTTGTGAGCACCCCTTCATTTATGTTTCCAATAATTTGATCAGGTGGATGAGATCTCAAGAAGATTAAATCTCCTTGGTATGGTATGATGGCATTGGTTGGTGAAGGCTGCAAATGTGTATCATCTGAGCTAACCACTGCTGGGGACTTTGATGATCCAGCAGTGGCTTCAAAAGGTGGTGGAATAGGAGGTAATGAAGTGGACAACTGCTGAATTTTATCCACTATTTGAGGACTTTTGTCAGCATTGTTTGAGGATGTGGAAGCAGTGGTTGATGGGCTACTTTGGTCAACAACTGTTGAGGTAGCAGTGGTTGAGGTTTGACAACTGTTTTGAACAGCTGGTGCTTTTCCCTTTGTGGCAGACCTTTGAGGGATGATGATTTCATACCCATAGTCTGGTGTTGTGTCCTCTGATGGACCTGCACTGTTAGTCTTGACAGCAGTATTTTCAAAAGTAAATTTTTCAAGATCAAACAGATCTGCAGGGTTTGCTGGGATTTTCATTGATGAAAGTTCATTGAACTTTACATTCAAAGTCTCCTCCACTGCCTTGGTCCGTGTATTGAACACTTTGTAGGCCTTGGCAGTGGTTGAGTATCCCAAATGATAACCACAATCAATTTTGGCTGCAAATTTTGAAATGGAATCTTTTAAGTTTAAAATAAAGCATGGGCAGCAAAACACCTTGAAATAAGAGATCAGTGGTTTGATTTTATACAGAATTTCATAAGCAGTCTTTTTGTGCCTAGGGTTTATTATAACTCTGTTCTGGACATAGAAAGCAGTGTTTACTGCCTTTGCCCAGAAAGTTAGTGGCAAACCTGAATCTGCAAGCATAGTTCTGGCAGCCTCAATCAGAGTTTTGTTCTTCCTTTCCACTACCCCATTCTGCTCTGGTGTTCTAGGGGTGTTGTACTGCCTTACAATCCCTTTCTTCATACAGAAGGCATCCAACTCCTTATTTTTAAATTCTGTGCCATTGTCACTCCTAAAGTGTAACACCTGTGCCTTCATGGCCATCAAACAAATACCAAACCAATGAAATATTATATTTCATACTTGGGATTTGTAAAAATATGTGTATCATTTGCACATATCAATTCTTGTTCAATTTCAAACTCTAAATCACTTTCTGGAAGGTTATACGCGCACCGATGCGTAAATATAACCAGTTTAATGCAACAAACACTCCAGAATAGTGACATAGGCTTAACATACCTTAAATAACCTTTACTTAACTTAGAAATAAGTTTTGAAGGCTTTGGTATGGCAAAATCAAGTTAAATCGCTTACAGGGACTAAAGTTGACAAACTGCGAAAGTATGCCAATTTGAACTGTAACAGACATTCCGGAGCATGACCATAAGTTAAACATACCATAAATATCCTTCACATAGCTTAGAAATAGGCTTTGAGGTGTTCGGTATGCTAAAATAAACTTTTGTGTCATTCAGGGACTAAAAGTGTCAAAAAGTGCACAAGTTTGCATTTTCGCGCATAACTTACGTTCTGAATACATCCGGACACCCAAAAATTTATGTAAGCATGACTACATTATATTTTAGTGTTCGCCTTAAGAAAAATCCATTCGTCGCGTCATTTGGATCGTTTTTCGCGCTTATGCGCATTCCGTCGTAATTAACCGAACATCGCGTTCGTACGGCCAAACGAACCGACATCCATCATATTTTTGAACATATTTTAAGTTCCCTATACTTTAACTTCATTTTAGAGCTTTGAAATGGGGTTAACGGGCCTTAAACGTGTCGAAAATGGCCTAAATACAGTTCAGGGACCAAAAGTGTAATTCTGCCGAAATAGTTCCTAGCGGTGCGCTACACTTTAAGCGTAGCGGTGCGCTAGGGGTCTGCAGACCAGATTCAATGTTCAGAACAGCTGTTTGCACTTGTTTGATCCACAACCACATGTTCTAATTCGCCTAATCAGCAAGATAAGATCAAGATTTAGCCACCATAACATTTGGACAAGTGTACGGCCTTGATCGTTTCCCCTTTTCCAAGAAACGATCTCAACGGTGGACCGAAAACTATAAATAACCCAACACCCCCATTGCATTTCTCACTAGAATTCTGATTTTGAGAGCTCTAAGTTGAAACCATTGTTTCATACCTGAGTTCTTGAGTCGGGATTAGCATTCGGGGACCCTGGGTTAGTATTCTTTCGTTCTTTTCCTTATTTTTACTGCTTTTCGAGTCCGAAAGTCAAACTTTGTTTGACTTTCAGCGTTGACCAGTAATGGTCAATGCGAAGTTCGTTTGAACTTCGCAACGTGAGTGTAATCACGTTGGTCGTAGTCCCTTGGGACTATGCCCACTGATTACCACGTTGTCTAGAGTCGTAGGGTAGGCGATCTGATAAATCGCCTATACCTTCGAACTCGACCCATTTGGTCGATCATTAGGATCCGACCAAATACATTAGGTGACCATAGTAGGTAGGGAATAACCTTCCGAGGTTATACCCTATGGTCACATCGTTTAAGTAGTTGTATGATAGGTAGTTTATATGCCTTAGGTAAATTACCAGAATACCCTTTTCATGTATAATTGGTAATTAAGCATATGTAACCTAAACCTTTGTCACATAACTGATTATGTAACATGTTTAGGCATATAACACTTGTCATAGGACTAGTTAGGCGGTCCGAACGCGTTACACGCGAACGACGCGTTAAAGTAGCATAAGCTTCCTAAACGGGTCGTAATGGGTCGTAGACACTTAGGTTAAGTTTCAATTAGTATGTAGGCTTTGTTAAACCATATCATATGAGTTCCTACACTCATTTGGTTTACAAACCCTAATGCTACCCAATCTTCCGATTTAGGTCCGGTTAATTAACATAGTTACCTATATTAGGTGCCGTTTGATTTCCGTGATCTCTAGCATTGTTTGGTTGTTACTCAAGGACTACTGAGCAATCTCAAGTGAGTACATAGACCCCTCTTTTACTGTTTTCCAAACTGTTTTGGGGTGGAACACATGTGCCTACTTGTTACTTTCATGCTTTCCTGTTTTCATATCATATACCTGCTATGTTTATTAGTACATTATAGTACGTCGTTTTACATTGACATTTTATGCTATGTATGTTCATTTAGTTCATACTTAGTGCATTGTTTTACATCACATCACATCACATGCTATGTATGTTCATTTGTTGCATACTTAGTACAGATTCATTTCATCACATGCTTACATTTTGGTATGACATTTGGTTTGTTAAATGGGACAATACATTCATTAACATTAGCTACGCCGTTCGTTAGTAGGTAGTGGTACCATAGGAATTGACAACTCCCGTTCCGGACATCCCAGGGAAAGGGGACAGTAAAGGAATGACCGAATTCGATGATATTTACTCAGATAGACCTTTAATTTGTTTAAGGGTTTATCACCTCAGTCGCAAGGCTTGGATGTATGCATTGGAACAACACCGCATAAATGTTCATTATCAGTACAGCATGCATTTACACAAGACATAATATTGATTTAAACACAGTTTTACTTCAATACTTTGCTTTTGTGCATATGGTTTAGTTGAGACATTTCGCTAGCCATACATGACATTTAGACATAGACATTTTAACATGATTGACCTTGATCATGCATTTACACAAGACATAATATTGATTTAAACACAGTTTTACTTCAATACTTTGCTTTTGTGCATATGGTTTAGTTGAGACCTTTCGCTAGCCATACATGACATTTAGACATAGACATTTTAACATGATTGACATTGAGCATGCATTTACACAAGACATAATATTGATTTAAACACAGTTTTACTTCAATACTTTGCTTTTGTGCATATGGTTTAGTTGAGACATTTCGCTAGCCATACATGACATTTAGACATAGACATTTTAACATGATTGACCTTGATCATGCATTTACACAAGACATAATATTGATTTAAACTCAGTTTTACTTCAATACTTTGCTTTTGTGCATATGGTTTAGTTGAGACCTTTCGCTAGCCATACATGACATTTAGACATAGACATTTTAACATGATTGACATTGATCATGCATTTACACAAGACATAATATTGATTTAAACACAGTTTTACTTCAATACTTTGTTTTTGTGCATTTCACCTATGGTTTAGTTGATGCGTTTTCACTAGCCATACATATCATTTAGGTTACACATTACATGATTTACATTGATCATGCATTTTGACATATTATTCAATACATTTGGCAAATTCATTTATACATGGACAATTTACATTGTTGGTTTGGTTTGATTAAGTGATTAAGTAACGATACGGGTGTAATATGATACAAGCATGGTGGATACGCCGCTGGTACTTCCTATATATAAGTGTTTGTATGGTATTACATGTCGTAGCGTTATTTGAATCATTTCAGTTTGAGATATAGAACATTTTTATGCAAATAACATATTTTTCACAAGACATTGATTTACAAACAACTTAACTTATACAAACTCATTTTTACATGGCTATTCATTTAACCATGCATTATTCACTTATTTATATGTATCATCTGAACTTATGGTTTTTCAAATGATTTACAAAGACAAAGCAAATTACAAGGTTCATGACTAAACATTTTCTTAAACAGAAGTCATGAATCTTATTTTCACAAAACCTATGTATCTCACCGGCATTTTTATGCTGACGTACCATATTTTCACATGTGTTTTTCAGGAAATGAAGCATAGGATTGATCAAGTTACACTTAGGCGGACATGGGCCTTAGTGACAATAAAAGATGCAGACTAGTTAATTATGTTGTATTTTCATGTTTGTTAGACATTGTAACACTTATATTGAATAAAACGAAACTTTAATTTCCATGGTTGTGAAACATTAATTCTGTTGCAACACGCCCCGATGTTTCCGCCGCGATTTGTTGTTTTACGCGGTCGGGGTGTGACAGAAAAGATGGTATCAGAGCCAATGGTTATAGGGAATTAGGTTATTAGTAATGCTTTGACCTAGTCTATAACCTTTCTAGGACCCTAACGCGAGTTTACTGGCGTTTAGTCATAAAACAATACTGTCACCTATCCTTAGGTGACAACCACAACAAGAACATAAATTTCAAAACCGCTTTGAAAACTAATCATCTGTTCTAGGATGATTGATTACTAGGTTTTGAACCCTCCATTGTAAGGTTTTGAACTCTCTATTATATGGTTTTGAAGCCCATTGAGTTTTCAAAATCTCGTCAAGGTTTTGGGTTTTAAATAATGTGAACACGTGCAAACTGGAAGGGTGAATACCTGTATTCTGGGTTTTCTGTCTAGGCAAGCACTTCGTATACATCTCATCAGACGCGAGACCAGTTGTGCTTACCTGGGAATTCTTGGGATGAGTGTTCACTTATAGGCGAGCATGTCTTCGCGATACATTATTTTTGACCCATTTACTTTGAATTGTCACCATCTCATTTGTTTGCCTTAGGTAACAAACAAATGATCACAATTTTCATTCGTTACCATTCTGTATTGATTACCCAATAACCTTTCACTTGCTTCTTCCTCTATCTTTCATCTTCTTCTAGAATGTCTATTCCTCTCAGCACTGGTCAAATGCCCGAGCGAACAGCCAAATTTGTCCAGCAAATTGGCGAAGTGATTCAGAGGACTGTGGATTTAGGCATTTCCATGGCTCGTCTCAACAATGAAGCCTCTCGTCTTGACAATGAAGCCACTCAAGAGCCACTGAAGGAAGCAGAAGTCAAGACTGCACCAACATCAAGGAAGCGTAAGGCTTCAAGGAAACCCGCAACGGTTACACCTAATCAAGCGGGACCTAGCCATGTGGCAAGGCCACCAGCTAGGAAGCCATACAACGGAATTGAACCCTTGTGCAACCAATGTACCCTTCATCATCACCCTAATGTGAAGTGCCGCAAATGCCAAATCTGTGGACTTAAAGGTCATACAGCAAAGGTTTGCGTAGCAGCAGTACCAAATCAAATAGGCCCCAATCGGGTGGCAACACCACCTGTTAGGAAGCAATACAAGGGAACAGCCCCAATATGCGACAAATGTAATGCACACCACTTAGCTCACCTACAGTGTCGTTTGTGTGCATCATGTGGGCGACTCGGTCACCGGGCAAATGTTTGTCGATTTACCCCAAACCAAAGTAGTCCAAATCAACTCCAAGTCAACCCTACTCAAACTCGCTTTCCACCAGGTTATTGCTACAAGTGTGGCGAGATGGGACATTTCCGAAGAAATTGCCCAAAGCTTGCTAATGCAAATCTGACCCAAGGATGAGCAGTTGACAGAGTAGAAGATGTTGCTGTCTTATGCTTTTGTTCTTTTGTTTCCTTGTAATGTGAAACAATCTGTTTTGTTTATAAATAAATCGTTGTTCACAAATTCTGATATACAAGTATATTTACATGTGTGTTTGTTTTCCTATGATACCTGCATTAAGGAACTATGTTCCTTACAAACTACTCTTGTGATTCTCTCTTTCAAATGATCGCTCATGATTCCTTTGAAAATTTTAAGTACTCGTTTCATTCTAAGATACGAAGTACAGAAAATAAAGTGACATTATGAGTAATCATGCTTTTTGCACATCAGTACCTTTAAATTCTTGGTTAAATAACTAAGGGTATTTCCAAATCTCATACCCATTATATTTTGATTTTTTTTTTTTTTTTTTTACACAGTACAAGTATTTCAAAACAATCTTCATGATCTCAAAACATTTCATATAGTTTGAAAACAATTTTTTTCAAGATATATTGTCTATGTTATTTCAAAAACATTGGCCATGTTATCAAAACCAACCTTTCAAATTTCAAAATATTTCATATAGTCTGAAGACAATATTAACACAATACATTTTCTTATCAAGTGCATGATTTCGAAAATCATCATTTAATTTTTTTCAAAAAACCTTATACATAATTTCAAAATTCATCTCGCATGATTTTAAAACATTTTTATAAATATACTTACCTAGTACACCTACTTTATGATTTCAAAATATTATATATAAGGTTTCAAAAACATTTTTCCCATGCATAGTTTTCCAAATATTTTTTCCTCACACATTTACTTAACCTTCAAATTCTGCTTCATATGTCGCCTTGACATATCTAGCATCTCAACCTCATAAGCATTTTACTTATGTTTTGACTTAAGCACATCCAGTGCAAGATTTCAAAACATCTTCAACTTCTAAAATTCATATGGGATCTTTTTATCTTCATATTTAGATCCTTGTGGACGATCATCATTCAAATCAGAGTCCTTAATTGGATTCCTTATGTACCTTAATTCGAGTATTTCGGTTCTTTATAATCGAAATCGAATTTTCTCTTCAATAATCTTTCTATCTTTATAGTTAGATTCTTGATAACGTTTAAAGTACCAAATGAAATCCGTTGAATGGATTCCTAGTGTGCTTTAAATGCATGTACGCAAGTAACAAGACAAATTAACAAACAATCTTTGTGATTATATGACTATGTGTTTATGCATCTTGAGTTTTCATTTAAGTATTTTTGTGTTTTTATACTCTGAATAATTCGTTATCCAAATCCTCGCAGGATCTTTCATATCTTCATATGAGAGATTCGTAGCAGGATATTCAAAGGTACTACCTTAAATCCTTAATGGGCTTCTATGTAATAGTTAAGACCCTTGGATTATATAGTACCACTCCAGACCCTTTTTAGTGGTCTAGTCTAAAGGATTGATTCACAATTTGGTTAAAAAAATGACATCTAGTGATGGAGCTGGACAGACTCCTTGATAGTCTATTTAGATCATTTATTGATCTAGTCTACGGGACTCTATGGCGGTCTAGTCACACTCATCACAGGATTGTTCATTTGGTTTTACCCTACGCATTATAAAATAGACTGTGTGAACTGTGCAAGGAATTGTCTAATTATGGACGCGTACATAATTAAGAAATTTAGTGCACAGAACACCAGCAAGGTTTATTATGTGTAAGAACCGATAGCGACAACAAATAACAAAATGAGGACGATGTAATGGAGGTACGGTGGACGCACCAATGATGCTTTATATACTTGTATATAAGTATCCCTCTTACGTTGAAATCATGATGATTATTAAAGTTACTAGAAGTTCAGAAACCTATCAAATGTTGTTCGATCTTTTCAACTTCATACTTTCAAGCTCTCACAAGTTTCCTCTAAATAAATTTCGGGACGAAATTTCCTAAAGTAGGGGAGACTGTAACACCTGTGCCTTCATGGCCATCAAACAAATACCAAACCAATGAAATATTATATTTCATACTTGGGATTTGTAAAAATATGTGTATCATTTGCACATATCAATTCTTGTTCAATTTCAAACTCTAAATCACTTTCTGGAAGGTTATACGCGCACCGATGCGTAAATATAACCAGTTTAATGCAACAAACACTCCGGAATAGTGACATAGGCTTAACATACCTTAAATAACCTTTACTTAACTTAGAAATAAGTTTTGAAGGCTTTGGTATGGCAAAATCAAGTTAAATCGCTTACAGGGACTAAAGTTGACAAACTGCGAAAGTATGCCAATTTGAACTGTAACAGACATTCCGGAGCATGACCATAAGTTAAACATACCATAAATATCCTTCACATAGCTTAGAAATAGGCTTTGAGGTGTTCGGTATGCTAAAATAAACTTTTGTGTCATTCAGGGACTAAAAGTGTCAAAAAGTGCACAAGTTTGCATTTTCGCGCATAACTTACGTTCTGAATACATCCGGACACCCAAAAATTTATGTAAGCATGACTACATTATATTTTAGTGTTCGCCTTAAGAAAAATCCATTCGTCGCGTCATTTGGATCGTTTTTCGCGCTTATGCGCATTCCGTCGTAATTAACCGAACATCGCGTTCGTACGGCCAAACGAACCGACATCCATCATATTTTTGAACATATTTTAAGTTCCCTATACTTTAACTTCATTTTAGAGCTTTGAAATGGGGTTAACGGGCCTTAAACGTGTCGAAAATGGCCTAAATACAGTTCAGGGACCAAAAGTGTAATTCTGCCGAAATAGTTCCTAGCGGTGCGCTACACTTTAAGCGTAGCGGTGCGCTAGGGGTCTGCAGACCAGATTCAATGTTCAGAACAGCTGTTTGCACTTGTTTGATCCACAACCACATGTTCTAATTCGCCTAATCAGCAAGATAAGATCAAGATTTAGCCACCATAACATTTGGACAAGTGTACGGCCTTGATCGTTTCCCCTTTTCCAAGAAACGATCTCAACGGTGGACCGAAAACTATAAATAACCCAACACCCCCATTGCATTTCTCACTAGAATTCTGATTTTGAGAGCTCTAAGTTGAAACCATTGTTTCATACCTGAGTTCTTGAGTCGGGATTAGCATTCGGGGACCCTGGGTTAGTATTCTTTCGTTCTTTTCCTTATTTTTACTGCTTTTCGAGTCCGAAAGTCAAACTTTGTTTGACTTTCAGCGTTGACCAGTAATGGTCAATGCGAAGTTCGTTTGAACTTCGCAACGTGAGTGTAATCACGTTGGTCGTAGTCCCTTGGGACTATGCCCACTGATTACCACGTTGTCTAGAGTCGTAGGGTAGGCGATCTGATAAATCGCCTATACCTTCGAACTCGACCCATTTGGTCGATCATTAGGATCCGACCAAATACATTAGGTGACCATAGTAGGTAGGGAATAACCTTCCGAGGTTATACCCTATGGTCACATCGTTTAAGTAGTTGTATGATAGGTAGTTTATATGCCTTAGGTAAATTACCAGAATACCCTTTTCATGTATAATTGGTAATTAAGCATATGTAACCTAAACCTTTGTCACATAACTGATTATGTAACATGTTTAGGCATATAACACTTGTCATAGGACTAGTTAGGCGGTCCGAACGCGTTACACGCGAACGATAACCAAACAATAACCAAACAATATCTTTTCTTTTTGAGGCTCATGACTTGAACTGGGCCAAACAAATCCATGTGTAGCATCTGCAAACACTGAGTTGTTTTGGACTCTTCAATGGACTTAAAAGAACTTTTATGCTGTTTTCCTTTTAAACAGGAAATGCAATGTTCAGGACATGAAAACAATTTTTGTGGTAGGCCTCTCACCAAACCATTTTTTGAAATTTCTGTGATTGTATTAAGATTTGTGTGCCCCAGCCTTCTGTGCCAAAGTTCTGTCTCTTTATTAGAGGCAGCTGAGAACAGACAAGCATTAGCTCTGGGACACTCTTTTGACATGTCAACAACATAAACATTGCCACTTCTTTGAGCAACAAGTTTAGTTTGACCAGTTTTGATTATTGCTTCAATCTTTTTGACCATTTCTGGTCCAACAATCCTACAACAATCTTTTGTGAAGAATGACCCAAACCCTTTGTCACTCATTTGTGATACACTCAGAAGGTTGAATTTTAGATTGTCTATCAGATTGACATTTTCAAATTTTACATTTCCAGATTGTACTGTACCAGACCCCAGAACCTTCCCCTTACTATTATTCCCAAAGGATATATCACCCCCTCCATGGATTTTAAAGTCTTTGAGGAGGGCTTTTCATCCTGTCATGTGCCTGGAGCCTCCACTATCTACATACCAAAGACTATCAAAGCATGCAGAAGCTCCCTACACATGTAGTAAAAAGATTAGTTCATTAAGGTCTCCAAAGCCAACAAGGCTTTGGATGGGGTCTCAACAGTGTCTGGGATGGATGCAGGGTGATGGACAGTGGTTAAGTCAGGGGTTTGGACTGCTTTAGGACAGCGTTTCTCTAACCACTGTTGTGGGTCCTGACCAATCATCTGCTGGTAACCAAAAGGATGCATGTTCACTCTGGGTTTAGAGGGCCTTTTGTAGGCCTCATAAACGTGTGGAATCCTTTGGTAAGACTGTTTTTCCTTGCCTTTTCTGAATTGATTGGCAGGGGGTGCATCAGTAACCTGAACATCTCTTTTAACAGATGTTTGGTTCAGCTGTTTTGTAACAGCTGTTTGAACTGGCACAAACAGTGGTTGTTTCTTGGTGAATTTGACAGATGTAGATGATGATGATGGACTCAAAGATGTTTTAGCCATGTACTCATTCTTTTTCACATCAAATTTTTTGAGATACACACATGCTTGAGTTTTGTGGTTTGTTTTACCACAAACAATGCAACTGTCTGCTGGAACAATGACACTTGTTCTGTTTAAATCATAAGCTTTCAAGTGGAAACAATCTTTTGTTAGATGATTCCTTTTCTCACAGAATTCACAAAACAAGTTATCAATTTTTTCTTTCTTCTTTCTCTTTTCAGACTCCTTTGCAGCAGAGGTTTTAACCACTGCTGGGATGTCCTTGAGAGGTATGACTTTAGCTTTTGGAGCTTTAACACCATCAGTTGATGTAAAGTCCATTGGCTTGAAATTTTCAAGAATATCACACTCGTCAGACCAAGTGGGTTTAAACTGATATTTTTCAAGTTCTTCAAAAGTAGAGGAACTCCTTGTTCTGCCAAGTGTGATTTTGTTACCAAGTTTGTCAGTGATTTTCACTTCTTGGCCATTCTTGTTTGTGGGGATGAACTCAGTGGTTACATCAGTGTTTTCAACAGTGTTTTGAACAGATTTTTCACAAGTAATGCATTCATCATCATATTTTCTATACCCAACCCCAAATTTCACATTACTTTCAATCTGTTTAGCAAGCATCACCTCATATCCTCTGCAGGATTCCACCCATCTTTCACAAGTAATCTGGGTGGATTCCAACTCCTTTTTGCAAACTTGGTATTTTTCTACCATAGTTTGAAGTTGGGTTTTGGTTATGCTTTGCTCTTCTTTCAGATAGCTGATCTCTTTTTCCTTTTCAGTCAATTTGTTTTTAAGTTCTTTTAAAGACTTTTCAAATTTAACCTCATCAGTCAAGATTTTATCCCGAAGGTTTTCATTCACCTCTTTGATGTTAGCAAAAGCAATTATGCAATTGTTAGAACACAGTTTTTTCAAGAACTTGAGGAGATACCCTGGCAGCTGCCATCATTGCACAATCACATTGATGATCTTCTTCATCATCAGCTTTCACCTTCTTTTCACCAGCCTTTTCTTCTTTCACTTCTTCTTTGTCCTCTACGGACCATGGATCTGTCATTGGTTCAATCAGGGTACCTGAACTTTCTCTAATCAGTAGTTCACCAGCCACAGTAGTAACCACTGCTTCAGTCACCTCATCCACTGTTTCAATACTCAGCTGTTCCTCCTCAGTTTCAACCCCCTCCTGTATTGACTCTAATTCCATCAAACAAAACTCATCATGAGAAGAATCATTAGAAGCATAGAGTGCAAAGTTTTCATCACTAAGGTCTTCAGGCATACTGCTCCAGTCAACAAACCCTTGAGTGAAAAAGATTTGTTGATCTGGTTGTACTGCTGCTGGAGCAGTGGTTTGAGGTGCAACAGGTTGCACTTGTACCTGTGGAGCAGGGGTTTGAACATATTGAATCTGTGGAACAGTAGTTTGGACATAGTGCACTGGCACAGGGGCAGCAGCATAGTGAGCTGTGTTCACTTGAGCTGCTGGGGCATACTGGGCATAGTGCACAGTGCTTTGGTTTTGAAGTCTAGGATTTGAGCTAGGATGAGTAATTATGGGACCAGTAGTTTGACTCCTACATTCCCTAGCGAAATGTCCCAACCTATTACACTTGTAACACTTGATTTTCGATTTATCCAACCCAACCCTTAGATTCCCATGCAAACCTAGGAATTTTCGCCCTGTTCTTTTGTAGAACTTGCTAGTTCTAACACTTAGCAAAGCCAGTTGGTGCAGGATGTCCATTTCCTCTAAGTCAGTGGGATCAAAATGTTGCAAATCATTTAGTTCAAAGCTTAAATTTTCTGACATCTGGTTTTCATTTGCAGTGAATGCATAACTTGCAGAGTGAGGATTAAGGTTGTTGAAATTTGCACCAGCAGTTATGTCAATGAAGTGATCATAACCCTGATCCTTACCACTGCTCCCAGATTCTTCTTGACCCAGAAGAGCAGTATTACCGAAAGTGTAATGATCGGTAACTTTTCCTGACTCTTGTAACCTCCTTTTCTGGTTCAACTCCCTTTCGTAGGTCCGGAGTTGACCGTGGAGTTGGGTCAAGGTCAGATCCTTGAATTCAGGTGAGTTTCGGGTGACAAAAGCTATGGTGTCCCATTTTTCTGGCAGTGACCTGAGGAACCTGCTATTTTGAGTTGAGTTTGTAAAAGTGGTGTTAACAAGCCTCAGTTCACTGATGAGATAACTGAAACGCTCAAATTGTTGCGTTAGTGATTCACCTTTAACGTAACAAAATGTTTCATACTGTTGGTTCAAGATTTCCCTATTGTTTTCTATGACTTCTTCAGTCCCCCCAAACTGTTCCTTAAGTGCATTCCATAATTCTTTGGCACTGTTACAGTGTAATAGTCCAGCATATATCTCATTGGGCAGCGCTGATGCTATGATGCTAAACGCTTTAGCATCTAGTTCGATCTTTTGAAAGTCGGTTTCGGTATAATTTTCAACTGGTTTTGGAACGAACTTTTTAGCATCTTTAGCGCTTGGCACTGAAGGAACATGGGGACCATAAATGACAGACCTCCAACAACCTGTGCTTTGTTGAGCGAGGATGTGACCCATCCTCCTCTGCCAGATGTTGTACTCATTTCTTTTTAGCATAGGTGGTTTAAAAAGCGAGCCGATGTTGTTTTTATCATCTTGAGATTGTGACTTCATTCTTGTTGTTTTACAGACACTGAGAAATCAACTTTAATGGTGATTAATCCTTGCTCTGTTTTTCAACGGATGAACAAACGATCAGTATCAACTGTTATGAGCTGAACTATTTACGTCAAAATGATTGTTAAATCAAATTTGACTGTCCAAGCTCTGATACCAATTGTTGGATCTGAGTTTGTTTTTGATTGTATTTTCGTTTGAAATTAAGATGGAAATGAAAGAGTTGTGCAGCGGAATTTAAGATGAAAACAAACTTTGCATACAATCAAACGAGAGTAATACTTTAATAAAACATCTTTACACAATGAATCGAAAGATTGAATTTGTTTCAACAACGATTACAATGATTGATGAATGAATGCAAACTCCCCCTCAGCCAGAGCTCAGTAGTTTGTTCGTGCAAAGAAGACGATGTTATGAAAGAGCTAATAGAACAGTACAAAGTACTGAACTATTTATAGGCACTTGCAAACCACTGAGCATCTTTAGCTGACGTCACCATGAAAGTGACATCTAACCTCCTAACAAACTCTAACCTCTGATCTATAGAAACACTGATGTACTAACAACTGCTATTACAATTTATTACATAAAAGACACTTAAACAGCTGCTGCTTCCTTCCACTGCTGTGAACCCAGCAGTGCTTGTCCAGATCAGCAGTACTTGACTCAAGGCAGTAGATTGAATCAGCAGAGCTTTGGTCTTTCATCAGTCTTTGACATTTGGCAATAGATGCAAGGCAGCAGTTGTACGTCAGCACTTAGTAAGAGCAGCAGATAGGAGGTCAGCAGATATGAAACCACTTTCAAGGGGAGAGATTTGTATGAACCAACTGTAATCATCTGCTTATTCTGGATCCACTGCTCTGATCCAGTTTTGGCTTTAATTATCTGTTCCTCTGATAGGGTTCAATCCCAACAATATCAGATCGTGATGCGCGTTTTACCTCTGAGTTGTGGCAAACGATGCACAAATCCTTTGGTTATCGTCTAGACATGAGCTGTGACAACTCGAGTTTTCAAGATTCCGTCTACATTCTAATTATACGTTAATTGTTTAGTTGTTTGCTTACATGACTTGTTTGCCTTGTAACTGTACACGTTTGATACATGAGGAGATGTTATGTGACTTTTGTGTCGATACGTTTGGTGATATGATATGTAATATATATGAATAAGTTAAAACCTTAAACAAATTCACCTTATATAAGCTCGACGAAACCCAGGATTTGGCCATAAACCACTTCGACGAAACAGGGAGGGTTTCACCATCTACACTCTGACGAAACGGAGGGTTTCACCGGCCCAAAATCACGACGAAGCCCAGTAAGGGCCCATTACGCTAAATTGGGTATAATTTCGTGAAACGACTTCATGTCTCACACTGTTAGCAAGAATCGTAACCATAGACTCTCCCAAACCTTCGACGGCAATTCTCTTCCTTGCAACCTATACTCTTTTGCTAAACCTATTCTTGGTGGTTCAACCATCCGAACGGTTAGTGTACCCTTTTTATGATTAGATCGTTGCTAGGGTTTAACTTAATTTTTGGTACACTTGATTTCCATGATGTTATGATTAGTCGCTTGATCTCGTTTACTTGTTGACTGATGATCATGTATGTCGATATGTATATTGTATGATTTAAATGATGTTCGTGGATGGTAAATCGGATAAACTTATTATGATGCGATTAAATAAAGTATTAAGATATAGTAAGAAACTGGTGTTCCATTGTTAACCTATGAAACTGAATCTGATTCTTGTGATTGTATGCGTGTGGGTTCGTTGTTCATGTCGGTCGGATGTTAAGTATTGTAACCGTGTATAATGATTGAATGTTTGATTCTGATTGTATGAGTCTGTATAATGATTGATGGTTACGGTGCTATATGATAACTGGTTGTTTGATGATATTGTGAAACGGCTGTTAGTCATGACTAGGGTTTATAAGATTGAATGCTAAACTGTTACAGTATCGGAGAAAGTCTCACTCGACGAAACATTGTTGATGACGAAACTTGATGAGTTTCGTCATATGTTGACACGACGAAACATGGTGAGTTTCGTCGCATAGGGTTTCGCCGAGTATGAGTTTCGTCAATGGATTTCATCTGAACAGTAGGTTGTGATGTCTTCGCTGAATTCATGTATTGTGACTGAATGAGCTACTTTGGTCTGCTATGAATTGTTACTGTTTGTTGTGGCCTACGCATGGGTGATATGAACTTGATTGACTGTTAGGATGTTTGAGTGCACTATGATTGTATGTCATGCGTGAAACATGTGAATACAAACTGATTTCGCATGTATAAATATTATAGGCTTGGATTGAATTATTTGTGAGCGAGTAATAATCTTACCGAGCAAACCGAGGTGAGTTCACACTCTTTCCAAGGCATGGGATTCCCAAGGGTTGGCAATGGGTTAAAGAACTAAAACGGAAACTACATATTCTCCTTGGGTAGGATATGTACGGCCATCCTCCATGGGTAGGATGCCAAGATTAAACCTCACGTATTCTCCTTGGGTAGGATACGTACGTTCGTCCTCCTTGGGTAGGACAACAAGATTAAACATACTGGACCAAAACTCTATCATACGTCCCTCATTTTATATCGACTTAATCGCCGAGGCCGATGGCGAGCGGGTCATTAGTTAATAACGCTATTAGGTTTGACAAACCTCACACCGTGTCGTTCGAACGGGCATGTACTAATGGACTAAGGCAAAGGGTCAATGATGATAGACATTGACTTAGGGCACAACTTACTTTCTTTAGTAGTCGATATGGTACGGTCTGGTAATTCACATGGGAAGCCCCCACTAATCATTGAGAAAGTCAGGGAAACAGGGTTACTGGTTAAAACGTGGTGCACAAAACGAACTTACGATTATTGAAACGAAATCAAAATCTAATCAACCAACTGTGAACTCGCTCAACTTTGTTGTTGACTCGTTGTTACATGCCTTGCAGGTCGTTAGGTACTCATGGAGCTTGCACGGGGAGGCGTGGTCGTTGTGGGACATGGATTGTCATATACCATGTCAAACATTGATACAATTGAACTTTTGTTTTGGTTTTAAACATTATGCTTCCGCTTATTACTTAGACTATGTTTTGTTGGACACCAATTATATTGTGTTTGGGTTTTTCATTTACTTATACGCTATGTTCAATATGATTGGTGGCTTGATCCTGGTCAGTCACGCCTCCAAGCGGTGATACTCCGCATGTGGATTTTGGGGGTGTGACAGATTGGTATCAGAGCCATTGGTTATAGTGAACTTGGTTTTATAAAAAAAGGGAAATAGTTTTGTTAAAAAAAGGGAAATAGTTTTTGTTAAAACCTGTACAGTGCTCAACGATCCACAACGACGCTATAGGTGATATGATTTGTGTTTATACTTTCTACTTGCTACTTACATAGTACATTGCTCATGGTATGCTTAGATGAACATAACAACTATTGTTTGAAAACACATGTGTGCTTACTCTCTTCTGTCATCGTACTTTCGTGAACCCCTCTCACTCATGTTTCCTTTGATATGAAGATCATGAGTGGATGTATCAACATGACTCAAGCCCAGCTGACGGCTTTAATCAATGAACAAGTTACTGCAGCACTCGCAGCCGCTCAGGCAGGAGGTATAACCTTCCATTGCAACTGTGACAACCCGGACTTGAAAGTTAGTATCTTTTAGTCTCACAATTATGTTTCTTATTTATTCTCGTGTACGTCCCTTACAATGGTATCAATCGTTAAACGCTCGTAACTATAATAAACTTTCTAAACGTAAAATGGATGGGAAAATGTTGAATATGTAATTGGGCTATGTACTTGGGCCGTATGTATTGCATATGAGAATTGGCACACACTTTAATCACCTTATACTATTCTTTGGCCCATAACAGTTGGAGTGCAAACCGAGCCCACACACACCTTGAGCCCACATGTCCTTATGTTATATTACATAAAATTGATGTGGAGGTGCCCATAACTTTCTGATCACGTATACAAGAATTTGCAACCCTAGTTTCCCTCCTATTCTTCTCTGATTCGCGACAGTCATAGGAGACCCCCCCCCCCCCAATCGAAGTCTCCTGTTCTTCCCATCCAAGATAACAGAAGCCCTCTACACTCCTTGGTTAGTATATCATCAATGTTTTTGTTTGAATCTAGTTGCATACTTAGTTGTATCAGTATATGAAATTTGTTAATAAAGTGCTGTTTGTGAATACATTATGGTTGTAATGTGATGATTATTTATTAACAAATGTGTGGCTGAACGATAGGGGTGAATGAACGGATGGTGATAAGATAATTAGGTTGTCTGATGTTTGATCTGAATGACAAGTGAGAACTGCCCATGATTAATGTTTGTGATATTAATGAATTAACTGGATAATTATTTTAATATATATTGTGTCTTGATCTAATCAAATAACCATGTGCATATTCTAGTGAGGTTGTCAGAATAGTGAATTAATTAATGAGCATGAAATCTTTAGGAATAAAGAACTTGATTGGTTGGTGACTTTAAATAAGAAAACCTTAGTTGGAAACATGTTGATCGGATGGTTATTTGTATTGATATGCGAGAACTTGATGCGAGTAATTCAATGATGTATATGGGGTGTTTTGATACTCTCGTGATTAGCTGTTTTGTTAGATCTAAATATATATAGTGGGTATTGACATATGATAAATGATATTGTAAATTGATCACAATAATTAGGATGATGATTTCACATGATAAATGAGATACCCTGATTTATGAAAAACTAGTGTGAGATGTGGCATTTGGATTATCCGATTTGATAGCAATAAACGTGAATAACATGTTGTTTGATTTAATCTTGTCGCACCCTCTTAACATCCGCACATTTATAACAAATTGCACATTGAATGGTGATCGCACATTCACGTTTGGACCGTACACTTTCGTTGTACAAACCACTCAAGCACAGTACAACATTACAGCATGACCGCACACTTGTCAAGCAGGCCGCACACCTGACAAGTGGGCCGCACACTCCATTATGACTGGGCTTGGTTCTGGTGGGCCGCACACTAGAATAGCCCAAGCCCTTATAAGGTCACATACTCACTGATCCATATTATTATTTCATGATTAACTATTTTATACATGAATTATTCATGGTTAAGATGTTATACAATAATCGATGCTTGTGCACTACTTGACAAATACGTGTTAGATACATGTAGCTTATACGTGATTACTTGTTTACCGTCCTAATAAGTGATAACCATAATAGGACATGGTTGACCGACTGTTAAAACAAGTAAATTACATACCGAGCAAACTAAGGTGAGTTCACACTTTCCACAAGGCATGGGATTCCCAAGGGATGGGAATGGGTAAAGGATTGAAACTGAACCTGCGTGATCTCCTGGTTTGGGACACGTACACACCCTCTTTATTGAAAGGTGACAACACGTGATAAGGATATAACTGGAACCTGCGTAATCTCCTGGTTTGGGGATTACGTACACACCCTCTTTATTGAAGGGTGACAACACAGATACTAAACCAAAACTCTCTATCATGAAGTCCCTCATTTTATATCGACTTAATCACCGGGCCAATGGCGAGCGGGTCATTAGTTAGATAGCGCTATTTAGGTTTGACAAGCCTCACACCGTGCCGCAGAGGACGGGCGTGAACTAATGGATCTGGGCACGTCAATGATGATAGACATTGACGCTAGGGCACCAACTTACTTTAGTCAGTGGTCGATATGGTAAACAGGTCTAGTGGTTAACATGGGGAAGCCCCCACCAACTATGGATATGTCTGGGAAACAGGGTAAACTGATTAACTTACAACTTACAAATGAATTCCTGGTTTTTTTTTTTTGAAACAACTTAACAATGAACACCAACCGTGAACTCGCTCAACTTTGTTGTTGATTTGTTGTCACATGCCTTGCAGGTCGTTAGGTATCTATGGAGCTTGCACGAGCAAGAGGATTCGTTGTGGGACATGGACCGTTGTGTGCCATGTTAACATTTAAACTTATTGAACTTATGTTTTGGTTTTACCTTTATTGCTTCCGCTGTTTAACTTGAACTTGGTTAACTTGTTTTTGAACACCAATTATATTGCGTGGTTGGATTTTATTTATTTTAAATACATTGTTCAATATGATTGGTGGCTTGATCCTGGTCAGTCATGCCTCCTGCGGTGATACTCCGCTTGTGGATTTTGGGGGTGTGACAGCAACTTATCCTAGGATCTCTAGATCCTACTCATGTAAACCAACACTTGTGCTTAACATTGTTTCTTCTTACACACACACGACAGGTCAACATGCTCAGCCTCCTTCATGTACCTTCAAAACTTTTATGGATTGTTGACCTACGACTTTCAGTGGCACTGAAGGAGCGGTAGGCCTCCTCCACTGGTTTGAGAAGCTCGAATCGGTCTTCGAGATGTGTGAATGCCCTGAAGATCGTAGGGTGAAGTATGCTACTGGAACACTTGAGGGCATTGTGTTAACTTGGTGGAAAGCGCAAGTTCAAATGTTAGGGTTGGCAGTTGCTAACGCCACCCCATGGAACGATTTCAAGGAACTGATCAAGGAAGAATACTGCAATCGTGATGACATCCACAAGTTGGAGGCCGAGTTCTTCAACCTAAAGATGACAGGGTCAGAAATCGAAGCGTATACGAAAAGGTCGAATGAGCTGGCAATATTGTGTCCTACGATGGTAGATCCTCCTATCAAGCGCATCGAGCTGTACCTTAAAGGTTTGGTGCCAGATATTCAAAGTCACGTGACCTCAGCTAATCTTGGCACCATTCAGCAAATCATCAAGTTGGCTCATCGTCTCACTGATCAGGCGGTGCAGTAGAGCAGGTTACCAAAGCGTATGTCACACCCTGGCTTTTGCGGAAGCGTGGGTTTATTTTGGTGTGACTTCTTAATACCATAGCACAATCATAACAATGTTGTATGAATTAACACACATGATAGTCATCCATTCATTTAGTTTTAAAAGTTACCATAACCACATTATTTTAAAAGTCGACACATGAAACCAAATACAATCATGACATAATTAAAAACATGTTCGTACGACACGATAAAAGTCTTGACTAGAAATACGGTTTAAGACTTGTAACCCGTCCAGGCAAGGGTCGCACCTCCTAAACCTGGATGACATCATTATTCCCTACGCAGCTTGACGGGATTGCATACCTTGCCAGATCAATTAATTTCCTGAAATACATGTAGTTTGAAAAATCAACAAAAGTTGAGCGAGTTCATGTAAAAGTGAGTATGTATAAACCTTTGTAGTATGTATGAAAATCCCTGGTATGTAGCAATTAAGGAAAAAGAGATCACCATTGGGTTGCAAAGGCAATGATATGTGTGAAGTGATGCAGGAAGACTCAAACCTAGCAAATTTGTGCGTCGGGCTCATAGTCACCGCCTGGTCCACTCAGCGAACTCAGGAGTGGGGCTCGCTACACCCAAATAGATCTATCACTTATGGCCCTCGGTCCTACAACGAGGATTAATGGCCCCAAGTACCACCTACCCACTCACATGATCTAAGTAGTACCCTCCTTAAGCTAACCTTACCATGATGTATAAAAGTGTTTGTAATTATTGTAACATGTATTCCACCCCCGAAGTATAAAAACTGAAAACAGTTAAGAGAAAAGGGGACATGAACTCACTGAAGTGCGTATCCTGTAACGTCAATCTCAAACTCGAACTGCTGCGTGACGACCTACACGTACTAATGTCTATTAGACGAATGGGTCGTGCCTTGGCTTAGGGTTTAGTGTTTTGAGTTGCGTTACTTTGATATTATACTTGTTAAAATAATATTAATTATTTTAACTTAACTTTTGTATTTAGGAAAAATAGTTATGCAACTATTTCGTATCCATACTTCTCAAGTATTTTATAATGTGTACTTCCTTCCCAAGGATGAGGGTATTTATACATGTACACTTTGTAATTCCGAAAAAATATATTTTAAGTCCCACTTAGCAAATATATTTAATTTACTTGTCTAAAATATCTTATTTCCAAAATATATATATTTTTCCCAAAAATATTATATTTTTCTTCATAAACTTTCCAAAATAATACTTTACCAAAGATATACGTACGTATAAGACTATTTTTCTGAAATATACATAAGTTACATTTTAGCGCTACGTAATGCAACAATACTTGCGTAACTTAAATATTTATTTTGTGAGGGTTTTGGTATTATTTTGGAGTCGTAATTTCATGACGTTATAAGTTATATTATTTTTACCCTAAAAATAATATATTTAGTTCACAAAATAACCAAATAATCACACAATCGTTTTAGTAATAAATATATATTCTAAATATATATTTATCAAATTTTATTTACGAAAATCAACCTCTGGCACTTTAATATTTTTGTAATATAAATCATGGCGAAGTGTATTTCGAAAATAAAGTTAAAAATATATTTGTAAACACTTATTAGAAAGTATTTTCTAAGTGTTGGATTTTTAGGAAAATTTCGCCAGAGTTTCCTTTGTAAATTGAGGTGTCCACGCTTACTAGCGTATCATTTTTTTTCAAAAATTTATTCAACAATCATCAACCAACAATATACAATTTCTAATCATCAATCTTGACAAAAATGAGCACAAATCATAAACTTACGAACTTGAAATATTTATAAAAGCAAGTAGTAACTTACTAGCATAATTAGTGAGTCTTGTTACCTTTAAAAATGTGATTAGTTTATTAAGAACTTTAACTTCAAAGGATTTGAAGATTTACAACTTCTAGTCATGATTTCCAAAAATATTTCTTTGTAAAATTTTCTTGTTACACAAGTGTTTATTCACTTGTTTATTTACTAAAAATGTGTTTATTTCATGTAATATCCAAGTTTTAACAAAAACTCGTTCCTTTCACTTGGTTCTTTCGAAAAACCGCTCATAGATCTTTAGATCTACAAGTTTATAACCTTATTTTTCAAGAACACTTATATTTATTCAAGTTCAAAGTTCATGTGTGGATGGTTTCATCATCCTTCAAATCTTTAACCTTTACATCTTGCTAGTTCATGTTCTTAAACATGATCTAGCAAGTCTAGGTGATGAACCATCTTACAACACGAGATCAACATGATTTCAACATGATTTCAACATCATTTAACCATACATCTTCTCTAGTCAGTTTAAACTTCAAGACTTTGATGATGTTCTTTAGGGTTCTTAATATTTTATCATTCTTTCAACTATTAACCAATAAAAATAAGAACAAGATGAAGATTTAAAACACTTAATACTAGCACAAGGCTAGGGGGTTTCAAGGCGTAAAAGTGGTGGATAAAAGAAAACTAGAGCGGTCCTTGAGCTTCCGAGTGCACCAAGCTTAGTTGTTGGACCTCTTGCACCTTTGGATGTATGTAGAATGCTTGAATGAAGTTTGATGGTAGTGGTATGGTGGTGACGGGTGGCGGCCGAACTCAAAGAAGGAGGAAGAGAGAAGAGTTTGATTGATGTGTTGGTTGTGAAATGAAGTTCAAGACCAAGGTGCTAATTTATAATCCATTTTCAAGTTTAACCAACATGTAATGTGTTCTTAATCCACCAACACTAACCATTAAAATAATCAAAAGAAAGTGAGGGTGTCCCACCCTCTTGTAACCGTCGAGTGGGGGGGGGGGGGGTATAGGGTTGGGTTTCAATCCTTGGTTAAATATTTAGTTAAGTTTGAATGATATAGTTGGTGTATTATTGTGTGTTATATAATATAAGGTGTGTTAGGGTGTTCGGGGACCCTAACTAGTTCAGAAAAGAAAAAAACAATGTGTTTGGCAATATTTTTATGTTCCGGGTAAAGTCCGGTTGTTCGGTTGGGTGTGGATCCGTTAAAGTGCTAGTTTAATCCACAAAGTGTCTTTTATATTATTTTTAGTGACACAATTAATTCCCAACACTTTGGAAAGTGTCTAGGACTATTTTGCCAAGTTTTTGCACCTTACTAGCATTGTTAAATGCTGAATTTTGGTATTTAGTGCAGAATTCTGCACTTTAAATATGTTTTAGGCACTTCCGGGCACTATAACTATCACCTAGTGACGCATTTTTATGGTCCTCACTTCCCTACACTCCCTACTAGTGTAGTATTCTATCCCTGGCTCATACTGGCCTCAAAAGCATTGTCTGTCTAGGTGCTGGCATTGTGAGCATGTCTCTGGGTTATCCGTTCACTGTGCTAACTGTGCTTTGTGCATCATGGTTGTCACTAATGTTTGTATGTAATGAATGGAGTGACAACATGGAATGTGATGCATATGTAACAAAATTCAGTAAGCAGTTAAATCAACAGTTGTAATCAAGCACAGTCATTAAGCACAAATTAAGAATTAATTAATTGTACGGATACCTGTAATTGTGAGGGTTGTCACATTCTCCCCCCGTTAAGAAAATTTCGTCCCGAAATTTAGGCTCTGCTTCTAGTTGCAGGGGTCTTAGGAAATAAATGGGGGTATTTTTCTTTCATACGATCCTCACGTTCCCACATGACTTCTGGCCCATGTCTTGCATTCCATCGAACTTTGACGAGCTTGACACTACTCCTACGTGTTTTGTTAACATTCCAATCCATAACCTCGACGGGTTCTTCGGTAAAGTGGAGCGTGTCGTTGATATGAACTTCGTCAGCAGGAATGATCATTGTCTCTTGTGTTGGACTCTTTTTCAAATTCGATACATGGAATGTATCGTGAACGCCATTAAGTTCAGCAGGTAGGTCCAACTTGTATGCTACAAGCCCAATCCTTTGCAGGATTCTGAAAGGGCCAATGTAACGCGGATTCAACTTCCCACGCTTCCCAAAGCATGCCACACCCTTCCAGGGTGAAACTTTTAACAAAACCATATCCCCAACTTGAAACTCCAAAGGTTTCCTCCTTTGGTTTGCATAGCCTTTCTGTCTGTCACGAGCCGCATTGATGCGTTCTCGGATCTGTGCAATCTTGTATGTCGTCTCTTGGACTATTTCGGGACCAACCAGCTGTCTATCACCCGCATCAGCCCAGCATAGCGGTGATTGGCACTTGCGTCCATAAATAGCTTCAAATGGTGCGGCTCCAATACTTGTGTGGTAGTTGTTGTTGTACGAAAATTCGACCAATGGTAAATGATTATCCCAGCTACCACCTAAGTCCATTACACATGCTCTCAGCATATCTTCCAATGTCTGAATAGTTCATTCACTTTGGCCATCAGTTTGCGGGTGAAATGCAGTACTTAGATTCAACTGTGAACCAAAAGCTTCTTGGAAGGACTGCCAAATCCTTGACACAAAGCGTCCATCTCTATCAGAGATAATCGAGAAAGGCACTCCATGACGTGCAACAATCTCTCGCATGTATATTTCAGCAAGTTTACTAGTGTTGTCCTTTTCTTTGATTGGTAAGAAGTGCGCAGACTTTGTTAGGCGGTCTACTATTACCCAAATTGTATCATGGCCTTTGGGCGTCTTTGGCAGTTTCGTTATGAAGTCCATTGAAATTTGTTCCCCTTTCCATTTGGGTATTTTAGGTTGCTGCAGAAGACCTGAAGGCTTTTGATATTCGGCCTTTACCTTGGCGCACGTTAAACATTTGCTAACATATACTGCAACATCGCCTTTCATCCTAGGCCACCAATAGAAATCCTTGAGGTCTTGGTACATCTTATCCGCACCGGGATGAATTGAGTACCGAGATTTGTGAGCTTCATCAAAAATAACCTTCCTCAAACCACCAAACAGAGGGACCCAAATTCGTTTCATGAAGCATAAAGTCCCTTCCTCATTTGGTACCAACTGCTTCTCCATCCCACGGAGATATTCGTCCTCAATGTTCCTTTCTTTCAAAGCTTCTCTCTGTGCGGCACGAATGCACAAAGAGAGGCCTGTCTGGACAATCATTTCCAAAGCCCTAACCCTTATGGGCTTAATCCTTTCCTTTCGACTCAGGGCATAGGTGAACACATTCGCCTTCCCTGGGTGATACTTGATTTCACAATCATAATCATTCAACAGTTCTACCCAGCGCCTTTGCCTCATGTTAAGTTCTTTCTGGTCGAATATGTGCTGTAGGCTCTTGTGATCAGTGAAGATTGTACATCACGTGCCATACAAATAATGTCGCCAGATTTTCAACGCAAATACCACCGCTCCTTGTACCAAGTCGTGCGTGGTATAATTTTTCTCATGGACCTTCAACTGGCGAGAGGCATATGCTATAACTTTCTGTCTCTGCATCAGCACGCAACCCAAACCTTGACGCGAGGCGTCACAATATACCACGAAGTCGTCCGTTCCTTCGGGTAGCGATAAGATCGGTGTGTCACAAAGTTTGTTTTTCAACAACTAAAACGCTTCTTCTTGTTTGTCACCCCAATCAAACTTCTTGTCTTTCTGTGTGAGTGCGGTCAGGGGTTGAGCGATTTTGTAGAAATCCTCAATGAACCTTCGATAATAACCAGCCAAACCTAAGAACTATCGAATCTCGGTTGGTGTCTTTGGTGTCTTCCAATTCTTGATCGCCTCGATCTTTGTGGGATCAACATGAATTCCATTTCCATTAACCACATGTCCAAGAAATTGGACTTCGCGTAGCCAGAACTCGCACTTCGAGAACTTAGCGTACAACTTCTCCTTTTTAAGTAGCTCTAGGATAGCTCTTAAGTGTTGTTCTTGCTCGTCCTCTGTCTTCGAGTAGATCAGAATGTTGTCAATAAACACGATCACAAACTTATCCAAGTACGGCTTGCAGACTCGGTTCATCAGATCCATGAAAACTGCCGGTGCATTTGTCAACCCAAACGGCATAACCAGGAACTCGTAATGTCCATAACGAGTCCTAAAGGCCGTCTTCGGGATACTTTCCTCTTGTATCCTTAGTTGATGATATCCTGATCGAAGATCGATCTTTGAATAGAAACTTGAACCTTGAAGTTGGTCGAACAGGTCATCAATCCTTGGCAAAGGATATCTGTTCTTGATAGTTAACTTATTAAGCTCGCGGTAGTCTATACACATACGAAAACTAACATCCTTCTTTTTAACAAACAGAACTGGAGCTCCCCAAGGTGAGAAGCTTGGTCTGATAAATCCTTTATCCAACAGCTCCTGGAGTTGCGTTGACAACTCCTGCATCTCCGAAGGTGCAAGTCTATAGGGTACCTTGGCTAGAGGCGCGGCGCCTGGAATCAAGTCAATGTGGAACTCAACTTGCCTTTGAGGCAGCAATCCTGGCAAATCTTCTGGAAAGACTTCAGGGTATTCTCTTACGACCAGAATGTCTTCTATTTTTAGCTCCGCGGCTTCTTTATGCATGATGTGTGCCAAGAATGCGACACATCCCTTCTGTAAACACTTTCTAGCTTTCAGACAGCTAATAATTCTCAGTGGCATATCACGTTTGTCTCCGTGCACTACGATCGTTTCTTCATCGGTCATAGGGATGCGGATGGTCTTCTCGTGGCAAACAATCTCGGCCTTGTTTCTCGATAACCAATCCATTCCCACTACCACGTCGAAGCTTCCCAACTCGACTGGCAGTAGGTCTAGCGTAAATTCGTGCCCTCCCAGTTCTATCGCGCATCCTCTGATGACTTCTCCCATTTCAATTAGTTTTCCATTCGCCAATTCGATCGAGTACGGAATGTCTAACTTACTAGTGGCCAACCCAAGTATATTCTTAAATTCTAATGATACGAAACTATAATCGGCACCAGTATCAAAAAGAACAGATGCAAAGCGTTGGTTTATAGGGAACGTACCGGTGACAACGTTTGGATCCTGGCGCGCTTCCCTTGCGCAAATGTTAAAGACTCTTCCCCGTGCTTGGTTCAGTTTTGGGCATTCCCTCTTAAAGTGCCCAACGTCCCCACAATTAAAACAGCCCGGTCCCCAACCGTTACCATTTCCATTTCCACCTTGAGTGTTGTTTTGGTTGCGATTTCCACTCCCAGCTTGGTTTGCAAAATTCCCACATTTTCCATTTCCTCCATTATTCCCTTGCGGGCGATTTCCATTACCATTCCCATAACCTCGATTACCACCACGCCCAGTACCAGTTCCGGCCCAACAAGTATCCTTCGAGTGGCCGTTCTTCCCACATGAATCACATTTTCTCAATCCGCACTTGCCAGAATGATGGCGCTGGCATGTATCACACTTGGGCAGAGTGCCCATGTAGCCTTTTCCTCTGCTTTCAACACCGGTTTTGGCTCTGGCCGGCGTGTTTGCCTCACCCTTCCTGGTCACATTGCTGGTGCCTTGCTTGAAGTTGGAAAATTTCCATTTGTTTTCACTAGACGATTCAACATGTGTTTCCTTTTTATTTTGATCAGAAACTGAGAACTTGTTCAACCTAATGGCCTCCTCAGTAAGCGCCACACTAAGGTCGATGGCTTCTGTGATCGTTGCAGGTTTGGACGTGGTAACCATACTCATTATCTGGGGTGCCAATCCCCAGATGAATCTCTCAACACGTTTAAACTCGGGCGTGACCATATACGGCACTACGTGGGACAAATCGTGAAACCTTTGAACATATTCCGCAATCTTGGGACCTTCCAATCTCAGATGCAAGAACTCAGTCTCTAACTTATGTATTTCAGCACCGAGCAGTACTTATTCCTCATTAACTCTTTTAGCTCAGCCCATGTTAGCGCGTATGCTGCCGCTTCTCCTAAAGTTTGCACTTGCAGATTCCACCACGATAGGGCTCCATCCAGAAACAGCCCTGAGATGTAGGTCACTTGTTGCTCGGGGGCGCATTTGCTCATTCTTAGGACATAATCTGTCTTTTTAGCCCACCAAACAAACGCAACAGCACCTCCAGTGCCATTGAAATTCACGGGCTTACAGTCGAGGAATTGCTTGTAGGTGCACCCTCTACATACGTTAGAATTTACAAATGGTATTAGCGGACGTGCTATAAATATCCAAATGTATGGTAATATGTCTCAAACGACTTGACGTTACCATTGGGTGGGTTGTTATTGCCGTTGTTGTTCGAAATACTCCTGTTGGTTCCTCCTTGGGAGGCTGCATACTGTGCTATAGCAGCGGTAATTATCCCTTGGAGTTCTACCTGGGTAGTAGGCATGCGTACTTCGCGTCTTGGAGGCATCTTCTAAAAGATGATCATGTTGGTCAGGTCATAGTAAGTATAATAAATATACATATACAGTGACATCCATCAAGCACATAACATCTCATGTTATAAATTAAAACATATAACTCAACAAAGCATGTAGTGAGAACGTTACCATTGAGCTTTTCATTAATCACAACCACAATATTGTTTTACAAGTTTTATAGTACATCATATATCAAAGTAAGATTGTGGGGCTACATCACCCCCAAAAGTACAAATCTGTCTACACATATCATATACAAAAAGTGTGATCTCTCAAAAGTCTTCGTAAACTGGCTCAATCGCGACTTTCTCACCAAAATGATCGACCTGCATCAAACCAAAAATACCTATGCTGATGGCGGTGGAGGAGGAGGAAAATAAGAGAAAAGCAAAAGACGCATGTGTAACCAATCCTCCTCTAAGGTACGACAGACGCGCAGCAAATATGCAATCTGCTGCTCAGATGTCAAGAAACGAACGTCTGAATCAGGGGAAAGCGGACGAGGAGTGTGTGGTGCTGCGAAGGGGGTCTGACAGTGGCAAGACGGACGTGGAGCTCTCTCCAACTCCTGAATACGATGACTCAGCGCGTCCTGCTGTAGCTGTAGCGACGCTAGTATATCCTCCGTAGAGTACCCCACATGAAATGGGTGGTACGGGTCGGATAATGGCATAACAGGGGGCGTAGTCCATAAAAATGGCTCGCTCGATGGTATGAAAGATGGTGCAGTAGGTGGTGCAACATGAGGAAACTGTGACAGAAACGGAAAAGATGATGACAGTACGGGTGGAACAGAAATAGGCGGCTGCCTTGATGAACCCTCTCTAGGACGAGGTGGCGGTATATCCTGGATGAATGTGATGGGGAGATCAGTGCGATGGACATCAGTGGTGTGTGGGTGAAATAGTGGAATATCAGTGGGTGCAGAAACAGGTGCAACGGGAGGTGTAACAGGTAACACAAATGGTGGGTAATCATCACCATCGATCCACCCGTTGAGGGTGTCGGCGTATCGAGGGTCAATGTGAGAAGCAAACGGTGCATGGTCCGCATGCATTGGGGCTGAAACAGGTACTACAGGTGCAACAATGGGTGCATCAATAACAGGATCATCCACCAATGGTGGTGCAACCATGGGTAGGTCAGCAATGGGTATATCATCAACAAGAGGTGCAATGGCCGGTGCACCCATATCTAGCAGTGCAACGGCTGGGGCCTCATCAAGTACAGGGCCATGGTCAATGACAGGCTCTGGTGCTATGGCGAGCTCAGGTTCATCAACGTCCATATCGAAATTAGCAGAAATGTCAAACAATGGATCAACAGGAGCCACAGGTGCCTCTAAGGGCTGGTCCATATGAATAAACTCGATCTCGTGGTCAAGATCGACATCAGGGGGAAAAACTGGGTCAAAATCGTCATCGATGTCATGGTCAAACTCAAACTCGTGTAACGGCCCTGGTGCAGCTGACATCGCCATGTCGGGATCGGCGTTTGGAGAGTGATGCTGCACACCCTGGTCGTGCAAAGATGCGGATGCCATAGACTCCAACGAGTCTGGGATAGGTGAACCAAGAGGAAGCTCCTCTACAGGGGCCTCAGCAATAGGAAGGATAGCATCAGCATCGATCGGGGCCCCACCCTCATAGTCGCCCTCAGGGGGACCCCCTCGAACAGATCAATGTCGTCATCAGATACAGCATCGAGTGGCACATCTGCCATGGGGAAAGCAGCAAGTGGAACTAGAGAAGGGATCACCGCAAGAGGTAGATCCCCGCAGGAATGCCATCAGCAGGCTCAACTCTGATGTCTGGCAGCGCAAACGGCTGAAAATCATCGTTATTTGTACTCGTGGTGTCGGACGTGTAGACGTCTCCCTCTGATGGTAACTCATCGTCTGACACAACGGCCATGGGGTTCACTGTGTCCGATACTCCTGTGTCGGAAGAAGAAACCATGGTGTCTGTAACACAACCACACATATGCACAAATATCAATCATGAAGTCAAATAAACATATAAGTCACAATAATGCAAATAAGCAATCCTCCTAGTCTTCCCAGACTACCCATCCCAGCCTCTCAGACTGAACTTCCTAGCCTCTCAGACTAACTCCCTGGTCTCTAAGACCAACCTCCCAATCTCTAAGACTAAACCTCCCTCAACCTCTAAGATTGAACCCTTCAGTCTCTAGGACTGAACCTCCCTCAGCCTCTGAGACTGAACCTCCCCAGCTTCTAAGGCTGAACTCCCTCAGTCTCTAAGACTGAACCTCCCCAACCTCTAAGGATGAACTCCCTCAGTCTGTAAGACTGAACCTCCCCAGCCTCTAAGGCTGTACTCCCTCAGTCTCTAAGACTTAAATATTATTTTTAAACAGTGTATAGGTGCCTTTTGTAAAAATGTTTTGAGCCCTGGATCTGGACGTTTAGTGTATGCAATGTAAAAATGTTTTCGTGAGAGCCCTAATGATCATAGTCTAGACTCGAGAAAGAATCCTAGTTCGCTATGATCGAGGCTCTGATACCAAGCTGTCACACCCTGGCTTTTGCGGAAGCGTGGGTTTATTTTGGTGTGACTTCTTAATACCATAGCACAATCATAACAATGCTGTATGAATTAAAACACATGATAGTCATGCATTCATTTAGTTTTAAAAGTTACCATAACCACATTGTTTTAAAAGTCGACACATGAAACCAAATACAATCATGACATAATTAAAAACATGTTCGTACGATACGACAAAAGTCTTGACTAGAAATACGGTTTAAGACTTGTAACCCGTCCAGGCAAGGGTCACACCTCCTAAACCTGGATGACATCATTATTCCCTACACAGCTTGACGGGATTGCATACCTTGCCAGATCCATTAATTTCCGAAAATACATGTAGTTTGAAAAATCAACAAAAGTTGAGCGAGTTCAAGTAAAAGTGAGTATGTATAAACCTTTGTAGTATGTATGAAAATCCCTGGTATGTAGCAATTAAGGAAAAAGAGATAACCGTTGGGTTGCAAAGCCAATGATATGTGTGAAGTGATGCAGGAAGACTCAAACCTACCAAATTTGTGCGTCGGGCTCATAGTCACAGCCTGGTCCACTCAGCGGACTCAGGAGTGGGGCTCGCTACACCCAAATAGATCTATCACTTATGACCCTCGGTCCTACAACGAGGATTAATGGCCCCAAGTACCACCTACCCACTCACATGATCTAAGTAGTATACCCTCCTTAAGCTAACCATACCATGTATAAAAGTGTATGTAATTATTGTAACATGTATTCCACCCCCGAAGTATAAAAACTGAAAACAGTTAAGAGAAAAGGGGGACATGAACTCTCTGAAGTGCGTATCCTGTAACATCAATCTCAAACTCAACTGCTGCATGACGACCTACACGTACTAATGTATATTAGACGAATGGGCCGTGCCTTGGCTTAGGGTTTAGTGTTTTGAGTTGCGTTACTTTGATATTATACTTGTTAAAATAATATTAATTATCTTAACTTAACTTTTGTATTTAGGAAAAATAGTTAGGCAACTATTTCGTATCCATACTTCTCAAGTATTTTATAACTGTACTTCCTTCCCAAGGATGGGGGTATTTATACATGTACAATTTGTAATTCCGAAAAATATATTTTAAGTCCCACTTAGCAAATATATTTAATTTACTTGTCTAAAATATCTTAATTCCAAAATATATATATTTTCCCAAAAATATTATATTTTTCTTCATAAAATTTCCAAAATAATACTTTACCAAAGATATACGTATAAGAGTATTTTTCTGAAATATACATAAGTTACATTTTAGCGCTTCGTAATGCAACAATACTTGCGTAACTTAAATATTTATTTTGTGAGGGTTTTGGTATTATTTTGGAGTTGTAATTTCATGACGTTATAAGTTATATTATTTTTACACTAAAAATAATATATTTAGTTCACAAAATAACCAAATAATCACACAAGCGTTTTAGTAATAAATATATATTCTAAATATATATTTATCAAATTTTATTTAAGAAAATCAACCTCCGGCACTTTAATATTTTTGTAATATAAATCATGGCGAAGTTTATTTCAAAAATAAAGTTAAAAATATATTTGTAAACACTTATTAGAAAGTAATTTCTAAGTGTTGGATTTTTAGGAAAATTTCGCCAGAGTTTCCTTTGTAAATGGAGGCATCCACGCTTACTAACGTATCATTTTTTTTTCAAAAACTTATTCAACAATCATCAACCAACAATATACAATTTCTAATCATCAATCTTGACAAAAATGAGCACAAATCATAAACTTACGAACTTGAAATATTTATAAAAGCAAGTAGTAACTTACTAGCATAATTAGTGAGTCTTGTTACCTTTAAAAATGTGATTAGTTTCTTAAGAACTTTATCTTTAAAGGATTTGAAGGTTTACAACTTCTAGTCATGATTTCCAAAAATATTTCTTTGTAAAATTTTCTTGTTACACAAGTGTTTATTTACTAAAAATGAGTTTATTTCATGTAATATCCAAGTTTTAACAAAACTCGTTCCTTTCACTTGGTTCTTTCGAAAAACTGCTCATAGATCTTTAGATCTACAAGTTTATAACCTTATTTTTCAAGAAAACTTATATTTATTCAAGTTCAAAGTTCATGTGTGGATGGTTTCATCATCCTTCATATCTTTAACCTTTACATCTTGCTAGTTCATGTTCTTAAACATGATCTAGCAAGTCTAGGTGATGAACCATCTTACTTCTACTAACAACCAACATGTATTAAGCATAACCACACGAGATCAACATGATTTCAACATCGTTTAACCATACATCTTCTCTAGTTAGTTTAAACTTCAAGACTTTGATGATGTTCTTTAGGGTTCTTAATATTTTATCATTCTTTCAACTATTAACCAATAAAAATAAGAACAAGATGAAGATTTAAAACACTTACTACTAGCACAAGGCTAGGGGGTTTCAAGGCGTAAAAGTGGTGGATAAAAGAAAACTAGAGCGGTCCTTGAGCTTCCGAGTGCACCAAGCTTAGTTGTTGGACCTCTTGCACCTTTGGATGTATGTAGAATGCTTGAATGACGTTTGATGGTAGTGGTATGGTGGTGATGGGTGGCGGCCGAACTCAAAGAAGGAGGAAGAGAGAAGAGTTTGTTTGATGTGTTGGTTGTGAAATGAAGTTCAAGACCAAGGTGCTAATTTATAATCCATTTTCAAGTTTAACCAACATGTAATGTGTTCTTAATCCACCAACACTAACCATTAAAATAATCAAAAGAAAGTGAGGGTGTCCCACCCTCTTGTAACCGTCGAGTGGGGGGGTATAGGGTTGGGTTTCAATCCTTGGTTACATATTTAGTTAAGTTTGAATGATATAGTTGGTGTATTATTGTGTGTTATATAATATAAGGTGTGTTAGGGTGTTCGGGGACCCTAACTAGTTCAGAAAAGTAAAAACAATGTGTTTGGCAATATTTTTATGTTCCGGGTAAAGTCCGGTTGTTCGGTTTGGTGTTGATCCGTTAAAGTGCTAATTTAATCCACAAAGTGTCTTTTATATTATTTTTAGTGACACAATTAATTCCCAACACTTTGGAAAGTGTCTAGGACTATTTTGCCAAGTTTTTGCACCTTACTAGCATTGTTAAATGCTGAATTTTGGTATTTAGTGCAGAATTCTGCACTTTAAGTATGTTTTAGGCACTTCCGGGCACTATAAGTATCACCTAGTGACGCAGTTTTATGGTCCTCACTTCCCTTCACTCCCTACTACTGTAGTATTCTATCCCTGGCTCATATTGGCCTCAAAAGCATTGTCTGTCTAGGTGCTGGCATTGTCAGCATGTCTCTGGGTTATCCGTTCACTGTGCTAACTGTGCTTTGTGCATCTTGGTTGTCACTAATGTTTGTATGTAATGAATGGAGTGACAGCATGGAATGTGATGCATATGTAACAGAATTCAGTAAGCAGTTAAATCAACAGTTGTAATCAAGCACAGTCATTAAGCACAAATTAAGAATTAATTAATTGTACGGATACCTGTAATTGTGAGGGTTGTCACAACGTATTAGTGCTACTACCACTACATCTGATGCCCCCAACGACAACAAGCGTAAATGGGATGGGATCTCAAGCAAGGGTTCAACCTCTGTTCAGTCACAGTCTCAACAACGAAAGACAGACGACTTCAAGAGTCTCGGTCAGCAATCTTCAGGGGGTCAAGATCAGGGTCAGGGTGGATACAGGGGTAATCAACCAAAGTGCAATAGATGCAACAGACACCACAGTGGTCAGTGCAACAAGGGTCGTTGTCAAAGGTGTCTTAACATGGGCCATGAAGCTAAGGATTGCAGGAGCGCGCGACCTGCGAATCAGAATCGTCAACAGCAACAGCAAGTTCCACAAAATCAGCCGCAGCAACAGCAGGGTAACAGGGGATGCTTTCAGTGTGGTGCTGAAGGTCACTTCAAGAGAAACTGTCCCCAGTTGAACTAGAATCAGAATAACAACAACAATCAGGGGAACGAAAACAATAATGGGGGTAACAACGGGGGAAATAATGGAAACAATGGCGCCCGGGGCCGTGCGTTCGTGATTGGGCAGGGTGATGCAAGGAATGATCCCAATGTCGTGATGGGTAAGTTTCTAGTGGATGACTTTTATGTTAATGTTTTATTTGATTCGGGTGCCGATACAAGTTATGTGTCTCTAAAAGTTAGTCAAATGCTTAAACGTACCCCAACACTTTTGAACACCAAGCACATGGTAGAGCTAGCAAACGGTAAAAGTCTTGAAGCCACACACATAGTTAGGGGTTGTAATCTCATCTTAGTTGGTCAAACCTTTTCTATCGATCTCATTCCTATCGTTTTGGGTAGTTTCGACATTGTTATTGGTATGGATTGGTTATCGCAACATCGAGCAGAGATCCTGTGCAAGGAGAAGGTCGTCCGCATTCCTCGTCCAGATGGGGAACCTTTAGTGATTGATGGTGACAAGAGTGGTGCTGTTGTTGGCATCATTTCTTTTCTTAAAGCTCAGAAGTGTTTGCAAAAGGGCCACACTGCTATTCTAGCCCTCGTTACTGACACCTCGAAGAAAGAGAAGAGGATTGATGATTTTCCGATTGTACGTGACTTTCCTGAGGTATTCCCTGAGGAATTACCTGGTCTTCCGCCTCATCGGCAAGTTGAGTTTCAAATCGAGCTAGCTCCTGGAGCAGCGCCCATAGCTCATGCACCTTATCGTTTAGCTCCATCTGAACTTTAAGAACTGTCCACGCAACTACAAGAACTCTTGGATAAGGGTTTTATTCGTCCTAGCTCTTCGCCCTGGGGAGCTCCAGTATTATTTGTGAAGAAGAAAGACGATACCTTCCGAATGTGCATTGACTACCGCGAAGTCAACAAGGTGACCGTAAAAAATCGCTATCCACTTCCACGCATTGATGACTTGTTCGATCAGCTGCAAGGGTCGAGCTACTATTCAAAGATTGACCTGAGGTCAGGTTACCATCAACTGAGAGTCCGAGATGAGGATACCTCTAAAACAGCATTCAGAACTCGTTACGGCCATTACGAGTTTCTGGTTATGCCTTTCGGCTTGACGAATGCACCAGCGATCTTCATGGATCTTATGAACAGAGTGTGCAAGCCCTACCTGGATAAGTTTGTTATTGTATTCATCGACGACATCCTGAT
The DNA here is from genome assembly GCA_030545235.1 of Helianthus tuberosus. Classification (NCBI taxonomy): domain Eukaryota; kingdom Viridiplantae; phylum Streptophyta; class Magnoliopsida; order Asterales; family Asteraceae; genus Helianthus; species Helianthus tuberosus. The sequence continues at coordinate 277,951 of JARYGA010057272.1, forward strand.
CTATTCTAAGAGTCAGGAGGAACACGAGCATCATCTACGATTTATTTTAGAACTCCTTCGAACAGAACAGTTGTATGCCAAGTTTTCGAAATGCGACTTTTGGCTTCGTGAAGTCCACTTTCTAGGCCACGTGGTAAACAAGGATGGGATTCATGTTGATCCATCCAAGGTTGACTTGATCAAGAACTGGCCTGCACCACACACACCAACAGAAATCCGCCAATTCTTGGGTTTGGCGGGCTACTACCGAAGGTTCATCAAGGATTTCTCCAAGATTGTGCAACCTCTCACTTCACTAACTCAGAAAGGCGTCACCTATCGTTGGGACGATGCCCAGGAATCCGCATTTCAGTATTTAAAGGAAAGACTATGCAGCGCACCTATTCTCTCATTGCCAGAGGGCACAGACGATTTCGTGGTTTATTGTGATGCGTCAATTCAGGGTCTTGGGTGTGTCTTGATGCAACGGGATAAAGTTATTGCTTATGCATCGCGCCAACTTAAAGTTCATGAAAGGAATTACACTACACACGATCTGGAGCTGGGAGCTGTTGTTTTCACACTCAAGATATGGAGACATTATCTGTACGGTACCAAGTGAACCATTTACACCTATCACAGGAGTCTCGAGCATATCTTCAAACAGAAGGAGTTAAACATGCGACAACGTCGATGGGTCGAACTCTTGAATGATTATGAATGTGCGATCAAGTACCATCCGGGCAAGGCCAATGTTGTGGTCGATGCCCTCAGTCGAAAGGACACTACGCCTAAGCGCGTTCAAGCATTACAACTTACCATATCCAATCTAGTCTTCCTACTCTGATACGGGATGCTCAGGTTGAAGCATTGAAAGCAGAGAACCTCAGGGCGGAGTCCCTACATGGGTCAAGGAAACGATTAGAACAAAAGGAAGACGGCGCTTACTACGTTATAGGGCGCATTTGGGTCCCACACTATGGAAACTTACGCGAGTTGGTGATGGATGAAGCACATAAGTCTCGCTACTCAGTACATCCTGGTTCGGATAAGATGTACCATGACTTGAAGACTACGTACTGGTGGCCTAGCATGAAAGCCCACATAGCAACCTATGTCAGCAAATGTTTGACTTGTGCGAGAGTTAAGACCGAATATCAGAAACCATCGGGCCTACTCCAACAACCAGAGATACCACAATGGAAATGGGAACAAATTTCCATGGATTTTGTTACTGGCCTGCCTAGATCTCAACGTGGAAATGACACTATTTGGGTGATAGTGGATCGATTGACTAAGTCTGCACACCTTTTGGCTATCAAAGAAACGGATAAGTTCTCCACTCTAGCAGACGTCTATCTTAAGGAAGTTGTCTCGAGGCACGGGGTGCCAACCTCTATTATTTTCGATCGTGATGAACGTTTTACTTTAGAACTGTGGCAAGCGATGCACAAATCTTTTGGCTCTCGATTAGACATGAGCACAGCTTATCACCCGCAAATGGATGGGCAGTCTGAACGCACCATCCAAACTCTTGAAGACATGCTTCGTGCATGTGTAATTGATTTCGGCAACGGCTGGGAAAAACACCTCCCTTTGGTGGAGTTTTCGTATAATAACAGTTACCACACAGCATCCAAGCCGCTCTGTTTGAGGCACTGTACGGGCGTAAGTGCCGATCACCTCTTTGCTGGGCAGGAGTTGGTGACAGCCAGATCACGGGTCCAGAACTTGTAGTAGACACAACAGAAATGATTGCACAAATACGACAACGAATGGCGGCAGCTCGTGACCATCAGAAAAGCTACGCTGATAAGCGCAGGAAACCACTCGAGTTCCAAGTTGGGGATCGAGTGCTACTCAAAGTCTCACCTTGGAAAGGCGTAGTTCGTTTTAGCAAACGAGGCAAACTCAATCAGCATTATGTCGGACCGTTCGAAATCATTGAGAAAGTAGGCAGGGTGGCCTACAAACTGAACCTACCAGCAGAACTCAGTGGAGTTCAGAACGTATTTCACGTGTCAAATCTGAAGAAGTGTCTGTCAGATGAGACCCTCGTAGTTCCTTTTGTGACAACCCTCACCAAACCAGGTATCCGTACGACTTAATTAATATTTAATTACTGCTTAATTATTGTGCTTGCTTACATCTGTGTGTAAACTGCTTACTGATTTCGGTTACATACATACTCATGCATCACATTTATGTTGTCACTCTATCATTTACATATAAACATCAGTGACTACCTTGATGCACAAAAGCACAGTGAGCACACTATACGGATAACCCAGGGAACATGCTGACATAACCAGCATCAGGCAGACACTGCCTCTAAGGCCAGTATGAGCCGGGAATAGATTTCTACACTGGTAGTGAGTGTAGGGCGGTGAGGATTGTAGAACTGCGTCACTAGGTGAGATTTATAGTGACCGGGTGTGCCTACAACGTACTTTAAATACAAAATTCTGCGCTATATGATAAAACTCAGCATTTTAAATTACTAATACAGTGCAAAAACATTCCAGAACGGCCCCGTATATTTTCCTAAGTACCGGGAATAATTTATGTTACAAAAATATACATAAAGAATTTTTTCGGCATAATTAAACATTTTAACGGAACGGTATTTAATCGTAGAACCGGACATTACCCGGGACACTAAATTTTTGGCAGACACTTTGTTTTATTTTCTATGGCTAGTCATGATCCCCGTATGCCATAACACCCGCCAAAAATAAACCACTAACATATATCACATTACTTACACTTAGCCACTTTAGTCGCAATATTTACATAATACCCCCCCCCCCAACGAATTTATTTCCCCAAGCGGGACCCCACATGTCATAACACCATACTTCCAATCTTCTTGCTTGATACAATGCTCTTGTATTAATTGTTTTGCTTGCCTATCTATCCAAAATATGTGAAAATAAAGATAAGTAAGGTCCCTTATATTATATATCACTTCACAAGATTTGTACACCCCACTTTCACTCTCTCCTCTCTCTTGATCGGCTGCCCACAACCGAGCACCCCATCACCACCCTAAACAACATCATCTTCTTCCTTTTCATTGTCCATTCAAAGCCTAGAAATCATCCATGGAAGGTGCAACTTGAAGGCATTGCAAGGGAGCATTGTTCTTGCTTGATTCTACATCTTTTTCTCATCATTTTTTACACACGATTCTTCCCTAGCTAGAGGCTAGTAGTAAGTTTCTTCATACTTGATCTCATCTTGTTCGAAAATTATGGCATTTAACATGTAGTATTGTTGTTTAAATCACTAGATTACAAGAATATTAGAAAAATATGAAACATAAGTATGAACATAAAATCTACATAAAAGTTTACTTATGTATGATTTATGAAGTGGAATCTCGTCGGGTTAAGGGTTGGATAACACATACTTGATATTTAAAAGTCGTTTTCTTGTTTAACCCGCTAATCGGACACTTATAACGCGATTTAATAACATCGAAATCACAAAACAGCATGCTGAGTCACTGTTTCAGCCGCCTTTAACAGGCTGTAAACGGACCTTAAAAACTCGAAAAACGGAATTTCAAAAGCCTAAATCGTGTCATTTCGAAAAACGAAGAAAATGGCGCTGGAATCGTATTTTTCTGATGTCGGTTACTATTTTAAAAATCTGTTTCCGTGACAGCAGCTAGGGCTGTTTGTTACTGCAGAAAATTGGGCTGTGTGTTTTCGATCACAACTTAAAACCTGAACTGAACCAGCCCCTGAAACTTTTATCAAAGATGAACACAGATGTATTTGTGACCCTCGAACTGGATTTTCGATAAACGGACTTACGGGGAATTTTTGACGAATTTTTCCGTAAACTGTGATCAGAATGTGACAAATCTGACCACAGTTCGGTAAACGATTTTCTATAAATTTTTGGTAATCAACTGGACCCCGAAATTTTTACACAATAATTTGTGGGTCGTTTACGACGTTCCACAAAAATTTGGGAATTTTTGGAACAAGCTAAGTATTTTATTTAACCATCCGAAAACAGTCCAGTTTTCACATATTAAACTGAAACGACAAAGGTAGTGTTTAGCGTGTTAAAACGTAATGGTTGATTGTTGATGATCATGGGTTGATATCAAAAAGAAAATGATGTGCGTATTAGCACGGACACTCCCGTTTTTAGGGGAAGTTCTGGCGATTTTTTCTAAAAATATCTAGACTTAGAAAAATTATTTTTCTATCGTGTATGTGAAACTTTATATCTCATAATTAAACCTCGCCATGAGTTTTGACACAAAACTTTAAAATGTTGGAAATGAGACTTGAAAATGTATCTTGTCAATACTTAAAGTCACCACATACATAATGCTTGTACGAATACCCCACCCTTGGGAAGGAATCTATTTATATGTTAACCAAGAAATTTAAACACGAAATAGTTGTCTAACTATTTCCCCAAGAACATTAAAACTCTAAGCTAAGGCACGGCCGTTCGTCTAATAGATATTAGCGCGTTGTAGGTTGTCGTGCTGCAGACTGAGTTTAATTTGCTGTTATCGAGGACGCATTACAGTGAGTTCATGTCCCCCTTTTCTCTTAACTGTTTTCAGTTTTCTAAACTGCGGGGGTGAAATACATGTTACTATGATTACGAGTACTTTTACATGGTATGGTTAGCATAAGGAGGGTTACTGCATACAGATCATGTGAGTGGGTAGGTGGTACTTAAGGCCATTAATCCTCATGGTAGGACCGAGGGACACAATGCGGTAGATCTATCTGGGTGTAGCGAGCCCAGCTCCAGGCCCACAGTATGGACCTTGGAGTGACTATGTACCCGACACACAAATCCGCTAGGTTTGAGTCTTCCTACTTGCACTTCACACATATCAATGGCCTTGCAAACCATTGGTGATCTCTTTTTTCTTATTTGCTACATACCAGGGGTTTTATACTTACAAGTGTTTTACATACTCACATACACATGAACTCGCTCAACATTATGTTGATTTTTCCAACTTACATGTATTTCAGGGAACTAAGGATCTGGCCCGGTATGCTACGTTTTCCCGCTGTGTTAGAAATACAGGATCATCCACGTTTAGGGATTGCGACTTTTACCTGGACGAGTCGCAAGTCTTAAACAAATGTTATGTTATATTTTGGGGTTGTGTGTTAAGAACAAAGTTTTTATGTTGTAATTTCCGTTGCATGTGTCAACGTATTAAGACAATGTTGTGGTATTTTACTCAAATCAATAGATGATCTGCATGTTTTATTTTCATATAGCTTTGTTGTGATTAAGCTATGGTATTAAGAAGTCACGCCAAATTAACCCACGCTTCCGCAAAGCCAGGGTGTGACAGCTTGGTATCAGAGCTCTGATCATAGCGAACTAGGATTCCTTCTCGAGTCTAGACTATGATCACTAGGGCTCTCACGAAAACATTTTTACACTGCATACCACTTAAGTCCAGATCCAAAATGTTTTTACAAACAAATGTTGAGCACATTTTAATTGTTAATTATAGGCTCAGTCTGGGAGCCTGAGGCTCGGTCTGGGAGGCTGAGGTAGTTGTCTAGTGGGACTAGGGAGTCAGTCTGGGAGGCTGGGAGGCTAGTGGGACTAGGGAGTCAGTCTGGGAGGCTGGGAGGCTAGTGGGACTAGGAGAGCTATTTAATTGCTTATTGGTGATTAATGTGTTATCTGACTATATGATTGATTATTTGTGCATATTTGTGTTTGTGTTACAGACGACATGGCTTCCTCTTCAGATACTGGAGTGTCGGACGAAGAGATGATGTCAGAAAGTGAGGTGTACACGTCAGATACCACCAGCACGGACGAGGATGCTTTTCAGCCGTTTGCTCTTCCTGACTTTGGAGATGACATTCCTATTGCTGATGGCCCTATCGGTGGAGACTTACCATTTCCTCAGGTCCCTACTCCTTTACCGTTTGCCGCAGTTCCTCTCGAGGATCTGCCCCACGATGAGCTTCCTGACGATGACATTGACTTGTTCCTAGAGGGTCCCCCGGAGGGAAACCAGGATGGTGTGGCCCTCATGGACGCCGATGTTCCTCTGGCTGATGATCCTGTTGTCGATCCTGTTGTTCCTTTGGCTGGCATTCCTGCTATTATGCCCATTGCTGATCCTGTCATTCCTGTCGAGGCTCCCATTGAGGAGGCTCCTTTTGATCTGTTTGGTGCTCACTCCTTCGAGTCAGTAGGGTCCGCTTCACTACACGCCCTGAGCGTACAGCTCCATTCCTCTGATTCTGACTCAGACATGGCGATGTCTGTTGCACCTGATGACGACGACCCGGAGCCTGCTGTGGCCCCCGAGCCAGTAGTTGCTCCCCTTCCTGACCCAGTACCTCTGGAGCCCGACCATGCACTCTTCGCGGCTCAGGTCGACCCACAGTATGCTGACACCCGGAATGGGTGGATTGATGATGATGATGAGCTTCCGCCGTTCGTGGCACCTGTAGCCCCAGTCTTGGCACCCATGTTTGCTCCTACTGATATCCCACCTTTTCCTCCACATACCACCGAGGCACCCTTGTTCCCCACACACACTACTGACGCGCACCGCGCGGATCTGCCCGTCACATTTCTTCATGAGATCCCTCCACCACGCCCTGGAGAGGGCCCATCTCATCAGCCATTTGGCCATGCACCTTTTCCAACCGGAGGGGATCAGTTTGCACCACAGATCCCTCACCATACTGCAGTTCCCCCTATTCCACCGTTCGCTGTACCACCTTTTACTCCATCCAGCGAGCCCTTTCTTTGGACATCATCATCCGTCGTGCCGCCGACAGATCCATATCATGCCTATTATGTCGGGCCATCTTATGAGGATGTCCTCGTTTCATTTATGCTACAGCATGACGCGCTGACGCGTCGTGTTCAGGTCCTGGAGCAGCAGGTAGAGCATCTGTCACGTTCTCACCACGCCATGGAGGCGGACTGGCTCCTCATGCGCAGTTTGTTCTACTTTCATTTTCCCCCTCCCCCTCCACCACCAGCAGCATGAGGGCACTTTTGGTTTGATGCAGGTACCACCACTTTTGATGAGAAGATAGCGATTAAGTCGGCTGCATAGCTTTTTGAAAACCACCTGACGATTATGACTTTTGATGTTTGGTATTTGTATATATTTAGACGTTTCGGACTAGGGCGTTGTGACCCTTGGTCCCTTTTTGGATGTATGTTACTTTTGTGGAACTTGTAAACATTGTAATCGTGGTCTTTGTTATATAAAAGCTTAATCGCAGTGTTCTCATTACATGCATGGCTGATTTATTGATATATTTATAACATGGTATGTTGTGTGATTGATTGTTTATAACATGAGATGTTATGTGTTTGGTTTATTTTAACATGAGATGTTATGTGTTGGTTTATTTTAACATGAGATGTTATGTATTATTACTATTGTTTTATACGCACACCTTACCTACCATGACCTGACTCGCGTAAACCATCTTTTAGAAGATGCCACCGAGACGTGATCCACACATGCCTACCAACGAGGCAGAACTCCAACAAATCATCGTTGTCGCCATTGCGCAATACGCCGCCTCTCAAGGAGGACCTAGCGGAGGCAGTTCATACAATAACGACAACAATAATCCGCCTCATGGTAATACTAAGTTATTAAGGCATACCATGATACATTGGATATCTATAGCAAGTTGCTAATGCCATTCTTATATTGTAACGTATGTGCAGGGTGCACCTACAAGCAGTTCTTAGACTGCAAACCCGTAAACTTTGATGGCACCGGAGGTGCCGTTGCTTTTGTTCGTTGGGCCGAAAAGACAGAATCAGTTCTCCGCATGAGCAAATGCGCTCCTGATCAGCAGGTTACTTATATCTCTGGGCTATTCTTGAACGGAGCCCTGTCATGGTGGAATTTACAAGTCCAAACACTGGGTGAAGCTGCAGCCTACGCATTGACGTGGAACGAGCTGAAAGAGCTCATGCGCAAAAAGTATTGCTCTCGCGCTGAAATTCAAAAGTTGGAAACTGAGTTCTGGCATCTGAAGATGGACGGTCCAAAAATTGCGGAATATGTTCAGCGGTTTCACGACCTGTCACAAGTAGTACCTTATATGATCACGCCAGAATTCAAGCGGATTGAACGCTTCATCTGGGGTTTAGCTCCTCAAATCATTAGTATGGTGACCTCTTCAAAACCGACAACAATCACTGAGGCGATTGATCTAAGCGTAGCTCTTACTGAGGAGGCAATCCGCCTAAACAAGTTTTCTGATGTTGAGCAAAAGAAGAAGGAGACTCATGTGGAGTCGTCCGGGGATAACAAAAGAAAATTCTCGAATTTCAAACAAGGCACAAGCAGTGATGGCAGGAAAGGAGAGTCAAGCACGCCGACCCGAGCTACGATTGGTACTGGTAGGAAAGGAAGGGCATACATGGGCACTCTGCCCAAGTGTAACACATGCCAGCGCCATCATACCGGTCAGTGCAGACTAAGAACATGTGAAACTTGTGGGAAAAAGGGACATTCGAAGGATACTTGTTGGGTTAATACTGGCCGGGGTGGCCAGGGAGGTTTCGGTAGTAGAACCAATAATCGTGATGGAAATGGAAATCGTGCACAAGGAAATAACGGAGGGAATGGAAATCGAGGCAACAACGCAAATCAAGCTGGTACTGCAAACCGAAACCAAAACAACAATCAAGCTGGGAATGGAGGTGGAAACGGGTAAAGACCAGGTTGCTTTAACTGTGGTGATATGGGGCATTTTAAGCGGAACTGCCCAGAATTGAACCAGGCGCGTGGAAGGGTTTTCAATATCGAAGCGAGGGAGGCGCGCCAGGATCCCAATGTTGTTACTGGTACGTTCCTTGTAAACCAACGCTTTGCATCCGTTTTATTTGATACTGGTGCCGATTATAGCTTCGTATCGTTAGAGTTTAAGAATATGCTTGGTTTAGCCGCTAGTAAATTAGATATTCCTTACTCAATCGAATTAGCAAACGGAAAACTGGTAGAAGCCAATGAAGTGGTCAGAGGTTGTGTAATCAAATTGGGAGAGCGTGAATTTACTTTGGATCTACTACCAGTCCAGCTGGGGAGTTTCGACGTGGTAGTAGGAATGGATTGGTTATCAAGCAACAGGGCTGAGATTGTTTGTCACGAAAAGGTAGTTCGTATCCCAACCGAAGATGGAGAAACATTTGTGGTTCATGGGGAGAAGCGGGATACGCCTTTAAGAATTATCAGTTGCCTGAAAGCTCGTAAGTGTTTACAAAAGGGATGTGCTGCCTTCCTGGCACACATCGTGGATAAGAAAGCTGCTGAGCCGAAAATCGAAGACATCCCTGTCGTGAGGGAATATCCTGAAGTCTTTCCAGAAGACATGCCAGGATTACCACCCCAAAGGCAAGTGGAATTTCACATTGACTTAGTTCTAGGTGCCGCGCCTGTAGCTAGGGCACCTTATAGACTTGCACCGTCAGAGATGCAGGAGTTGTCGACACAACTCCAGGAGTTACTTGACAAAGGATTCATCCGACCAAGCTTCTCACCTTGGGGAGCTCCAGTTTTATTTGTTAAAAAGAAAGACGGTAGTTTTCGTATGTGTATTGACTACCGGGAGTTGAATAAACTGACGATCAAGAATAGATACCCTCTGCCAAGAATCGATGATCTATTCGATCAACTCCAGGGTTCAAGCTTTTACTCTAAGATCGATCTTCGATCTGGGTACCATCAGCTAAGAATACAAGAAGAGAGCATCCCGAAGACAGCCTTCAGAACTCGTTATGGACACTACGAGTTCCTAGTCATGCCGTTTGGGTTAACAAACGCGCCTGCTGTTTTTATGGACCTAATGAATCGAGTCTGCAAGCCGTATCTCGATAAGTTCGTGATTGTATTCATCGACGATATTTTGATTTACTCGAAGACAAAGGCCGAACATGAACAGCACTTAAGAGCTATTCTGGAGTTGTTGAAAAAGGAACAGTTGTATACCAAATTCTCTAAGTGCGAGTTTTGGCTACGTGAAGTCCAATTCCTTGGACACGTGGTTAATGGAAACGGAATCCATGTCGATCCCACAAAGATCGAGGCGATAAAGAACTGGGAGACTCCAAAGACGCCAACCGAGATTCGACAATTCTTAGGCTTGGCTGGTTACTACCGAAGGTTCATTGAGGATTTTTCAAAAATCGCTCAATCACTGACACTCCTCACACAGAAGGATAAGAAGTTTGATTTGGGAATCAAACAGGAAGAAGCATTTCAGTTGTTGAAGGATAAGCTCTGCAATGCGCCGATCTTAGCAATACCGGAAGGTACAGATGATTTCGTGGTATACTGTGACGCCTCACGTCAAGGATTGGGTTGCGTGTTGATGCAACGCCAGAAAGTTATAGCTTACGCGTCACGCCAGTTGAAAGTACATGAAAGGAACTATACCACACACGATTTGGAACTAGGCGCAGTGATATTTGCACTAAAGATATGGAGACACTACCTATATGGTACGAAGTGTACAATCTTCACAGACCAAAAGAGTTTACAACACATATTCAACCAGAAAGAGCTGAACATGAGACAAAGACGTTGGGTCGAGTTGTTAAACGATTACGACTGCGAGATAAAGTATCATCCAGGGAAGGCGAATGTGGTCGCCGATGCCCTAAGTCGTAAAGAAAGGATCAAGCCCATAAGGGTTAGGGCTTTGGAGATGATTATCCAGACAAATCTTTCCCTGCGCATTCGTGTCGCGCAGAAAGAAGCTCTTAAGGAAAGAAACCTTGAAGAAGAATATCTCCGTGGGATGGAGAAGCAATTGGTACCAAACAGGGAAGGAACGTTATGTTTTATGAAAAAGATTTGGGTTCCTCTGTTTGGTGGTTTGAGGAAAGTTATTTTTGATGAGGCACACAAATCACGGTACTCTATTCATCCCGGTGCGGATAAGATGTACCAAGACCTTAAGGATTATTACTGGTGGCCTAGAATGAAAGGCGACGTTGCTGTTTATGTTAGCAAATGTTTGACGTGCGCCAAGGTAAAAGCTGAATACCAGAAGCCTTCGGGACTTCTGCAACAACCTGAAATTCCCAAGTGGAAATGGGAACAGATTTCAATGGATTTTATAACAAAGTTGCCAAGGACGCCCAGGGGTCATGATACTATTTGGGTTATTGTTGACCGCCTAACAAAGTCCGCACATTTCTTGCCAATCAAGGAGAAAGACAATACGAGTAAGCTTGCGGAAATTTACATGAGAGAAATCGTTGCACGTCATGGAGTGCCACTCTCAATCATCTCTGATAGAGATGGGAGATTTGTATCAAGGATTTGGCAATCCTTCCAAGAAGCTTTTGGCTCACAATTGAATTTGAGTACTGCATACCATCCGCAAACTGATGGCCAAAGTGAAAGAACTATTCAGACACTGGAGGATATGCTGAGAGCATGTGTAATGGATCTTGGTGATAGCTGGGATAAGCATTTACCATTGGCCGAATTCTCATACAACAACAGCTACCACACTAGTATTGGGGCCGCGCCATTTGAAGCTCTTTACGGACGCAAGTGTCGATCACCACTATGCTGGGCTGACGCAGGTGATAGACAGCTTGTGGGTCCCGAAATCGTCCAAGAAACGACAAATAAAATTTCGCAAATTCAAAAACGTATCGAAGCGGCTCGCGAAATACAGAAAGTCTATGCGGATCCAAACCGGAAACATTTGGAATTCCAAGTTGGAGATATCGTTTTATTGGAAGTTTCACCCTGGAAGGGTGTGGCACGCTTCGGAAAGCGTGGGAAGTTGAATCCGCGTTACATTGGCCCTTTCAGAATTCTGCAAAGGATTGGGCTTGTAGCCTACAAGTTGGACCTACCTGCTGAACTCCATGGTGTTCACGATACCTTCCATGTATCCAATTTGAGAAAAAGTCCAACACAATATACCGTGATCATTCCTGCTGACGAAGTTCATATCGACAACACGCTCCACTTTACTGAAGAACCTGTTGAGGTCACGGATTGGAAAGTTAATAAAACTCGCAGGAGCAGCGTCAAACTCGTCAAAGTTCGTTGGAATGCTAGGCATGGACCTGAATTCACGTGGGAACGTGAGGATCGAATGAAAGAAAAGTACCCCCACTTATTTCCCAAGACCCCTGCGAATAGAAGCAGAACTTAAATTTCGGGACGAAATTTCTTTAACGGGGGGAGAATGTGACAACCCTCACCAAACCAGGTATCCGTACGACTTAATTAATATTTAATTACTGCTTAATTATTGTGCTTGCTTACATCTGTGTGTAAACTGCTTACTTATGTCGGTTACATACATACTCATGCATCACATTTATGTTGTCACTCTATCATTTACATATAAACATCAGTGACTACCTTGATGCACAAAAGCACAGTGAGCACACTATACGGATAACCCAGGGAACATGCTGACATAACCAGCATCAGGCAGACACTGCCTCTAAGGCCAGTATGAGCCGGGAATAGATTTCTACACTGGTAGTGAGTGTAGGGCGGTGAGGATTGTAGAACTGCGTCACTAGGTGAGATTTATAGTGACCGGGGTGTGCCTAAAACGTACTTTAAATACAAAATTTTGTGCTATATGATAAAACTCAGCATTTTAAATTACTAATACAGTGCAAAAGCATTCCAGAACGGCCCCGTATATTTTCCTAAGTACCGGGAATAATTTATGTTACAAAAATATACATAAAGAATTTTTTCGGCATAATTAAACATTTTAACGGAACGGTATTTAATCGTAGAACCGGACATTACCCGGGACACTAAATTTTTGGCAGACACTTTGTTTTATTTTCTATGGCTAGTCATGATCCCCGTATGCCATAACACCCGCCAAAAATAAACCACTAACATATATCACATTACTTACACTTAGCCACTTTAGTCACAATATTTACATAATACCCCCCCCCCCCCCCCCAACGAATTTATTTCCCCAAGCGGGACCCCACATGTCATAACACCATACTTCCAATCTTCTTGCTTGATACAATGCTCTTGTATTAATTGTTTTGCTTGCCTATCTATCCAAAATATGTGAAAATAAAGATAAGTAAGGTCCCTTATATTATATATCACTTCACAAGATTTGTACACCCCACTTTCACTCTCTCCTCTCTCTTGATCGGCTGCCCACAACCGAGCACCCCATCACCACCCTAAACAACATCATCTTCTTCCTTTTCATTGTCCATTCAAAGCCTAGAAATCATCCATGGAAGGTGCAACTTGAAGGCATTGCAAGGGAGCATTGTTCTTGCTTGATTCTACATCTTTTTCTCATCATTTTTTACACAAGATTCTTCCCTAGCTAGAGGCTAGTAGTAAGTTTCTTCATACTTGATCTCATCTTGTTCGAAAATTATGGCATTTAACATGTAGTATTGTTGTTTAAATCACTAGATTACAAGAATATTAGAAAAATATGAAACATAAGTATGAACATAAAATCTACATAAAAGTTTACTTATGTATGATTTATGAAGTGGAATCTCGTCGGGTTAAGGGTTGGATAACACATACTTGATATTTAAAAGTCGTTTTCTTGTTTAACCCGCTAATCGGACACTTATAACGCGATTTAATAACAACGAAATCACAAAACAGCATGCTGAGTCACTGTTTCAGCCGCCTTTAACAGGCTGTAAACGGACCTTAAAAACTCGAAAAACGGAATTTCAAAAGCCTAAATCGTGTCATTTCGAAAAGCGAAGCAAATGGCGCTGGAATCGTATTTTTCTGATGTCGGTTACTATTTTAAAAATCTGTTTCCGTGACAGCAGCTAGGGCTGTTTGTTACTGCAGAAAATTGGGCTGTGTGTTTTCGATCACAACTTAAAACCTGAACTGAACCAGCCCCTGAAACTTTTATCAAAGATGAACACAGATGTATTTGTGACCCTCGAACTGGATTTTCGATAAACGGACTTACGGGGAATTTTTAACGAATTTTTCCGTAAACTGTGATCAGAATGTGACAAATCTGACCACAGTTCGGTAAACGATTTTCTATAAATTTTTGGTAATCAACTGGACCCCGAAATTTTTACACAATAATTTGTGGGTCGTTTATGACGTTTCACAAAAATTTGGGAATTTTTGGAACAAGCTAAGTATTTTATTTAACCATCCGAAAACAGTCCAGTTTTCACATATTAAACTGAAACGACAAAGGTAGTGTTTAGCGTGTTAAAACGTAATGGTTGATTGTTGATGATCATGGGTTGATATCAAAAAGAAAATGATGTGCGTATTAGCACGGACACTCCCGTTTTTAGGGGAAGTTCTGGCGATTTTTTCTAAAAATATCTAGACTTAGAAAAATTATTTTTCTATCGTGTATGTGAAACTTTATATCTCATAATTAAACCTCGCCATGAGTTTTGACACAAAACTTTAAAATGTTTGAAATGAGACTTGAAAATGTATCTTGTCAATACTTAAAGTCACCACATACATAATGCTTGTACGAATACCCCACCCTTGGGAAGGAATCTATTTATACGTTAACCAAGAAATTTAAACACGAAATAGTTGTCTAACTATTTCCCCAAGAACATTAAAACTCTAAGCTAAGGCACGGCCGTTCGTCTAATAGATATTAGCGCGTTGTAGGTTGTCGTGCTGCAGACTGAGTTTGATTTGCTGTTATCGAGGACGCATTACAGTGAGTTCATGTCCCCCTTTTCTCTTAACTGTTTTCAGTTTTCTAAACTGCGGGGGTGAAATACATATTACTATGATTACGAGTACTTTTACATGGTATGGTTAGCATAAGGAGGGTTACTGCATACAGATCATGTGAGTGGGTAGGTGGTACTTAAGGCCATTAATCCTCATGGTAGGACCGAGGGACACAATGCGGTAGATCTATCTGGGTGTAGCGAGCCCAGCTCCAGGCCCACAGTACGGACCTTGGAGTGACTATGTACCCGACACACAAATCCGCTAGGTTTGAGTCTTCCTACTTGCACTTCACACATATAAATGGCCTTGCAAACCATTGGTGATCTCTTTTTCCTTATTTGCTACATACCAGGGGTTTTATACTTACAAGTGTTTTACATACTCACATACACATGAACTCGCTCAACATTATGTTGATTTTTCCAACTTACATGTATTTCAGGGAACTAAGGATCTGGCCCGGTATGCTACGTTTTCCCGCTGTGTTAGAATTACAGGATCATCCACGTTTAGGGATTGCGACTTTTACCTGGACGAGTCGCAAGTCTTAAACAAATGTTATGTTATATTTTGGGGTTGTGTGTTAAGAACAAAGTTTTTATGTTGTAATTTCCGTTGCATGTGTCAACGTATTAAGACAATGTTGTGGTATTTTACTCAAATCAATAGATGATCTGCATGTTTTATTTTCATATAGCTTTGTTGTGATTAAGCTATGGTATTAAGAAGTCACACCAAATTAACCCACGCTTCCGCAAAGCCAGGGTGTGACACCTTTGAAGGAGCTCACTATCGATGATCAGTTGCGATTCATCGAGGAACCAGTTGAAATCACGGACCGAGACATTAAGGTCCTCAAGCACACCAGAATACCTCTTGTTCGAGTTCGTTGGAACTCCCGTCATGGCCCAGAGTTCACCTGGGAACGAGAAGACCAAATGAAACTCAAGTATCCCCAGTTGTTCAAGAACAGTGCAACCACTACTGAGGCTGAAGCTACTGCGGAATTTCGGGACGAAATTCCAAATCAACGGGGGGATAATGTGACACCCCAGGAAAACTAGTAAACCACGCAACTTAACTAGCTTCCTCAGTAACCGCATGCTAAATTTTGGGATGAAATTTCTTTCAAGTTGGGGATAATGTGACAACTCGAGTTTTCAAGATTCCGTCTTCACGCTAATTATACGTTAATTGTTTAGTTGTTTGGTTACACGACTTGTTTGCCTTGTAACTGTACACGTTTGATACATGAGGAGATGTTATGTGACTTTTGTGTCGATACGTTTGGTGATATGATATGTAATATATATATGAATAAATTAAAACCTTAAACTAATTCACCTTATATAAGCTCGACGAAACCCAAGATTTCTCCATAAACCACTTCGACGAAACAGGGAGGGTTTCGCCATCTACACTCCGACGAAACGGAGGGTTTCACCGGCCCAAAATCACGACGAAGCCCAGTAAGGGCCCATTACGCTAAATTGGGTATAATTTCATGAAACGACTTCATGTCTCACACGGTTAGCAAGAATCGAAACCCTAGACTCTCCCAAACCTTCGACGGTAGTTCTCTTCCTTGCAACCTCTACTCTTTTGCTAAACCTATTCTTGGTGGTTCAACCATCCGAACGGTTAGTGTACCCTTTTTATGATTAGATCGTTGCTAGGGTTTAACTTAATTGTTGGTACACTTGATTTCCATGATGTTATGATTAGTCGCTTGATCTCGTTTACTTGTTGACTGATGATCATGTATGTCGATATGTATATTGTATGATTTAAATGATGTTCGTAGATGGTAAATCGGATAAACTTATTATGATTCGATTAAATAAAGTATTAAGATATAGTAAGAAACTGGTGTTCCATTGTTAACCTATGAAACTGAATCTGATGCTTGTGATTGTATGCGAGTGGGTTCGTTGTTCATGTCGGTCGGATGTTAAGTATTGTAACCATGTATAATGATTGAATGTTTGATTCTGATTGTATGAGTCTGTATAATGATTGATGGTTACGGCGCTATATGATAACTAGTTGTTTGATGATATTGTGAAACGACTGTTAGTCATGACTAGGGTGTATAAGATTGAATGCTAAACTGTTACAGTATCGGCGAAAGTCTCACTCGACGAAACATTGTTGATGACGAAACATGTGGAGTTTCGCCACAAGGAAGGCCGACGAAACTTGATGAGTTTCGTCATATGTTGACACGGCGAAACATGGTGAGTTTCGTCGCATAGGGTTTCGCCGAGTATGAGTTAGGTCAATGGATTTCATCTGAACTGTAGGTTGTGATGTCTTCGCTGAATTCATGTATTGTGACTGAATGAGCTACTTTGGTCTGCTATGAATTGTTACTGTTTGTTGTGGCCTACGCATGGGTGATATGAACTTGATTGACTGTTAGGATATTTGAGTTCACTATGATTGTATGTCATGCGTGAAACATGTGAATACAAACTGATTTCGCATGTATAAATATTATAGGCTTGGATTGAATTATTTGTGAGCGAGTAATAATCTTACCGAGCAAACCGAGGTGAGTTCACACTCTTTCCAAGGCATGGGATTCCCAAGGGTTGGGAATGGGTTAAAGAACTAAAACGGAAACTACATATTCTCCTTGGCTAGGGTATGTACGGCCATCCTCCATGGGTAGGATGCCAAGATTAAACCTCGCGTATTCTCCTTGGGTAGGATACGTACGTTCGTCCTTCTTGGGTAGGACAACAAGATTAAACATACTGGACCAAAACTCTATTATAAGTCCCTTATTTTATATCGACTTAATCGCCGAGGCCGATGGCGAGCGGGTCATTAGTTAATAGCGCTATTAGGTTTAACAAACCTCACACCGTCTCATTCGAACGGGCGTGTACTAATGGACTAAGGCAAAGGGTCAATGATGATAGACATTGACTTAGGGCACAACTTACTTTCGTTAGTAGTCGATATGGTACGGTCTGGTAATTCACATGGGAAGCCCCCACTAATCATTGAGAAAGTCAGGGAAACAGGGTTAGTGGTTAAAATGTGGTGTACAAAACCAACTTACGATTATTGAAACGAAATCAAATCCTAATCAACCAACTGTGAACTCACTCAACTTTGTTGTAGACTCGTTGTTACATGCCTTGCAGGTCGTTAGGTACTCATGGAGCTTGCACGGGGAGGCGTGGTCGTTGTGGGACATGGATTGTCATATACCATGTCAAACATTGATACAATTGAACTTTTGTTTTGGTTTTAAACATTATGCTTCCGCTTATTGTCACACCCGCTCGTAGCGGAAGCGCGAGGTGTGATCTGATCGGTTCTCATTGCATAACAATGTAAGTGAACATACTAAATGAATAAAACATGCTCCAATGCCATTGTCATAATTGTTCAAAAGATCGCAACATAACTTAAGTACATTGTTTACAAACCATCAAATGAAAATAAGTTGTCATTGTTTTATACATCAAATGTAAGTCTGAAAATGTAAAGGCTTTGACCACTATATCACCGCAAAGAGGCGGTATATAACAGGCAAACCCTTCAATAGTTGGCATGGAGTATTGATACTTGTTTTCCTTGAACTGAAATCTTTGCATTGGTCCACTAATTCCCTGAAATACATGTAAGTTTGAAAACATCAACAAAAGTTGAGCGAGTTCATGCAGTTTAGCTGTATAAGATGTATTTGTATCAAAACAGTATGTAATATGTATTTGTCTCAATTGTAATTGTATCCAAACTGGATATAAGATGTATCCGTAAAATGTGAGTTGTATAAGATGTATCCGTAAAATGTGAGTTGTATAAAATGTATCTCGATGTATGATGTATCTGTATGTATGATGTAGTATGTAAAGCATCAATGAAATCGTTGATCATTAATGTTTCGCGAGGACATTAATATGTGTGACGAATTAGGAAGCAATCCAACCCTAGACGATTTTATGCCGATTCCTATCGACTGGGACACAAACGCACTCTTTTGTATGGGTCCACGACCAAGAGTGGGGCTCGCCAATACCCATTAGATCTAGTCCTTTGTTCCTTGGTCCAAACTGGATTAATGGTGCTTATAGTATGGCCCTAATTCGCACATGATCTAAGGTGTTTCATTACCTAACTTTAACATACTATGAACATGTATTTTCCCCGATAGTTGTAAAGTTGTAAAACATTTAAATGAATAGGGGAACATGAACTCACTGAATTGCGTCCGTGAGTAGAAGTAATTATGATCTCACGTGCGGTCGTCCTAAATAGTGTTGCGACCTACAAATGTTCTTATTTTTGTTAGACACTTCGGTCTTTGTAAAGAACTTGAGTACAAGTCTTGCGTCTTCAATATGTGTAAGACTTGTATGTCTTTACTGTTCGTTAACTGTGTATTCGATGAATGAGTTGTTCAAATGTTATATATATATTCTTCACCAAATATATATATATAAATGTTATCTTGTATCTTGTGAGTTGTATAGTCGGATCTAATCCGCTGAATTTCGTGTCTTATATGTATCCATTGTATAGTTGTGTTTACAAAAATGGTATCATTGGGCCAAGCCCATGTTTTCAAGTTATTGGGCTTAAATAGTGCTGGGCCTTAAATAGTGTTGGGCCTCAATAGTGTTGGGCCTCAAATAGTGTTGGGCCTCAAATAGTGTTGGGCCTCAAATAGTGTTGGGCCTCAAATAGTGTTGGGCCTCAAATAGTGTTGGGCTTGAAATAGTGTTGGGCTTGAATTGGGCTTGAATAGTGTTGGGCTTGAATAGTGTTGGGCTTTGGCCCATATGTTTAGTATTTGGGCTTAGCCCATGAATTTATGTTAAGCCCATTATGAAGATAAGCCCATTAAGAAAAATAGCCCATTAAGCGATGATGGTTGAACCCCGTTAAGCGATTTTCGATGCGTTTGAACCCCGTTAACCTCATTTCAAGGCTCTAAAATGAAGTTAAAGTATAGGGAACTCAAAACATACTCAAAAATATGCCGGATGATGGTTCGTTTGGTCGTACGAACGCGATGTTCGCTTAATTACGACGGAATGCGTATAAGCGCGAAAAACGATCCAAATGACGCGACGAATGGATTTTTCTTAAGGCGAACACTAAAATAAAATGTAGTCATGCTCACATAAATTTTTGGATATCCAGATGCATCCAGAACGTAAGATATGCGCGAAAATGCAAACTTGTGCACTTTTTGACACTTTTAGTCCCTGAATGACCCAAAAGTTTATTTTAGCACACCGAACACCTCAAAGCCTATTTCTAAGCTATGTGAAGGATATTTATGGTATGTTTAACTTATGATCATGCTCCGGAATGTCTGTTACAGTTCAAATTGGCATACCTTCGCAGTTTGTCATATTTAGTCCCTGTAAGCGATATAACTTTGATTTCACCACACCAAACCTTCCAAAACTTATATCTAAGTTATGTAAAGGTTATTTAAGGTATGTTAAACCTATTTCACTATTCCGGAGTGTTTGTTGCATTAAACTGGTTATATTTACGCATTAGTGCGCGTATAACCTTCCAGAAAGCGATTTAGGGTTTGAAATTGAACAAGAGTTGATATGTGTAAACGATACACATATTTTTACAAATCCCAAGTATGAAATATAATATTTCATTGGTTTGGTATTTGTTTGATGGCCGTGAAGGCACAGGTGTTACAGTCGCCCCTACTTTAGGAAATTTCGTCCCGAAATTTATTTAGAGGAAACTTGTGAGAGTCTAAAAACATGAAGTTGAAAAGATCAAACAACATTGGTTAGGGTTCTTGAACTTCTAGTAACCTTAATAACATTATGTCTGCAATGTAAAAGGGACACTTATATACAAGTATATGAAGCGTCATTGGTGCGTCCACCGTACCTCCATTACATCGTTATCATTTTGTTATTGTTGTCGCTATCGGTTCTTACACATAATAAATCTTACTGGGTTTCTGTGCATTGAATTCCATAATTATGTAGGCCTCCATAATTACGTAGTTCCTTGTACAGTCCGCACAGTCTATTTTATAATGTGTAGTGTAAAACCAAATGAATAATCCTGTGATGAGTGTAACTAGACTGCCATAGAGTCCTTTAGACTAAATCAATAAATGATTTAAATAGACTATCAAGGAGTCTGTTCAGTTACATCACTAGATGTCATTCTTTAACCAAATTGTGAATCAATCTTTTTGACTAGACCACTAAAGGGTCCCTTATGAATCATGGAGCAGTACTATATAATCCAAGGGTCTTAACTATTATATAGAAGCCCATTAAGGATTTAAGGTAGTACCTTTTGAATATCCTGCTACGAATCTCTCATATGAAGATATGAAGAGATCCTGCAAGGATTTGGATAACGAATATCCAGAGTATACAAAAACACAAAAATCATAGAGGAGAACACATAAACACATATCATATAACCACAAAATTGTTTAACTAGAAGTTTGTTCTGCTAACAGAGTACATGTATTTAAAGCACACTAGGAATCCATCTCGTGGATTTCATTTGGTACTTTAAACATTATCAAGAATCTAACTATAAAGATAGAAAGATCTTTAAAAGAAAGAATTCGATTTCGATTTTAAGGAACCGAAATGTTCGAATTTAGGTATATGAGGAATCCAATTAAGGACTCTGATTTGAATGATGATCATCCACAAGGATCTAATTGTGAAGATAAAAAGATCCCTTATGGATTTTAGAAGTTGAAGATGTTTTGATACTTTGCACTGGACGTGCTTATGTCAAAACATGAAGTAAAAATGCTTATGAAATTGAGATGCTAGATATGCCAAGGCGACATATGAAGCAGAATTTTGAAGGTTAAGTCAATGTATGAGGAAAATATTTTTGAAAACTATGCATGGGGTTCTTTTAAGAAAAAGGTGTTTAATGTTTTTGAAACCTTATATATAATATTTTTGAAATAAAGTAGGTGTATTAGGTAGATATATTTACAAAAATATTTTTAAAATCATGCGAGATGAATTTTGAAATTATGTATAAGGTTTTTGAAAGACATGAATGATGCTTTTCTAAATCATGCACTTGATCAGAAAATGTATTGTGTTAATATTGTCTTCAGACTATATGAAATATTTTGAAATTAGAAAGGTTGGTTTTGATAACATGGCCAATGTTTTTGAAATAACACAGACAATGCATCTAGAAAAATTGTTTTCAAACTATATGAAATGTTTTGAGATCATGAAGATTGTTTTGAAATACTGGTACTGTGTATGTTGAAAAATCAAAACGTCATGGGTATGAGATTTGAAAATACCCTTAGTTATCTAACCAAGGATTTAATGGCACAGATGTGCAGAAGCATGATCACTCATAATGTCACTTTATTTTGTGTACTTTGTTTCTTAGAATGAAACGAGTACTTAAAATTTTTGAAGGAATCATGAGTGATCATTTGAAAGAGAGAATCACAAGAGTAGTTTGTAAGGAACACAGTTCCTTGATACAGGTATCATAGGAAAATCATACACACATGTAACTATACTTGTATATCAGAATTTGTGAACAATGATTTATTTAAAACAAATTGTTTCACATTACAAGGAAACAAAAGAACAAAAGCATAAGACAGCAACATCTTCTGTTCAGCTGAATGCTCATCCGAGGGTTGGATTTGCATTAGCAAGCTTTGGGCATCGGTTTCTGTAGTGGGTCAGATCCCCACAATTGTAACAGGCACCAGGTGGGTAGTGTGGTCGTGCAGCTTGACCCTGTTGCTGAGCAAGAGGCTGAGCAACTTGTTGAGCCGAGTTCTGAACTGGGCGATTCGGATTAGCAGGGATGCGACAGGTGTTAGCAAGATGACCGGATCTTCCGCAGTTGGTGCACTGACGACACTGGAGGTGTGGTTGATGATGGCCGTTACACCTATTGCACAAAGGTGCATTGCCAAAATAAGGCTTCTTGGCTAGTGGTTGCGCAGGCTGATTTGGTACAGCTGCAGTTGGGCAAACCCTTGCTGTATGACCTATAAGTCCACAAATCTGGCATTTGCGGCACCTCACACTAGGGTGATGATGGAGGCTACATTGGTTGCACAAGGGTGCAGTTCCGTTGTATGGCTTCCTAGCAGGTGGCCTTGCCACATGGCTAGGTCCCGCTTGATTAGGTGTAACCGCTGCGGGTTTCCTTGAAGCCTTACGCTTCCTTGATGTTGTTGCAAGCCTGATTACTGCTTCCTTTGGTGTCTCTTGAGTGGCTTCATTGTCGAGACGAGAGGCTTCATTGTTAAGACGAGCCATGGCAATACCTAAATCCACAGTCCTCTGAATCACTTCGCCAATTTGCTGGACAAATTTGGCTGTTCGCTCGTGCATTTGACCAGTGCCAAGAGGAATAGACATTCTAGAAGAAAATGAAAGACAGAGGAAGAAATGAGTGAAAGGTTATTGGATAATCAATACAGAATGGTAACGAATGAAAATTGTGATCATTTGTTTGTTACCTAAGGCAAACAAATGAGATGGTGACAAATCAAAGTAAATAGGTCAAAAATAATGTATCGCGAAGACATGCTCGCCTATAAGTGAACACTCATCCCAAGAATTCCCAGGTAAGCACAACTGGTCTCGCGTCTGATGAGATGTATACGAAGTGCTTGCCTAGACAGAAAACCCAGAATACAGGCATTCACCCTTCCAGTTTGCACGTGTTCACATTATTTAAAACCCAAAACTTTGACGAAATTTTGAAAACTCAAAGGGGTTCAAAACCATATAATAGAGAGTTCAAAACCTAGTAATCAATCATCCTAGAACAGATGATTAGTTTTCAAAGCGGTTTTGAAATTTATGTTTTTGTTGCGGTTGTCGCCTAAGGATAGGCGACAGTATCGTTTTATGACTAAACGCAAGTAAACTCGCGTTAGGGTCCTAAAAAGGTTATAGACTAGGTCAAAGCATTACTAATTATTAATAACCTAATTCCCTATAACCATTGGCTCTGATACCATCTTTTCTGTCACACCCCGACCACGTAGAACATACCAAACGTGGCGGAAACATCGGGGAGTGTTGTAACAGAATTAATGTTTCAAATCCATGGCAATTGAAGTTTCGTTTTATTCATTTAAAAGTGTTATAATGTCTTAACAAACAAGGAAATACAACATAATTAACTAGTCTTGCATCTTTTATTGTCACTAAAGCCCAAGTCTGTCTATGTGTATCTTGAACATCTTATGCAACAGCTCCTGAAAAACACATGTGAAAATAGGTACGTCAGCATAAAAATGCCTGTGAGATACATAGGTTTTGTGAAAATAAGATTCATGACTTATGTTTGAGAAAATGTTTAGTCATGAACCTTGTTATTTGCTTTGTCTTTTAAATCATTTGAAAAACGATAAGATCAGATGATAAGTATAAATAAATGTAAGGTTAAATGAATAACCAAGAAAAATGTGTTTGCATAAGATAAGTTGTTTATAAATCAATGTCTTGTGAAAAGTATGTTATTTGTATGAAATGTTCTATGTCTCAAACTGAAATGATTCAAATAACGTTACGACATGTAATACCATACAAACACTTATATATAGGAAGTACCAGCGGCGTATCCACCATGCTTGTATCATATTACACCCGCATCGTTACTTAATCACTTAATCAAACCAAACCAAACAATGTAAAATGTTCATGTCAAGATGTAAATCATGTCAAAATGTCTATGTCAAATATCCATGTCAAATGTCTATGTCAAATATCCATGTCAAATGTCTATGTCAAATATCCAAGTCAAATGTCTATGTCAAAATGTCATGTATGGCAAGTGAAAGGTCTCAACTAAACCATATGCACAAAAACAAAGTATTGAAGTAAAACTTGGTTTAAATCAAAGCTATGTTTTGTGTAAATGCATGCAAATATTTAATATGAACATTTATGCGGTATTGTGAAAATGCATACATCCAAGCCTGGCGACTGTGGTGATAAACCCTTTAAACAAATTAAAGGTCTATCTGTCTTAATATCAACGAATTCGGTCATTCCTTTCATCCCCTTTCCCTGGGACGTCCGGAACGGGAGTTGTCAATTCCTATGGTACCACTACCTACTAACGAACGGCATGATCGGTGTTAATGAATGTATTGTCCCATGTAAACAAACCAAATGTCATACCAAAATGTAAGCATGTGATGAAAACAATGTACTAAGTATGCACGCAACGGACATACATAGCATAAAATGTAAATGTAAAACGATGTACTAAGTATGAACTAAATGGACATACATAGCATAAAACACAATGAGATCATGTACTATAATGTACTAACGAACATAGCAGTATATGATGTGAAAACAGGAAAGCCGGAAAGTAACAAGTAGGCACATGTGTTCCACCCCAAATCAGTTTGGAAAAACAGTAAAAGAGGGGTCTATGTACTCACCTGAGATTGCTCAGTTGTCTAAAGATAACCACCAAGCAGTGCTAGAGATCTCGGAATCAAACGGCTCCTAATATAGGTAACTATGTTAAATAATCGGACCTAAATCGGAAGACTGGGTAGCATTAGGGTTTGTAAACCAAACGAGTGTGGAGACTCGTGTGATATGGTTTAACAAAGCCTACATACTAAATGAAACCTAACATAACTGCCTACGACCCATTACGACCCGTTTAGGTAGCTTATGCTACTTTAACGCGTCGTTCGCGTGAAACGCGTTTGGACCGCCTAACTAGTCCTATGACAAGTATTATATGCCTAAACATGTTACATAATCAGTTACGTGACAAAAGTTTAGGTTACATATGCTAAATTACCAATTATGTATGAAAAGGGTATTTTGGTAATTTACCTAAGGCATATGAACTACCTATCATACAACTACTTAAACGATGTGACCATAGGGTATAACCTCGGAAGGTTATTCCCTACCTACTATGGTCACCTACTATATTTGGTCGGATCCTAATGATCGACCAAACTGGGTCGGGTTCGAAGGTATAGGCGATTTATTAGATCGCCTACCCTACGACCCTAGACAACGTGGTAATCAGTAGGCATAGTCCCAAGGGACTATGACCATCGTGATTACAATCACGTTGCGAAGTTCTAACGAACTTCGCATTGACCATTACTGGTCAACGCTGAAAGTCAAACAAAGTTTGACTTTCTGACTCGAAAAGCAGTAGAATAAGGAAAAAAACGAAAGAATACTTACTGAGGGTCCCCGAATGCTAACCCAGATCAAAATAGCTCAGGTATGAAACGAAGGTTCCAACTTAGAGCCCAATGATCAGATTTGTGGGTTTTTAAGCCAAGGGGGGGTGGGTATTTATAGATAAAGTAGAGCCGCTAGGATCGTTTCTTGAATATCGTGCCACGATCCGAGCCGTACACTTGTCACAAAGGTTATGGAGCCACATATGCTCCTTATCTTAGTGATTAAGCAAGTTGCAAACATGTGGTTGTGGATTAATTGGTTGCAACTTGCATTTAAAACACTGAATCTGGTCCAGATGGGGGCTCGCGTGACGCTAAGGCCCGTCGCGTCACGCTAGGCCCCTGTTTTGGCAGATTTTGCAGAAATGGTCCCTGCACCTTGTTTAAGCGATTTTCGATGCGTTTGAACCCCGTTAACCTCATTTCAAGGCTCTAAAATGAAGTTAAAGTATAGGGAACTCAAAACATACTCAAAAATATGCCGGATGATGGTTCGTTTGGTCGTACGAACGCGATGTTCGCTTAATTACGACGGAATGCGCATAAGCGCGAAAAACGATCCAAATGACGCGACGAATGGATTTTTCTTAAGGCGAACACTAAAATAAAATGTAGTCATGCTCACATAAATTTTTGGATATCCAGATGCATCCAGAACGTAAGATATGCGCGAAAATGCAAACTTGTGCACTTTTTGACACTTTTAGTCCCTGAATGACCCAAAAGTTTATTTTAGCACACCGAACACCTCAAAGCCTATTTCTAAGCTATGTGAAGGATATTTATGGTATGTTTAACTTATGATCATGCTCCGGAATGTCTGTTACAGTTCAAATTGGCATACCTTCGCAGTTTGTCATATTTAGTCCCTGTAAGCGATATAACTTTGATTTCACCACACCAAACCTTCCAAAACTTATATCTAAGTTATGTAAAGGTTATTTAAGGTATGTTAAACCTATTTCACTATTCCGGAGTGTTTGTTGCATTAAACTGGTTATATTTACGCATTAGTGCGCGTATAACCTTCCAGAAAGCGATTTAGGGTTTGAAATTGAACAAGAGTTGATATGTGTAAACGATACACATATTTTTACAAATCCCAAGTATGAAATATAATATTTCATTGGTTTGGTATTTGTTTGATGGCCGTGAAGGCACAGGTGTTACATAAAATGCTATGCACCAATCTTAAGAATAAGTTGTAATGTTATATCTTGTTTTTCGATTGGGACGGATTTATTGTCTTTATGTGTGAGGGAGGTTAGCAATTGAGTAATTACAAAAAAAAAATCTCAATAGATCTCCGATGATATCACGCTAATCCCAAAATTTGTCGGACTCCAGTTGGAGTCTTGGGCACCTCCCAATTCTCATTTGCTTCAATCTTAGCTGGGTCTACTTGAATGCCTTTCTCGTTCACTACATGCCTGAGGAATTGTACTTCGCGAATCCAAAATTCGCACTTGGAAAATTTCGCGTATAGTTTCTCTTTCTTGAGTAGTTCCGAAATGGTTCTCAAATGTTGTTCATGCTCATCTGCCGATCGTGAGTATATCAAATGTCGTCAATGAATACCATGACGAATTTTTCGAGATACGGCTTGCACACGCGATTCATTAATTCCATGAAGACCGCTGGTGCATTCGTTAAACCAAAAGGCATAACGAGAAACTCGTAATGACCGTAACGAGTCTTAAAAGCCGTTCTCGGTATGCTTTCCTCTTGAATTCGTAACTGATGATACTCCGATCGTAAGTCTGTCTTAGAGTAGAAGCTAGAACCTTTCATAAACCATTTGAGTTAGTTCGAAATTCATTTGTAACATGGTTTAAAAATATGAATTTTCATTCATCGAAATATTGTGCACTTTTGCAAAACTTGCGTGTCTTTCCACCCCCAAAACCTTTATAAAGATGTATAGTGGTAAAGAATGGGGGTTATGAACTCACAACATCCTTATTCGGTCAACTACAAGGTTCAGAAGGTGCTAATCGACATGGAGATTTGGCTATGGGTGCGGCTCCAGGTACCAAGTCGATGTGAAACTCGACTTGTTGATATGGTGGTAGTCCTGACAAGTCTTCAGGGAATTCTTTTACCACAGGAATATCTGTCATCTGAGGCCCATCGGCCTTCTTGTCGACAACAAGCGCTAGAAAGGCAATACAACCTTTCCGTAAGCACTTTTGTGGCTTCATGCAATTTATGGTCCGCAATGATGTGTTGCGCTTCTCTCCATGGATAACAAGTGTCTCTTCGTTCAGTAGTGGTAAGCGAATGATCTTCTCATGACAGAAGACTTCGGCTCGATTATTGGATAGCCAATCCATGCCAACCACTACGTCTAAAATACCCAACTCAATGGGTACAAGATCGATATGAAATTTCTGCTCCTGACTCGGCTAGTTTACTGTTTGCCAATTCTATAGAATGAGGAGACGTCTAGCTTACTTGACTTTAGGCCATGTACATTTTGAATTCTTTGTAGTAAGGACTTCACTGTACAAATGTAGAGGACAACCCAATCCCTATGTTTAGATGTAGGATAACCCAATCCCTATGTTTAGATGTAGGATAAATCAATCCCTAATTGTAGCTAGGACATTCCCGTCACTAGCCATGAAACTATGCATGTGAAATGTTGCGATAAAGCTAAAAATCGACAATGGTATCAAATAATATGGATGTGAAATGTTGATTGATAGGATACGTAACGGTGACCCTTTATGATTTGACAAGAGTCAGCTAATTTCCCATTAGCTAAGTTGATATAGTAATGTGTGTCCAACATGACTCTAATTCGAGTATATGCTTAACATTTAAAGACAATAGCTAAGCTTGGTGTTGGTATTAAAAGAATTGATACATGATGATCGTAAAGTGTACGTACTCATGACTTCATTGGGATTTTGTGGAGTATTTATAGTTCTAACCACACACACACTTATTCACATTTAGGATTTCGACAAGTTACCAGCATACATCCTGGTACCAAAATCGTTTATGGCAGCAGTTGCCTTCATTTCTCTCATGGCGAGAGTTATTGTTTGAGTGATTGAGGTAGGGAGGGATGATGCGGTTATGCTTCGGATCTCCGAGGCTAAACCCGAAATGTAACACTCAGTGTGTTTGAATTCGGGTGTTTCCCAGTATGGAACAACCCTTGAGAGACCGTGAAAGCATCAAGTGTAACCATCAACATTGGCTCCAGTTATGATCGAGTTCTTTTATAAAATCATATGAAAATAGATATGAAAATCAGATGATATAAAAGAATGATGTATGGTTAAATAAATAACAAATAAAAATGTAGTGTATAAATATATCATGTCTTGAAATAGAATATTATGTCTTGTGTAGAGGATGTCGCGTCTTGTGCAAAAATGTCATGTCTTGTCTTTGTCGAAGAGATTGGAATAACACCACGATATGCAATATAACATAAGCACTTATATATAGGAAGTACCAGCGGCGTATCCACCATGCTTTTATTATATTACACACGTCTCATCCCTTACAAATAACCACCAAAAATGTCTTGTGTATACCAACGTCAAATGACATGTATAACAATGTCTTGCGTAACAATGTCATGTATAAAACATGTCTTGTGTAAAAGCAATGGTTTTCAACACATAACTTTTAACTTAAACAATTGATTCTTTTGGCGCCATGATCTTTTTAATACACACTATTAAAAGAATCTAGACATGTATTTGGATAAATAAAGTCTATCATGTGCCCAAGAATGAAGAATGCAATCAATCGGTCATGGAAACCTCAAGACCATATTGTGCATACATGTTTGAATAAATGATAATGTGGATAACCAAAACCAAAAGGTGTAATGCCTCTTGCGTGTATTGGTCATATGTTTAAATGGAAAAAGAGAAATAATTCGTTGAGGAGGGGAAACCAACCAGTGGTCTTCGTCCATATAATATGTATTCCCTACTCTATGGACCTCGATCGTCCTAAATAGAGAAAATCCTTTGTCTTACTTGTCCATGTGACAATTATGGTAATAGTGCTTGAGTTTCACGAGCTCTAGCAAGATTATTAGAATCTCCAAAAATGTAGAATAGAATGTAATGAGGGAGTTGCAGCATGGCGCATGCCATACCATCCCTTGGAAAAAGACAAATGTCAAACGACGGAATTTATTGTATCACTTCCAATAAATATGATAAGGTGGAATATGATAAAGTAAGGTAAGGTAAAGTAGGGTAAAGTGTCATAGACACCATGGAACCAACCCATGTTCAAGAATTTCGAGAATGTTGAGGAAAATCCTCTATGAGTAGCTAACAAGTTTTGTTTGTTTAAATGACTAGTCTCAACTGACTCGTGATATAGATCAAATGTTAGGTGTGAACAAATGCGTGTCGTCTTCCTGTATTGTATTGTATTGTATTGTATTGTAGGGTGTTATACTAACCACCACAGTTCGTGTTCTAATAGAATCTCAAATAATAACTTAAGAATTTCGAACAAATAGTGATCATTAGCTTGGCCCGCAGAGTCCACCAGAATTCTCATGCACTACAAGTTGTTATTACGTTGGCCACCGTAATAATAAATTGCCTTGCATGGTCACCCTAGCATTCTCTCGTACGAAGCTGCCGATCAATAAGAGAGGAAACGTTATTGTCAATATACCTTCAACATAGGAGGGACCTTCGTGATAACTCACGTGTCAACGTTCGTTGTCATTACTCGCAGAATGGTACGGCGTTAGGTGAAATAGAAATGAAAAGAATCTGTAATAATAACAACCGAAGAGGCACCTTCAAGATGAATACTTCATCTTCCTTGTAAGGACAAGAGTATATCCACCTTGATTAGTATGAGTCACATGGATCTCGCCCCACTAATGGAGTTGTTGTCCAAGGTTACCACCTTCGCCTCATCGTCATTATCATGGTCAGGCATCTCAGCATTCGCGAGAAAGCAACCATATTTTACGGAATTAAGTTTAAGATTTCACTTAGGAATCATGTTCGCCATAAGCTCCGCATTAGACATTGGGGTCGATATTTTCATCGTGTGAGTAAAGAATAATAATAGAGTTTGAAGTCGAAGGTATTTTGTTCTTGGCAAAATATTTCATGCAACATATATATGAACAACCTATATATATAATCATGTAAATCCTATCAATCAAGGATTTCTATCTTGTATAAGCTGAACCAGTAAACTGTTTATAATGCATAAAATGATAATGTAATGTATTGTAGGCACATAGTCTATTAATGTATTGTGTCTGTCTCATAGACTTCACCCATGGAAATGTCCTCGCTTGATTTATGTGAAATGAATTTTTGTTGTAGTGGAATTTGAAAAATATTTATGCAATGAAAACCTTTTGACCTGTCCAATTTTATTTATAATCTGTTCAACATGAACAAGAGGTTTTCGTGAGAGATCCCTAGTGATTGTAGACTTAGACTCGAGAAAGAATCTTGGTTCACTACAATCGATGCTCTGATACCAATCTGTCACACCCGCTCGTAGCGGAAGCGCGAGGTGTGATCTGATCGGTTCTCATTGCATAACAATGTAAGTGAACATACTAAATGAATAAAACATGCTCCAATGCCATTGTCATAATTGTTCAAAAGATCGCAACATAACTTAAGTACATTGTTTACAAACCATCAATTGAAAATAAGTTGTCATTGTTTTATACATCAAATGTAAGTCTGAAAATGTAAAGGCTTTGACCACTATATCACCGCAAAGAGGCGGTATATAACAGGCAAACCCTTCAATAGTTGGCATGGAGTATTGATACTTGTTTTCCTTGAACTGAAATCTTTGCATTGGTCCACTAATTCCCTGAAATACATGTAAGTTTGAAAACATCAACAAAAGTTGAGCGAGTTCATGCAGTTTAGATGTATAAGATGTATTTGTATCAAAACAGTATGTAATATGTATTTGTCTCAATTGTAATTGTATCCAAACTGGATATAAGATGTATCCGTAAAATGTGAGTTGTATAAGATGTATCCGTAAAATGTGAGTTGTATAAAATGTATCTCGATGTATGATGTATCTGTATGTATGATGTAGTATGTAAAGCATCAATGAAATCGTTGATCATTAATGTTTCGCGAGGACATTAATATGTGTGACGAATTAGGAAGCAATCCAACCCTAGACGATTTTATGCCGATTCCTATCGACTGGGACACAAACGCACTCTTCTGTATGGGTCCACGACCAAGAGTGGGGCTCGCCAATACCCATTAGATCTAGTCCTTTGTTCCTTGGTCCAAACTGGATTAATGGTGCTTATAGTATGGCCCTAATTCTCACATGATCTAAGGTGTTTCATTACCTAACTTTAACATACTATGAACATGTATTTTCCCCAATAGTTGTAAAGTTGTAAAACATTTAAATGAATAGGGGAACATGAACTCACTGAATTGCGTCCGTGAGTAGAAGTAATTATGATCTCACGTGCGGTCGTCCTGAATAGTGTTACGACCTACAAATGTTCTTATTTTTGTTAGACACTTCGGTCTTTGTAAAGAACTTGAGTACAAGTCTTGCGTCTTCAATATGTGTAAGACTTGTATGTCTTTACTGTTCGTTAACTGTGTATTCGATGAATGAGTTGTTCAAATGTTATATATATATTCTTCACCAAATATATATATATAAATGTTATCTTGTATCTTGTGAGTTGTATAGTCGGATCTAATCCGCTGAATTTCGTGTCTTATATGTATCCATTGTATAGTTGTGTTTACAAAAATGGTATCATTGGGCCAAGCCCATGTTTTCAAGTTATTGGGCTTAAATAGTGCTGGGCCTTAAATAGTGTTGGGCCTCAATAGTGTTGAGCCTCAAATAGTGTTGGGCCTCAAATAGTGTTGGGCCTCAAATAGTGTTGGGCCTCAAATAGTGTTGGGCCTCAAATAGTGTTGGGCCTCAAATAGTGTTGGGCCTCAAATAGTGTTGGGCTTCAAATAGTGTTGGGCTTGAAATAGTGTTGGGCTTGAAATAGTGTTGGGCTTGAATAGTGTTGGGCTTGAATAGTGTTGGGCTTTGGCCCATATGTTTAGTATTTGGGCTTAGCCCATGAATTTATGTTAAGCCCATTATGAAGATAAGCCCATTAAGAAAAATAGCCCATTAAGTAAAATAGCCCTTTAAGTAATATAAGCCCATTTGTTGTAAAAATAGCTCACTAGTATAATAAGCCCATTTATTTTTATAAAAACCTTTTTATAAAAATTTTACTAAGTATACTTGTTAGTAAATAAAAACATACTAGTTTTTATAAGTTTGTAAACATCCGAAATTTGTTATCGATAGGATACTTATATTTCGTGTCGGAAAATCGTCTAAACGTCGTAGTAACTATCCGGATTGGCAATTCACTTATGTAGTCGTCCGTCGTTCATTTTTGACCATAAATGGTGTCCGATTATTCGAATCGTCCGTAACTCGTTTTAAGGCGTAAATATGCGAAGTCTTGTAGGACTTTTGTTATAAGGTGTTTTGAGTTTAAATGTGACATTAGATACAAGTTCCTACATTGATATATATAACTAATACATCAAGTAATTCATGTCACAAAAATTGTTAAAGTAACCAAATATATATTTTTAAGAAAATATATATTTTTCTTGTCTTTTATTTTATAAAAACTTTCTTTAACAACCTTTTTATTCTTGTAGAGATTTACCCAAAAATGTGGTTACTTTATAAAATAAAGTTTTTATGAAAAATTGCTATATAACCTTTGTATTTTATCTTAACCATCTTTCATAAACATATCATTTTCTTCATCAAATCACCACCAATTTACTCAACATTTTAACTAAATATATGAGACTTTTATAACATGAAATTATCAAGATGATATCCAAATCATGTAGGGTTTTAACCATGATCATTTCATATGCTAACAAGTTCAAAAACCAAGTTTAATTCTAGTTTTAACAACTTTTATAAAAATCTCTAGTTGTATGTTACTTTTTATAATCTTGTTTTTAAATAGAAACCCTTAATACTTTCACAAGATCAATAGTTATGATCATTCATTTAATCCTTTATGTTAAAAACCCTTTAACATAAACATGCATAATTTTTAGATCATATCTTAAAACATCTTCTAACAATTTATTTGCATCATAAACATCATAACAAGACTAAATAAGCATATATCAAGTCTTAGATCACAATATAAACAATCATAATTATGTCATGATTTTTATTCTTTGCTTCTTCGTGTTTTCTTCATGTTTATTATGTATGATTTCCTTGGTTATTATTAGTAATAATAACAATCATAATCATAATATATTTGTAAAAAAAAAAATAGTTATAGAAGCTTACTTCTAGCACTAGGCTAGGGATGATCTTAGAAGATTATTAAGACTTAAGAAGATGATGATCTTGTTGGTAGAACACTTTTGTATGGATGAAAACCCTTCCTTTTACTTCCAAAAGCTTTAGATCACCTTATGTTACTTGGAAACCCATGTTAATCATCTAATAAAAGACTAAAATTGAAGTGGGTTTTTAGTGTTCTTGGTAAGATGGATGAATATGATGAGAGAGTTGTGACAACCCGCACTAAACCAGGTATCCGTACAACTTAATTACTGATTAATTACTGCTTGATTACTGTGCAACATTGAACTAGCTGATGAATTGCTACTATTATACTGATACATGAACATAACTGCATCGTACTTTACTTGCTGTCACACTATATTTTGCTTATTGCACCTTCGTGACAAACTTGATGCACTAAACGCACAGTAGCACAATACACGGATACACGGTGGACATGCTGATATAACCAGCATCAGGCAGACACTGCCTCTAAGGCCTGTAAGAGCCTGAGAAAGTTACTACACTAGTGGAGAGTGTAGGAATACAAGTATTGTAGAACCGCGTCTCTAGGGATAAGTTACAGTGAACGGATGTGCCTAAAACGTACTTTAAGTACAAAACACAGCACTTTAATAATTTAACCAGCTTCTAGCTAACTAGTAAAGTGCTAAAATATGGGAAAAATATCACTAGACACTTTCTAAAGTGCTGGAAATTAAACTGTGTCACTAAAAGTATCAAAAACGACACTTTAAAGCTTTTGTAACACTTTAACGGATTACTATCCAACCGAACAACCGGACTTTACCCGGAACACGAAAATATTTATATTTTCACTATTATTATTTTTTTTTCTAAGCCAGTTAGGGTCCCTGATTACCCTAACACCCGTCATAATACGCAACATACAACTAACAAGGTTAGACACTTAACCTAACCTAATTAACCTAAACTAAACCACTAACCAATCAAGCTTGGATCGAACTAGCCCCTAACCGGCCCCTCAAACCAAAGGGAACATCCTAGTACATGATCTAATATTTAATTAGTGTATGTTGGATATCTTGGGTACATAAAACCCACTAGATAATGCACCATAATTTTCTATATAAACATTACATAAACACATGAGATTATCACTTAACTATCACCAATTTACTCTCTCTTCTCTTGCTCTTCCCACTCACGGCCGAACAACATACCCACCACCATCACATTTTTAAATTTCAATTCTTGCATTCCAAGATCATACAAGCCTCACAAGTTGCGTATAAGGAGCTTTGGTGCAAGTGGAACGCGAAGGACCTCGTTTGTTAGCTTTTATCCACCCGTTTTTCGTCACGATTCTTCCCTAGCCCCGAGCTAGAGGTATATCACTTAAAACTTGTTTTTACACATATCTAAAGTGGATAAAAGGATTTTTGTCGGTTGAATCTCGTTATGTTAAAAGATGATGCATTAAAGTCTAGTAAAACTATAAAAATGGAGGTTAATAGCTTGTAACTTGTGTAAAAGTTGTAGTATTTGAGATTTGTGTTTAACTAGACCCGATCTATGATGTGGTAGCTCGGATCTCCGTTTAACCCGACTTCGTAAGATCATGTATCTTCACATAGGCTCGTTTTTGGTTACCGAAAGGGTTAAATGGCGAAACTCTACCACACAAGATACATGAACTTGTGTAAAAATATTTTACTTGTGTAAAAGTGATTTAACCGGTACAATGGTGTTTAAAACTAGCAGATCTACGTATCTGCAAGTGGTATTTTTGAAGAACCACACATTTAAGAAACCCTGTATTTTAAAGAAAGGATCTTACACTAACAAACATGATTTTATAAACCACGAGTGTGTAGACACTCGTGAAATGAAAAGATCCGACAAATAAATATTTTGGGAAAAATGACTAGAAGTTGTAAAGACGGATTTCTCTAGTCACAAGGTTTTTACGAGAACAAAGTTACTTTATATAAAAATCTTCATATATAAAAGGGATTTACATTATAAGATTCGGAAAAACTGCAAGTTCATGCGATTATGCGATTTACATATTTATTGACTAGTTTGATGTGTCGGAAATTGTTTGACGGAATAAAGAAGTTGATTGATTTGATTATTAAAAGAAAATGATACGCTTGAAAGCGTGGCCACCTCCAGTTACAGAGGAAACTCTGGCGAAATTTTCCCAAAAACCTAACACTTAAACTTGTTCACATTACAAGTGTTAGAATCATTTTTGACATGATTTCAAAACATAAATTTCGCCACGACTTAAATTACTAAATATTCGGAGGTGGGATTTTCACAAAATGTTAACGTGATAAATATATATTTTCACACACTGTTTATGATTATTTTGTGAAACGCATAAATATTATTTTTAGAGTAAAAATAATGTTTACAAACGTTAACGACTCCAAAAGTAATACAAACGCTTTCGCCATAAATATATAAGTTACACCGGTAATTATATTACCACTGGCACGTTAAAGCGTAACTTACACAATTACGGAAATATTTATGAACGCGTACTTTAACAACGTATTTTTGATAAATACATATATTTTGGAGTTGAATATATATGAAGGTTAAGTGAGACTTAATGATGGAAAATATTACGCACATGTATTAAATCCCCCATCCTTGGGAAGGAAAATAAATATCAAGCACATACAAAATGTAACACGAAATAGTTGTCTAACTATTTCCCGCCAACATAAACTGTAAAGCTAAAGCACGGCCGTCCGTCTAATAGATTTAGCACTTGTAGGTCATTGCACAGCTTACAGTACCAGGAGACGCTTGATAGAGTTTACGCATCCACTGTGAGTTCATGTCCCCCTTTTCTCTAACTGTTTCCAGTTTACTTAACTGCGGGGGTGAAATACATGTTACTATGATTTACGAATACTTTACAACGGTATGTTTAACGTAAGGAGGTGTTATACGATCATGTGAGTGGATAGGAACAACATGGGGCCATTAGTCCTCATGGAGGGACCGAGGGACAGGAGCGGTAGATCTATCTGGGTGTAGCGAGCCCAGCCCCCGGACAAACTAGAAACGTACCGTGGGGTGACTTTGTCCACATACTTTGCCGTGGCGAAATCTGCTAGGTTTGAGTCTCCCTATTTGCACTTCACATATGTCAGTGGCCTTGCAAACCATTGGTGATCACAAGTCCTCTTACAACTGCTACATACCACAACTATTTTTATAATCATAAGTGTTTTACATACTCACTTACACATGAACTCGCTCAACATTATTGTTGATTTTTCAACTCACATGTATTTCAGGAAATTAACGGATTCTGGCACGGTATGAACGTTTTCCGCTGCAACCTTTCATGAAGTCATCTGGGTTTAGGGTTGTGCCTCTTTCCTGGACAAGGCATAATCCCTAAATCACGTTTATGTTTTATTTTAAGTTGTAATGTTATTGAACAAGGTTATGGATACTAGAGTATGTCCGCGTTAAACAATGGTAATGTATGTTGATTTCTAAACTCAATGATGACTTGCATGGTTTTTAAATTCATATAGCTTTGTTATGATTTAGCTATGGTATTAAGAAGTCACACCAAAATTTACCACGCTTCCGCAAAGCCAGGGTGTGACAGCTTGGTATCAGAGCGCTGATCATAGCGAACTAGGATTCATTCTTGAGTCTAGACTATGATCACTAGGGCTCTCACGAAAACATTTTTACTGCATACCACTTAAGTCCAGAATCCAAAACTTTTTACAAACAAATGTTGAGCACATTTTATTCATTATTTTAGGCCCAGTCGGGAGGCTGAGGCTTGGTCTAGTGGGACTAGGAGTGTTGGTCTAGTGGGACTAGGAGTGTTGACTAGTGGGACTAGGAGTGTTGGTCTAGTGGGACTAGAAGTGTTGATCTAGTGGGACTAGAAGTATTGACTAGTGGGACTAGAAGTGTTGTCTAGTGGGACTAGAAGTGTTGACTAGTGGGACTAGAAGTGTTGACTAGTGGGACTAGGAGTGTTGGCTAGTGGGACTAGAAGTGTTGACTAGTGGGACTAGGAATGTTGGCTAGTGGGACTAGGAGGATAATTTGAATGCTTACTTGGTGATTTATGTGATTATCTGATTATGTGATTGACAGTTTGTGCATACTTATGTTTGTGTTACAGGTACATGGACTCGTCAGATTCAGGTGGTTCAGGCACCACCGGACCCAGACCCATAGTGTCGGATGATTTAGAGTCCTTGGAGCACGAGGTGTACACGTCAGACTTTACCAGTACAGACGATGACGACTTCCAGCCATTCGCCCTACCTGATGGCGACGATGAGCTCCCTGTTGATATTCCGGCCGGGGATTTGCCACTAGCGGTGATCCCTGCTCCCATACCCCTCGCTTCTTACCCTGTTCAGGAGTTACCATTCGACGGCGACGAGGACGACGTCGACTTGTTTGAGGCGGAGCCTTTGGAGGACGTTCAGGGCGAGGCCCTACCTGCTGTTGCCCCATTACTGATTGCAGATGCTCCGGCTGCGGAGGCACCTGCACATTCCCCAGCCCAGGACTCCTCTGAGTCTGTGGCTTCTGCACCGACACATACTCTTAGTGTGCAGCACTATTCCCATGGGTCTGATTCGGACCAGGCTCTTTCTGTTGCTCCCGTACCTGGACTTGTTTATGATCCTGACGACGAGGGGGATTCAGACCCTATGTTTCCCCCAGGCTATGATCCTGACCGCGATTTGGAGTTTGTCCCTATGGACGAGATGATGGAGGATCCTGCTGATCCTATTGATCCTTTTGATCCGATCGATCCTGACTTTGACTTTGATATGGCGTTTGATGACTTGGAGCCTGCCATTGCCCCTGAGCAGGCAGCTGCTCTTGACCCGTTACCAGAGCATGACCCTATGCATGCTGATGTACCTCTTGAGCCTATTGCTGTTGATCACCACCTAGGTATTCCTTTGATTGCAGACGATCATGTCCCTATTGATCCCATTGATCCTCTACCCCTTGTTGCTGTACCTGTTGACCCACCATTTGAGCACTTGGCACCCGTTGACCCTGTTGTAGCCCCTTTACTTGATCCCGTTCCCATAGAGCCCGGACATGCACCGTTCGCGGCACATATGGATCCACCGGACGAGCCGGCACAGCACGGGTGGATCCCGGCTGATGAGGACGTCCCACCACTACCCCCACAGATTCCAGACGCTAGACACGCTGACTTTTCGTTTCAGGTTCCCACGTACATACCTCCAGCGGGGCCTGGAGAGGGCTCTTCAGCCCACCCATCAGGGCATGTACCGATGCCCATGCCTTTCTTACCACAGATGCCTTTTGTTCCACCTATTACTGCTCCTTTTGGTGTAGCACCCTTTGACCCCACACGCGAGCCACTGCTTTGGGCTCCGTTTTCCCCTATGCCACCCACTGACCCATACCACAGGTTCCATGTGGGCCACACCATTGAGGATGTACTGATGTCTTTTGTTTACCAGCATGAGTCGCACGAGCAGCGACTACAGGAGCTCGAGAGAGCTCGGCCATGTCAGTGCCATGGTCAGGCACCCTCTCCGTTACAGCCGTTTCGATCATTACCCCCTGACTATGCTGCTCGTCTTACTACTTTGGAGCAGCAGATTGCCTCCGTTATTCGCACGCAGCAGGCGATGGAGGCAGATTGGCTAGAGATGCGCCGTTTGTTTTATACCCGTTTTCCTCCTCCACCACCATCTACTTAGAGCTCATCGGTGCCACATGGGTAGGCGAGGTGAGAAGTCGGCGATTGCTTTTACTTGCACAGCATTTTGGGGAGACTACGTTATGATTTGACTTTTGTTACGTACTTGATGTTGTATTGATACTGATGTAGCTTTTGACAGGGGTGATGTAGCCCCAGTGATTGATGATTGTATGTATACACTTACGATGTGGTCTCATTTATATGGCAATCGCAGTTTTCTCACCATATTTTGATTCGCTTGATTACTCATTTATATTTTATGACATGGGATGTTGTGTGATTGATATTTGTGATATGTGATAACATGAGATGTTATGTGGTTATACTATTATTATTACTATATACGTACTCTGTACTATGTCCTGACCAACGTGAACACATCTTTTAGAAGATGCCGCCAAAACGCCCAACACCAATGCCGACTAATGAGGCAGAGTTACAACAAGTCATTGCAGCTGCCATAGCGCAGTACGCAGCTTCTCAGCCAGGAGGAAGCGGAAGTGTTAACCAAGGCAATAACAATCCACCTCACGGTAATACCACGCCATTCGAACCTACCATGAACTAGTTGGAGATTTTAGCAATGATGCTAATGCCAATCACATGTTTTAACATACGTGCAGGATGCACCTATAAGCAGTTTTTAGACTGCAAACCGGTCAACTTCAATGGCACAGGAGGTGCAGTTGCCTTCGTCCGCTGGGCTGAGAAAACCGATTCTGTCTTACGCATGAGCAAATGTGCTGAGGATCAACAAGTCACATACATTTCAGGGCTATTTCTCGACGGAGCCCTATCTTGGTGGAACTTACAAGTCCAAACCTTAGGCGAAGCTGCCGCCTACGCCCTGACTTGGGCCGAATTGAAAGAACTGATGCGCCGAAAGTACTGTTCACGCGCAGAAATTCAAAGGTTGGAGACTAAATTTTGGCACTTAAGGATGGATGGGCCAAAGATTGCGGAATACGTCCAGAGGTTTCACGACTTATCTCAAGTGGTTCCTTACATGGTTACGCCGGAATACAAGCGTATTGAGCGCTTCATTTGGGGTTTGGCTCCCCAAATCATTAGCATGGTAACCTCCTCCAAACCAGCAACTATCACAGAAGCCATTGATTTGAGCGTGGCTCTCACAGAAGAGGCGATTCGTTTAAACAAGTTTGATGAAGTCAAGGCAAGGAAAACAGAGACTCACGTGGAGTCCTCAG
The DNA here is from genome assembly GCA_030545235.1 of Helianthus tuberosus. Taxonomy (NCBI): domain Eukaryota; kingdom Viridiplantae; phylum Streptophyta; class Magnoliopsida; order Asterales; family Asteraceae; genus Helianthus; species Helianthus tuberosus. The sequence goes on from JARYGA010057272.1 coordinate 319,182, forward strand.
GGGATAACAAAAGGAAGTTTTCAAACTTCAAGCAAGGTGTCAGTACGGCAGTGAAGAAAGGAAAATCAGCTGGCAGTACCAAGAAAGGAAAAGGGTACCAGGGCACCCAGCCCAAATGCAACAACTGCCAACGCCACCATGCTGGCCCTTGTAACGTAAGAGTTTGTGAATCTTGTGGAAAACCGGGCCACTCAAAGGAATCATGTTGGGCTAGTTTGGGCCGGGGAGGCCAGGGAGGATTTATGAACAGGAATAACAACCGGGGTGGTTTTGGAGGTCGCCAACAGGGAAATAATCGAAACAACAATGCCAACCAAGCTGGAAATGCTAACCAGAACAACCCGCCAGTTATGGATGGTGCGGGAAGTGGTAAGAGGCTTGGATGCTTCAACTGCGGTGATGTTGGGCATTTTAAGAAAGATTGCCCAGAGCTAAACCAAGCCCGTGGAAGGGTGTTCCAGATAGGTGCACGGGAAGCGCGCCAGGATCCCAACGTTGTCACCGGTACGTTCCCTGTAAATCAACGCTATGCATCTGTTTTATTTGATACTGGTGCCGACTATAGCTTCGTATCGTTAGAATTTAAGGATATGCTTGGTTTAGCCACAAATAAGTTAGATATTCCATATTCGATTGAATTGGCCAATGGGAAATTAGTTGAAGCAAATGAAGTTATCAGAGGCTGCGTGATTGAGTTAGGAGAACATGAGTTTTCTTTGGATCTACTACCAGTCCAATTGGGAAGTTTCGACGTGGTAGTAGGAATGGATTGGTTATCGGGCAACAAAGCCGAGATAGTTTGCCACGAAAAAGTGATTCGTATTCCAATCGATGATGGTGAGACCATTGTGGTACATGGAGAAAAGCGTGAGACGCCATTGAGGATGATCAGCTGTTTGAAAGCAAGGAAGTGTTTGCAGAAGGGATGTGTTGCCTTCCTGGCACACATTGTGGATAAGAAGGCTGCTGAGCCAAGAACCGAAGACATCCCTGTCGTGAGGGAGTACCCAGAAGTCTTTCCAGAAGACTTACCCGGACTGCCACCTCAGAGACAAGTCGAGTTTCACATCGACCTAGTCCCAGGCGCCGCGCCTGTGGCTAAGGCACCTTACAGACTTGCTCCATCTGAGATGCAGGAACTGTCGACACAACTTCAAGAGTTGTTAGACAAGGGTTTTATTCGACCAAGCTTCTCGCCTTGGGGAGCTCCAGTCCTGTTTGTTAAGAAGAAGGACGGTAGTTTTCGGATGTGCATTGATTACAGAGAGTTGAACAAGCTGACGATCAAGAATAGATACCCTCTGCCAAGAATTGATGATCTGTTCGACCAACTTCAAGGCTCAAGTTGTTACTCTAAGATCGATCTTCGATCTGGATACCATCAGCTGAGGATTCAAGAAGAAAGTATCCCGAAGACGGCTTTCAGAACTCGATACGGGCACTATGAGTTCCTGGTTATGCCGTTTGGTTTGACAAACGCACCTGCAGTTTTCATGGATTTGATGAATAGAGTTTGCAAACCATACCTCGACAAGTTCGTGATTGTATTCATTGACGACATCTTGATTTATTCAAGAACAAAGGCCGAACACGAACAGCACTTAAGAGCCATTCTGGAGCTGCTAAAGAAAGAACAGCTGTACGCCAAACTTTCTAAGTGTGAATTCTGGTTACGCGAAGTCCAATTTCTTGGACATGTGGTTAATGGGGATGGAATTCATGTTGATCCCACAAAGATCGAGGCAATCAAGAACTGGGAAGCACCTACGACGCCGACCGAGATTCGACAATTCTTGGGTTTGGCTGGCTACTATAGAAGATTCATAGAGGGCTTTTCAAAGATCGCTCAACCCCTTACCGCGCTCACACAGAAGGATAGGACGTTTGATTGGGGAATCAAACAGGAAGAAGCGTTTCAGTTATTGAAGAACAAAATTTGTGATGCGCCAATCTTAGCACTACCAGAAGGTACGGATGATTTTGTGGTATACTGCGACGCATCGCGTCAGGGATTGGGTTGCGTGTTGATGCAACGCCAGAAAGTTATTGCTTACGCATCTCGCCAATTGAAAGTGCACGAAAAGAACTATACCACACACGATTTAGAACTTGGCGCCGTGGTATTTGCCTTAAAGATCTGGAGACACTACCTGTATGGTACGAAGTGCACAATCTTCACAGATCACAAGAGCTTGCAACACATATTCAACCAGAAAGAGCTGAATATGAGGCAAAGACGCTGGGTTGAATTACTAAACGATTACGACTGCGAGATCAAGTATCATCCAGGGAAGGCGAATGTGGTCGCCGATGCCCTAAGTCGTAAAGAAAGAATCAAGCCCATAAGGGTTAGGGCTTTAGAAATGATCATACGAACCGATCTTCCCTCGCGTATTCGCGCTGCACAAAAAGAAGCCCTTAAGGAAGAAAATCGTGAGGAAGAATATCTCCGTGGGATGGAGAAGTTACTGGTACCAAACAATGAAGGAACGTTATGTTTCGAGAAAAGGATTTGGGTTCCTTTGTTTGGAGATTTAAGGAATGTTATTTTCGACGAAGCGCACAAGTCACGGTACTCTATTCATCCGGGGGCGGATAAGATGTACCACGATCTCAAAGATTACTATTGGTGGCCTAGAATGAAAGGCGATGTTGCTGTCTACGTGAGCGAATGTTTAACGTGCGCTAAAGTTAAAGCTGAATACCAGAGGCCTTCGGGACTTCTGCAACAACCGGAGATTCCCAAATGGAAGTGGGAACAAATCTCCATGGATTTTGTTACAAAGCTGCCAAGAACGCCAAAAGGCCATGACACTATCTGGGTGATAGTGGATCGATTAACAAAAACGGCACACTTCTTACCTATCAGAGAAAAGGATAACACGAGCAAATTGGCTGAAATATACATGAGAGAAATCGTCGCACGTCATGGAGTGCCTCTCTCAATCATTTCTGATAGAGACGGAAGGTTTGTGTCAAGAATATGGCAATCCTTCCAAGAAGCTTTTGGCTCTCAATTGAATCTGAGCACTGCGTTTCATCCGCAAACTGATGGCCAGAGCGAGCGAACGATACAAACCTTGGAAGACATGCTGAGAGCATGTGTTATGGATTTGGGCGGTAGCTGGGATAAACACTTACCTTTGGTCGAATTTTCTTACAACAACAGCTACCACACCAGTATTGGTGTCGCGCCTTTTGAAGCCCTATACGGACGCAAGTGTCGATCACCACTATGTTGGGCTGACGCAGGTGATAGACAGCTTGCCGGTCCCGAAATCGTCCAAGAGACGACGGACAAAATTGCACAGATTCTTAAAAACATCGAAGCCGCTCGCCACAGACAAAAGGCCTATGCGGATCCAAACAGAAAACATGTGGATTTCCAAGTTGGAGAGATGGTGTTATTGAAGGTATCACCCTGGAAAGGGGTAGCACGCTTTGGGAAGCGTGGAAAGTTAAATCCACGCTACATTGGTCCTTTCAGAATTCTAGAGAGAATCAGGACAGTAGCATACAAGTTGGATCTACCTGCCGAACTTAACGGTGTTCACGATACATTTCATGTATCCAATTTAAAGAAAAGTCCAACTCAAGTTGACGTTGCCATTCCTATTGACGAAATTCATGTTGACGACACGCTCCACTTCGTAGAAGAACCCGTCGAGGTCACAGATTGGAAAGTTAACAGGACCCGCCGGAGCAGTGTCAAACTCGTCAAGGTTCGCTGGAATGCCAGACATGGTCCTGAATACACCTGGGAGCGTGAGGACCGAATGAAAGAAAAGTACCCCCACTTATTTCCCAAGAACCCTGCATCTACAAGCAGAACTTAAAATTTCGGGACGAAATTTATTTAACGGGGGGAGTATGTGACAACCCGCACTAAACCAGGTATCCGTACAACTTAATTACTGATTAATTACTGCTTGATTACTATGCAACATTGAACTAGCTGATGAATTGCTACTATTATACTGATACATGAACATAACTGCATCGTACTTTACTTGCTGTCACACTATATTTTGCTTATTGCACCTTCGTGACAAACTTGATGCACTAAACGCACAGTAGCACAATACACGGATACACGGTGGACATGCTGATATAACCAGCATCAGGCAGACACTGCCTCTAAGGCCTGTAAGAGCCTGAGAAAGTTACTACACTAGTGGAGAGTGTAGGAATACAAGTATTGTAGAACCGCGTCTCTAGGGATAAGTTACAGTGAACGGATGTGCCTAAAACGTACTTTAAGTACAAAACACAGCACTTTAATAATTTAACCAGCTTCTAGCTAACTAGTAAAGTGCTAAAATATGGGAAAAATATCACTAGACACTTTCTAAAGTGCTGGAAATTAAACTGTGTCACTAAAAGTATCAAAAACGACACTTTAAAGCTTTTGTAACACTTTAACGGATTACTATCCAACCGAACAACCGGACTTTACCCGGAACACGAAAATATTTATATTTTCACTATTATTATTTTTTTTTCTAAGCCAGTTAGGGTCCCTGATTACCCTAACACCCGTCATAATACGCAACATACAACTAACAAGGTTAGACACTTAACCTAACCTAATTAACCTGAACTAAACCACTAACCAATCAAGCTTGGATCGAACTAGCCCCTAACCGGCCCCTCAAACCAAAGGGAACATCCTAGTACATGATCTAATATTTAATTAGTGTATGTTGGATATCTTGGGTACATAAAACCCACTAGATAATGCACCATAATTTTCTATATAAACATTACATAAACACATGAGATTATCACTTAACTATCACCAATTTACTCTCTCTTCTCTTGCTCTTCCCACTCACGGCCGAACAACATACCCACCACCATCACATTTTTAAATTTCAATTCTTGCATTCCAAGATCATACAAGCCTCACAAGTTGCGTATAAGGAGCTTTGGTGCAAGTGGAACGCGAAGGACCTCGTTTGTTAGCTTTTATCCACCCGTTTTTCGTCACGATTCTTCCCTAGCCCCGAGCTAGAGGTATATCACTTAAAACTTGTTTTTACACATATCTAAAGTGGATAAAAGGATTTTTGTCGGTTGAATCTCGTTATGTTAAAAGATGATGCATTAAAGTCTAGTAAAACTATAAAAATGGAGGTTAATAGCTTGTAACTTGTGTAAAAGTTGTAGTATTTGAGATTTGTGTTTAACTAGACCCGATCTATGATGTGGTAGCTCGGATCTCCGTTTAACCCGACTTCGTAAGATCATGTATCTTCACATAGGCTCGTTTTTGGTTACCGAAAGGGTTAAATGGCGAAACTCTACCACACAAGATACATGAACTTGTGTAAAAATATTTTACTTGTGTAAAAGTGATTTAACCGGTACAATGGTGTTTAAAACTAGCAGATCTACGTATCTGCAAGTGGTATTTTTGAAGAACCACACATTTAAGAAACCCTGTATTTTAAAGAAAGGATCTTACACTAACAAACATGATTTTATAAACCACGAGTGTGTAGACACTCGTGAAATGAAAAGATCCGACAAATAAATATTTTGGGAAAAATGACTAGAAGTTGTAAAGACGGATTTCTCTAGTCACAAGGTTTTTACGAGAACAAAGTTACTTTATATAAAAATCTTCATATATAAAAGGGATTTACATTATAAGATTCGGAAAAACTGCAAGTTCATGCGATTATGCGATTTACATATTTATTGACTAGTTTGATGTGTCGGAAATTGTTTGACGGAATAAAGAAGTTGATTGATTTGATTATTAAAAGAAAATGATACGCTTGAAAGCGTGGCCACCTCCAGTTACAGAGGAAACTCTGGCGAAATTTTCCCAAAAACCTAACACTTAAACTTGTTCACATTACAAGTGTTAGAATCATTTTTGACATGATTTCAAAACATAAATTTCGCCACGACTTAAATTACTAAATATTCGGAGGTGGGATTTTCACAAAATGTTAACGTGATAAATATATATTTTCACACACTGTTTATGATTATTTTGTGAAACGCATAAATATTATTTTTAGAGTAAAAATAATGTTTACAAACGTTAACGACTCCAAAAGTAATACAAACGCTTTCGCCATAAATATATAAGTTACACCGGTAATTATATTACCACTGGCACGTTAAAGCGTAACTTACACAATTACGGAAATATTTATGAACGCGTACTTTAACAACGTATTTTTGATAAATACATATATTTTGGAGTTGAATATATATGAAGGTTAAGTGAGACTTAATGATGGAAAATATTACGCACATGTATTAAATCCCCCATCCTTGGGAAGGAAAATAACTATCAAGCACATACAAAATGTAACACGAAATAGTTGTCTAACTATTTCCCGCCAACATAAACTGTAAAGCTAAAGCACGGCCGTCCGTCTAATAGATTTAGCACTTGTAGGTCATTGCACAGCTTACAGTACCAGGAGACGCTTGATAGAGTTTACGCATCCACTGTGAGTTCATGTCCCCCTTTTCTCTAACTGTTTCCAGTTTACTTAACTGCGGGGGTGAAATACATGTTACTATGATTTACGAATACTTTACAACGGTATGTTTAACGTAAGGAGGTGTTATACGATCATGTGAGTGGATAGGAACAACATGGGGCCATTAGTCCTCATGGAGGGACCGAGGGACAGGAGCGGTAGATCTATCTGGGTGTAGCGAGCCCAGCCCCCGGACAAACTAGAAACGTACCGTGGGGTGACTTTGTCCACATACTTTGCCGTGGCGAAATCTGCTAGGTTTGAGTCTCCCTATTTGCACTTCACATATGTCAGTGGCCTTGCAAACCATTGGTGATCACAAGTCCTCTTACAACTGCTACATACCACAACTATTTTTATAATCATAAGTGTTTTACATACTCACTTACACATGAACTCGCTCAACATTATTGTTGATTTTTCAACTCACATGTATTTCAGGAAATTAACGGATTCTGGCACGGTATGAACGTTTTCCGCTGCAACCTTTCATGAAGTCATCTGGGTTTAGGGTTGTGCCTCTTTCCTGGACAAGGCATAATCCCTAAATCACGTTTATGTTTTATTTTAAGTTGTAATGTTATTGAACAAGGTTATGGATACTAGAGTATGTCCGCGTTAAACAATGGTAATGTATGTTGATTTCTAAACTCAATGATGACTTGCATGGTTTTTAAATTCATATAGCTTTGTTATGATTTAGCTATGGTATTAAGAAGTCACACCAAAATTTACCACGCTTCCGCAAAGCCAGGGTGTGACAAGAGTTCTTGGTTAGTGAAAGATGAAAATGTGAAGTAATGAGCTAGTAAGACTTAGTGGTTAAGTGTTAGAATTAATCACCATGCTTATCCACTAGTAAACTAGATAAATAATATCTAGATATTTACCATAATAAACAAGGGGGTGGGACCCCTTGTTCACGGTCACAAGGTGGGGGGGGGGGGGGTCTTATGTGGTAAAAATAAGTTAGTTATTTTTAAGACTTTGAATGAATTAGTAAGATGTAAGTATTTAGGTGTTTAGGTTTTACAATTTTCCGAGATGTTTCTTGACCTATAATGATCATAAACTAGCTTTACAAGACAAAAAAAAAAAAATAATCACTAGTTCGCTACATGTGCCAAAATATAGTTCGGCTAGATGTTTAGCGCTCGTTTCGCAAGTAAATAGTCGAAAGGTACACTTATGGAAGTTATAGGGAAAATTTCCGTTATGTGTATAATTGATAATCCATAAGTATTTTTTTTTATGAAATTGGTGCCTAAACATCAATTTTTGCATCTTGTAATAAAAATACAATTGCTGAATTTTGCGGAAAATTTATGAAATGGTCACTTTTAGCGCATTTCGGACAGTTTTTAGTGCTACCGGGCATTGGTAAAATATTAACCAAACCCTTGTATTCCCATATAGGGTTTAACATATAATTGATATTGGACTCTCATCCGAGTCCTTAAGATGTCATTTTAGATGTTTTCTGCGGATCCGGAGTTTTCGTCAGCACTCTAGTTCACTAGGCACTACTCTAGTTGTTTTCGATGAATTGTTTGCACTATTTCAAATGTACCCAATAAAAATGAATAATATGCATCATAAATGAATATTCCTTGAGTGTTCTAAGATGTATATCATGTAATCATGCAGTTCGAATATTCAAAACACATACTTGTATAATGTAAATCATTGCTTTAAATGTACGTAAATTACCAGAAAGTGGCAGTTGTCACACTTATTACTTAGACTATGTTTTGTTGGACACCAATTATATTGTGTTTCGGTTTTTCATTTATTTATACGCTATGTTCAATATGACTGGTGGCTTGATCCTGGTCAGTCACGCCTCCAAGCACTGATACTCCGCATGTGGATTTTGGGGGTGTGACATGGGCACCGCTTATCATCCACAGAGAGATGGGCAGTCTGAACGCACCATTTAAACCCTTGAAGACATGCTTCGAGCATGTGTCATCGATTTTGGTAACGGCTGGGAAAGATATCTCCCGTTAGTGGAGTTTTCGTATAACAACAGTTACCACACAAGTATCCAGGATGCGCTATTCGAGGCATTGTACGGACGGAAGTGCCGATCACCTCTTTGTTGGGCAGAGGTTGGCGACAGCCGAATCACAGGCCCAGAACTCGTCGTAGACACAACAGAGAAGATTGCTCAGATATGACAACGAATGGCGGCAACTCGTGACCGTCATAAAAGCTATACTGATAAGCGCAGGAAACCACTCGAGTTCCAGGTTGGGGATCGAGTACTACTTAAAGTCTCACCTTGGAAAGGTGTAGTTCGTTTTGGTAAACGAGGCAAACTCAACCCACGGTATGTCGGACCTTTTGAAATCATAGAGAGAATTGGCAAGGTGGCCTACAGATTGAACCTACCCGAAGAACTCAGTGGAGTCCATAACGTATTTCATGTGTCAAATCTGAAGAAGTGTCTGTCAGATGAGACCCTCATAGTTCCTTTTAAGGAGCTCACTATCGATGATCAGTTGCGATTTGTCGAAGAACCAGTGGAAATCTTGGACCGGGAGGTCAAGATTCTAAAACGCACTAGGATACCCCTTGTTCGAGTTCGTTGGAACTCCCGTCGTGGCCTAGAGTTTACCTGGGAATTAGAAGATCAAATGAAACACAAATATCCCTAGTTGTTTGAGAAAAGTGCAACCACTACTAAGGCTGAAGCTACTGCGGAATTTCGGGATGAAATTCCAAACCAACGGGGGAATGATGTAACCCCCCAGGAAAACCAGGAAAAACACGCAACCTAACTAGCTCCCTCAGTGACTACGTGCAAAATTTTGGGACGAAATTTCTTTCAAGTTAGGGATGATATGACAACTCGAGTTTTCAAGGTTTTTCCTCGACACGTTACTTGTTTACAGTCATGTTTTCATAACCTGCTTGCATTTTAACTTGTGTATATGCTAGATGTATTATAGATTGGATTAAATAAGAAACTGTGTACTGTTTGACATATGATACGATGGTGTATTATTATTCTTATATATATATGACGAAACTCTATGAAGTTTCACCACAATCCAGCTTGACGAAACTCAGGGAGATTCGCCATTTCCTCTACTCAATGAAACCTTGGAGTTTCGTCATGTTCATCACGACGAAACATGGAGTTTCGTCGCCTCCCTTTGATGTTTCGTGGACATGGGCTTTCGGCCCAGGTACAACCCAAGTTATTGTAGCAGTTACGTTATATATATTGCACACACCACAATTCACGAAACCCTACTTTCTCTTTAGCACCCCACGGCAACCATCATCTCTCTCTCGAAGCTCTTGCTTATCTCATCTTGCAACCGGTTAGTATATGTTGAGACTACCCGATTTGATCTGCCTGATTTATTGTTGATGATTGTTATGTGTATCTGTGATTCCTTGAGATTATAGGACTTGTTAGAAACTAAACTCTTATGCGTTGTTGATTGGGGTTTTATGATCTGTTGCTAATCTCTTAAACTATGTGATTTGTATTCGTTCATGATCACTACCTAGGGCCGATGGTTCTGTCTAATTTTGTATGTAATATTACATGCTATTTATGTATATGTGATACGGGAACGGATGTGGCGATGATGTAGTAATTTAGGGTTCATACTAGATTTTAAGTGATGTGATGATTATTGGAATGATGATAGATAGTAGTTAATGTTTATCGCATTTGGAAGGTAACTGTATGATCGATGAGTATGGTGAAACGGCTGTTGATGATTAGGGTTTCAGTGCGTGTATATGCTTAACTATTACATTGTCGACGAAAGTCCCACCCGACGAAACACTATTGACGACGAAACCTGTGAGGTTTCGTCACACCTCAAGGCCGACGAAACATGATGAGTTTCGTCACATGTTAACTCGACGAAACATAATGAGTTTCGTCGTATAGGGTTTCGTCGAGTACATGTTTCGCCGAAGGACTTCACATGAACAGTAGGTTATGATGATTACATTGATTGCATGTATCGTAAGGATTGAATGACATTAATCAAGAACAGGAAAACCTGATGTATCTAGTATGTATGGTAAATCACCTGTTATGTGTATTATGAGCTAAAGTAAGTGTTACCTGTTAAACCATGATTCTACTATGATATACACCATGAACGTATGTGACCAACATGATTGTAGACTGATTTTTGTATACGTGAATACTATAGGCTTTGACTTAATTATTTTTGACCAAGTAGTTAATCATACCGAGCAAACCGAGGTGAGTTCACACTTTCTATAAGGCATGGGATTCCCGGTGGTTGGGAATGGGTAAAGTATTTAATCGGAAACTGCATGACCTCCTGGTTTGAAACATGTACTACATCCTCTTTATTGAATGGTGATAACATGTACTAAGGATTTAATCAAAACCTGCGTGATCTCCTGGTTTGGAGACACGTACCACATGCTCTTTATTGAAGGGTGATAACATTGATACTAGACCAAAAACTCTATCGTGAAGTCCCTCATTTTTATATCTACTTAATCGCTGGGCCAATGGCGAGCGGATCATTAGTTAGATAGCGCTATTTAGGTTTGACAAGCCTCACACCATGCCGCAGAGGACGGGTGTGAACTAATGGATCTGGGCACTAGTCAATGATGATAGACATTGACGTTAGGGCACCAACTTACTTCACTCAGTGGTCGATATGGTAACGGGTCCAGTGGATAACATGGGGTAGCCCCCACTGATTATGGTTTGGAACAACTTTAAAATGAACACCAACTGTGAACTCGCTCAACTTTGTTGTTGACTCGTTGTTACATGTCTTGCAGGTCGTTAGGTACTTAGCTGGAGCTTGCACGGGAGTAGAAGGAGTCGTTGTGGGGCATGGACTGTTGAGTCCATGTTAAGCATTCAAACATTTAAACTTGTGTTTTGGTTTTACACTTTATGCTTCCGCTGGTAACTTGAATTTGGTTAACTTGTTTTTGAACACCAATTATATTATGTGGTTGGACTTTTGTTTACTTTACTATATTGTTCAATATGATTGGCGGCCTGATCCTGCTCATGTAACGCCTCCTGCGGTGATACTCCGCTAGTGGATTTTGGGGGTTGTGAAAAGATGATTGGTTTTTAAAGCAGATTAGAAATTTGTGTTCTTGTTGTGGTTGTCAGCTAAGGATAAGTGACAGTATTGTTTTAAGATCTAAACACAAGAATCTTGTGTTAGGGTCCTAGGAAGGTTATAGACTAGGTCAAAGCATTACTAATAACCTAATTACCTATAACCATGAGCTCTGATACCAATTTTTCTGTCACACCCCAACCCCGTTAAAACAACAAACCGCGGCGGAATCGTCGGGGAGTGTTGTAACAGAATCATTGTTTCATAACACACGGAAATTTGAAGTTTCATTTTATTTAAAGATTAACCATTACATTGTCTTGAAATCTAAACAACTAAGTTAAACATAGTCTATCATTGTTATTAAGTCACTAAGGCCTCGTCCAGTCCTAGGTGAGCATGCGTCCTAGCAATCAACATTATTCAACAACACCAGGAACATATGTAAAAACAAAGTCAGCAAAGAAATGCTGGCGAGCACATAGGTTTTATGAGAGTGTCGGATTCATGGCTAGTTTGCATGTTGCAACACCCAATTAAAAACATTGTTTTGAAAAGTATAGTATTGCGACATAATTAACCAACTCAAATTGTCACACCCCGAAATATCAGAGGTTGGCGTGACTGGACCGGTATCTTCATTGCACAGCGGAAGCAAAATAAGCTAAGACTTCTAGAAATTGAAGGCCCACTAAGTACTCGTATCTCCAATGGTTCTCCTATTCCAACCGTGCCATAACTTTGAAAAGTAACCTGAGAAAGAAACATGCGAAAAATCAACATAAAGTTGAGCGAGTTCATAGTTTGTTTGTGAAAGATTTGAAATAAATCTTTTTGAATAACCGGTTTTCGAAATAATGTTGAGAAAACGAATTTAAAATCATCTCTTGTCAAGTTATATGGAAACTTTGTATTTGTAACGCATTATGTTCGTAAAACCATGTATTTGTAAACTCTTGTATTTGTAAAGTTTGTATAACCATCAATGCCCACCCTGACTTTGACTTCATGCCTGCATAATCCTATGCTTTGAATTTGTATAAAACATGGTATGTAATTTGTAAAACCCCGGTATGAAAGCAACAAGGAAAAAGAGATCACCAATGGTTTGCAAGGCCATTGATATGTATGAAGTGATGTAGGAAAACTCAAACCTAGCAAATTTGTCTCCGGGAAGAAGACATAGTCACCACATGGGCCACCCTGGTCCGCATGGGTGTGGGCTCGCTACACCCAAATAGATCAATCACTCATGTCCCTCGGTCCTACAATGAGGATTAATGGCCTTAAGTGTTGTACCCACCACTCACATGATCTAAGTGTACCCTTCCTTAGCTAACCATACCATTTGTAATTGTCTGTAAACATTTAGTAACATGTACTCACTGGGTGTCCCCTTCCTCGAACGCAGACCAACCCAGTCCCATTATTATAACTAGACGATCTCATCCCTAGTCATGAAAATCATTCACATTTCGATAACACGCATTTGTTTTGTAAAACCGGTGTATTTAGCATGATCCATTCGTAAACCATTTGAGTTCCTCGAAATCCATTCGTAACATGATTTAGAAATATGAGTTTTCGTTCGTTCAAAAACTTTGTATGTTCTTGCAAAACGTACTTTGTCTAAAATATGCAGTCTTTGTTCATCGAAAACTTTGTATGTTTCTACAAAACGTGCATGTCTTTCCACCCCGAAAACATTTATAAAAATGTAAAACCGTAAAAAGGTGGGGTTATGAACGCACCTGGATTTCCATGTGTAAAGCTAGCTAAATACGACTTCGTGATGTCGTTTCCAAGACTTGACTTGCTAGCATGCATTCTACAATATTCCTAACACGAAATATCATATAAGTTTCTAAGTAAATGCGGTAACTACACTACGTGTCACCGAGCTCTACCGAATCGTTAACCGAACGATTCAACGGTAAGTTGTTATCTTGAAGGAAACGAGGAAGTTGTATTCGTTAAGTTTCGTCTAATGTCGGTAATAGTTTACAAAGTCTTTGAAAAATACTTAGTTCTCGTGAGATTTAAAATATATAAATATTTATATAAAAATATATAAATATTTCGGTAGAATCTCATTAGTCGTCTTGAGTGATGGGATTTTAACATGTTTATCAAAGCAATTTCATCCATATGAAATAAAAAAACGCAGCGGAAAATAAGTTTAAAACATGTTACTTTTATGAGATATAAAACCATTTATATGCAAAATCCCAAAACCCGGATCCATATATGAGATGTATACTATCAAACACAATCATAGAATGTTTAGAAAACTACCTTCTTGAAGTACAAGGATTATGAAACGGATGATGCTTCTTGAAATGGTTGTCTTCAAGAGTAGAAGACCTCAAGCTTGTATACCCCAAGCTTCCAACAAACACCTTGCATTTAGCTAGGATTTGAACACTTGCAACTCACATGAAAGATCCCCTCTTGGAACCATCATATGGCCGAAAATTAGAGGGCCTTATGTTGAGTTCTTGCACTTGAAATGTGAACTTGAAAAAGCCTACTAGATCAACCATACATGACCCGATCTTTAGAGAGTCTTACACTTGATTTTTCCGAATCAAAAACCCTCTTGAATGATCATGTCATGGCCGAAATTTTTCAGCCATTTTCTCTAGTATTCTTTTGTTCATACTTTTCAAATTTTGTCTTAAAAGGTTTATAAAACATGTGAGAGAGTTGCCACCCATTCTTGCCCAATAAGAGAGTCTCTAACCATGCAATTTGCATGCTATGTGATTGGCCAAATGTGTTTGGGAAGACCACCCAATGAAGAGGCTTCTTACTTATGACAACATGCATGGAACATTATTGGCCACTTTTGTCTTGGGAAGGGGGGGGGGTGGCCCTAGCTTTTATATAAAAAAATACAATTTCTTTTATATAAAATATAAGTCTTATATATATATATTTTATAACTTTTATAAAATATAACATCATATGTTATAAGACTTATGCTATTTTTATGATGTTATTTAACCCATTAAATAACAAAATAAAATACTCTCTCAAAATAAATTATCTATATAATTTATTAGTTTGTCAAGTGTAATTATTTAGAAAACCAATTTCTAAATATTCTAAGTGTTGATATTTATTTATTTGATCATATCATAAATAAATATTGTAAGTGTTTGTCTAGCTTGTTATTGGGTATGACTCGACTTGGATCATAACGTACTAGCCACATCAATTTAATATGTGTCTTGGGCATACAGAGTCCAACAATCTCCCACTTGCACAAGATACATAGAAGATTGATGCAAGTAGTAAATAACGCCTAACTACGCTTTACTACCCCAAATACGTATGACTATATTTGCCATTCAATAACATCATCCCCTTCAAGTCCCTTACTTGAAAATGATTTAGGTGAATCTATCATTTATCCTTTCGTTACAGATGTCATGTCAAATCCAGAGACACAGAGTGATCACTCTCTGTTGATTTAACTTTTGCAGGCCTTAGACATCTTACTCTCAACGAATAAGAGGAACAAATCCCATCTTGACTACATACGTCTCTCACAATCACCTTGTACCACACCTGAGCTTAGCCTTATGTACTGTCATATTATTGACAGCGAAGAAAAAGTCAAGGTATAATATTTGGTGAATATCAAGACCCAATATGTATCTCAGGTCTGAGGATACTATGATATTCTCCTTTACTCAAATTTACTTATGATCAATCACAAATGATTCCATGCAGTAATGTTTGAGAGCGAGTCAGTCCAATATTTGTATCCCACAAATATCTATGAATCTTGGCAGCAACACTTTGCTCTATATTCATATCTTAATGAATATCCACCAATCCAAATTCATAATAGTCTTACATTCATATTTGTTCCCACAATTATGATCGACTACGGACATTTAGAATAAGTAACTTATTCACGGATTTAAACATGCTAAAATGGAACATAACTCAACATACCATAAAGAGTTATAATAATAATTGTTCCAATATCCAAATACAAAATAGATCAAATCCAATCACTAGAATATCGAAGTCCTAAGGCACAAGTATGACCCTTTCATGCTTTACCCTTTCAAGGAGCTTCGTGAGTGGATCCGCAATATTTTGATCAGTGTGAACTTTGCGAATACATATCTTTCTCTTTTCAACTTCATCCCTTATGTAGTTGAAACTCCGATCAATGTGCCTAGTCTTTTGATGTACACGAGGTTCCGTGATTTAAGCAATCACACCATCGTTATCAAAAAGATCACTAGGGTCCTGAATGGTAGGGACTACCCCTAGATTGGTAATAATTCAAGTGGCAGATCCATATGAATTATCTCGATCAATGAAGCGGCGATGTATTCTGATTCTGTAGTGGACAATGCTACCCTGTTTGTGATCGAGAACCATCTTGATCAGTTTGGAAACTCGTATCCATGTAACCCTTTACAACGAATTCTGAAACTCGCATCCTTGTAACCCTTTTACAACGAGTTCTTTTTCACCAGATCCATATATTAGAAATATATCCTTAGTCCTTCTAAGGTATTTCAATATACTTTCTAATAGTCACCCAATGACTGTTACTCGCTGGTATCTTTTCGTCATGCCTAAGCGCATGACTTGTCCGTTCCAGTACATATCATTACATACATAATGAATCCTATAGCTATCGCATATGGGATTCCTTTCAATCTTTCTTGCTCATCCTTTGAGCTTGGACATTGAAACGCTTTCAATATTGTCCTCTCTTTGAATAGGTACCAAACCTTTCATAGAGTTCTTCATCTTGAACCTTTTCAAGACTTTGTCAATGTATGCACTTTTGTTTAAACCTATCTAGCGCCTTGACCTATCCTTATAGATCTTTATTCCTACATATAGGCGACTTCACCAAAATCCTTAATGGAAAAACAACTTTTAAGCCAGCCTTTTACACCCTCCAAGGTTGGAATGTTATTTCCAAATAGTAGAATGTCATCGACATACTATACTAAGAAGGTAATAATGCTCCCACTAGTCTTCTTATACACACAAGCTTCATCGTCGTTCTTGATGAATCCATATTCCTTAATTTCTTCATCAAAACGGTGATTCCAACTTCTAGATGCTTGTTTCAATCTATAGATTGATTTATTTAACTTGCATACTTTGTCAGGATGTTTTGGATCAACAAAACCTTCAGGCTTAACTATATAGACATCTTCCTCAAGATATCTATTAAGGAAAGTCGTTTTGAGATCCATTTGCCAAATCTCATAATCATATTGTGCAAGTATGGCAAATGATATCCTAGTTGACTTTAGCATCACCACGGGCAAGAAGGTCTCATCATAATCAACCCTTTGAGTTTGAGTGAAACCTTTTGCTACAAGTCTTGCTTTACAAGTATCCAAGTTACCATGCATATTGTTTCTTTCCTGAAAACCAACTTATTTCCAACTATTTTTGGAGTTAAGAGGTGCTACAACCAATTCCCATACTTGGTTGTTATACATGGACTGCATCTTTACGTTCATGGCTTCAAGCCATTTGTCACAATCGAATTTTGACATTGCATCATGGTATGTGGTTGGTTCACCCGAATCTACCACGTAGCATCCATCCATGAAAGATCCATATCTTTTAGGTGGATTACTAATTCTACCAGATTTGTGAACGTATTGTGTGTGTTGATCAATCACTTGATCTTTTTCAAAAACCTCTTGTTGAATGCTAGTATCAACCAAACGTGTATCGGCTTGTGGTTCTCGATCCTTATCAAGTTCCACTGTTCTACTAACTCCTTCCACAAGGAACTTAGCTTCCAAGAACTCAGCCTTTTGAGCAATAAATACCTTTTGCGTTGTTGGATCGTAGAATTAATATCCTATATCATCTTTAGGATATCCTACAAAGATACACTTAGTGGATCGTACTTTTATTTGGGGTGTATTGCTTCACAGAAGCTTCACAACCCATACTTTTAAATATGATAATGATGGAGCCCTTCCATGTCATATTTCAAAAGACGTCGTATCCACTTTCTTGGTTGGGGCCATATGGGCCACGGAGAGCAAAGCGTAACCCCAAAATGATAGAGATAATGCGCTCCTAGCCATCATAGATCGAACCATATCTAATAGAGTCTGATTCCTCCTCTATCGAAACGAAGAACTTTAAAGAGTTGATTTTGTACTTCAACTTTTGAAGATTCTGAACGTTTCAAAACTTCCTCTTTGTGTCTAGTACACATAACCCTAACTACTATAGTTGTCGGTTAAAGTAATGAAGTATCTTTCACCATACCTAGTCATTGGCTTAAAAGGATCACATACATTTGAATGTATGATACCTAAGAAATCTATTGCCCTTTCCCACTGAAGGGTTTCTCTTAGTCATATTACTTCGTAAACAAGATTCGCACATATCAAATGAACCAATTTCATTTGTTTCCAAAAGAGAATTCTTTCGAAGTGTTTACATGCGACATCTGTTTATATGACCAAGGCAATAATGCCAAGGATAGGTCTTACTCAAATCCATTTTGAGTTTGTTGGTGATTGCTTGGTACATTGAACTATCAAATGATGTATTATTATGAACCAATTCATAACTACCATTTGAAGGCATTGTTTTTAAAGTAAAACATGTCGTTCATCGAAATATAAATGCCATTGTTTACAAACTTTAAATCAAAACATATTGTCTCAAAAGGGAAACTTAAATAATGTTCCTAGTCTAACTAGAAGCATTCAAGACATTTTAAAACAATTTCCAATCCATTTGGAAGTTTCAAAACATTGTCTCCTTTCTTGTAATGTTTCATTTCTTTTGAACCTTTTGCAACGAATTGCAAACATGAGTTCCACATCCGGTATCTAATACCCATGTGTTAGAAGAAATAACATTAAGGTCAATATGTATCATTAAGATTGTACCTGAGGTTTGCCTAGCATCCCTCTTGTTTTTCAACTCTTTGAGATAGATTGGACAATTCCTATTTAAATGCCCTATCTCACCATACTTTGCATGGATCGTTCATGGCAATCTTTGCCTTCTTCTCTTTTGGTTTTTGGTGGTTTCGCTTTAGTCTTTCTAATTATTTCCCTTTGAATTACCCGTTTCCATTTGCAACATTTGCTTTGGTGTCAGGGTGATGCCCTTTCTTGTTGCCACCCTCATTGATCGTTAGTATGGATAAAACCCTTTTATCCATATTGAGCCTTTCGAGGTGATCATTGTGGCTTTTCATCTTAAAGACATAAGATGAGTCCGATTGGGTTTCCTTCATTCGACACGCATGAAGCGCTCGAACCGTTTCGAAGCGTTCTACCCTTAGGAACATTTCCTACAATTGGGTAATCATGTCGTATGCTCATGATGTTCAAAACCTTTTTGAATCTCGGGAATCATAATTCCTAACATGAGGCAAGAGGCTTGCGTAGTATCCTCGATATACTTATTCCAATCGTTATAGGCATCCTTATCTTCCATAAGATGTTCATTGGGATTAGGATCGTTCAACTAGTGATAGGTTACGGACGGTTTGGGTAATATTGTTAGCGGCCATCTACAAAATTTAACAAGGTTCAATTCTAGTATTTTCGATATTATTATATTTTAATCATTAATACCCTTTTGTGTCTAATAGACAATTAATAATTAAAATCTAGAATCCAACGTTACATTTAAATATTGGTTAGGTGACCTTTATCCCTCTATTTAAATTAACAAGGTAGTCAACGTTTGACAATTGCAACTCTTTGCAACTTCTAGCCATATGGGATCGGTTAAACATCTTTATGTTTAGTTGGCATGTTTAATCCCATCAACACCGTTTGTTCGCCATGCTTCGGTGACCCTAAGTTCATGGTTTCCAAATCAACTCGTCCAACTTACACACACGTGTGAGTTTATACACATAAGTGGTTAGGTGACCTTTATCCCACAAACATGGTAAACCCACCTCGAATATACAAGTTCCCTCAAATGTGGTTAGGTGACCTTTATCCCACGAAAGAGTTCCCAAGTGATTCGAGTGTTGTATAAAAGGATGGTGTTTGACTTGTTTTATAAAAGGGATTTTTTAGCTTTCAAAATTCTAGTTTAGAAAACTTTATGTACCATACATTTGCATGCATTCAAATCCTTGGTACTTTAGTGAAAATCAATTTTCAAGGTTCTTTTTAATAAAACCCATTTTCTTATAAAAATCATTAATTTTTAATAACCTTTTATTAACCAATTTTAATGATCTTGTAAAGAACCAATTTTACGCTTGTTGTTGATTATTAGTTTGTTAAGCATGCATATCCAAATATCATCAAAACAATATAAATAAACAACCACACAAGCACAACATATATAACAATAGGTGCATAACCATAGCCAACTATTTTGACAACACTTGTTAGCCGAAACAAGTGTGCCAAAAGGTCCTTCCTAAAGGGTGAATATTGACACAAATAATGTGTCGTTGAACTCCCACTTGATCCCGCATCCAAATGCTTCAAGTATCCTTCTTGTGTTGTGATTACTCCACTTTCTTTGAGCTTCCAAAAAGTACTTTAATTCAGCTCCAAACTCCTTTGGACTTCAAAAAAAATGTGTTTTGGTTATCGGGCTAAAATCCCGTTTAGAACTATGAAGTCCTTATGCCCGAAATTGGCAAAAACCAAAACCGCATTTTTGTGTGCATCTTCTTTTACAAAATATATCCTAATACATTTTTCTAGTAAAATAAAATGCACCTAATCTATTTATTTTACATACCAAATGAAAATAAATAAATTACATAACTTTACAAATGGAAGACAAAATAATTATTATTACAACCTTTGAAATAATTAAATATAAATCACAAACACAAACATATTCAACACAAGGTCATGGCTAGGTCATATGCACCAAAATATATATATCCAAATATATATTTATATTAATTTCAAGAAGCATAAAAAAAATGGTTCCCTTTTAATAACCATTTTCGGCTATGACCAAAAAACCGAAAAGGTAAGTTTTGTCCAAACAAACAAATCATCCATATGAAATAATTTTTCAAGATTCATTTATGCATGTAAGAATATAATCTTGAAAAATAAAGGGATAACCATACTTAAAATTTCGGCCATAGGGTTTTCACCAAACCCGAAACCCGAAAATTTTAAGTCTATTGAAGCATGCACTCATATAAGCGGCTCTAGATACCATTGATGGGATTTTAAGATGTTTATCGAAGCAATTTCATCCATATGAAATAAAAAAACGCAGCGGAAAATAAGTTTAAAACATGTTACTTTTATGAGATATAAAACCATTTATATGCAAAATCCCAAAACCCGGATCCATATATGAGATGTATACTATCAAACACAACCATAGGATGTTTAGAAAACTACCTTCTTGAAGTACAAGGATTATGAAACGGATGACGCTTCTTGAAATGGTTGTCTTCAAGAGTAGAAGACCTCAAGCTTGTATACCCCAAGCTTCCAACAAACACCTTGCATTTAGCTAGGATTTGAACACTTGCAACTCACATGAAAGATCCCCTCTTGGAACCATCATATGGCCGAAAATTAGAGGGCCTTATGTTGAGTTCTTGCACTTGAAATGTGAACTTGAAAAAGCCTACTAGATCAACCATACATGACCCGATCTTTAGAGAGTCTTACACTTGATTTTTCCGAATAAAAAAACCTTCTTGAATGATCATGTCATGGCCGAAATTTTTCAGCCATTTTCTCTAATATTCTTTTGTTCATACTTTTCAAATTTTGTCTTAAAAGGTTTATAAAACATGTGAGAGAGTTGCCACCCATTCTTGCCCAATAAGAGAGTCTCTAACCATGCAATTTGCATGTTATGTGATTGGCCAAATGTGTTTGGGAAGACCACCCAATGAAGAGGCTTCTTACTTATGACAACATGCATGGAACATTATTGGCCACTTTTGTCTTGGGAAGGGGGGGGGGGGGGCCCTAGCTTTTATATAAAAAAAAAATACAATTTCTTTTATATAAAATATAAGTCTTATATATATATATATTTTATAACTTTTATAAAATATAACATCATATGTTATAAGACTTATGCTATTTTTATGATGTTATTTAACCCATTAAATAACAAAATAAAATACTCTCTCAAAATAAATTATCCATATAATTTATTAGTTTGTCAAGTGCAATTATTTAGAAAACCAATTTCTAAATATTCTAAGTGTTGATATTTATTTATTTGATCATATCATAAATAAATATTGTAAGTGTTTGTCTAGCTTGTTATTGGGTATGACTCGACTTGGATCATAACGTACTAGCCACATCAATTTAATATGTGTCTTGGGCATACAGAGTCCAACATTGAGAAGTCGTTGTGTATGTAACAAATATTTGTAAGAAAATAACATGTAACAAACTCGTATACGATATTTATGATTTATGGTGTGCCGTTTAGGCGTTTGGAAATAAATATAAGAAGTTATATTTATTTTATAAAATTATTATCGAGTTGTTGGATGTTTAAAAATAAATATATACTATATTTATTTTTATAAACGAATACAAGTCGCTTGATGTTTGATATAAATATAAAACTATATTTATTTTATGAAACGAAGGCGTGTTCGGCGTTTGAAATAATATAGAAGTTATGTCCAGTTTATAAAGTTCTGGAGTTGTCGCATGAAATAAATATAATAACTATATTTATTTTAATAAAAGAATTCGTATTGTTTGGTACTTGAAATAAATATACAAACTATATTTATTTTTATAAAAAGGAAGTCGTCGAAATTAATTGTATGTGTATCTTGCTTTCTAAATGTTGTTTGAATAAAACGTGTTTTAGTTTTACGGATTTTCTCGAAAAACGGGCCGAGTTTCCTCTGTTTTTGGACGGCCCCGACAACACAAGTTGTCGATATTTTATCAAAATTCAACAACATTCATGAATAATCAGTTTATATAAACAAAGTAATTAGTAAACCCAAGTAATTTTAGCCAATAATTTGTCAGTTTATTCGGTTCGAGCTCGTTTTCGCGTATTTAAATAAAACTATAGAAATAATGATATAACGCGCCATAAAATCTTTACCAAAGCTCTCGTGTCAGTTTGTCGAGTAAGCTGACAGAGTCGACCGAGTCAACTGAGTTGGCCGGCTGAGTTGACTCGCTGAGTTGACTGAGTTGACTCGGTTGACTGAGTTGACTCGGTTTGACCGAGCCGACCGAACCGAACCACGAACCGCAAGATCCGATGTGTTGACTCGAACCCACATCTGACCGGCTTGACTGTTGTTGACTGATTTTAACATATGTTGACCGGGTTTGACCCAGGTTGACTAGAAACCCGCTGAAAAACTCGAACCATACTTGACCCGCACCATAGTGGCCTGAACCTGAAGCTGAAAAATGACACAAGTTCGACTCAAAACTCTTGAACTTTCAGCTGACCTGACCCGAGAACAAACCATTACCCGAATATGAACATCACCTTCAACATCAGATCATCTTCCTCAGCTATTGACACAGCAACATCATCATCGGACTTCAACCGTCATCGCCCTTGCCTGAATCACCAGCTACCGCCGCCGGACAGTCGGTAACCGAAGAAACAGCCGCCACTGATGTTGTCTGCCTCCCGACTGATGGCTTTGCCGTCACCGTCTTCACTCCTTCGATCTCTCTCTCTCAGTTTCGATTACTCTCTCTCTTCTGCATCATCTTTCTATCTCTCTTCATCTCTCTCATCTTGTCGCCGTGCCACCACCGGACGGTGGTGGTGGCCGGCCGCTCAGTCAATCGAAGGGGGGAGAGGGGATGGTGGAGTGATGTGCGATTCTTGTTTGAGAGGATGTACTATAGGTGTTTAGGTGGGAATCGAAAGGGGGAAAAGCCATAAAGGCTCCTGTGTTCTGTCTGTATGTTATCGAGAGAGTGAGAGAGGGAGGGAATAGAGAGGATAATATATTGTGTTTTGAGAGTTAGAAAATGAGGTTTCTTTTGTGGGTGTGCAGTAGATTTCGAGAGGGGGAGTAAGAGGACCTGATGCTTGTTTGTTTGAGCGTAGAAAGAAAGGTGGGGGTATGGGTCTTTTATAGAGATGTTGAGATCTTGTAGAGATCTTGTGTGTTCCACTTTTGAGACAAATATCTTTTGTAGATATTTTGTATAGATTTTGGTAAGATTTTGTAGATCTTGTAGGGGATCTTGTTGAGATTTTGAAAAGATCTTCAAGGAAAAGATTTTCAGGGAAAATCTTGTAGAAGAGACCTTGTATAGATCTTCAAGCAAACCAAAATATACAGTTTGGTTGTGTGTATGTATGTTTGTCTAAGGTTTTCCCAAATGAGGGATGGGGTACACTAAGATATATAGATATACATTAGAGTTTTAGTTAGTGGGCTTTGGACTTGGGCCCAAGGCCCACAAACCCAATCCCCGAGTTTAAGTGACCCGTAATTTCTACGAGACCCGATATCGCGACCCAAATTCCATAAGTGACGAAAGAATAAAATTTTAAAATTAAAAAGCGTATAATAGTGGCGTTTGTCGTGTGACGCGTTCATTGTCGATTATGGTAATAATCGTGAAAAGTTACATCATTGCCATCTTTAATCCGTTTTTCGATCCGGTTTCGACTGTAGTTACTAAAATTTTATTACGAAGCTAAATATAGCATAAAATGTAAGTTCTGAAGGTGACAGGCGTCTCCCTCGCTTCCGTTTCGTTGCCGATGCGTTTCCTACCATCGCGTTTTTAGTTCACGTTTGCATTTGTGTCGTACGGAAACTCAATAGATTCACAAAATTAATTTCATAAGCATAAAATTTTCGTGTAACATTCATACTTGTTGGCGTTGTCAGTATTTTGTACGGTATCAGTTCGTTGTCGTTTGATGTTCCACAGATTCCACGCGAATCTTCATACGCGTATTGTAAGGTCGGATAAACGTTCCTAGGCATTCCAAAGGCCTAATTAAGTTAATTTGTGATGTAAACACTATTTATTATCGCGTTAATCACCTGTTAATCACGTAATTAAGAGCCGTAAATCACCGGTCGTCACATTCTCCCCCTGTTAATGAAATTTCATCCTCGAAATTTAGACTACGTTAACTCCTTAGAGTTACATTATGTGTAGGTAAATACGAATAGTATCAAAGTGGATGATCGAGAAATCGGATCAAGACTTATTCGAATCATGTGAATTCAAGGACATTCCTCAACAATAGGAAACCAACGGTTTAAAAGAAATATGTTTCAAAAGTTGATGTCAAAGGAAACAAGATGTATAGATACAGTCACTAGTGTGACTAAGTTAACAGGGATCTAACAATGAACAGGAACTTCGACCAATCGAATTCCATATGAACGTTTACAACATGTAATTGAGTTCTAGAAGTAATAACATCCACTGGATGAATTTAGAATCAACAATCTCAAATGTAATACTTTGCATGAAACGCTCGGTCGTGATCAGCACAAGCTGCAAGTTATACCGACGCAACAAGGTGTCGTATTGAATTAAACAATTCAAATATAGCGGTGATGGAACAAGTATCACCTGTGTTTTGCATGAAATGCTCAATCATGATTAGCCCAAGCTACAAGTTTGTACTGACACCACAAGATGTCGTAGTGAGTTAAATAATTCAATAATAGTGGTGGTCAAAGAAATTCACCGTGTTTGAAATCAAATGAAAGCGTAATAAAGTGAATCTGAAAGTTTGTTTCAAATGACGTCATAGAATTTTCAATTACACATGGAACATCAAAGAAATAATGTTTTCGATCGAAGATGAAGAAGCAATGAATATCGCAAAACATTTGATCGATAATGAAAGAATCGTTAGTAGGTACACCGGAATATAGAATGAATTTGTGTACCATTACCTTAACACACGATTGTGTTAAGACTGCTGTAACGTGATAAATCAAAGCGGATTTAAAGCAAATCAATAAATAAATAATTAAATCCGTGCATGAGATGCGTAAACGAGATTAGCGCAGGCTTCAAATTAGTGAAAACACCACCACAAGGTATCGAAATCAACAAACAACTTAATGGAGTCGTAGACCAAGCAATTCTACTACGACTCGGAACAAATGAAACGCTTGTTAAAACGAATCTGAATATGATGTTTCCAATACATCATATGGTGTCTTGAATTGAATATGTGTAATGAACAAGTTCAAACAATTGAACTTGGTTTCGGCGCAAGCCAACAATAAATACATGTATCGACAAGGAAACTTTCGGCATGGTCACTATGAAAAACCATGTATGCAACTTGAAAATAAAAGAAATTTCAAGAAAATGTGTTGACTCGATAACAAGAAGTCAACATTTACAAGAATGTAGATCATCAATATCATGAAGCAATAATTGGATATAGCGAAATAATAATTGAAATTTTGATGAAAACGATAACTCAAAGTGAAACCACATGTGTAACCAACGATGCATGTGTAACATATGAATTTTTCAAGAAATGAAGCAAACGAGTGTTCACTATAATGAAAGAAGTTGTCATGATACCGCGACCATTAAGAGGAGTAGAGATTGTGAAAATCTACACATTAGTTGCAAAAGTCGGAATTTCAATAAAAGAAATTTAAGGACTTTACCTGGGGTTTCATGTGATGACCGGTTGTTAGGTGACATTACCATGAAATGTCGAACATAGAATATTCGTCGTTAATGAGAAAGGGGGACACAGAGTCATGCGTCTTCTCCTTGACGTGTTTCGTGTCGTTGCAGGACCGTGTGCCAAACCGCCGCTTCCTGATCGATAGTTTTCGTGCTGACAGGATTAGCATCATCGTTAAAATGCTCCATAGTGTCTTCTCGGTGACTTCACCTCGGAAGTCGTATGTGACGTACTTCAACCTCCGTTGACGTATAGCTTAAGTTTCACGTATACCTGTGCACTAGCGTTTCGTTCCGCGTAGAATGTGATGTACTCCGACATCCGTTGACGTAAAATTTGAGTTCCATGTATTCTCGTGCACTAGCGTGTTATGCGTAGGCTGCCTGCTCGGGAAGTTAAAATATCATAGACAATATGGATAATAGTGTGTGCCCGAGTTAATATTCACGGTTCCTACGTGGTGACCTTTAATGATCCTCAACATAATTTTTCCGAAGGTCTTAAATGCATGTTTCATAAACTCTCAGAGTTTTGTGTACTGTATGTAACTGTTTTATGTACCATGTCTAAAACACCACTTTAGCGTATGTTTGAAAACAAAATTTTGTCTGTTTGTTTTTCGGCAACGGTTGGAGACCATATTCGAGTCTTAGGCGTTCTGTATGTATTTAAAGTCTTAATAATTTATGTCCCCAAAGGAAAGTGAGGTTAGAGCCTAGGTACCTCTACAGAAACCTAATTCACTGTAACCTATTGCTCTGATACCAATCTGTCACACCCCGAAATATCAGAGCTTGGCGTGACTGGACCGGTATTTTCATTGCACATGTTGGTGCACTACGTCTGTCAACTACGTCTTATGTCGAGTCTCGGGTTCGTTGCAAAGATCGGGTTCGTTGCGGAGATGTTAAAGCATGATGTCATGATGACATCATCAAGATGACATCACCATGACATCAATTCATAAAAGACAAAAGGATTGGCATGTGAGATTTGATTCTCGGTCAACATATATTAGATAATTCCGCTCATGTGGTCAGACTGATTTCGATGATTCCGATTATGTGGTCTCGACGATTCCGCTCATGTGTCCAAGATAGATTTCGCTTATATGGCTAGTGTTAGGTATCGCTTATGTGTCAGTGTACACATAAGCGAAATCACTTGTACTATATATAGTGTCAAATGAGCGAAATCACATATAGTTCTAGGTGATTGTCTTCCGGTTAGCCACGAAGTGCTGCCGAAGTTGTTGTAAGGTCTGTAATAGTTCGTATATCAATACAAACAACAGTTAAAGGTGAATACGTGCTGAATTACGCCGAAACATTTGTTTCCGCCTCTTGTTTTGGTGAAAAACTCTTCTAACCGACTCGTTCGGATCCGAAAACGATCCTACAAGTGGTATCAGAGCTCAGGAGGAAGAGTTCTTGCCATTTCAGCCGCATTTCATCTCATTTTCTACACTTTCTTACATTTTTCAAAATTTTTCACGGTAAACTTGGCTCAAAATCACACATTGCACTCGGAATCATACATTAACAAATCCTTGTGTTTTTCAGAATTAAATACGACTTAGATCTTAGATTTTTTGAGGTATCGCTCATATGAACTCGTGAAAGGTGACGTAATCATAGGTTTCGCTTATTCGTACCAGCAGATTTCGCTTTTATGAACAGTTAATTCCGTTTTTGTGACCACTAGGTATCGCTTTTGTGACATTTGAGATTTCGCTCTTGTGTCACTTGAGGTTTCGCTTTTGTGACAATTAGAGTCTCGCTTTTGTGACACTTAGAATTTTGTGTACATCGAGTTGTGTGAACCGTTTGAAAAGTTAATCGAATTATGTATAACAGTTTACGATGTATCAGTAGGTTGGAATATGTGATCATGTGAATACGTCGGTTTGTGTGTAAATGTTGAGATAAACTCTACAATCGGTTTGTCAGTGAGCCTGTGATTCATATTCGATTTATGTATTAGTTCAGTTTGAAGGTCCAATAGTTGAGGAATGTTGTCTGTTTGTTGCATGTGATATTGGTCTTATAATAACAAGATATAATCAGCCCATGTGATCAATTTTAATGTTGTCGGCTTAGTGTTATTTTATGTCCAATCACAATTGATTTTCAATTCAAAATCTGAACATGGCATTGATTTCATTGAAATGTGAATAGTTGTCAGCTTTATATGAATATTCATTTACGGTCCAATCGATATACTTTAAAAGATAAAAGTGTCTGACATATGTGAAAGTGTGCAGCCCAATGAGTTTGATGGAGTTTTAAGGTCTTAATTGTTTTAAAAATTGATATTGTCGATTTTATACAAAGTGTATATTGAAATGGTTTGGTGATATATAAGTTTGTATATACCGAGTAGTTAGGTTCAGGTTTGAAGTGTTGTCAGTTTGCACGGTGTGATCAGTACATTGGTCAGTCAGGTTGTTTCGTGTGATCAAGTTGTGTGATAAAGTCAAGTTCGTACAATTTGGAGTTCAAAGGTTTCAAAGGGTCAAGTCGTTTTAAATTGGATCCAAGTCCTAGAAGTCCGCACAGTTGGTCAACTCTCAGTCCGCACGGAAAATCATCAGTTCAAGTACCAGTCTTATTTAGTCAATTGATAAGCGTTTAAACTGATTGTTGTTTGTTTGTGTTGTCAGGTAATCGACAAGTATTTTACAAGGCGATACAACTCATTTGAAAATCCAAAACATGGATAACGAGTTCTACAATGCTTTTGCTAGTCCAGTTACAGTTACTCAGAGTGCTTTGCATGAAAATGAAACCGGGACGTCTCAGAAACCACCAAAACTCATGGATATTGATGATTACAATGGATGGTCCGAAAGGTTTGGAAATTGGGTTGAGGCGTATCACTTGGATGCGTGGGAACATACTGAAGAGCCGTATGTTAAACCCACAAAGAACGATGTTGTGAATGGTACTCCTTTAACACTTAGAGAAATGAGTACTGTAGATAAAAAGAAATATCGAGATGAGAAATTGATGGTGAGTCTGCTTCAGCAAGCGATAAAAGAAGATATTTTGATACTTCTTCAACATGATGGAACTTCATATTCGATATGGAAAGAGTTGGAAGCAAAGTTTACTGGAAGTGATGATATGCTCAGGAATAAGATGTCTCTCATGAAAAAGGAATTTGACTTATTTCGGGGATTGAAAAATGAGAGTGTCAAGCAATTAATTGATAGATATTGTAACTTGGTGAGAAATATGACGAAACTTGGTGTTAAGAAAGATACTGATGAATTGGTTGAAAAACTTGCAGATGCGCTACCATATGAAACATGGGGAACATTTCTGATGATGTTGCGGTCAAACAAAACAGATTACAAGAAAATGACATTGGGAGATTTCATCAAACACCTGGAAGCTCAAGAAATGGAGCAAAGAAAGATTGCTAGGATGAAGAATTACGATGGAGAACAAGATATCAGCTTGTATTACAAGAGTGGTGTTACTGGAACAACAAATCATTCTCCAAAGATCGAAACTGCTTACAGTGTGAAAGATTCTTCTGAAAAGAGATCATCTCAGGGATCAAGCAACACTAGATTTTCATCATTCGATCCAAACATTTCTGCAACAAAGAATGGAAGAAAACTTCAATGCAATATTGTATTAAATCTTGAAAGTGATCAAGATTATCCTGAAGAAGTTGCCAAAAATCAAATGTCTTTGTTGGGAATGGTGTTAGAGTCATATAGTAGTTTTGTGGCCGGAAAGATCGGTAATCCAATGCTCACGAAAGAGGATTACGATCAAATCGATGCTGAGGAAATGGAATTGATGGATATTAAATGGTGCATGGCCAGTGTAATGAGAAGAGCTGAGAAGTTTAAACAAATCACGGGAAGAAATGATTTTCTTGATGCAAGTGTTTCAAATTTAGGCTTTGATAAGTCAAAAGTTACATGTTTTCGTTGCAGGGAAAAGGGGCATTTCAAGAGAGAGTGCAAAAATCGTGAAGCTACTGGAGCCCAGAATCCTTTTGGAAACAACGATTATCACAAAAAGGCGATTTATCATCAAATCACACCACCAGCATTGCATCAGGCACAAACTGCACATGGAATGATGCAGATTAAAGATTCAAAGAAAGCTTGTCTGGGAAATGATGGTGGATTCAGTTGGGATAAATATGTTCCAATAAACAGCAAAGGGTGTTTGGCAGAACAAGATGATGAAAAACTAGCTGATGGTTTCAATTGGGATAATTTTTGTCCAGATCAAGAATTTATGGCCAAAGAGATTTCTAAAGACACTTCAAATGTTAATGTTTTCTTTGCTAATGCTTATGATTTGAAATGCGCAGAAAGATGCAGAAAAGTCATGGAAGCAGCTGAAGAAAGACGAAGGAAGAACAAAGAAGAGGAAGAAGAAGAAGAGAGATTGAAGAACGAAGCGAAAGCTGAGAAAAGAAGAAGAGCTGAGTTTTTACAATCAAGCAGAAGTGTCAAAGAAGTTTCTGAATTTGAGATCAAAGTTGATGCAGAACCTGTCAAAGATCCTGAAAAGTGCATGAATTGTGATTCTTTAATCAAGCAAAACAATGAATTGCTGCACAACATAAACAGATTGAAAGAATCATATGATACAATGAACAGAGAAATCAACAAGTATACTGATTCAAATGGTGAACAAGCTGAAGCTATGAATACTTTGAAGATAGCTTATCTGAGACAGCTTGATACGGCAAACTATAACATTAAGAAATGTGCAGATCTCGAGCTTGAATTGGCAACACAAAAGATAGAGGCTGAGAAAGTTAAAAAGTTATTAAACAGTTACTCATGTTCTTCTTTTATTGTTGACAGGATTTATCCAGTAGTGGAGAATTTGAAGACATTTGAAGAAATGAAAATGTCTGAAGAAAAGAAATCTGTGACAAAAGATGAAGTGAAGACTTCTGGTAAGAAATCAAGTGTGGTCTACACTAGATGTCCGCCCCCGGTCGAAAATGGATTTTTACCTCGAAATCCAAATTCCGAAAGAGTCGAAAAGGCAATAAACTTACAATGGGAGTCTGGGCCATCGGATAACTTGCCAGAAAATATTGATGTCACGTACACTTCGTCCGATACTGATCATGAGTCAAAATTGATAAAAAGTGTGGTCGATCAGGTGTTAGACAAAGATGACATAGAGGAGTCAAAACCAGAGTCCAAATCCAAGTCAAAGTCTGAGTCCGATTCATCAAAGTCAACAGTCAAAAAGGAGAAACGGGTTTATGATAAAGAGTTTTTGATATCAAAATCTAATTTGAATGATGAATCTTTTAAAGTGGCATATACTTTGAAAGATTCTGACAAATTATATTCTGATGAAGATTTTCCATTAAGAGGTGTTAAAACTGAATTGATCAAAAAGGTTTTCAAATTAACAGAAATTAATATTTTTGAAATGAAAGATTTAAATCTTACTGATAAACCTAAAAAATACACCTCAAGAGTTCAACAAAGATTAAACAAGAAAAAGGGTTACAGTTCTGGTTCTGGTTTTCAAAAGAAGCCAAACCAAAGCCGTAATTTCAAAAGAAATGGTCTAGGTTTTATACCACCGAAAAATTATAAAAATGAGGAAATTTATAAACCAAAAACTGATTTTGTTTCAGGAACAAGTCAAGAGAAAGAACAAAAGAGTTCATTCTGGAAGGAGACAAATCAAGAATTCCTTGCCAAAAAGCAAGAAGAGCTGAAGAAAAATCATGTTCCAAAGAAGATAGAAACTAGAACTTGTTTTCAGTGCAAGATTGCTGGTCATGTTGCTAGGAATTGTCCGAAAACATTCAAACCAAAACAGGAAGTATCTGGTAAACTAAAAGAGAAAGTTGTGGAGAAAACTGAACTTTCAACCCGAAAGTTTACTGGCTTTGAAAATTCGACCTTTGAGATTGGTGAATGTTCAAAGAATGTGATCTACAGAAAAGAAAATCTGATAAATCAAAAATGGGTTGTTAAGGGTTCAGGAAACAGTTCTGGTGATGAATCTGATTCCACAAAATCAGAGGAGCCAAAAGTTGTTAAAGAAAATGTTGAAAAATCAGTTTCAAAAGTGGATGATGTGAATTTTCCACCTTTGAGTGCTGAAAATTTTAAAAAGAAAGTTGGGAAAGTTGAAATTTCAAATCAATTTTATTCTGACAAGAAGAAATTTGATGTTGATAAAGCTTTCAACGGAACAGTGAAACACATTTTTGGCAAAATGATCAATGGTAAGGCCAAAAGTGTTAAAGAATTTTATGCTGCCAAAAGAGGAGGTTACAGGTTAGTTGAAAGAAAAGATGATGAAGAGGTTGTTACACCCAAGGAAGGTCAGGCTTGGGTGGACATATTCTTCAAAGAGTAAAAACCTGACTTGCCGGAGATCCCAAGTTGGTAATCGTGGATCATGAATCGGCATCATTCTTTATCATGTTTGTATAATGTGTTTTTGAGAAGTTTTGCAG
Source organism: Helianthus tuberosus (assembly GCA_030545235.1). Taxonomy (NCBI): domain Eukaryota; kingdom Viridiplantae; phylum Streptophyta; class Magnoliopsida; order Asterales; family Asteraceae; genus Helianthus; species Helianthus tuberosus. The sequence continues at coordinate 351,886 of JARYGA010057272.1, forward strand.
GACTTGCCGGAACTCCCAGGTTTGTAAGCGAGGAGTAGGAATCGGCACCTTGAGAATTCAACTAACAGATGTTGTTTGGTTGAAAATGTTTGATTGGATTGATCTTAAAAGTGGTAAATCAGGGACATTAAGTTGTATCTGATTTTCTACAAGTGGTTGAAAAACAATGTGATGATTTAATCCCCAATTTTACAAGTGGTAAAATCAACAAAACTTATTTTCCGGAAAAACCATTTGATTAAAACAAACTTAAGTGTTTTGAAATCGATGGGAAAATAGTTTGTTGTAAGGGGGAGTTCTGATTGTTTATGCTAAGTGGATGGCGAATTGAGGCAATTCGATATCAGTTGTCATGTTATTGTACAGTTTGTTTTCAAATTTCCTAAAATGTGTTTGCATTTTAGGGGGAGTAAGAAATTTTAGAAAATCCAAAAACATTTGAAAATTTGAAAAAGCCAAAAACATGATAAAATCAAAAATGAGTTTTGTTGCATAAAAGAGGAAATGATAGTACATCAGTGGACTATCACAACATGCTAAAGATTTGGTAAGATAAAAAAGTGATAAACGGTCTCACTGATGATGTGCCAGTAGGTTTTTGCACATTTAGTAGATTGTGACGAGATATAAACCTAAATTTCAAACTTACTTGTTCTGTGGGTTAACACAAACTTGAATATGTAGGTAACCCCTGAAATCTTGTTTGAAAGGTCCCTTATTCTGAGATACTAGGTCTTTATGCTCAGTGATATCTGGGGTATTATCCCGGGACTTCTGATTTTGCGGAAGCAATGGCCTAGTCCCCGGAGAATACTTTCTGCTTGCTTGAAATATAGCACCACCCTCAGCTAAAAAATGATGAAACATTGAAAAATGCTAATCATGGCTGTTGTAATTCAAAAGATCCTCTAAAGGGGACACTCCTAAAAGTCAACTAGGCTCTCTGCTGAACGGAAGTTCTGACCTGAGCTATCACGGTTGCATAATTTATTCCCCTTACAGATATCATCTGTGGTATACTCACCTGTAAGACTGAATATTGGGATCTGGATACGGGAGTATATTCAAGTAGTGGGACACACGAATAAGTTCAAGAGCTTAAAACATTAATCTCATATCTCGGATCAATTGAACTTTGTGTGAAAATTTTAGTGGACCAGTATACTGACAATCTAAGTGAATCGTTTAGAGCTTAAAATGAAATGAAGCTTAACGGTGTTGGTGATTGGTCTCAAAAACTGATATGATCCTCTTGCATGAACTCACAAAAATATTGTTTGTAAATATTACTTTACTGCATTTCTTTTCAGTCAAAAATCCAAAAAGATTTTAGTGTGTTTTAGCATAAATTTTGAAAAATCTAAAAAGATTTTCGACAACTGATTTTGGAGAGCTGATTTTCAAAATTCCAAGTGCTAAACATGATGAACAAATGGTTTGGGTGAAAGTGTTTGAAGATTTTTGAAATGAAATGAGAAAAGTTTTGCTATAAAATGTTTTTCCTGCATGTGGTAAATTAGACTTGAAAATCTTATCCACAAAATGGTTATCAGAAAATTTATTTTTGGGTAGAGTTTTTTTGCAGGTTAACCAGGTTCCAAAACCTGAGTGTGATAAAGTGCCAGGTTACTATCTGAATCTGTGGAAAATGAATTCCAGACTGCGATCCTAGCTTAGCGAAAGGGGGAGTCTGAGGACATCGAGAGGGAGTCTGAAGATATTAGAGCCAGATTCAGATTCTGAAGATTACAAGAAAGAGTAAGAGATAGATTGAGGATTATTACAATGACAAATACTTCAGAGGAACATCGAAGACTGATAAAGATTGTAGATTGACAATTGAAGACTCGACACTGAAGACTCCGTCAACATCCGAGGGGGAGTTTGTTGGTGCACTACGTCTGTCAACTACGTCTTATGTCGAGTCTCGGGTTCGTTGCAAAGATCGGGTTCGTTGCGGAGATGTTAAAGCATGATGTCATGATGACATCATCAAGATGACATCACCATGACATCAATTCATAAAAGACAAAAGGATTGGCATGTGAGATTTGATTCTCGGTCAACATATATTAGATAATTCCGCTCATGTGGTCAGACTGATTTCGATGATTCCGATTATGTGGTCTCGACGATTCCGCTCATGTGTCCAAGATAGATTTCGCTTATATGGCTAGTGTTAGGTATCGCTTATGTGTCAGTGTACACATAAGCGAAATCACTTGTACTATATATAGTGTCAAATGAGCGAAATCACATATAGTTCTAGGTGATTGTCTTCCGGTTAGCCACGAAGTGCTGCCGAAGTTGTTGTAAGGTCTGTAATAGTTCGTATATCAATACAAACAACAGTTAAAGGTGAATACGTGCTGAATTACGCCGAAACATTTGTTTCCGCCTCTTGTTTTGGTGAAAAACTCTTCTAACCGACTCGTTCGGATCCGAAAACGATCCTACAGCACAGCGGAAGCAAAATAAGCTAAGACTTCTAGAAATTAAATGCCCACTAAGTACTCGTATCTCCAATGGTTCTCCTATTCCAACCGTGCCATAACCTTGAAAAGTAACCTGAGAAAGAAACATGCAAAAAATCAACATAAAGTTGAGCGAGTTCATAGTTTGTTTGTGAAGGATTTGAAATAAATCTTTTTGAATAACCGGTTTTCGAAATAATGTTGAGAAAACGAATTTAAAATCATTTTCTTGTCAAGTTATATGGAAACTTTGTATTTGTAACGCATTATGTTCGTAAAACCATGTATTTGTAAACTCTTGTATTTGTAAAGTTTGTTTAACCGTCAATGCCCACCCTGACTTTGACTTCATGCCCGCATAATCCTATGCTTTGAATTTGTATAAAACATGGTATGTAATTTGTAAAACCCCGGTATGAAAGCAACAAGGAAAAAGAGATCACCAATGGTTTGCAAGGCCATTGATATGTGTGAAGTGATGCAGGAAAACTCAAACCTAGCAAATTTGTCTCTGGGAAGAAGACATAGCCACCACATGGGCCACCCTGGTCCGCATGGGTGTGGGCTCGCTACACCCAAATAGATCTATCACTCATGTCCCTCGATCCTACAATGAGGATTAATGGCCTTAAGTGTTGTACCCACCATTCACATGATCTAAGTGTACCCTTCCTTAGCTAACCATACCATTTCTAATTGTCTGTAAACATTTAGTAACATGTACTCACTAGGTGTCCCGTTCCTCGAACGCAGACCAACCCAGTCCCATTATTATAACTAGACGATCCCATCCCTAGTCATGAAAATCATTCAAATTTTGATAATACGCATTTGTTTTGTAAAACCGGTATATTTAGCATGATCCATTCGTAAACCATTTGAGTTCCTCGAAATCCATTCGTAACATGATTTAGAAATATGAGTTTTCGTTCGTTCAAAAACTTTGTATGTTCTTGCAAAACGTGCTTTGTCTTAAATATGCAGTCTTTGTTCATCGAAAACTTTGTATGTTTCTACAAAACGTGCATGTCTTTCCACCCCGAAAACATTTATAAAAATGTAAAACCGAAAAAAGGTGGGGTTATGAACTCACCTGGATTTCCATGTGCAAAGCTAGCTAAATACGACTTCGTGATGTCGTTTCCAAGACTTGACTTGCTAGCATGCATGCATTCTACAATATTCCTAACACGGAATATCTTATAAGTTTCTAAGTAAATGCGGTAACTACACTACGTGTCACCTAGCTCTACCGAATCGTTAACCGAACGATTCAACGGTAAGTTGTTATCTTGAAGGAAACGAGGAAGTTGTATTCGTTAAGTTTCGTCTAATGTCGGTAATAGTTTACTAAGTCTTTGAAAAATTCTTAGTTCTCGTGAGATTTAAAATATATAAATATTTATATAAAAATATATAAATATTTCGGTAGATTCTCGTTAGTCGTCTTGAGAACTCGTTGTGTATGTAACAAATATTTGTAAGAAAATAACATGTAACAAACTCGTATGCGATATTTATGATTTATGGTGTGCCATTTAGGCGTTTTGAAATAAATATAAGAAGTTATATTTATTTTATAAAATTATTATCGAGTTGTTGGATGTTTAAAAATAAATATATACTATATTTATTTTTATAAACGAATACAAGTCGCTTGATGTTTGAAATAAATATAAAACAATATTTATTATGAAACGAAGGCGTGTTCGGCATTTGAAATAATATAGAAGTTATGTGGAGTTTATAAAGTTCACGAGTTGTCGTATGAAATAAGTATAATAACTATATTTATTTTAATAAAAGAATTCGTATTGTTTGGTACTTGAAATAAATATACAAACTATATTTATTTTTATAAAAAGGAAGTCGTCGAAATTAATTGTATGTGTATCTTGCTTTCTAAATGCCGTTTGAATAAAACGTGTTTTAGTTTTACTGATTTTCTCGAAAAACGGGCAGATTTTCCTCTGTTTTTGGACGACCCCGACAATGCAAGTTGTCGATATTTTATCAAAATTCAACAACATTCACGAATAATCAGTTTATATAAACAAAGTAATTAGTAAACCCAAGTAATTTTAGCCAATAATTTGTCAGTTTATTCGATTCGAGCTCGTTTTCGCGTATTTAAATAAAACTATAGAAATAATGATATAACTGTTGGATCGTCGTGTGACCCTAACGAGTCAATACGAAGAGTTCAACATCAAAAACAAAGGCGGAAACAATGTAATTGATGTAAAACAACTTGTTCCTTTCTAATTATCTTCTTATTGATTGATACTGAGCTTTTTACAATTCTGATAACAATTCGGCAGCACCTCGACTCAGAAACCGTGACCTAATTCCGTTTCAAATGAAACCACAGCACACCTATATATAGTGTTGCTAATTTCTCTTGAAGTTGCCATTGCCAATTTCAAACGAAATTAACTTGGTTAATTTCGCTTGAACTGGTCACTGACACTTTCAAGCGGAATTACCCACTTTCACACATAAAACCCTAATTTCTACCCTGTTGTGTGCTCGTTTATCTTATCTAGACATAAGACTCGATTGACGAAGTTAACAGACACTAGTGCACCAACAATAACGCGCCATAAAATCTTTACCAAAGCTCTCGTGTCGGTTTGTCGAGTAAGCTGACTGAGTCGACCTAGTCAACTGAGTTGGCCGACTGAGTTGACTCGCTGAGTTAACTGAGTTGACTCGGTTGACTGAGTTGACTCGGTTTGACCGAGCCGACCGAACCGAACCACGAACCGCAAGACCCCGATGTGTTGACTCGAACCCACATCTGACCGGGTTGACTGTTGTTGACTGATTTTAACATATGTTGACCGGGTTTGACCCAGGTTGACCCGAAACCCGCTGAAAAACTCGAACCACACTTAACCCGCACCATAGTGGCCTAAACCTGAAGCTGAAAAATGACACAAGTTCGACTCAAAACTCTTGAACTTTCAGCTGACCTGACCCGAGAAAAAACCATTACCTGAATATGAACATCACCTTCAACATCAGATCATCTCCCTCACCTATTGACACAACAACATCATCATCGGACTTCAACCGTCATCGCCCTCACCTGAATCACCAGCTACCGCCGCCGGACAGTCGGTAAACGAAGAAACAGCCGCCACTGATGTTGTCTGCCTCCCTACTGACGGCTTCGCCGTCATTCGCTGTCACCGTCTTCACTCCTTCGATCTCTCTCTCTCTCAGTTCCGATTGCTCTCTCTCTCCTGCATCATCTCTCTCTCTCTCTCTCTCTCTCTCTCTCTCTCTCTTCGTGTCACACCCTGACCACGTAGAACATACTAAACGTGGCGGAAACATCGGGGAGTGTTATAACAGAATTAATTGTCTCAAATCCATGGCAATTGAAGTTTTGTTTTATTGATTAAAAGTGTTACAATGTCTTAACAAACAAAGAAATACAACATAATTAACTAGTCTTGCATCTTTTATTGTCACTAAAGCCCAAGTCTGCCTATGTGTATCTTGATCATCTTATGCAACAGCTCCTGAAAAACACATGTGAAAATAGGTACGTCAGCATAAAAATGCCTGTGAGATACATAGGTTTTCTGAAAATAGGTTTCATGACTTATGTTTGAGAAAATGTTTAGTCATGAACCTTGTAATTTGCTTTGTTTTGTAAATCATTTGAAAAACGATAAGATCAGATGATATGTATAAATAAGAGAATAATGTATGGTTAAATGAATAACCATTATAAAATGAGTTTGTAAGTTAAGTTGCTTGTAAAACAATGTCTTGTGAAAAGTATGTTATTTGTATAAAATGTTATATGTCTCAAACTGAAATGATTCAAATAACGCTACGATATGTAATACCATACAAACACTTATATATAGGAAGTACCAGCGGCGTATCCACCATGCTTGTATCATATTACACACGCATCGTTACTTAATCACTTAATCAAACCAAACCACCAAAGTAATGTTTAACAATTGTAGAAATGTTTATGTATGGTCAAATACGGTTCACACGGTTCACAGATACAAACGGTTCACAGATACAAACGGTTCACAGATACAAACGGTTCACTGATACAAACGGTTCACAGATACAAACGGTTCACAGATACAAACGGTTCACAGATACAAACGGTTCACATAGTCAAATGATTACAACGGTTCAAAATGTAATATAATGTGTTCACATGCTGGATGAGCATATGCAACAGAATGCAATGTAAAACAATGTACTAAGTATGAACTAAATGGACATACATAGCATGAAATGTAATGTAATGAAATCATGTACTATAATGTACTAACGAACATAGCAGGTATATGATGTGAAAACATGGAAAGCATGAAAGTAACAAGTAGGCACATGTGTTTCACCCCAAAACAGTTTGGAAAACAGTAAAAGAGGGGTCTATGTACTCACTTGAGATTGCTTAGTAGTCCTTGAGTAACAACCAAACAATGCTAGAGATCACGGATATCAAACGGCACCTAATATAGGTAACTATGTTAATAAACCGGACCTAAATCGGAAGATCTGATAGAATGAGGGTTCGTAAACCAAACGAGTATAGAGACTCGTGTCATATGGTTAAACAAAGCCTACATACTAAATGAAACCTTAATCTAAGTGTTTTCGACCCATTACGACCCGTTTAGGTAGCTTATGCTACTTTAACGCGTCGTTCGCGTGAAACGCGTTCGAACCGTCTAACTAGTCCTATGACAAGTGTTATATGCCTAAACATGTTACATAATCAGTTATGTGACAAAAGTTTAGGTTACATATGCTTAATTACCAATTATACATGAAAAGGGTATTCTGGTAATTTACCTAAGGCATATAAACTACCTATCATACAACTACTCAAACGATGTGACCATAGGGTATAACCTCGGAAGGTTATTCCCTACCTACTATGGTCACCTAATGTGTTTGGTCGGATCCTAATGATCGACCAAATGGGTCGGGTTCGAGGTATAAGAGATTTATTAGATCGCTTACCCTACGACCCAAGACAACGTGGTAATCAGTAGGCATAGTCCCAAGGGACTATAGCCAACGTGATTACACTCACGTTGCGAAGTTCAAACGAACTTCGCATTGACCATAACTGGTCAATGTAGAAAGTCAAACAAAGTTTGACTTTCAGACTCGAAAGACTCGAAAAGCAATAAAATAAGGAAAAGAACGAAAGAATACTTACGAAGGGTCCCCGAATGCTAATCCCGATCCAAGAACTCAGGTATGAAACAATGGTTTCAACTTAGAGCTCTCAAATCAGAATTCTTGTAAGAAATGAGGTTGGGGTGGATGGGTCTTTATAGGAATACCCGAACCGTTAGGATCGTTTCATGGAAACCGTGCTCGAATCCTACCCGTACATGTGTCGGAATGTTATGGTGACTAAATTGGCCACTCACCATAGGGTATCAACATGTGGCAAGGGATTAAGGAGTGGAGAACAGCTGTTAACAGCTGTTAATACGTCGAATCTGGTCCCGAAAGTGAAAAACTGATGTTTCTGCATGTTTTCTGTCCAGAATAGGCAGTCGCGTAGCGCTACTGCCAAGGCATTAGGCAGTCGCGCTACGCTAGCACCCTCCTGTTTCAGAAATCTTTCAAAAGTGGCAGGAATGGTCCCTGCACGTGTTTAAGGCCTTTTTCGATGCGTTTGAACCCCGTTAACCTCATTTCAAGGCTCTAAAATGAAGTTAAAGTATAGGGAACTCAAAACATGCCCAAAAATATCTCGGATGTCGGTTCGTTTGGTCGTACGTTCGCGATGTCTGCTTAATTACGAAGGAATGCGCATAAGCGCGAAAAACGATCCAAATGACGCGACGAATGGATTTTTCTTATGGCGAACACTAAAATATAATATAGTCATGCTTACATAAATTTTTGGATGTCCGGATGTATTCAGAACGTAAGTTATGCGCGAAAATGCAAACTTGTGCACTTTTTGACACTTTTAGTCCCTGAATGACCCAAACGATACACATATTTTTACAAATCCCAAGTATGAAATACAATATTTCATTGGCTCGGTATTTGTTTGATGGTCACAGTGACCCAGGTTGTCACAGTCTCCCCTACTTTAGGAAATTTCGTCCCGAAATTTATTCATAGGAGTCCATTTGTGACTTTGTGTCAAAACAACCACCAGAGATATGTAAGGCATAATCCTGTCATTTCCTTAACGGACATTCTTCAGAACAAAAATGAACAGACGGAGTCATTTTCCTCAACGAGTATTCTTCAGAAGCGGAAATGAAGGAATAAACAAACGGGGATTCATTTCCTCAACAGGAAATCTTCAGAAAGGTAAAATGAACTTACGGAGTCATTTTCTACGGTTGCTTCCTCAGGAATGGAAATGAAAAGGATAGACAAACGGATATTCATTTCCTTAACGGAAAATCTTCAGAAACGAAAATGAACAAACGGAGTCATTTTCTACGGTTGCTTCCTCAGAAACGGAAATGAAAAGGATAGACAAACGGATATTCATTTCCTTAGAGGAAAATCTTCAGAAACGAAAATGAACAAACGGAGTCATTTTCTACGGTTGCTTCCTCAGAAACGGAAATGAAAAGGATAGACAAACGGATATTCATTTCCTTAGCGGAAAATCTTCAGAAACGAAAATGAACAAACGGAGTTATTTTCTACGGTTGCTTCCTCTGAAACGGAAATGAAAAGGATAGACAAATGGATATTCATTTCCTTAACGGAAAATCTTCAGAAACGAAAATGAACAAACGGAGTCATTTTCTACGGTTGCTTCCTCAGAAACGGAAATGAAAAGGATAGACAAACGGATATTCATTTCCTTAGCGGAAAATCTTCAGAAACGAAAATGAACAAACGGAGTCATTTTCTACGGGTGTTTCCTCAGAAACGGAAATGAATGGAGTTAACTTCTAGACACATGACAAAGCTCACTGTGGTTTCTGTGCACTAAATTCCATAATTATGTATGCATCCATAATTACGTAATTCCTTGCATAGTCCGCACAGTTTGTCTTGTAATGTTCATAAGCACATAATCACATAGTTGTTTAACTTGGTTATTAATTTGTTATCGATTGAGAACGGATATGGAAACCAGTCGATGAACTTCAATGTCCTCTGGGATCTATCTGAATAGATAGGAAGATCTACAAAAATTCGATTTTGTTTACAAAGAAACGTAATGGTCGAATTAAGGAACACAACAATTTTAGGATTCACGGAAATACCCTTAGGTACCCTATTAAGGATTTATAGTGGTACTTTGGGTATTCGTCCAGTGTTGTAACTTGCGCCTTGTACTTCGTTTTCCTTAGAATAAACGGGTACTTAGGAATTTCGTGGAAACGCAAGAGATCATACAATGGAAGAAATTTGGGGGTAGTCTGTTCTTCAAGGAATGCGGTTCCTTGATTATCGGTATTGCAGGGGATATGTTGTTTATGCATACAACCTCATAAATACATTGCAATGTAAATAAAAGATTTATTTATAAACAATGATAACAACTGTTTCATGGACCATTACAACAAAAGTAAATAATACATAAGACGTGATTATTTCTAAACGATGTTGTCTTATGGTTGGTCAAATGCTCATCCTCGTGCCGGATTTGCATTAGCAAGCTTTGGGCAATTTCTTTGGAAATGACCCATCTCGCCACAGTTGAAACAAGAACCTGGTAGAAAACGACCGTGAGCGGGGTTGTGGCCAGCTTGGTTTGGTGCAGCTGCAGCTGGGCAGACTCTTGCTGTATGGCCTATAAGTCCGCAAGTTTGGCATTTGCGGCACTTCACAGCAGCATGATGATGTAGGCCACATTGGTTGCACAAGGGTGCAGTTCCGTTGTAGGGTTTCCTCGCAGGGGGTTGAGCTGTTTGGTTGGGGACGGCTTGATCATTGTGAGTAACCATGGTGAAGTTCTGAGAAGCCTTTCGCTTCTTTGACTTTTTAGGGGATCCAGTCTGTTCATCCATGGTCTTTGATTCCTCGATTGTGTTCGATTCCTCGACCGGTTTCTTGTCACCTTTTCAGAAAAGTTTACCTTTCCTAATCTTTGATTCAGTCAAGGTTGCAGATAGCTCAATGGCCTGTCTAACTGTAGTAGGGTTGCTGCCAGTCACAATGTCTTGTATTGAGTCAGGGAGGCCATCAACGTACTTTTCTATTGCCTTATCCAAAGGCGTGACCATGTTTGGGCACAACAGACTCAACTCCTCATAACGGTCCGTGTAGGCTCGATGCTCACCGATGTCTTGCTCAAGATTGTCGAATTCCCTTTCCAAGGCCCTGATCTCGTGACGAGGACAAAATTCCTTCATCATAAGGGCCCTAAGTTCAGCCCATGTCTGTGCTAGAGCAACCTCAGCACCACGGTCTCTCATAACTCCGTTCCACCACGTAAGGGCTCTCTTCTGGAACACACTCGAAGCAAACTCGACCTTGCGATTGTCAGGACACTGCACGTGGCGGAAAGTATTCTCAATGCTCTCGAACCATTAAAGAAGCCCAGTCGCTCCCTCAGAACCACTAAACTTGAGTGGCTTTGCCGAGTTAAAACTCTTGAAATTGCATGGACCATTGTTGTTGTTGTTGGCTTGATTCCATTCAGCAAAGAGGTTTGGGAATTGAGCAGCCATTTGCTGCGCAATGATTTCTGCCAATTCGGCAGTCGCTATCTGGCTTTCGCGTCGAGGAGGCATTCTAAAAGAGGAAACATGAAAGGAAACGAGTGAGAGAATTAGACGAAAAGAATGAGATGAAACAAATCTGAAGAAAGCAAGGATAGTGGTCATTTGTTTGTTACTACAAAGCAACAAACGACACACAGTGACCAATCAAAGTAAATAGGTCAAAAATAATGTATCGCGAAGACATGCTCGCCTATAAGTGAACACTCATCCCAAGAATTCCCAGGTAAGCACAACTGGTCTCGCGTCTGATGAGATGTATACGAAGTGCTTGCCTAGACAGAAAACCCAGAATACAGGCATTCACCCTTCCAGTTTGCACGTGTTCACATTATTTAAAACCCAAAACCTTGACGAGATTTTGAAAATTCAAAGGGGTTCAAAACCATATAACAGAGGGTTCAAAACCTTGTAATCAATCATCCTAGAACAGATGATTAGTTTTCAAAGCGGTTTTGAAATTTATGTTCTTGTTGTGGTAGTCGCCTAAGGATAGGTGACGGTATTGTTTTATGAACTAACGCAAGTAAACTCGCGTTAGGGTCCTAGAAAGGTTATAGACTAGGTCAAAGCATTACTAATAACCTAATTCCCTATAACCATTGGCTCTGATACCATCTTTTCTGTCACACCCCGACCACGTAGAACATACTAAACGTGGCGGAAACATCGGGGAGTGTTGTAACAGAATTAATTGTCTCAAATCCATGGCAATTGAAGTTTTTTTTTATTGATTAAAAGTGTTACAATGTCTTAACAAACAAAGAAATACAACATAATTAACTAGTCTTGCATCTTTTATTGTCACTAAAGCCCAAGTCTGCCTATGTGTATCTTGATCATCTTATGCAACAACTCCTGAAAAACACATGTGAAAATAGGTACGTCAGCATAAAAATGCCTGTGAGATACATAGGTTTTGTGAAAATAGGTTTCATGACTTATGTTTGAGAAAATGTTTAGTCATGAACCTTGTAATTTGCTTTGTTTTGTAAATCATTTGAAAAACGATAAGATCAGATGATATGTATAAATAAGAGAATAATGTATGGTTAAATGAATAACCATTATAAAATGAGTTTGTAAGTTAAGTTGCTTGTAAAACAATGTCTTGTGAAAAGTATGTTATTTGTATAAAATGTTATATGTCTCAAACTGAAATGATTCAAATAACGCTACGATATGTAATACCATACAAACACTTATATATAGGAAGTACCAGCGGCGTATCTACCATGCTTGTATCATATTACACACGCATCGTTACTTAATCACTTAATCAAACCAAACCACCAAAGTAATGTTTAACAATTGTAGAAATGTTTATGTATGGTCAAATACGGTTCACACGGTTCACAGATACAAACGGTTCACAGATACAAACGGTTCACAGATACAAACGGTTCACTGATACAAACGGTTCACAGATACAAACGGTTCACAGATACAAACGGTTCACAGATACAAACGGTTCACATAGTCAAATGATTACAACGGTTCAAAATGTAATATAATGTGTTCACATGCTGGATGAGCATATGCAACAGAATGCAATGTAAAACAATGTACTAAGTATGAACTAAATGGACATACATAGCATGAAATGTAATGTAATTAAATCATGTACTATAATGTACTAACGAACATAGCAGGTATATGATGTGAAAACATGGAAAGCATGAAAGTAACAAGTAGGCACATGTGTTTCACCCCAAAACAGTTTGGAAAACAGTAAAAGAGGGGTCTATGTACTCACTTGAGATTGCTTAGTAGTCCTTGAGTAACAACCAAACAATGCTAGAGATCACGGATATCAAACGGCACCTAATATAGGTAACTATGTTAATAAACCGGACCTAAATCGGAAGATCTGATAGAATGAGGGTTCGTAAACCAAACGAGTATAGAGACTCGTGTCATATGGTTAAACAAAGCCTACATACTAAATGAAACCTTAATCTAAGTGTTTTCGACCCATTACGACCCGTTTAGGTAGCTTATGCTACTTTAACGCGTCGTTCGCGTGAAACGCGTTCGAACCGTCTAACTAGTCCTATGACAAGTGTTATATGCCTAAACATGTTACATAATCAGTTATGTGACAAAAGTTTAGGTTACATATGCTTAATTACCAATTATACATGAAAAGGGTATTCTGGTAATTTACCTAAGGCATATAAACTACCTATCATACAACTACTCAAACGATGTGACCATAGGGTATAACCTCGGAAGGTTATTCCCTACCTACTATGGTCACCTAATGTGTTTGGTCGGATCCTAATGATCGACCAAATGGGTCGGGTTCGAGGTATAAGCGATTTATTAGATCGCTTACCCTACGACCCTAGACAACGTGGTAATCAGTAGGCATAGTCCCAAGGGACTATAACCAACGTGATTACACTCACGTTGCGAAGTTCAAACGAACTTCGCATTGACCATAACTGGTCAATGTAGAAAGTCAAACAAAGTTTGACTTTCAGACTCGAAAGACTCAAAAAGCAATAAAATAATGAAAAGAACGAAAGAATACTTACGAAGGGTCCCCGAATGCTAATCCCGATCCAAGAACTCAGGTATGAAACAATGGTTTCAACTTAGAGCTCTCAAATCAGAATTCTTGTAAGAAATGAGGTTGGGGTGGATGGGTATTTATAGGAATACCCGAACCGTTAGGATCGTTTCATGGAAACCGTGCTCGAATCCTACCCGTACATGTGTCGGAATGTTATGGTGACTAAATTGGCCACTCACCATAGGGTATCAACATGTGGCAAGGGATTAAGGAGTGGAGAACAGCTGTTAACAGCTGTTAATACGTCGAATCTGGTCCCGAAAGTGAAAAACTGATGTTTCTGCATGTTTTCTGTCCAGAATAGGCAGTCGCGTAGCGCTACTGCCAAGGCATTAGGCAGTCGCGCTACGCTAGCACCCTCCTGTTTCAGAAATCTTTCAAAAGTGGCAGGAATGGTCCCTGCACGTGTTTAAGGCCTTTTTCGATGCGTTTGAACCCCGTTAACCTCATTTCAAGGCTCTAAAATGAAGTTAAAGTATAGGGAACTCAAAACATGCCCAAAAATATCTCGGATGTCGGTTCGTTTGGTCGTACGTTCGCGATGTCTGCTTAATTACGAAGGAATGCGCATAAGCGCGAAAAACGATCCAAATGACGCGACGAATGGATTTTTCTTATGGCGAACACTAAAATATAATATAGTCATGCTTACATAAATTTTTGGATGTCCGGATGTATTCAGAACGTAAGTTATGCGCGAAAATGCAAACTTGTGCACTTTTTGACACTTTTAGTCCCTGAATGACCCAAAAGTTTATTTTAGCACACCGAACCCCTCAAAGCTTATTTCTAAGTTATGTAAAGGTTATTTAAGGTATGTTAAGTATATGTCACTATTCCGGAGTGTTTGTTGCATTAAACTGGTTATATTTACGCATCAGTGCGCGTATAACCTTCCAGAAAGCGATATAGAGTTTGAAATCGAACAAGAATTGATATGTGCAAACGATACACATATTTTTACAAATCCCAAGTATGAAATACAATATTTCATTGGCTCGGTATTTGTTTGATGGTCACAGTGACCCAGGTTGTCACACTTCGTCTCTCTCATCTTGTCGCCGCGCCGCCACTGGACGGTGGTGGTGGCCGGCCGCTCAGTCAAACGAAGGGGGGAGAGGGGATGGTGGAGTGATGTGCGATTCTTGTTTGAGAGGATGTACTACAGGTGTTTAGGTGGGAATCGAAAGGGGGAAAAGCCATAAAGGCTCCTGTGTTCTGTCTGTATGTTATCGAGAGAGTGAGAGAGGGAGGGAATAGAGAGGATAATATGCTGTGTTTTGAGAGTTAGAAAATGAGTTTTCTTTTGTGGGTGTGCAGTAGATTTCGAGAGGGGGAGTAAGAGGACCTGATGCTTGTTTGTGTGAGTGTAGAAAGAAATGAGGGGGTATGGATGTTGAGATCTTGTAGAGATCTTGTGTGTTCCACTTTTGAGACAAATATCTTTTGTAGAGATTTTGTATAGAATTTGATAAGATTTTTGTAGATCTTGTATAGATCTTATAGGGGATCTTGTTGAGATTTTGAAAAGATCTTCAAGGAAAAGATTTTCAGGGAAAATCTTATAGAAGAGACCTTGTATAGATCTTCAAGCAAACCAAAATATACAGTTTGGTTGTGTGTATGTATGTTTGTCTAATGTTTCCCAAATGAGGGATAGGGTACACTAAGATATATCTATATATATATATATATATATATACACATTAGAGTTTTAGTTAGTGGGCTTTGGGCTTGGGCCCAAGGCCCACAAACCCAATCCCCGAGTTTAAGTGACCCGTAATTTCTACGAGACCCGATATCGTGACCCAAGTTCCATAAGTGTCGAAGAATAAAATTTTAAAATTAAAAAGCGTATAATAGTGGCGTTTGTCGTGTGACGCGTTCGTTGTTCATTACGGTAATAATCGCGAAAAGTTACATCATTGCCGTCTTTAATCCGGTTTCGACTGTTGTTATTAAAATTTTGTTACGGAGCTAAATATAGCGTAAAATGTAAGTTCTGATGGTGACAGGCGTCTCCCTCGCTTTCGTTTCGTTGCCGATGCGTTTCCTACCATCGCGTTTTTAGTTCACGTTTGCATTTGTGTCATACGGAAACGCAATAGATTCACAAAATTAATTTCATAAGCATAAAATTTTTGTGTAACATTCATACTTGTCGGCGTTGTCAGTATTTTGTACGGTATCAGTTCGTTGTCGTTTGATGTTCCGCAGATTCCACGTGAATCTTCATACGCGTACTATAAGGTCGGATAAACGTTCCTAGGCACTCCAAAGGCCTAATTAAGTTAATTTGTGTTGTAAACACTATTTATTATCGTATTAATCACCTGTTAATCACGTAATTAAGAGCCGTAAATCACCGGTTGTCACACAAATCAAGTTGGTTATAATTTATAAAATCTCATAGCCATGATTCTTAACCCAAAACATTTATTTAATTAAATCAAATTGTAAAACATCTCGTAAAAACTCGTTAATAAAACTCGTATGGTTTATATTATTTAGAAAACATCGTTATGTGACATCGTTTCAAAATCGTTTACCCAAGTGAACTAAATAATGCCACGGCATGTAATATGATGAAAACACTTATATATAAGAAGTACCAGCTGTGACAACCCTAAAAATTACAGGTATCCATACAATTAATTTACATTTAATTTGTGCTTAATGACTGTGCTGATTACAACTGTTGAGTTAACTGCTTACTGATTTATGTTACATACACACACATGCATCACCTTCATACTGTCACTCCATTTATTATATACAAACTTTAGTGACAAACTTGATGCACAAAGCACAGTTAGCACACTGAGCGGATAACCCAGAAAACATGCTGACAATGCCAGCACCTAAACAGACAATGTTTTTGAGGCCAGTATGAGCCAGGGATAGAGTACTACACTGGTAGGGAGTGTAGGGAGGTGAGGATCATTAAACTGCATCACTAGGTGATAGTTATAGTGACCGGAAGTGCCTAAAACATACTTAAAGTGCAGAATTCTGCACTAAAACACCAAAATTCAGCTTTTAACAAAGCTAGTAAAGTGTAAAAACCTGTCAAAATAGTCCTAGACACTTTCCAAAGTGTTGGTAATTTATTGTGTCACTAAAAACATAATAAAAGACATTTTAAATACTTATTTAACACTTTAACGGATCGACATCCAACCGAACAACCGGACTTTACCCGGAACACAAAAATATTGCCAAATACATTGTTTTTACTTTTCCGAGCTAGTTAGGGTCCCCGAACACCCTAACACCCTTTAAATTGATAAACACATAAATATCCTAACTAAGTACCATTGGATTTCAACTAAATGTGTAACCATACCATTACACCCCAACCCTTACCCCCCCCCCTAATTGACGGTCACTTTAGGGTGACCCACCCTTGCACTTTCCTTGATTATTTTAATCCTCTATGTTGAATATCTAGGTGACATATTACATGGAGGTTAAAACACTAATTTGGATTATAAATTTACATGTAAGTTAATCATTCTCATTTCACCAACACAACATCAACTAGCTCTTTCTCTCCCTCCTACACCACCTCACGGCCGCCACCCTCCCACCACACCACCACCACTTTCAACCATTGTTCAAGTATTTCTCATACACTCAAAGGTGCAAGGAGCTCTACAAACAAGCCCGGTGCTTTCGGAAGTTCAAGAACCGCTCTAGATTTCTTTTATCCACCACATTTACATCTTGTTTCTTCCCTAGCCTTGCGCTAGTAGTAAGTGCTTCTAATCATCTTCTTGATCTTGTTTATGGTGGTTAATAGTTGATTTAATGGTTAAAAATTTAGAAACATTGGAGAACATACATTAAAGTCTTGAACATAAGATGAATAAGGTGGATAAAGAGAAGATATGTGTGTAAATCATGTAAATCTTGTATAGTTGTTATTATTTGATGTTGTTGTTAATAAAAACAAGATGGATCATCATCTAGACATACTAGTCCATGTTTGAGAGCATGAACTAGTATGATGTAAAAGTTAGAAAATTGAAGGATGATGGATCCATCCATTCATAAGTCTAGAAACTTGAATAAACATAATTTTTCTTGTAAAATGAAGTTGTAAACTTGTGGATCTACAAATCTACAAGTGGTTTTTCGGAAGAACCAAGCGAAGGATACTAGCTTTATTAAAACCCGGATATTTTATGAACTAGAAGCATATTTGGTAAATAAACAAGTGTGTAAACACTTGTGTAACAAGAAATTTAACCAGAAAGCATTTTTGTAAATTATGACAAGAAGTTGTGAAACTTCAAGTTCTTTAAAAACAAAGTTTAAAAGGAACTAATCATGTTTTTAAAGTTAACAAGACCTACTAAATGTGTTGGTGATTTACTACATATTTTTACAAAACTTTCAAGTTCATGAGTTTATGATCTAGTCTTACTTTGTCAAGATTAGTGAGTAAATATCGTATGTTGTTGGTTGGTAAATTGTTTGAATGATTTCTCAAAAGAAAATGATACGCTTGTAAGCGTGGACACCTCCATTTACAGAGGAAACTCTGGCGAAATTTTTCTAGAAATATAACACTTAGAAATATTTTTCTAACAAATGTTTACAAATATATTGTTAACTTGGTTTTCAAAAATAAACTTCGCCATGATTTTTATTTCAAAAATTACCAAGTATTAGAGGTGGATTTTCGTAAATAAAACTTGATAAATGTATATTTAGAATATATATTTTGTAGTAAGACACTTGTGTGATTATGTGGTTATGTTATGAACTAGATATATTATTTTTAGGGTAAAAATAATATATAACTTGAAAATACTGTGAAATTACGACTCCAAAATAATACCAACGCTCTCACAAATAAATATTTAAGTTACACCGATATTGTTATTACAACGTGAACCTTAAAATGTAACTTATGTATTTTCGGAAAATACACTCATATGTATATTTTAATAGGTATTATTTTGTAAATTGTATGAGATAAAATATAATATTTTTGGGAAAAATATATATATTTTGGAATTAAAATAATTTAGACAAGTGATTAAAAATATATTTTCTGAGTGGGACTTAAAATATATTTTCGGAATTATAAAACATACATGTATTAAAAACCCCCACCCTTGGGAAGGAAATACGAAGTTAAAATGCTTGAGAAGTATTAATACAGAAACACTGCATGAACAATTATTCCAAAACTAAATACCATTATCATAACTTGGAATAATACCAGAATCGTAACTCAAAAACATACATACTAAGACAAGGCATGACCCGTTCGTCTAATAGACATTAGACCATTGTAGGTAGTCGTGTTTGCCGCAGAGATTTGGGTTACGAGTACGAAGACATAATACAGTGAGTTCATGCCCCCCCTTTTCTCTTAACTGTTTTCAGTTTTTATACTTCGGGGGTGAAATACATGCGGCAATTATTACAGACTTTTATACATGGTATGGTTAGCTTAAGGAGGGTTTACTACTTAGATCATGTGAGTGGGTAGGCTGGAACTTGAGCCCATTAATCCTCGTTGTAGGACCGAGGGACATTAGTGGTAGATCTATTTGGGTGTAGCGAGCCCCACTCCTGAGCCCGCTGAGTGGACCAGGCAGTGACTAAGTGCCCGACGCACAAATCCGCTAGGTTTGAGTCTTCCTGCATCACTTCACACATATCATTGGCTTTGCAACCCAATGGTGATCTCTTTTTCCTTAATTGCTACATACCAGGGACTTACTTACATACTTACAACCTTTTCAAAGATTTATACATACTCACTTACACATGAACTCGCTCAACTTTATGTTGATTTTTCAAACTACATGTATTTCAGGGATTTTGTAATTTGGATCTGGCGTGCGTTGGAGTTTTTTTAGCTGCGTTGTGAATAAAGATGTCATCCAAGTCATTAGGGCTTAGGAGACGTATCTTAATCCTGGACGAGATACGTGGTCCTAAACTCGGGTTTGTTTTAAAATCTTTTGTTGAGTCTTTTGAACTCCTTAAAACATGCTATAGTTTGTAACTTGAATTTGGTAACGACATTTCAAACAATTATGTTGTATTACTTTAAACTTAAATTAATGGATGTACATCTACTGGTTTTATCATATAGTGTTGTTATGATCGTATGCAATGGTATTAAGAAGTTACACCAATAATCACGCTTCCGCAAAAGTCAGGGTGTGACAGCTTGGTATCAGAGCGAACAAAGATTCTTTCTTGTGACAACCCTCATAATTCCATGTATTCCGTACAATTTATTAATAATAATTAATGTGCTTGACAACTGTGTGGAATTACGTAACTGCTTTCTAATATCTGTGTTATATTTACATGCGCCTGTTAACACACTAGTAATGTACAGAAAAGTCATTAAATAGTCCGTTATGATTTCCTAAGTGTTAGAAATTAAAAACGTTACAAAAATATATACATAGGACACGTTACGAATTAATTAAGCAGTTTAACGAAACAGTATCGAACCGAACAACCGGATTTTACCCGGGACATAAAAATATTGTCATTGACATTGTTTTTCTTTTTCTAAGCCAGTTAGGGTTCCTGAATACCCTAACACTCATTACAAAACACCACACACTAGTAAAAGGTTTAACCTTCTAATTAACAAACTAAACCATAACTAACTAGTTGAAAATCAACCATGAACCCCCACCTCTAACCGAGTTCGGCTCCCCATAGGGGGCATCCTCTTACAAAGTTGATTATTTTAATCCCATGCTTAATATCTTCCTAGCACATGAACCATTGGTTAAGTGTCACACCCCGACCACGTGGAACATACAAAACGTGGCGGAAATATCGGGGAGTGTTGTAACAGAATTAATCGTTTCAAATCCATGGCAATTGAAGTTTCGTTTTATTGATTAAAAGTGTTACAATGTCTAATCAAACAAGGAAATACAACAAAATTTAACTAGTCTTGCATCTTTTATTGTCACTAAAGCCCAAGTCTGCCTATATGTATCTTGATCATCTTATGCAACAGTTCCTGAAAAACACATGTGAAAATAGGTACGTCAGCATAAAAATGCCTGTGAGATACATAGGTTTTGTGAAAATAGGTTCCATGACTTATGTTTGAGAAAATGTTTAGTCATGAACCTTGTAATTTGCTTTGTTTTGTAAATCATTTGAAAAACAATGAGTTCAGATGATATGTATACAATAAATGAATAATGTATGGTTAAATGAATAACCATAGTAAAATGGATTTGTATAAGATAGGTTGTTTGTAAAACAATGTCTTGTGAAAAGTATGTTATTTGTATAAAATGTCATATGTATCAAACTGAAATGATTCAAATAACGCTACGATATGTAATACCATACAAACACTTATATATAGGAAGTACCAGCGGCGTATCCACCATGCTTGTATCATATTACACACGCATCGTTACTTAATCACTTAATCAAACCAAACCAAACAATGTAAAATGTTCATGTCAAGATGTAAATTATGTCAAAATGTCTATGTCAAATATCCATGTTAAATGTCTATGTCAAATATGTCATGTATGGCAAGTGAAAGGTCTCAACTAAACCATATGCACAAAACAAAGTATTGAAGTAAAACTTGGTTTAAATCAAAGTTATGTTTTATGTAGTAAATGCATGATCAATGTAAATCATGTAATATGCGTCCAAAATGTAAGTATATGATGAATAAGAAATGTACTAAGTATGCTACAACAAACATACATAGCATGTGAACTGAAATATCTGTACTAAGTATGCAACAACATACATACGTAGCATGCGACCTGTACTAAGTATGCAACAATAGACATACGTAGCATGTGATGTAATGTAAAACAATGTACTAAGTAATGCACACAATGGCACACCTAGTATGAAATGTAATGAAATCATGTACTATAATGTACTAATGAACATAGGAAGTATATGATTTGAAAACAGGAAAGCATGAAAGTAACAAGTAGGCACATGTGTTCCACCCCAAAACAGTTTGGAAAACAGTAAAAGAGGGGTCTATGTACTCACTTGAGATTGCTCAGAAGTCCTACGATAACCACCAAGCAATGCTAGAGATCACGGAAATCAAACGGCACCTAAATAGGTAACTACGTTAATTAACCGGACCTAAATCGGAAGATTGGGTAGCATTAGGGTTTGTAAACCAAATGAGTGTAGAAACTCATATGATATGGTTTAACAAATCCTACATACTAAATGAAACTTAACCTAAGTGATATCGACCCATTACGACCCGTTTAGGTAGCTTATGCTACTTTAACGCGTCGTGCGCGTGAAACGCGTTCGGACCGCCTAACTAGTCCTATGACAAGTGTTATATGCCTAAACATGTTACATAATCAGTTATGTGGCAAAAGTTTAGGTTACATATGCTAAATTACCAATTTTGCATGAAAAGGGTATTCTGGTAATTTACCTAAGGCATATAAACTACCTATCATACAACTACTTAAACGATGTGACCATAGGGTATAACCTCGGAAGGTTATTCCCTACCTACTATGGTCACCTAAAGTATTTGGTCGGATCCTAATGATCGACCAAATGGGTCGAGTTCGAAGGTATAGGCGATTTATTAGATCGCCTACCCTACGACTCTAGACAACGTGGTAATCAGTGGGCATAGTCCCAAGGGACTATGACCAACGTGATTACACTCACGTTGCGAAGTTCAAACGAACTTCGCATTGACCATTACTGGTCAACGCTGAAAGTCAAACAAAGTTTGACTTTCTGACTCGAAAAGCAGTAAAATAAGGAAAAGAACGAAAGAATACTAACCCAGGGTCCAAGAATGGAAGGTTTGAACCCGAACACTCTCAGGTATGAAGTGTTAAACACGACAACTTAGAGAGCAAGTTCAGATTCAAAGGTGTGGGTTTTTTGGGTGTGATGTTGGTGGGTATTTATAGATAAAGTAGAGCCGCTAGGATCGTTTCTTGAATATCGTGCCACGATCCGAGCCGTACACTTGTCACAAAGGTTATGGAGCCACATATGCTTCTTATCTTAGTGATTAAGCAAGTTGCAAACATGTGGTTGTGGTTAATCAGCTGAAAACAGGCTGTTTGGTACTCTGCATCTGGTCTGCAGACCCCTAGCGCACCGCTACGCTTAAAGTGTAGCGCACCGCTAGGCACTATTTCGGCAGAATTACACTTTTGGTCCCTGAACTGTATTTAGGCCATTTTCGACACGTTTAAGGCCCGTTAACCCCATTTCAAAGCTCTAAAATGAAGTTAAAATATAGGGAACTTAAAATGTGCTCAAAAATATCTCGGATGTCGGTTCGTTTGGCCGTACGAACGCGATGTTCGCTTAATTACGACGGAATGCGCATAAGCGCGAAAAACGAACCAAATGACGAAACGAATGGATTTTTCTTAAGGCGAACCATAAAATATAATGTAGTCATGCTTACATAAATTTTTGGATGTCCGGATGTATTCAGAACGTAAGTTATGCGCGAAAATGCAAACTTGTGCACTTTTTGACGCTTTTAGTCCCTGAATGACACAAAAGTTTATTTTAGCATACCGAACACCTCAAAGCCTATTTCTAAGCTATGTAAAGGATATTTATGGTATGTTTAACTTATGGTCATGTTCCGGAAGGTCTGTTACAGTTCAAATTGGCATACTTTCGCAGTTTGTCAACTTTAGTCCCTGTAAGCGATTAAACTTTGATTTCACCACACCAAACCTTTCAAAACTTATATCTAAGTTATGTAAAGGTTATTTAAGGTATGTTAAGCCTATTTCACTATTCCGGAGTGTTCGTTGGATTAAACTGGTTATATCTACTCATCAGAGCGCGTATAACCCTCCAGAAAGCGATTTAAAGCTTGAAATCGAACAGGAATTGATATGTGTAAACGATACACATATTTTTTACAAATCCCAAGTATGAAATACTATATTTCATTGGTTTGGCATTTGTCTGATGGTTGGAGTGACACGGGTGTTACAGTCTCCCCTACTTTAGGAAATTTCGTCCCGAAATTTAATTTTAGGAGAAACTTGTGGAGACGACGGTGATGTTTTCGCTTTGAATGAACCCCTTGAACCCTAAGTAGGACTCTGGGCTATGTTAGGATTCTTAGCGAAAATGTCAACCATCAAAGTGAAGTCATTGTAGTAACAAAACATGGAGTTTTGAACTATAGACAGGAGAACAGTTCCCGTGAAGAATTATCATAGGAAACTTGTGTGCGCTTGAAATCAGAATTGGGTAGTGTGAGAATAAATGACATTGGTCAAAGTCCAAGACTTCTCCCGTATCATTACTCTTGTCACTGTTGGTCTTAACACATGACAAAACTTCCTGTGGTTCCTATGCACTGAACTCCATAATTATGTAGGCCTCCATAATTACGTAGTTCCTTGCACAGTCCGCACAGTTTATTTCATAATGCGTATGGGGAAAAATTAAACGAATAATCTCTTGAACTAGACCTCACGAGGGTCTATCTAACTACATAAACACATGATACATTTAACTAGATTGTCGAACCAATCTATTTAACTTAACTACTCAAGAGAATTATTTAACTACTACATCGACGTAGGATGTATTTAACTACTACACCGACGTAGGATGTATTTAACTACTACACC
The DNA here is from genome assembly GCA_030545235.1 of Helianthus tuberosus. Taxonomy (NCBI): domain Eukaryota; kingdom Viridiplantae; phylum Streptophyta; class Magnoliopsida; order Asterales; family Asteraceae; genus Helianthus; species Helianthus tuberosus. The sequence continues at coordinate 376,289 of JARYGA010057272.1, forward strand.
GACGTAGGATGTATTTAACTACTACACCGACGTAGGATGTATTTAAGTAGATTGTCGAACCAATCTATTTAACTTAGATCGACGTAGGATCTCTTTAACTACTACACCGACGTAGGATGTATTTAACTAGATTGTCGAACCAATCTATTTAACTTAGATCGACGTAGGATCTCTTTAACTACTACACCGACGTAGGATGTATTTAACTAGATTGTCGAACCAATCTATTTAACTTAGATCGACGTAGGATCTCTTTAACTACTACACCGACGTAGGATGTATTTAACTTTAGATCGACGGAGGATCTATTTAACTTTAGATCGACGTAGGATCTCTTTAACTTAACTATCTAAGAGAAACATTTAACTACACCGACGTAGGATGTATTTAACTTTAGATCGACGGAGGATCTATTTAACTTTAGATCGACGTAGGATCTCTTTAACTTTTCAACACATGTTTCCCTTAAACTTTGGAATAGCACTTTATAATCCAAGGGACTTAACTACAACGTGGAAGTCCATTAAGGATTTAAGATAGTACCTTTTTGAATATCCTACTACGAATCCTTCATATGGAGATAAGAAAGATCCTATGAGGATTTGGATAACAAAACTTGGATTACACCAAAAACATAAAAGGAAACACATAAGCACATAATCACATAGTTGTTTAACTTGTTTATTAATTTGTTATCTTAGGACGCGGATACATAAAGCACACCAGGAATCCAATTCGTGGATTTCATTTGGCACTTTAATCATTTCAAGAATCTATCTATGAAGATAGAATAATCTTAATAGGAATTCGGCTTTGTCCTTATTGAATTGTGATGTACGTATTGAATCATACAAGGAATTCAATTAAGGATTCCGATGAATGATACCCATCCACAAGGATCTAATTATGAGGATAGAAAGATCCTACATGGATTTTGGAATTTGTGTAACGAGAGGTGTTTCGACACCTTGCACTAGGCGTGCTTAAGTCGATACACAAAATAGAAAGTTCATGAGGTTGAGGCGCCAGATATGTCAAGCGACATATGAAGCAGAGTTTGAAGGTTTGAACAACAGCAGGATTTGTAACAGCTTTGCTTTGGATTGCAAAGCGGCATATGTTAACCAAATGTCTCCATCGTCCACCGTGGGTACATTTGTAACAGAGTATTTGATTTGAATGATGACGGTTGCATTGATTTCTCCAAGGAGTAGTTCCCTTATACAGCTTCATCCCTGAGACGAGTCACGGTGATAGCTAAATCAACGGTCTTCTGGAGTACGACGCCTATTTGTTGGACAATTGTAGCACCTGGTCCGGACACTCGAGTCTTGTTGCGATGAAGAGACACCATGAAGAACATAGGAGATATGGGAGGGAACAAGGGAAATGAAAACAGAATAACAATGCATAAAATTGCGATCATTTGTTTGTTACTTAAGGTAAACAAATGAGACATTGACTAATCAAAGTAAGCGGGTCAATATAATGTATCGCGAAGACATGCTCGCCTATAAGTGAACACTCATCCCAAGAATTCCCAGGTAAGCACAACTGGTCTCGCGTCTGATGAGATGTATACGAAGTGCTTGCCTAGACAGAAAACCCAGAATACAGGCATTCACCCTTCCAGTTTGCACGTGTTCACATTATTAGAAACCCAAAACCTTGACGAGATTTTTAAAAATTCAAAGGGGTTCAAAACCATATAATAGAGAGTTCAAAACCTTACAATAAAGGGTTCAAAACCTTGTAATAAATCATCCTAGAACAGATGATTAGTTTTCAAAGCGGTTTTGAAATTTATGTTCTTGTGGTGGTTGTCGCCTAAGGATAGGTGACAGTATTGTTTTATGACTAAACGCAAGTAAACTCGCGTTAGGGTCCTAGAAAGTTATAGACTAGGTCAAAGCATTACTAATAACCTAATTCCCTATAACCATTGGCTCTGATACCATCTTTTCTGTCACACCCCGACCACGTGGAACATACAAAACGTGGCGGAAATATCGGGGAGTGTTGTAACAGAATTAATCGTTTCAAATCCATGGCAATTGAAGTTTCGTTTTATTGATTAAAAGTGTTACAATGTCTAATCAAACAAGGAAATACAACAAAATTTAACTAGTCTTGCATCTTTTATTGTCACTAAAGCCCAAGTCTGCCTATATGTATCTTGATCATCTTATGCAACAGTTCCTGAAAAACACATGTGAAAATAGGTACGTCAGCATAAAAATGCCTGTGAGATACATAGGTTTTGTGAAAATAGGTTCCATGACTTATGTTTGAGAAAATGTTTAGTCATGAACCTTGTAATTTGCTTTGTTTTGTAAATCATTTGAAAAACAATGAGTTCAGATGATATGTATACAATAAATGAATAATGTATGGTTAAATGAATAACCATAGTAAAATGGATTTGTATAAGATAGGTTGTTTGTAAAACAATGTCTTGTGAAAAGTATGTTATTTGTATAAAATGTCATATGTATCAAACTGAAATGATTCAAATAACGCTACGATATGTAATACCATACAAACACTTATATATAGGAAGTACCAGCGGCGTATCCACCATGCTTGTATCATATTACACACGCATCGTTACTTAATCACTTAATCAAACCAAACCAAACAATGTAAAATGTTCATGTCAAGATGTAAATTATGTCAAAATGTCTATGTCAAATATCCATGTTAAATGTCTATGTCAAATATGTCATGTATGGCAAGTGAAAGGTCTCAACTAAACCATATGCACAAAACAAAGTATTGAAGTAAAACTTGGTTTAAATCAAAGTTATGTTTTATGTAGTAAATGCATGATCAATGTAAATCATGTAATATGCGTCCAAAATGTAAGTATATGATGAATAAGAAATGTACTAAGTATGCTACAACAAACATACATAGCATGTGAACTGAAATATCTGTACTAAGTATGCAACAACATACATACGTAGCATGCGACCTGTACTAAGTATGCAACAATAGACATACGTAGCATGTGATGTAATGTAAAACAATGTACTAAGTAATGCACACAATGGCACACCTAGTATGAAATGTAATGAAATCATGTACTATAATGTACTAATGAACATAGGAAGTATATGATTTGAAAACAGGAAAGCATGAAAGTAACAAGTAGGCACATGTGTTCCACCCCAAAACAGTTTGGAAAACAGTAAAAGAGGGGTCTATGTACTCACTTGAGATTGCTCAGAAGTCCTACGATAACCACCAAGCAATGCTAGAGATCACGGAAATCAAACGGCACCTAAATAGGTAACTACGTTAATTAACCGGACCTAAATCGGAAGATTGGGTAGCATTAGGGTTTGTAAACCAAATGAGTGTAGAAACTCATATGATATGGTTTAACAAATCCTACATACTAAATGAAACTTAACCTAAGTGATATCGACCCATTACGACCCGTTTAGGTAGCTTATGCTACTTTAACGCGTCGTGCGCGTGAAACGCGTTCGGACCGCCTAACTAGTCCTATGACAAGTGTTATATGCCTAAACATGTTACATAATCAGTTATGTGGCAAAAGTTTAGGTTACATATGCTAAATTACCAATTTTGCATGAAAAGGGTATTCTGGTAATTTACCTAAGGCATATAAACTACCTATCATACAACTACTTAAACGATGTGACCATAGGGTATAACCTCGGAAGGTTATTCCCTACCTACTATGGTCACCTAAAGTATTTGGTCGGATCCTAATGATCGACCAAATGGGTCGAGTTCGAAGGTATAGGCGATTTATTAGATCGCCTACCCTACGACTCTAGACAACGTGGTAATCAGTGGGCATAGTCCCAAGGGACTATGACCAACGTGATTACACTCACGTTGCGAAGTTCAAACGAACTTCGCATTGACCATTACTGGTCAACGCTGAAAGTCAAACAAAGTTTGACTTTCTGACTCGAAAAGCAGTAAAATAAGGAAAAGAACGAAAGAATACTAACCCAGGGTCCAAGAATGGAAGGTTTGAACCCGAACACTCTCAGGTATGAAGTGTTAAACACGACAACTTAGAGAGCAAGTTCAGATTCAAAGGTGTGGGTTTTTTGGGTGTGATGTTGGTGGGTATTTATAGATAAAGTAGAGCCGCTAGGATCGTTTCTTGAATATCGTGCCACGATCCGAGCCGTACACTTGTCACAAAGGTTATGGAGCCACATATGCTTCTTATCTTAGTGATTAAGCAAGTTGCAAACATGTGGTTGTGGTTAATCAGCTGAAAACAGGCTGTTTGGTACTCTGCATCTGGTCTGCAGACCCCTAGCGCACCGCTACGCTTAAAGTGTAGCGCACCGCTAGGCACTATTTCGGCAGAATTACACTTTTGGTCCCTGAACTGTATTTAGGCCATTTTCGACACGTTTAAGGCCCGTTAACCCCATTTCAAAGCTCTAAAATGAAGTTAAAATATAGGGAACTTAAAATGTGCTCAAAAATATCTCGGATGTCGGTTCGTTTGGCCGTACGAACGCGATGTTCGCTTAATTACGACGGAATGCGCATAAGCGCGAAAAACGAACCAAATGACGAAACGAATGGATTTTTCTTAAGGCGAACCATAAAATATAATGTAGTCATGCTTACATAAATTTTTGGATGTCCGGATGTATTCAGAACGTAAGTTATGCGCGAAAATGCAAACTTGTGCACTTTTTGACGCTTTTAGTCCCTGAATGACACAAAAGTTTATTTTAGCATACCGAACACCTCAAAGCCTATTTCTAAGCTATGTAAAGGATATTTATGGTATGTTTAACTTATGGTCATGTTCCGGAAGGTCTGTTACAGTTCAAATTGGCATACTTTCGCAGTTTGTCAACTTTAGTCCCTGTAAGCGATTAAACTTTGATTTCACCACACCAAACCTTTCAAAACTTATATCTAAGTTATGTAAAGGTTATTTAAGGTATGTTAAGCCTATTTCACTATTCCGGAGTGTTCGTTGGATTAAACTGGTTATATCTACTCATCAGAGCGCGTATAACCCTCCAGAAAGCGATTTAAAGCTTGAAATCGAACAGGAATTGATATGTGTAAACGATACACATATTTTTTACAAATCCCAAGTATGAAATACTATATTTCATTGGTTTGGCATTTGTCTGATGGTTGGAGTGACACGGGTGTTACAGTCTCCCCTACTTTAGGAAATTTCGTCCCGAAATTTAATTTTAGGAGAAACTTGTGGAGACGACGGTGATGTTTTCGCTTTGAATGAACCCCTTGAACCCTAAGTAGGACTCTGGGCTATGTTAGGATTCTTAGCGAAAATGTCAACCATCAAAGTGAAGTCATTGTAGTAACAAAACATGGAGTTTTGAACTATAGACAGGAGAACAGTTCCCGTGAAGAATTATCATAGGAAACTTGTGTGCGCTTGAAATCAGAATTGGGTAGTGTGAGAATAAATGACATTGGTCAAAGTCCAAGACTTCTCCCGTATCATTACTCTTGTCACTGTTGGTCTTAACACATGACAAAACTTCCTGTGGTTCCTATGCACTGAACTCCATAATTATGTAGGCCTCCATAATTACGTAGTTCCTTGCACAGTCCGCACAGTTTATTTCATAATGCGTATGGGGAAAAATTAAACGAATAATCTCTTGAACTAGACCTCACGAGGGTCTATCTAACTACATAAACACATGATACATTTAACTAGATTGTCGAACCAATCTATTTAACTTAACTACTCAAGAGAATTATTTAACTACTACATCGACGTAGGATGTATTTAACTACTACACCGACGTAGGATGTATTTAACTACTACACCGACGTAGGATGTATTTAACTACTACACCGACGTAGGATGTATTTAAGTAGATTGTCGAACCAATCTATTTAACTTAGATCGACGTAGGATCTCTTTAACTACTACACCGACGTAGGATGTATTTAACTAGATTGTCGAACCAATCTATTTAACTTAGATCGACGTAGGATCTCTTTAACTACTACACCGACGTAGGATGTATTTAACTAGATTGTCGAACCAATCTATTTAACTTAGATCGACGTAGGATCTCTTTAACTACTACACCGACGTAGGATGTATTTAACTTTAGATCGACGGAGGATCTATTTAACTTTAGATCGACGTAGGATCTCTTTAACTTAACTATCTAAGAGAAACATTTAACTACACCGACGTAGGATGTATTTAACTTTAGATCGACGGAGGATCTATTTAACTTTAGATCGACGTAGGATCTCTTTAACTTTTCAACACATGTTTCCCTTAAACTTTGGAATAGCACTTTATAATCCAAGGGACTTAACTACAACGTGGAAGTCCATTAAGGATTTAAGATAGTACCTTTTTGAATATCCTACTACGAATCCTTCATATGGAGATAAGAAAGATCCTATGAGGATTTGGATAACAAAACTTGGATTACACCAAAAACATAAAAGGAAACACATAAGCACATAATCACATAGTTGTTTAACTTGTTTATTAATTTGTTATCTTAGGACGCGGATACATAAAGCACACCAGGAATCCAATTCGTGGATTTCATTTGGCACTTTAATCATTTCAAGAATCTATCTATGAAGATAGAATAATCTTAATAGGAATTCGGCTTTGTCCTTATTGAATTGTGATGTACGTATTGAATCATACAAGGAATTCAATTAAGGATTCCGATGAATGATACCCATCCACAAGGATCTAATTATGAGGATAGAAAGATCCTACATGGATTTTGGAATTTGTGTAACGAGAGGTGTTTCGACACCTTGCACTAGGCGTGCTTAAGTCGATACACAAAATAGAAAGTTCATGAGGTTGAGGCGCCAGATATGTCAAGCGACATATGAAGCAGAGTTTGAAGGTTTGAACAACAGCAGGATTTGTAACAGCTTTGCTTTGGATTGCAAAGCGGCATATGTTAACCAAATGTCTCCATCGTCCACCGTGGGTACATTTGTAACAGAGTATTTGATTTGAATGATGACGGTTGCATTGATTTCTCCAAGGAGTAGTTCCCTTATACAGCTTCATCCCTGAGACGAGTCACGGTGATAGCTAAATCAACGGTCTTCTGGAGTACGACGCCTATTTGTTGGACAATTGTAGCACCTGGTCCGGACACTCGAGTCTTGTTGCGATGAAGAGACACCATGAAGAACATAGGAGATATGGGAGGGAACAAGGGAAATGAAAACAGAATAACAATGCATAAAATTGCGATCATTTGTTTGTTACTTAAGGTAAACAAATGAGACATTGACTAATCAAAGTAAGCGGGTCAATATAATGTATCGCGAAGACATGCTCGCCTATAAGTGAACACTCATCCCAAGAATTCCCAAGTAAGCACAACTGGTCTCGCGTCTGATGAGATGTATACGAAGTGCTTGCCTAGACAGAAAACCCAGAATACAGGCATTCACCCTTCCAGTTTGCACGTGTTCACATTATTAGAAACCCAAAACCTTGACGAGATTTTTAAAAATTCAAAGGGGTTCAAAACCATATAATAGAGAGTTCAAAACCTTACAATAAAGGGTTCAAAACCTTGTAATAAATCATCCTAGAACAGATGATTAGTTTTCAAAGCGGTTTTGAAATTTATGTTCTTGTGGTGGTTGTCGCCTAAGGATAGGTGACAGTATTGTTTTATGACTAAACGCAAGTAAACTCGCGTTAGGGTCCTAGAAAGTTATAGACTAGGTCAAAGCATTACTAATAACCTAATTCCCTATAACCATTGGCTCTGATACCATCTTTTCTGTCACACCCCGACCACGTGGAACATACAAAACGTGGCGGAAATATCGGGGAGTGTTGTAACAGAATTAATCGTTTCAAATCCATGGCAATTGAAGTTTCGTTTTATTGATTAAAAGTGTTACAATGTCTAATCAAACAAGGAAATACAACAAAATTTAACTAGTCTTGCATCTTTTATTGTCACTAAAGCCCAAGTCTGCCTATATGTATCTTGATCATCTTATGCAACAGTTCCTGAAAAACACATGTGAAAATAGGTACGTCAGCATAAAAATGCCTGTGAGATACATAGGTTTTGTGAAAATAGGTTCCATGACTTATGTTTGAGAAAATGTTTAGTCATGAACCTTGTAATTTGCTTTGTTTTGTAAATCATTTGAAAAACAATGAGTTCAGATGATATGTATACAATAAATGAATAATGTATGGTTAAATGAATAACCATAGTAAAATGGATTTGTATAAGATAGGTTGTTTGTAAAACAATGTCTTGTGAAAAGTATGTTATTTGTATAAAATGTCATATGTATCAAACTGAAATGATTCAAATAACGCTACGATATGTAATACCATACAAACACTTATATATAGGAAGTACCAGCGGCGTATCCACCATGCTTGTATCATATTACACACGCATCGTTACTTAATCACTTAATCAAACCAAACCAAACAATGTAAAATGTTCATGTCAAGATGTAAATTATGTCAAAATGTCTATGTCAAATATCCATGTTAAATGTCTATGTCAAATATGTCATGTATGGCAAGTGAAAGGTCTCAACTAAACCATATGCACAAAACAAAGTATTGAAGTAAAACTTGGTTTAAATCAAAGTTATGTTTTATGTAGTAAATGCATGATCAATGTAAATCATGTAATATGCGTCCAAAATGTAAGTATATGATGAATAAGAAATGTACTAAGTATGCTACAACAAACATACATAGCATGTGAACTGAAATATCTGTACTAAGTATGCAACAACATACATACGTAGCATGCGACCTGTACTAAGTATGCAACAATAGACATACGTAGCATGTGATGTAATGTAAAACAATGTACTAAGTAATGCACACAATGGCACACCTAGTATGAAATGTAATGAAATCATGTACTATAATGTACTAATGAACATAGGAAGTATATGATTTGAAAACAGGAAAGCATGAAAGTAACAAGTAGGCACATGTGTTCCACCCCAAAACAGTTTGGAAAACAGTAAAAGAGGGGTCTATGTACTCACTTGAGATTGCTCAGAAGTCCTACGATAACCACCAAGCAATGCTAGAGATCACGGAAATCAAACGGCACCTAAATAGGTAACTACGTTAATTAACCGGACCTAAATCGGAAGATTGGGTAGCATTAGGGTTTGTAAACCAAATGAGTGTAGAAACTCATATGATATGGTTTAACAAATCCTACATACTAAATGAAACTTAACCTAAGTGATATCGACCCATTACGACCCGTTTAGGTAGCTTATGCTACTTTAACGCGTCGTGCGCGTGAAACGCGTTCGGACCGCCTAACTAGTCCTATGACAAGTGTTATATGCCTAAACATGTTACATAATCAGTTATGTGGCAAAAGTTTAGGTTACATATGCTAAATTACCAATTTTGCATGAAAAGGGTATTCTGGTAATTTACCTAAGGCATATAAACTACCTATCATACAACTACTTAAACGATGTGACCATAGGGTATAACCTCGGAAGGTTATTCCCTACCTACTATGGTCACCTAAAGTATTTGGTCGGATCCTAATGATCGACCAAATGGGTCGAGTTCGAAGGTATAGGCGATTTATTAGATCGCCTACCCTACGACTCTAGACAACGTGGTAATCAGTGGGCATAGTCCCAAGGGACTATGACCAACGTGATTACACTCACGTTGCGAAGTTCAAACGAACTTCGCATTGACCATTACTGGTCAACGCTGAAAGTTAAACAAAGTTTGACTTTCTGACTCGAAAAGCAGTAAAATAAGGAAAAGAACGAAAGAATACTAACCCAGGGTCCAAGAATGGAAGGTTTGAACCCGAACACTCTCAGGTATGAAGTGTTAAACACGACAACTTAGAGAGCAAGTTCAGATTCAAAGGTGTGGGTTTTTTGGGTGTGATGTTGGTGGGTATTTATAGATAAAGTAGAGCCGCTAGGATCGTTTCTTGAATATCGTGCCACGATCCGAGCCGTACACTTGTCACAAAGGTTATGGAGCCACATATGCTTCTTATCTTAGTGATTAAGCAAGTTGCAAACATGTGGTTGTGGTTAATCAGCTGAAAACAGGCTGTTTGGTACTCTGCATCTGGTCTGCAGACCCCTAGCGCACCGCTACGCTTAAAGTGTAGCGCACCGCTAGGCACTATTTCGGCAGAATTACACTTTTGGTCCCTGAACTGTATTTAGGCCATTTTCGACACGTTTAAGGCCCGTTAACCCCATTTCAAAGCTCTAAAATGAAGTTAAAATATAGGGAACTTAAAATGTGCTCAAAAATATCTCGGATGTCGGTTCGTTTGGCCGTACGAACGCGATGTTCGCTTAATTACGACGGAATGCGCATAAGCGCGAAAAACGAACCAAATGACGAAACGAATGGATTTTTCTTAAGGCGAACCATAAAATATAATGTAGTCATGCTTACATAAATTTTTGGATGTCCGGATGTATTCAGAACGTAAGTTATGCGCGAAAATGCAAACTTGTGCACTTTTTGACGCTTTTAGTCCCTGAATGACACAAAAGTTTATTTTAGCATACCGAACACCTCAAAGCCTATTTCTAAGCTATGTAAAGGATATTTATGGTATGTTTAACTTATGGTCATGTTCCGGAAGGTCTGTTACAGTTCAAATTGGCATACTTTCGCAGTTTGTCAACTTTAGTCCCTGTAAGCGATTAAACTTTGATTTCACCACACCAAACCTTTCAAAACTTATATCTAAGTTATGTAAAGGTTATTTAAGGTATGTTAAGCCTATTTCACTATTCCGGAGTGTTCGTTGGATTAAACTGGTTATATCTACTCATCAGAGCGCGTATAACCCTCCAGAAAGCGATTTAAAGCTTGAAATCGAACAGGAATTGATATGTGTAAACGATACACATATTTTTTACAAATCCCAAGTATGAAATACTATATTTCATTGGTTTGGCATTTGTCTGATGGTTGGAGTGACACGGGTGTTACATTAAGGGTGGTGTATGGTCTATAAAATGTAACAAGGGATAAACATTTTAGACATTCACAACACTTGAACAATTTCACTCCTCTCTCTCTCTGTCTCCTTCTCTAGATATCTCGGCTGAAACCATAGGCACCACCACCACCACTTTTCAATTTCGATCTTGCTATTTCAAGCACATACAAGGGTGAAGGATCACGCACAAGAAAGCCCGGTGCTTAAGGATTGCCAAGGACCTCTTCACCACGCTATTAACCACTCGTTTCTCGTCTATTTCTTCCCTAGCCTCGAGCTAGTAGTAAGTGACTCTAAACATCTTCTTGATCTATTCTAAAGTGGTTAATAAGAGTTTCGTCAGTTGAAAATCACTAACATATAAGATCACCAACTAAAAGTCTACTAAAGTGATGAACAAGGTGGTTAATGGATGAATATTAGTGTAAATCATGTAGATCTTGTGTGATTATGATTATTGGTTGATTATCTGATGTTTTGTTGATTAATATTAATATGTGATGTTGTTGTGGTCACTAAACATGATTAACGGAATCAATCGAACACAAGTTAGTAAGTTAGAAAGTGAAAACAGAATCTGTCCCGGTTTTACAGCCAACTTCAGTTGGCTGTAAACAGGTCATAAACTCAACAAAAAAAACCGATATTTTGAATCTAAAATATGTTATTATGAAATACGGTTCTAATGGCACCGGAATCGTAATTTTTGGACTTCGTTTACTATTTTTAAAGTGTCGATTTGTAACAACAACTTAAGCTGAATTTTGACAGCAATAAATGGGTGTTATACTTTCAGTCATAACCTAAGTTTTGTGATGAATCGGACCATGAAATTTGTACAGTAAATGACAACCGATGCATTTGCACTTAGCCCACAGGAATTTTGTAAATCGGACACTCAAGGAATTTTAAATAAATTATCCCGTGGACTATGGTCAGAAAAATATAAATCTGAGTTCAACCCGGAAAATGAATTTTAATAAAATATTGGTAAGGAACCGGACCCCGATATTTTTACACAATAAAATTTAGAATGTTTAAGACATTCTGTAAAAATTTGGGAATTTTTGGAATAATTTAACTTTTTTATTTAAATGTCCGAAAACAGCCGGTTTTGAATATTAATGCTGAATTGAGATAAGTTGTGACTTGCATGTCTAAATGTCGAGTATGCTATATGTGAATGATCTAACATGTTATATGTGTTATATACATTATTGTATGTTTGCTTATGAGTGGGGAATGGATGGGAAGTATATATGGGCATAAACAATTAAGTAATGCATGTTATATGATAGATACGTGTAGGAACTTTGTGCTCTAGTTGAAAGTCACTAAATGACTAACTGGTAATCATATTAGGACGTGATTGACCGACCTTGACCGTTAGCTATACTTGAGAATCTAACCGAGCAAACCGAGGTGAGTTCACACACTTTCTAAGGCATGGGATTCCCGGTGGTTTGGGAATGGGTTAAAGAATTTAAAACTAAATCTCCATATCCTCCTTGAGTAGGATATGTACGGCCATCCTCCATAGATAGGATGCCATTATTAATCCTACGAATTCTCCTGGTGCAAAATACGTACGTTCGTCCTCCTGGTGTAGGACAACAACCTTAAAACTAGCTAGACAAAACTCTATCATGAAGTCCCTCAATTTATATCGACTTAATCGCCGAGGCCAATGGCGAGTGGGTCATTAGTTAATAGCGCTATTAGGTTTAACAAACCTCACACCGTGCCGTTCGGACGGGCGTGTACTAATGGACTATGGCAGATTGTCAGTGATAATAGACACTGATATAGGGCACAACTTATTTGCGTAGCAGTCGATATCATACCGTCTAGTAGTTCACACGGGGAAAGCCCCCACTAATTATGGATACGGTTTGGGTAAAGAAAAAGGAAATGGTTAAACATACTTTCAACTTCGGGGTAACCCCCACGGCAAATAAGCCAACGAAAGTCAAACCACGTTTTTCAGAAACAACTTAAAACCAAACAACCAATCGTGAACTCACTCAACTTTGTTGTTAACTAGTTGTTACATGCCTTACAGGTCGCTAAATGCTTGGAGCTTGCACGAGGAAGAAGTCGTTGTGGTGTATGGACTGTTATATTCCGTGCTCATTGTTTAAATCCTTATGAACTTATTAAACTTGTGTTTTGAACCTTAACTTATAAACTATGGACTTATGTTTTGAACTTATGTTTTATGCTTCCGCTGTTAACCTAAAATCGGTTTGCTTCCTTTTGGTCACCAATCGTATTGTGTTTGGTTTTATTTACTTAATTATGTTGTTCAATATGATTGGTGGCTCGATCCTGGTCACGTCACGCCTCCAAGCGGTGGTACTCCGCATGGTGGATTTTGGGGGTGTGACAGATTGGTATCAGAGCCATTGGTTATAGTGAACTTGGTTTTAAAAGGGAAAAGCTTTTTGATAAAATGTAACAACTGTGCTTGTAATCATTGTGAACAGTTCTATTATCAATAAAACAATGTTATTTGATCCCAATGTTTGTTTGATTGTGTTTTACATTTTTCATGTTTTGACTTTTGTTCAATTCCAAACTCTACATCACTTTCTGGAGAGTTATACGCAAACTAGTGCGTAAACGTACTCAGTTTAATGCGAGAAATACTCCGGAACATCAACATATACTCAACATACCTCAAATAACCTTTACATAACTTAGAAATAAGTTTTGAAGGCTTTGGTATGGCAAAAACAAGTTAATTCGACTAGAGGGACTAAATATGACAAACTGCGAAAGTATGTCAATTTGAACTGTAACGAACATTCCGGAACATGACCATAAGTTAAACACACCTTAAATATCCTTTACATAGCTTAGAAATAGGCTTTGAGGGGTTCGGTGTGTTAAAATAAACTTTTGGGTCATTCAGGGACTAAAAGCGTCAAAAAGTGCACAAGTTTGCATTTTCGCGCATAACTTACGTTCTGAATACATCCGGACATCCAAAAATTTATGTAAGCATGACTACATTATATTTTAGTGTTCGCCATAAGAAAAATCCATTCGTCGCGTCATTTGGATCGTTTTTCGCGCTTGTGCGCATTCCGTCGTAATTAACCGAACATCGCGACCGTACGGCCAAACGAACCAACATCCGAGATATTTTTGAACACATTTTAAGTTCCCTATACTTTAACTTCATTTTAGAGCTTTGAAATGGGGTTAACGGGCCTTAAACGTGTCGAAAATGGGCTGATTACACTGCAAGGACTAAAATGGTAAATCTGCCAAACTATGGCCTAGCGGTGCGCTACACTTTTAACGTAGCGGTGCGCTAGCCTGTGCCAGAACAGATAATATCAACCAGTCAGCAGATTATCAGCTGATTAAACCACAACCACAAGTTCCACACTTGACCTTTCAGCACATTAAGGATCATTTTCAGTAACCACAACATTTTGACAAATGTACGCACGAGATTTAGGCACGATATTCGACAAACGATCTTAACGGTTCTCCGAAATCTATAAATACCCATCACATTTCACTTCATTTCTCACAAGAATCTGATCATTTGTGCTCTAAGTTGAAACCTTTGTTTCATACCTGAGCTATTTTGATCTAGATTAGCATTCGGGGACCCTTCGTAAGTATTCTTTCGTTCTTTTATTGCTTTTCGAGTCCGAAAGTCAAACTTTGTTTGACGTTCTACATTGACCAATTTATGGTCGATGCGAAGTTCGTTTGAACTTCATAACGTGAGTGTGATCACGATGGTTATAGTCCCTAGCGACTATACCTACTGATTACCACGTTATCTAGGCTCAGTGACGAGCCGTAGTTTCGGGCAGAATACGTATTCTTACGTATTTTGTAACCAAACTACTCTTAGGTATCACAACCGTTTGTTGTGATACCAAACCTGTTTTCTAAACTTAGTTAAGCATGTTTTAACATGCTTAGCTCGTCACTTTTAGTTTAGTGCTTATATAGGGTCGTAAGGTAAGCGATCTAAACAATCGCTTATACTTTCGAACCCGACCCGTTTGGTCAATCATTAGGATCCGACCAAGCACATTAGGTGACCATAGTATATAGGGAATAACCTTACGAGGTTATACCTTATGGTCGCTTCGTTTAAGTAGTTGTATGATAGGTAGTTTATATGCCTTAGGTAAATTACCAAAATACCCCTTTAATGCCAAAATTCGTTTTAATCATATGTAACATAACTTTTGACATCTAAACTGATTTAACAACCATATTAGACATGTTAAGGCATATATTACTTGTCATAGGACTAGTTAGGCGGTCCGAACGCGTTTCACGCGAACGACGCGTTAAAGTAGCATAAGCCACCTAAACGGGACGTAATGGGTCACAAGCACTTAGGTTAGGTTTCATTTATTATGTAGGCTTTAGTAAACCATACTACACGGGTTCCCATACTCATATGGTTTACGAGCCCTCATCCTATCCGATCTTCCGATTTAGGTCCGGGTTATTAATGTAGTTACCTATATTAGGTGTCGTTTGATATTCCGTGATCTCTAGCATTGCTTGGTGGTTATCTTAGGACTTCTGAGCAATCTCAAGTGAGTACATAGACCCCTCTTTTACTGTTTTCCAAACGTTTTGGGGTGGAACACATGTGCCTACTTGTTACTTTCAAGCTTTCCTGTTTTCACATCATATACCTGCTATGTTTATTAGTACATTATAGTACATGATTTCATTTCATTTTATGCTAGGTGTGCCCATTGTGTGCATTACTTAGTACATCGTTTTACATTACATTTCATGCTAGGTGTGCCCATTGTGTGCATTACTTAGTACATCGTTTTACATTACATTTCATGCTAGGTGTGCCCATTGTGTGCATTACTTAGTACATCGTTTTACATTACATTTCACGCTACGTATATTCATTTGATTACATACTTAGTGCATCGTTTTCACCTGCTTACATTTTGGTATGACATTTGGTTTGTTTAACATGGAACAATACATTCATTAACAATGATCACGCCGTTCGTTAGTAGGTAGTGGTACCATAGGAATTGACAACTCCTGTTCCGGACATCCCAGGGAAAGGGGATGAAAGGAATGACCGAATTCGATATACATAATTTAGATAAACCTTTAATTTGTTTAAGGGTTTATCGCCACAGTCTCAAGGCTTGGATGTATGCATTTTAACAATACCGCATAAATGTTCGTATCAGTATAGCATGCATTTGTTACACACAACATGACTTTGATTTAAACTGTGTTTTACTTCAATACCTTGTTGTTGTGCATTTTACATATGGTTTAGTTGATACATTTCACTTACCATACATGACATTTTGGTTACACAGTACATGATCTACATTGAACATAAACATTTTGACATTGATATACACATTTGGTGGTTTACATTGGACATAGACATTTTGATATGGTTTACACAATAACACTTGACAATTGGTTTGTACATGAACAAGTTACATTGGTGGTTGTTTGGGTAAGTGATTTGAGTAACGATACGTGTGTAATATGAAACAAACATGGTGGATACGCCGCTGGTACTTCCTATATATAAGTGTTTGTATAATATTACATAGCGTAACGTTATTTAAATCATTTCAGTTTGATACATATAACATTTTATACAAATAACATACTTTTCATAAGACATTGTTTTACAACCAACTTATCTTATACAAACTCATTTTACATGGTTATTCATTTAACCTTACATTACTTATACCTATCAACTGATCTTATCGATTTTCCAAATGATTTACAAGACAAAGCAAATTACAAGGTTCATGACTAAACATTTTCTCAAATACAAGTCATGAATCCTATTTTCACAAACCTATGTATCTCACAGGCATTTTTATGCTGACGTACCTATTTTCACATGTGTTTTCAGGAGCTTTTCCGTAGGATGTTGATCATGATTCTAGGGCGGACCTGTGCCTTAGAGACTAAAAATGGAGATAGACTTGTTTAATTATGTTATAAACTCTTTTGTTTACTGTTCAAGACAATGTAACACCCTTGTTTAATAAATAAAATACAACTTTGAATGCCATGGTTATGAAACAATTAATTCTGTTACAACACTCCCCGATGTTTCCGCCACGTTTTGTATATTACACGTGGTCGGGGTGTGACAGAAGAGTTGGTATCAGAGCCAATGGTTATAGGGAATTAGGTTATTAGTAATGCTTTGACCTAGACTATAACTTTTCTAGGACCCTAACACAAATTATCTTGTGTTTAGATCTTAAAACATGTACATCACCTATCCTTAGGTGATTAGCAAAACAAGAACCAAATTTTTCCGAAACGATTTTTGAAAAACAATCTTCTATTTTTGAAAAATTGATTACAAGGTTTTGAACCCTCAATTGTAAGGTTTTGAACCCTCTGTTATATGGTTTTGAACCCTTTTCAGTTTGATTAAAATTTTGGCCTTGTGCCTTCAAATTTTCAAAATCTCGTCAATGTTTTGGGTTATAAATAATGTGAACACGTGCAAACTGGAAGGGTGAATGCCTGTATTCTGGGTTTTCTGTCTAGGCAAGCACTTCGTATACACCTCAACCAGACGCGAGACCAGTTGTGCTTACCTGGGAATTCTTGGGATGAGTGTTCACTTATAGGCGAGCATGTCTTCGAAATACATTATTTTGATCCATTTACTTTGATTAGTCACTGTGTGTCGTTTGTTTACTTTGTGATACGGACAAATGACCACCATCTTTGCTTTTGTTGACTTTGTTTCATCTCATTCTTTTCATCCAATCATCTCACTCATTTCTTTCATGTTTCCTCTTTTAGAATGCCTCCTCGACGCGACAATCTGATTGCGACTGCTGAACTTGCAGAAATTATTGCGGAGCAGATGGCTGCTCAATTTCCAAATCTCCTTGCTCAATGGAACCAAGCCAACAACAACAATAATGCTCCATGCAAATACAAGGATTTCAGCTCGGCTAAACCACTCAAGTTTAGTGGTTCTGAGGGAGCAACTGGGCTTCTTCAGTGGTTTGAGAGCATAGAGAATACTTTCCGCCACGTGCAGTGTCCGGATAATCGCAAAGTCGAGTTTGCTTCGAGCGTATTCCAGAAGAGGGCTTTGACATGGTGGAACGGGGTTATGAGAGATAGGGGTGCTGAGATTGCCTTGGCACAGACATGGGCTGAACTAAGAGCTCTTATGATGAGGGAATTCTGTCCTCGTCATGAGCAGCGAGCTTTGGAGAAGGAATTTGATGATTTGAAGCAGGATAGTGGTGAGCATAGGGCTTATACTGATAGGTTTGAGGAGTTGAGTCTGCTTTGCCCAACTATGGTTACCCCACTCGACAAGGCTATCGAAAGGTATATCGACGGCCTACCTGACTCTGTACAAGACATCATTACTGGTAGCAACCCTACCACACTTCGTCAGGCGATCGAGTTATCAGCGACGTTGACTGAGTCGCAGATTCGGAAGGGTAAGTTGCACAGGAAGGGTGACAAGGGCAAGAAACAGTCGGCTGACAAGGGGGATAGCAAGAAGGGTCAAAACAGGAATGGAAAGGACTCTGGTTCTTCGAAGAGGTCAAGGAAGCGTAAGGCTTCCCAAAATTTTGCTATCACTGCCCAAGCTAATCAGGCAGCTCCTAACCAACCCGCGCAGCCTCCGGCAAAGAAACCCTATTCAGGGAATGCACCTTTGTGCAATAGATGCAACAGTCACCATCAGCCGCAACATCAGTGTCGTTTCTGTACTAGCTGTGGGAAGTCAGGTCATCTTGCCGATGTTTGTCGGTTTGCTCAGAATCGTGCAGTTCAGAACCCGGCTCAACAAGTTGCTCAGCCTCCTGCTCAGCAACAGGGTCAAGCTGCACGACCACAATACCCACCTGGCGCTTGTTATAATTGTGGGGATCTGACCCATTACAGAAATCGGTGCCAAAGGCTGGCTAACCAGAATCTGAACCAGAATCCGAATCAGGCTCCGGCTCGAGGCCGAGCCTTTAACATGAATGCCCAAGAGGCGCAGGCAGACGATAACGTGGTGAACGGTACGTTCTTTATTAATAACCAGCCTGCATATGTTCTCTTTGATTCGGGTGCCGACAAGAGTTTTGTGTCATTGTCTTTTGAGCCAATGCTTCGAGTGTCTAGAACAAAACTAAGTAAATCTTTGACAGTAGAAGTTACTAGTGGTGAACCCATTATTCTTGATTCTGTTCTTCGCAACTGCCAGTTGAATCTTAACGACCATCTTTTTCCTATCGACCTCACGCCTATGCAACTTGGAAGCTTCGACGTTATTGTGGGAATGGATTGGTTATCCAAGCATCACGCAGAGATAGTTTGTTCTGAGAAGATTGTTCATGTGCCGCTTTCGACAGGCGAGATCCTGCAGGTTCAAGGTGAGAAGCCTATCGGTGGTCTCAAACTCATGTCTTGTTTTAAAGCTCGGAAGTATCTGCGGAAGAACTATGTGGCTTTCTTAGCACATGTTACAAAAGATAAAGGCAAGGGTAAGTCTATTTCAGATATTCCTGTCGTTCGGGATTATTCTGAAGTGTTCCCTGAAGAATTACCTGGTCTACCTCCAGCACGCCAAGTCGAGTTCCGCATTGATCTCGTACCTGGTGCAAATCCCATTGCCAGAGCTCCATATCGTCTTGCACCATCTGAGATGCAAGAGTTGTCTAAACAGCTTCAGGAGCTCTCTGATAAAGGTTTTATACGTCCTAGTTTTTCACCTTGGGGTGCTCCCGTTCTTTTTGTCAAGAAGAAGGATGGATCCTTTAGGATGTGTATCGATTATCATGAGCTTAACAAGCTTACCATCAAGAATCGATATCCCCTACCTCGCATCGATGATCTCTTTGATCAGTTACAAGGCGCTTCTTATTTTTCGAAGATTGATATGCGATCTGGATATCATCAACTTCGGGTGCAAGAAGAAGACATTCCGAAGACAGCATTCCGCACTCGTTATGGGCATTATGAATTCACAGTCATGCCATTCGGTTTGACTAATGCTCCTGCTGTTTTCATGGACTTAATGAATAGGGTCTGCAAACCTTATTTGGATCAGTTCGTCATTGTTTTTATTGATGACATCTTGATATACTCTAAGACGCAAGCTGACCACGAGCAACATCTTCGTCTTACTCTGGAACTCCTAAAGAAAGAGCAACTTTTCGCCAAATTCTCCAAGTGCGAATTTTGGCTTAAAGAAGTTCAATTTTTGGGGCATATTATCAACGAACAAGGTATTCATGTAGATCCCTCCAAGATCAGTGCGATTAAGGATTGGGATACGCCTACTACTCCTACTGAAGTTCGTTCTTTTCTTGGTCTAGCGGGTTATTATCGCCGCTTCATAGAAAACTTCTCGAAGATTGTAGTTCCTCTAACTGCTCTAACTCAGAAGAAAATGCCCTTTTATTGGGGATACAAACAAGAGGAAGCTTTTCAACACCTGAAGCAGAAGCTTTGCGATGCGCCTGTTCTATCATTGCCTGAGGGTGATGATGATTTTGTTGTGTATTGTGATGCATCAAAATTGGGTCTTGGCTGTGTTCTTATGCAAAGGAACAAAGGCATAGCTTATGCATCGAGGCAGTTGAAGATACATGAGAAGAACTACACCACTCATGATCTTGAGTTGGGTGCAGTTGTTTTCGCTCTAAAGATCTGGAGACACTATTTGTACGGTACAAAATGTGTGGTTTTCACAGACCACAAAAGTCTTCAGCATATCTTCAACCAGAAAGAACTCAACATGAGGCAACGACGTTGGGTTGAGCTTTTAAACGACTATGACTGCGAGATTCGCTACCATCCTGGTAAGGCGAATGTCGTGGCCGATGCATTGAGTCGTAAGGAACGTACTAAGCTTCATTGTGTACGTGTTCAGTCTGTTATTCAAGCTCGATCCGATATCCAAGCACGCATTTCTCAGGCTCAACAATCTAGTGTTGCACAAGGTTTGATGGATAAGGAATTTCCCTATCACATAACACCTGCTCTGGAACTGAAGGACAATGGATCATATTACTTCATGGACCGTTTGTGGGTCCCAAGCAAGGATGATCTTCGTACCTTGCTTATGGATGAAGCCCATAAGTCGCGTTATTCTATTCATCCGGGCTCAGATAAAATGTATAAGGATCTTCGTATTCACTATTGGTGGCCTGGTATGAAGAAAGACATTGCCTTATACGTGTCAAAATGCCTTACTTGTCTTAAGGTTAAGGCTGAACATCAACGTCCTTCTAGTTTATTGGTGCAACCAGAGATCCCAGTTTGGAAATGGGAAAACATTACTATGGATCTTGTTACCAAACTCCCACGCACAAAGAAAGGTCATGATGCCATCTGGGTAGTCGTTGATCGTCTTACAAAGTCAGCACATTTCTTGCCAATCCGTGAGGATTTTCCTGCTGACAGACTTGCACAAATCTATGTGGATGAAATCGTAGCTCGACATGGTGTTCCGTTGAACATCATTTCTGACAGAGATGCTCGTTTCACTTCTCATTTTTGGAGAACCATGCAATCCGCTATGGGGACCCAACTTAATCTGAGAACAGCTTATCATCCGCAAACGGATGGTCAATCTGAGAGAACAATCCAGACTCTGGAGGATATGCTAAGAGCTTGTGTGATCGATTTTGATGGTAGCTGGGATTCACATCTTAAATTGATTGAATTCTCCTACAACAACAGTTATCACACTAGCATCAAAATGGCTCCTTTCGAGGCTCTCTATGGTCGAAAATGTCGTTCACCAGTCTGCTGGAATGAGATTGGCGAGGCTCAACTTACTGGACCTGCCCTCATTTTAGAGACAACTGACAAGGTCAAGAAAGTTCGTGATAACCTTCAGGCAGCTAGAAGCCGTCAGAAGATTTACGCGGACCCAAAACGCAAAGCCTTGGAATTTCAAGTCGGTGATCGAGTATTACTTAAGGTCTCACCTTGGAAAGGTGTGATCAGATTTGGAAAGAAAGGAAAACTTGCACCTAGATACGTTGGACCATTCAAGATCGTCGAAAGAATCGGAAAGGTAGCCTACAGACTTGAGTTACCTCCTAAACTTGGAAATGTTCATCCAACTTTTCACGTGTCCAATCTCAAGAGGTGTTCAGCTGATGAAAACTTCTCCATACCGCTTGACGAAATTCGTGTTGGCAAAACACTGAAATTTGTTGAGAAACCAGTGGAAATCATGGAACGTGAAGTCAAGTGGCTTAAACGCAAGCGCATTCCTTTGGTCAAAGTTCGCTGGGAAGCTAAACGTGGACCTGAGTTTACTTGGGAACGCGAAGATCAAATGAAGGCGAAATATCCACATCTTTTTCCTCGAGTTTCCTCTAAATAAATTTCGGGACGAAATTTCCACAAGTAGGGGAGACTGTAACAACTGTGCTTGTAATCATTGTGAACAGTTCTATTATCAATAAAACAATGTTATTTGATCCCAATGTTTTTTTGATTGTGTTTTACATTTTTCATGTTTTGACTTTTGTTCAATTCCAAACTCTACATCATTTTCTGGAGAGTTATACGCAAACTAGTGCGTAAACGTACTCAGTTTAATGCGAGAAATACTCCGGAACATCAACATATACTCAACATACCTCAAATAACCTTTACATAACTTAGAAATAAGTTTTGAAGGCTTTGGTATGGCAAAAACAAGTTAATTCGACTACAGGGACTAAATATGACAAACTACGAAAGTATGTCAATTTGTACTGTAACGAACATTCCGGAACATGACCATAAGTTAAACACACCTTAAATATCCTTTACATAGCTTAGAAATAGGCTTTGAGGGGTTCGGTGTGTTAAAATAAACTTTTGGGTCATTCAGGGACTAAAAGCGTCAAAAAGTGCACAAGTTTGCATTTTCGCGCATAACTTACGTTCTGAATACATCCGGACATCCAAAAATTTATGTAAGCATGACTACATTATATTTTAGTGTTCGCCATAAGAAAAATCCATTCGTCGCGTCATTTGGATCGTTTTTCGCGCTTGTGCGCATTCCGTCGTAATTAACCGAACATCGCGACCGTACGGCCAAACGAACCGACATCCGAGATATTTTTGAACACATTTTAAGTTCCCTATACTTTAACTTCATTTTAGAGCTTTGAAATGGGGTTAACGGGCCTTAAACGTGTGGAAAATGGGCTGATTACACTGCAGGGACTAAAATGGTAAATCTGCCAAACTATGGCCTAGCGGTGCGCTACACTTTTAACGTAGCGGTGCGCTAGCCTGTGCCAGAACAGATAATATCAACCAGTCAGCAGATTATCAGCTGATTAAACCACAACCACAAGTTCCACACTTGACCTTTCAGCACATTAAGGATCATTTTCAGTAACCACAACATTTTGACAAATGTACGCACGAGATTTAGGCACGATATTCGACAAACGATCTTAACGGTTCTCCGAAATCTATAAATACCCATCACATTTCACTTCATTTCTCACAAGAATCTAATCATTTGTGCTCTAAGTTGAAACCTTTGTTTCATACCTGAGCTATTTTGATCTAGATTAGCATTCGGGGACCCTTCGTAAGTATTCTTTCGTTCTTTTATTGCTTTTCGAGTCCGAAAGTCAAACTTTGTTTGACTTTCTACATTGACCAATTTATGGTCGATGCGAAGTTCGTTTGAACTTCATAACGTGAGTGTGATCACGATGGTTATAGTCCCTAGCGACTATACCTACTGATTACCACGTTATCTAGGCTCAGTGACGAGCCGTAGTTTCGGGCAGAATACGTATTCTTACGTATTTTGTAACCAAACTACTCTTAGGTATCACAACCGTTTGTTGTGATACCAAACCTGTTTTCTAAACTTAGTTAAGCATGTTTTAACATGCTTAGCTCGTCACTTTTAGTTTAGTGCTTATATAGGGTCGTAAGGTAAGCGATCTAAACAATCGCTTATACTTTCGAACCCGACCCGTTTGGTCAATCATTAGGATCCGACCAAGCACATTAGGTGACCATAGTATATAGGGAATAACCTTACGAGGTTATACCTTATGGTCGCTTCGTTTAAGTAGTTGTATGATAGGTAGTTTATATGCCTTAGGTAAATTACCAAAATACCCCTTTAATGCCAAAATTCGTTTTAATCATATGTAACATAACTTTTGACATCTAAACTGATTTAACAACCATATTAGACATGTTAAGGCATATATTACTTGTCATAGGACTAGTTAGGCGGTCCGAACGCGTTTCACGGGAACGACGCGTTAAAGTAGCATAAGCCACCTAAACGGGACGTAATGGGTCACAAGCACTTAGGTTAGGTTTCATTTAGTATGTTGGCTTTAGTAAACCATACTACATGGGTTCCCATACTCATATGGTTTACGAGCCCTCATCCTATCCGATCTTCCGATTTAGGTCCGGGTTATTAATGTAGTTACCTATATTAGGTGTCGTTTGATATTCCGTGATCTCTAGCATTGCTTGGTGGTTATCTTAGGACTTCTGAGCAATCTCAAGTGAGTACATAGACCCCTCTTTTACTGTTTTCCAAACGTTTTGGGGTGGAACACATGTGCCTACTTGTTACTTTCAAGCTTTCCTGTTTTCACATCATATACCTGCTATGTTTATTAGTACATTATAGTACATGATTTCATTTCATTTTATGCTAGGTGTGCCCATTGTGTGCATTACTTAGTACATCGTTTTACATTACATTTCATGCTAGGTGTGCCCATTGTGTGCATTACTTAGTACATCGTTTTACATTACATTTCACGCTACGTATGTTCATTTGATTACATACTTAGTGCATCGTTTTCACCTGCTTACATTTTGGTATGACATTTGGTTTGTTTAACATGGAACAATACATTCATTAACAATGATCACGCCGTTCGTTAGTAGGTAGTGGTACCATAGGAATTGACAACTCCCGTTCCGGACATCCCAGGGAAAGGGGATGAAAGGAATGACCGAATTCGATATACATAATTTTGATAAACCTTTAATTTGTTTAAGGGTTTATCGCCACAGTCTCAAGGCTTGGATGTATGCATTTGAACAATACCGCATAAATGTTTGTATCAGTATAGCATGCATTTGTTACACACAACATGACTTTGATTTAAACTGTGTTTTACTTCAATACCTTGTTGTTGTGCATTTTACATATGGTTTAGTTGATAAATTTCACTTACCATACATGACATTTTGGTTACACAGTACATGATCTACATTGAACATAAACATTTTGACATTGATATACACATTTGGTGGTTTACATTGGACATAGACATTTTGATATGGTTTACACAATAACACTTGACAATTGGTTTGTACATGAACAAGTTACATTGGTGGTTGTTTGGGTAAGTGATTTGAGTAACGATACGTGTGTAATATGAAACAAACATGGTGGATACGCCGCTGGTACTTCCTATATATAAGTGTTTGTATAATATTACATAGCGTAACGTTATTTAAATCATTTCAGTTTGATACATATAACATTTTATACAAATAACATACTTTTCATAAGACATTGTTTTACAACCAACTTATCTTATACAAACTCATTTTACATGGTTATTCATTTAACCTTACATTACTTATACCTATCAACTGATCTTATCGATTTTCCAAATGATTTACAAGACAAAGCAAATTACAAGGTTCATGACTAAACATTTTCTCAAATACAAGTCATGAATCCTATTTTCACAAACCTATGTATCTCACAGGCATTTTTATGCTGACGTACCTATTTTCACATGTGTTTTCAGGAGCTTTTCCGTAGGATGTTGATCATGATTCTAGGGCGGACCTGTGCCTTAGAGACTAAAAATGGAGATAGACTTGTTTAATTATGTTATAAACTCTTTTGTTTACTGTTCAAGACAATGTAACACCCTTGTTTAATAAATAAAATACAACTTTGAATGCCATGGTTATGAAACAATTAATTCTGTTACAACACTCCCCGATGTTTCCGCCACGTTTTGTATGTTACACGTGGTCGGGGTGTGACATAAAACAAGACTATAACCTATACAGTGCTCAACGATCCACTACGATGCTTCGCTCCACGTGCAAGACTCGACACCATAAGTGGTATGATTTATGTTATATGGTCGGTTAGATAGTTCTCACTGTGCATTAGATAATGTGGTAATTTGCTATTTGAACCTTGTGTGCTTACTCTCTACTATCGTCCCACACTTACGCACTTCCGCGACACTTTTCTCACCTACGTTGCTTCGTTATGAAGATCATGAGCGGACGTGGAGGACGTATCAACCTCACTCAAGCCCAGTTGACGACTTTGATCAATGAACGAGTTGCGGAGGCACTCGCAACAAATCCAGCAGGAGGTATAACCTGCTATATCAACCCACCTTAGGACGTTTAGATCCTACCTTCACAAACCAACCCTCATGCTTAATATTGTCCTTTATTCTCGCGCAACAGGTCAACATGCTCAACCTCCTGTGTGCACATTCAAAACATTCATGGACTACCGACCTACTACTTTCAGTGGCACCGAAGGAGCAGTGGGCCTTCTTCACTGGTTTGAAAAGCTTGAGTCAGTTTTCGAGATGTGCGAATGCCCCGAAGACCGTAGGGTGAAAGATGCTACCGGAACACTTGAAGGAGCTGCGTTAACCTGGTGGAAGGCACATGTTCAATTACTAGGGCTGGCAGTTGCTAATGCCACCCCCTAGAATGGTTTCAAGGAGCTGATCAAAGAGGAGTACTGCAGTCGGGATGACATCCACAAACTAGAGGTGGAATTTTTCAACCTGAAATTGACGGGGTCTGAGATTGAGGCGTTACGAAAAGGTCAAATGAGCTGGCCATCTTATGCCCTACCATGGTGGACCCTCCCATCAAACGAATTGAGCTGTATCTCAAGGGCCTTGTACCAGAGATTCAAAGTCACGTGACTTCAGCCAACCTGGGTACCATACAACAAATCATCAAGTTGGCCCATCGACTCACTGACCAGGCGGTGGAGCAAAACAGGCTGCCCAAACGAATCAGTGCCACAGCTACTTTTGATGCACCTACTGACAACAAGCGAAAATGGGATGGGAACTCCAGTAAAGGTTCAACTTCAGTTCAGTCTCAATAGTGAAAGACTGATGACTACCAGAGTCCCGGTCAGCAATCTTCCGGTAACTAAGGACAGGGTGGATACCGAGGGAACCACCCCAAGTGCAACCGGTGCAACAAACATCACAGCAGGCAGTGCAACAAAGGTCGCTGTCAGAGATGTCAAAAGCTGGGTCATGAAGCAAAGGATTGCAGGAGCGCCCGACCAGCAAATCATAATCGCCAACAACAACAACAAGCTCCACAGAATCACCATCAGCGGCAGCAGGGCAACAAAGTATGCTTTCAGTGTGGCGCTGAAGGCCACTTTAAGAGAAACTGTCCTTAGCTAAACCAGAATCAGAACAACAACAACCAAGGAAACGGGAACCACAATGGGAATAACAATGGAGGCAACAATGGAGGTGGCAATGGGGGAAACAACAATGGCAATGGGATCGTTCCCATTGTGGAAAACGGGAACCACAATGGGAACGATCCCAACGTTGTGATGGGTAAGTTTCTCCTGGACGACTTCTTAGTTACTGTTTTATTCGATTCGGGTGCCGATACTAGTTATGTGTCCTTAAAAGTTAGCCAAATGCTTAAGCGCACTCCCACACTTTTGAACACCAAACACATGGTAGAACTAGCAAACGGTAAAAGTCTTGAAGCCATGCACGTAGTTAAAGGTTGTAACCTCGTCTTAACTGGTCAGACTTTCTCTATTGATCTTATTCCTATCACACTGGGTAGTTTCGACGTCGTTATTGGGATGGATTGGCTATCTCACCATCAAGCGGAGATTGTTTGCAAGGAGAAAATCGTCCGCATTCCTCGTTCTGATAAAGAACCCCTCGTGATTCGTGGCGACAAGAGTGGTGCTGTCGAAGGCATCATCTCTTTCCTTAAGGCCCAGAAGTGTTTGCGAAAAGGCTACACTGCCATTCTAGCACTCGTTACTGACACATCAACGGAAGAGAAGAGAATTGAAGACATTCATATTGTGCGCGATTTTCCTGAGGTATTTCCTGAGGAATTACCTGGTCTTCCGCCTCATCGCCAAGTTGAGTTTCAAATCGAGCTAGCTCCTGGAGCAGCGCCAGTAGCTCGAGCACCATATCGTCTAGCTCCATCAGAACTTGAAGAACTGTCCACACAACTACAAGAACTCTTGGAAAAGGGTTTTATACGCCCTAGCTCTTCGCCCTGGGGAGCTCCAGTCTTGTTCGTGAAGAAGAAAGACGGTACCTTCAGGATGTGTATAGACTATCGCGAACTTAACAAGGTGACTGTGAAGAATCGTTATCCTCTTCCACGTATTGACGACTTGTTCGACCAGTTGCAAGGGTCGAGCTATTACTCCAAGATTGATTTGAGATCGGGATACCATCAGCTGAGGGTCCGAGATGAGGACGTCTCCAAAACAGCATTCAGAACTCGTTACGGCCATTACGAGTTTCTGGTTATGCCATTCGGGCTGACGAATGCACCAGCGGTCTTCATGGATCTCATGAACCGAGTGTGCAAGCCTTACCTGGATAAGTTCATTATTGTGTTCATCGACGATATCCTGATCTATTCTAAGAGTCAGGAGGAACACGAGCAGCATCTAAGACTTATGCTGGAACTCCTTCGAATAGAACAGTTGTATGCCAAGTTTTCGAAATGTGACTTCTGGCTTCGCGAAGTCCACTTTTTAGGCCATGTGGTAAACAAGGATGGAATTCATGTGGATCCATCTAAGGTTGAATCGATCAAGAACTGGCCTGCACCCCGAACACCAACAGAAATCCGCCAATTCTTGGGTTTGGCAGGATATTACAGAAGGTTTATCAAGGATTTCTCCAAGATTGCGCAACCTCTCACTTCACTGACTCAGAACGGTGTCACCTATCGTTGGGGTAATGCACAGGAGTCCGCATTTCATCACTTGAAGGATAGACTTTGTAGCGCGCCTATCCTCTCATTGCCTGAAGGCACAGATGATTTTGTTGTTTACTACGACGCTTCCATCCAAGGACTTGGTTGCGTATTGATGCAACGTGACAAGGTCATTGCCTACGCATCGCACCAACTTAAAGTTCACAAAAGGAACTATACTACACACGACTTGGAACTGGGAGCAGTTGTCTTCGCGCTTAAGATATGGAGACATTACCTGTACGGTACCAAGTGCACCATTTACACTGATCACAGGAGTCTCGAGCAAATCTTCAAGCAAAAGGAGTTAAACATGCGTCAACGCCGATGGGTCGAACTCTTGAACGATTATGAATGCGCAATCAAGTATCATCCGGGCAAGGCCAATGTTGTGGCTGACGCCCTCAGTCGAAAGGATACCCTACCTAAGCGTGTACGTGCATTACAGCTTACCATTCACTCTAGCCTTCCCGCTCAGATTCACGATGCTCAGGTCGAAGCATTGAAAGCAGAGAACATCAGGGCTGAATCCTTACGAGGATCGAGGCAGCGGCTGGGACTAAAGGAAGACGGTGCCTACTATGTTAACGGACGCATCTGGGTTCCATTTTATGGCAACTTACGCGAGCTTGTGATGGATGAAGCACATAAGTCTCGTTCTTCAGTGCACCCTGGTTCAGATAAGATGTACCATGACTTAAAGACTACGTATTGGTGGCCTGGCATGAAAGCCCACATAGCAACCTACGTCAGTAAGTGCTTGACTTGTGCGAGAGTCAAGACTGAATATCAGAAACCATCAGGCCTACTTCAACAACCGGAGATCCCGAAATGGAAATGGGAGCAAATTTCCATGGATTTCGTTACCGGCCTGCCCAGATCTCAACGCAGAAACGATACCATTTGGGTGATCGTAGATCGACTGACCAAGTCTGCACATTTTCTGGCTATCAAATAAACGGATAAGTTTTCTACTCTTGCAGACATTTACCTAAAAGAAGTGGTGTCAAGGCACGGAGTGCCAACCTCTATTATATCTGATCGTGACGCGCGTTTTACCTCTGAACTGTGGCAAGCTATGCACAAGTCTTTTGGCTCACGTTTAGATATGAGCACCGCTTATCACCCACATACGGATGGGCAATCTGAACGCACCATCCAAACCCTTGAAGACATGCTTAGGGCATGTGTAATCGATTTTGGTAATGGCTGGGAAAAGCACCTCCCGCTAGTGGAGTTTTCGTATAACAACAGCTACCACACCAGCATTCAGGCCGCTCCATTCAAGGCATTGTACGGACGCAAATGCCGATCACGTCTTTGTTGGGCAGAAGTTGATGACAGCCAAATCACTGGCCCAGAACTTGTGGTAGATACCACCGAGAGAATTGCTCAGATACGACAGCGAATGGCGGCAACTCGTGACCGTCAGAAAAGCTATGCTGATAAGGGAAGAAAACCACTAGAGCTCCAGGTTGGGGATCGAGTGCTACTCAAAGTCTCACCTTGGAAAGGTGTAGTCCGCTTTGGCAAATGAGGGAAACTCAATCCGCGTTATGTCGGACCATTCGAAGTCACCGAGAAAATTGGCAAAGTCGCCTACAGGTTGAACCTACCTGAAGAACTCAGCGGAGTTCACAACGTTTTCCATGTGTCGAATCTGAAGAAGTGTCTGTCGGATGAGACCCTCATAGTTCCTGTCAAGGAACTCACAATCGACGACCAGCTGCGATTCGTCGAGGAACTAGTAGAGATTACGGATCGAGATGTTAAGATCCTCAAGCATACCAGGATACCTCTGGTCTGAGTTCGTTGGAATGCTCATCGTGGCCCAGAGTATACCTGGGAACGAGAAGACCAAATGAAACTCAAGTATCCCCAGCTGTTTAAGAAAAACGCAACCACTACTGAGGCTGAAGCTACTACAGAATTTCAGGACGAAATTCCAAATCAACGGGGGGATGATGTGACACCCCAGGAAAATCAGGATAACAACGCAACTTAACTAGCTTCCTCAGTAACCACGGGCTAAATTTCGGGACGAAATTCTCTTAACAGGGGGAGAATGTGACAACCCTCATAATTCCATGTATTCCGTAAAATTTATTAATAATAATTAATGTGCTTGACGACTGTGTGGAATTACGTAACTGCTTTCTGATATCTGTGTTATATTTACATGCGCCTGTTAACACACTAGTAATGTACAGAAAAGTCATTAAATAGTCCGTTATGATTTCCTAAGTGTTAGAAATTAAAAACGTTACAAAAATATATACATAGGACACTTTACGAATTAATTAAGCAGTTTAACGAAACAGTATCGAACCGAACAACCGGATTTTACCCGGGACATAAAAAGATTGTCATTGACATTGTTTTTCTTTTTCTAAGCCAGTTAGGGTCCCCGAATACCCTAACACTCATTACAAAACACCACACACTAGTAAAAGGTTTAACCTTCTAATTAACAAACTAAACCATAACTAACTAGTTGAAAATCAACCATGAACCCCCCCCCCCCCCTCTCTAACCGAGTTCGGCTCCCCATAGGGGACATCCTCTTACAAAGTTGATTATTTTAATCCCATGCTTAATATCTTCCTAGCACATGAACCATTGCTTAAGGGTGGTGTATGGTCTATAAAATGGAACAAGGGATAAACATTTTAGACATTCACAACACTTGAACAATTTCACTCCTCTCTCTCTCCTTCTCTAGATATCTCGGCTGAAACCATAGGCACCACCACCACCACCACTTTTCGATTTCGATCTTGCTATTTCAAGCACATACAAGGGTGAAGGATCACGCACAAGGAAGCCCGGTGCTTACGGATTGCCAAGGACCTCTTCACCACGCTATTAACCACTCGTTTCTCGTCTATTTTCTTCCCTAGCCTCGAGCTAGTAGTAAGTGACTCTAAACATCTTCTTGATCTATTCTAAAGTGGTTCATAAGAGTTTCGTCGGTTGAAAATCACTAACATATAAGATCACCAACTAAAAGTCTACTAAAGTGATGAACAAGGTGGTTAATGGATGAATATTAGTGTAAATCATGTAGGTCTTGTGTGATTATGATTATTGGTTGATTATCTGATGTTTTGCTGATTAATATTAATATGTGATGTTGTTGTGGTCACTAAACATGATTAACGGAATCAATCGAACACAAGTTAGTAAGTTAGAAAGTGAAAACAGAATCTGTCCCGGTTTTACAGCCAACTTCAGTTAGCTGTAAACAGGTCATAAACTCAATAAAAAAACCGATATTTTGAATCTAAAATATGTTATTATGAAATACGGTTCTAATGGCACCAGAATCGTAATTTTTGGACTTCATTTACTATTTTTAAAGTGTCGATTTGTAACAACAACTTAAGCTGAATTTTGACAGCAATAAATGGGTGTTATACTTTCAGTCATAACCTGAGTTTTGTGATGAATCGGACCATGAAATTTGTACAGTAAATGACAACCGATGCATTTGTAATTATCCATCTGGAATTTTGTAAATCGGACACTCGAGCAATTTTAAATAAATTATCCCGTGGACTATGGTCAGAAAAATATAAATCTGAGTTCAGCCCGGAAAATGCATTTTTATAAAATATTGGTAAGGAACCGGACCCCGATATTTTTACACAATAAAACTTGGAATGTTTAAGACATTCTGTAAAAATTTGGGAATTTTTGGAATAATTTAACTATTTTATTTAAATGTCCGAAAACAGCCGGTTTTGAATATTAATGCTGAATTGAGATAAGTTGTGACTTGCGTGTCTAAATGTCGAGTATGCTATCTGTGAATGATCTAACATGTTATATGTGTTATATACATTATTGTATGTTTGCTTATGAGTGGGGAATGGATGGGAAGTATATATGGGCATAAACAGTTAAGTAATGCATGTTATATGATAGATACGTGTAGGAACTTTGTGCTCTATTTGAAAGTCACTAAATGACTAACTGGAAATCATATTAGGATGTGATTGACCGACCTTGACCGTTAGCTATACTTGAGAATCTAACCGAGCAAACCGAGGTGAGTTCACACACTTTCTAAGGCATGGGATTCCCGGTGGTTTGGGAATGGGTTAAAGAATTTAAAACTAAATCTACATATCCTCCTTGGGTAGGATATGTACGGCCATCCTCCATAGATAGGATGCCATTATTAATCCTACGAATTCTCCTGGTGCAGAATACATACGTTCGTCATCCTGGTGCAGGACAACAACCTTAAAACTAGCTAGACAAAACTCTATCATGAAGTCCCTCAATTTATATTGACTTAATCGCCGAGGCCAATGGCGAGCGGGTCATTAGTTAATAGCGCTATTAGGTTTAACAAACCTCACACCGTGCCGTTCGGACGGGCGTGTACTAATGGACTATGGCAGATTGTCAGTGATGATAGACACTGATATAGGGCACAACTTATTTGCGTAGCAGTCGATATCATACCGTCTAGTAGTTCACACGGGGAAAGCCCCCACTAATTATGGATACGGTTTGGGTAAAGAAAAAGGAAATGGTTAAACATACTTTCAACTTCGGGGTAACCCCCACGGCAAATAAGCCAACGAAAGTCAAACCACGTTTTTCAGAAACAACTTAAAACCAAACAACCAGTCGTGAACTCACTCAACTTTGTTGTTGACTAGTTGTTACATGCCTTACAGGTCGCTAAATGCTTGGAGCTTGCACGAGGAAGAAGTCGTTGTGGTGTACGGACTGTTATGTTCCGTGCTCATTGTTTAAATCCTTATGAACTTATTAAACTTGTGTTTTGAACCTTAACTTATAAACTATGGACTTATGTTTTGAACTTATGTTTTATGCTTCCGCTGTTAACCTAAAATCGGTTTGCTTCCTTTTGGTCACCAATCGTATTGTGTTTGGTTTTATTTACTTAATTATGTTGTTCAATATGATTGGTGGCTCGATCCTGGTCACGTCACGCCTCCAAGCGGTGGTACTCCGCATGGTGGATTTTGGGGGTGTGACATTTCTCGAGTCTAGACTACGATCATTAGGGCTCTCACAAAAATGTTTTCACGACTTGTTTTTCGTTGCATACACAAAAAGTCCAGATCCAGGAAACAAACCTTTTTACAAACAAAAAGGCACAAATACACATTTCAAAATTTATATTTCAGTCTTAGAGACTGAGGGAGGATCAGCCTTAAAAGCTGAGGGAGGATCAGTCTTAGAGACTGAGGGAGGATCAGCCTTAGAAGCTGAGGGAGGATCAGTCTTAGAGACTGAGGGAGGATCAGCCTTAGAAGCTGAGGGAGGATCAGTCTTAGAGACTGAGGGAGGATCAGCCTTAGAAGCTGAGGGAGGATCAGTCTTAGAGGCTAGGAGGATTGGTCTGAGAGACCGGGGAGTTGGTCTTAGAGACCAGGGATTTAGTCTTAGAGGATGAGAAATTGGTCTTAGAGATCGGGGAGTTGGTCTTAGAAACCAGGGAGTTAGTCTGAGAGACTAGGGAGTTACTCTGAGAGACTAGGGAGTTAAGTCTGAAAGGTTGGTTGGGATAGTCTGGGGAAGACTAGGATGATTACATGCTTACATTGTCATTACTTACACGCTTAATTTCTGATTATTGATGTACGTGCATATGTGGTGAGTATTTGCATACACAAATTGTTAATAATTACTAGGGATATACATGTTATGAATATTATGTACCGGCACATATGTCACACTATTTAGAAGGCGAGTTATCAGACATTGATAACCCTATGGCCGCCGCCACAGATAATGAGACTGTACTTGTGCCAGAGATGTTTACGTCAGACACTGAAAGTGACTTTGACACGCTGACCAAGGACGAGGATTGGTCTGAGAGACTAGGGAATTACCCTCGTTGATGGCTTCCTTGATGAAGATCCCTCTGTCATTCATGTTTCGGCCCATGACCACTTCATTACTGGTCATCCCGTTGGTAAGCACACCATGGCTCCGATCCTCGACAATGCGCTGTAACATATGTGCTTGTAATCATTGTGAACAGTTATTTTATCAATAAAACAATGTTATTTGATCCCAATGTTTGTTTGGTTGTGTTTTACATTTTTCATGTTTTGACTTTTATTCAATTTCAAACTCTATATCGCTTTATGGAGAGTTATACGCAAACTGGTGTGTAAACGTAATCATTTTAATGCGAAAAATACTCTGGAACATCAACATATACTTAAAATACCTTAAATAACCTTTACATAACTTAGAAATAAGTTTTGAAGGCTTTGGTATGGCAAAAACAAGTTAATTCGCCTACAGGGACTAAATTTGACAAACTGCGAAAGTATGCCAATTTGAACTGTAACAGACATTCCGGAATATGACCATAAGTTAAACATACCATAAATATCCTTTACATAGCTTAGAAATAGGCTTTGAGGGGTTCGGTGTGCTAAAATAAACTTTTGGGTCATTCAGGGCCAAAAAGTGCCAAAAAGTGCATAAGTTTGCATTTTCGCGCATAACTTACGTTCTGAATACCTCCGGACATCCAAAAATTTATGTAAGCACTACAATATTTTATTTTAGTGTTTGGCATAAGAAAAATCCATTCGTCACGCATTTTGGATCGTTTTTCGCGCTTGTGCGCATTCCGTCGTAATTAAGCGAACATCGCGATCGTACGACCAAACGAACCAACATCCGACATATTTTTGAGCATGTTTCATGTCCACAATGTTTAGGCATCATTTTTGGGCCATAAAGTTGGCTTAACAGGCCTTAAACATGTCAGAAATGGCCTTAAACCACAACAGGGACCTAAACTGTCATTTCTGAAAGTTGTTTCTGATCAGGACACCCAGGCGGCCCGCGTAAGCCCAGGGTGATCCTTTACGCAGCCCGCGTCAGGCTCCCAGACCAGATTCAACGTATTAACTACTGTTAACAGCCTTTCAAACACCCCAAAGGCCAATGCCACATGTCAAACTCTTGTGGTGGGGGCAAAATGAGCTACCACAACATTTCGACAAGTGTACGGGTGAGATCAAGGCACGATATTCAATAAACGATCCTAACGGTTCGAAGAATTCTATAAATATCCACCACATTTTCACCTCATTCCTCACAAATCTGATCAAAAGTGCTCTAAGTTGAAGCCAACACTTCATACCTGAGCTATTCGATCAAGATTTACTAGCGGGGACCCTTTGTAAGTGTTCCTTCGTTCTTTTCTCCCTTTTCTAGTCCGAAAGTCGAACTATGTTTGACTTTCTACATTGACCAGTTTATGGTCGATGCGAAGTTCATTTGAACTTCATAACGTGAGCGTGATCACGATGGTTATAGTCCCTAGTGACTATACCTACTGATTACCACGTTATCTAAGCTCAGTGACGAGTCGTAGTTTCGGCCAAAATGCGTATTCTTGCGTATTTTGTAACCAAACTACTCTTGGGTATCAAAACCATTTGTTTTTATACCAAACCTGTTTTCTAAACTTAGGTAAGCATGTTTTAACATGCTTAGCTCGTCACTTTTAGTTTAGTGCTTATATAGGGTCGTAAGGTAAGCAATCTAAACAATCGCTTATACTTTCGAACCCGACCCGTTTGGTCGATCATTAGGATCCGACCAAGCACATTAGGTGACCATAGTATATAGGGAATAACCTTCCGAGGTTATACCTTATGGTCGCTTCGTTTAAGTAGTTGTATGATAGGTAGTTTATATGCCTTAGGTAAATTACCAAAATGCCCTTTTTACGCCAAAATTCATTTTAAGCATATGTAACATAACTTTTGGTATCTAAACTGATTTGATAACAATATTAGACATGTTAAGGCATATTTTACTTATCATAGGACTAGTTAGGCCTTCCGAACGCCTTTTACGCGAACGACGCGTTAAAGTAGCATAAGCTACCTAAACGGGTCGTAATGGGTCGTAAGCACTTAGGCTAGGTTTCATTTAGTATGTCGGCTTTGTTAAAACCATACTACATGAGTTCCATACTCATTTGGTTTACGAGCCCTCATTCTATCCGATCTTCTGATTTAGGTCCGGTTTATTAACATAGTTACCTATATTAGGTGCCATTTGATTCCGTGATCTCTAGCATTGCTTGGTGGTTATCTTAGGACTTCTGAGCAATCTCAAGTGAGTACATAGACCCCTCTTTTACTGTTTTCCAAACTGTTTTGGGGTGAAACGCATGTGCCTACTTGTTACTTTCATGCTTTCCATGTTTTCACATCATATACCTGCTATGTTCGTTAGTACATTATAGTACATGATTTCATTACATTTCATGCTATGTATGCCCATTGTGTGCATACTTAGTACATCGTTTTACATTACATTTCATGCTATGTATGCCCATTGTGTGCATACTTAGTACATCATTTTACATTACATTTCATGCTATGTATGTCCATTGTGTGCATACTTAGTACATTGTTTTACTTTACATTTCTGCTATTTATGTTAACTGATAGCATGCTAGCACATTGATTTACATGAATTTTCTGCTTTGTATGTTAACTTAGCATACTTAGTACATTGTTTTCATATGACATGTATACAATTGCTTTAACATTTGGTTTGCACAAACGAGACTTATATACGTTCATTAACATTAGCTACGCCGCTCGGTAGTAAGTAGTGGTACCATAGGACTTGACAAATCCCATTCCTGACATCTCGGGTTTTGTTTGGATGTAAGGAATGACTGAATCTGAAAACATTTCTTTTGATAACCTTGACTGAAAGGGTTATCTGACTGTCTCAAGACTTGAATGTATGCGTTAACTTACCACATAAATGTTTGTATCAATGTAACATGCATTACTTTGCAAAACATAACTTTTTGATATATTCAAAATACTTTGTTTTGTACATTTCTACATTTGGATTATGTGACAATACTTTACTTACAATACATAACATTTGTTACACATTACTTGACTACTTTTGGACTTCTTAACATTTGACATGGTTTATACAAGGACTCTTTGACAATTGGTTTAAACATAGACTTATTGCATTGGTGGTTTGTTTAAGAAACTTAAGTAACGAGATGTAAGTAATATGATACAAGCATGGTGGATACGCCGCTGGTACTTCTTATATATAAGTGTTTGTATTATATTACATATCATAGCGTTATTTAAATCATTCAATTTGGACTTATACATTTTACACAAGTAACACGATTTTCACAAGACTTTGGTTTACAAACAATTTACTTTATACAACTCATTTTACTTGGTTATACATTTAACCATACATTATACTTTTATTTATACATATCATTTGATCTTATCGCTTTTTAAACGACTTACAAAACAAAACAAAACAATTTACAAGGTTCATGACTGACTTTTACTAAACAACTTTTTCTTAAACTTAAGTCATGAATCCTATTTTCACAAAACCTATGTATCTCACAGGCATTTTTATGCTGACGTACCTATTTTCACATGTGTTTTCAGGAGCTTTTGCGTAGGACGATGATCGTGACACTAGGGCGGACCTGTGCCTTGGAGACTTAAAATGAAGATAGACTTAGTTTAATTATGTTATAAACTCTTTGATTCCTGTTTAAAACAATGTAACTCTTATGTTGATAAATAAAATACAACTTTGTATGCCATGGTTATGAAACAATAAATTCTGTTACAACACTCCCCGATGTTTTCCGCCACGTTTTGTATGTTATAGGTGGTCGGGGTGTGACAGAAGAGTTGGTATCAGAGCCAATGGTTATAAGGAATTAGGTTATTAGTAATTCTTTGACCTAGACTATAACCTTTCTAGGACCCTAACACAAGTTATCTTGTGTTTAGATCTTAAAACATGCACATCACCTATCCTTAGGTGATTATCAAAACAAAAACCAAATTTTTCGAAACGATTTTTGAAAAAACAATCTTCTGTTTTTGAAAAAACAAAAACCTCTATTGTAAGGTTTTGAACCCTCTGTTATAAGGTTTTGAACCCCTTTGAGTTTTCAAAATCTCGTCAAGGTTTTGGGTTTTAAATAATGTGAACACGTGCAAACTGGAAGGGTGAATGCCTGTACCCTGGGTTTTCTGTCTAAGGCTAGAGTGTTCGTACAAATCCACATAATCGGACCAGTCACTCTTACCTGGAAACTCTTGGGGTGAGTGTTCACTTATAGGCGAGCATGTCTTCGCGATACATTATTTTTGACCAATTTACTTTGATTAGTCACTGTGTGTCGTTTGTTTGCTTTGTGATGCGAACAAATGACCACCATCTTTGCTGTTGTCAATTTTTGTTTCATCTCATTCTTTTCATCCAATCATCTCACTCGTTTCCTTTCATGTTTTCCTCTTTTAGAATGCCTCCTCGACGCGAAAACTAGATAGCGACTGCCGAACTGGCAGAAATCATTACGCAGCAAATGGCTGCTCAATTCCCAAATCTCTTTGCTCAATGGAACCAAGCCAACAAGAAAAACAATGGTCCATGCAATTTCAAGAGTTTTAACTCGGCTAAACCACTCAAGTTTAGTGGTTCTGAGGGAGCGACTGGGCTTCTTCAATGGTTCGAGAGCATTGAGAATACTTTCCGCCACGTGCAGTGTCCTGACAATCGCAAGGTCGAGTTTTCTTCGAGTGTGTTTCAGAAGAGGGCTCTCACATGGTGGAACGGGGTTATGAGAGACCGTGGTGCAGAAGTTGCTCTAGCACAGACACGGGCTGAACTTAGGGCCCTTATGATGAGGGAGTTCTGTCCTCGTCATGAACAGCGAGCGTTGGAGAAAGAGTTTGATGACTTAAAACAAGACAGTGGCGAGCACAGGGCATATACTGATAGATTTGAGGAGTTAAGTCTGCTTTGCCCAACAATGGTTACCCCACTCGACAAGGGTATCGAAAGGTACATCGACGGCCTACCTGACTCAGTGCAAGACATCATTACTGGTAGTAACCCTGCCACACTCCGTCAGGCGATCGAGTTAGCAGCGACATTGACTGAGTCGCAGGTTCGAAAGGGAAAACTGCACAAAAAGGGTGACAAGGGTAAGAAGCAGGCATCTGACAAGGGGGATAGCAAGAAAGGTCAAAACAAGAATGGAAAGAATTCTGGTTCCTCAAAGAGTTCTAGGAAGCGAAAGGCTTCCCAAAACTATGCTATTACTGCACAGGCTCAAGCTGCACCAAATCAGCCTGCGCAACCACTAGCCAAGAAGCCATATATTGGCACTGCGCCTTTGTGCAACAGGTGTAACGGCCATCACCTACCACATATCTAATGTCGTCATTGCACTAACTGTGGGAGAATTGGTCATCTTGCTGCTACTTGTCGCATTCCTGTTAACCAGAATCAGGCAGTTCAGAACCAAGCCCAACATGTTGCTCAGCCTCTTGCTCAGCAACAAGGTCAAGCTGCACGACCTCATTTTCCTCCTGGTTCGTGCTACAATTGTGGGGATCTGAGCCATCACAGGAACCGGTGCCCAAGGCTAGCCAACCAGAATCAGAATCCAAATCAGAATCAAGCTCAGGCTCGAGGTCGAGTCTTCAACATGAATGCACAAGAGGCACAAGCGGAAAATGAAGTGGTGAACGGTACGTTCTTTATTAATAATCAGCCTGCATCTGTTCTTTTTTATTCGGGTGCCGATAAGAGTTTTATGGCATTATCTTTTGAGCCATTGCTTTGCGTGTCTAGAACGAAACTAGGTAAACCTTTGACAGTAGAGGTTGCTAGTGGTGAACCCATTGTTCTTGATTCTGTTCTTCGCAACTGCCAGTTGAACCTTAACGATCATCTTTTTCCTATTGACCTCATGCCTATGCAACTTGGAAGCTTCGACGTTATTGTGGGTATGGATTGGTTAGCCAAGCATCGCAGAGGTAGTTTGTTTTGAGAAGATTGTTCGTGTGCCGCTTTCGACAGGCGAGATCCTACAGGTTCGTGGTGAGAAACCTGCTGGTGGTCTCAAACTCATGTCTTGTTTTAAAGCTCGGAAGTATCTGCGAAAGAATTATGTGGCCTTCTTGGCACATGTCACAGCAGATAAAGGCAAAGGTAAGTCAATCCAAGATATTCCCGTTGTTCGGGATTATTCTGAAGTATTCCCTGAAGAGTTACCTGGTCTACCTCCAGCACGCCAAGTCGAGTTCCGAATTGATCTCGTACCTGGTGCAAATCCCATTGCCAGATCTCCATACCGTCTTGCACCGTCTGAGATGCAAGAGTTGGCTAAGCAGCTTCAGGAGCTCTCTGACAAAGGTTTTATCCGTCCTAGCTTTTCACCCTGGGGTGCTCCCGTTCTTTTTGTCAAAAAGAAGGATGGATCTTTTAGGATGTGTATCGATTATCGTGAGCTTAACAAGCTTACCATCAAGAATCGATATCCCCTACCTCGCATTGATGATCTCTTTGATCAGTTACAAGGCGCTTCTTATTTTTCGAAGATCGATCTGCGATCTGGATATCATCAACTTCGTGTGCATGAAGAAGATATTCCCAAGACAGCATTCCGCACTCGTTATGGGCATTATGAGTTCACAGTCATGCCATTTGGTTTGACTAATGCTCCTGCTGTTTTCATGGACTTAATGAATAGGGTCTGCAAGCCTTATTTGGATCAGTTCGTCATTGTTTTTATTGATGACATCTTGATATACTCTAAGACGCGAGCTGATCACGAGCAACATCTTCGCCTTACTCTGGAACTCCTAAAGAAAGAGCAACTTTTTGCCAAATTCTCCAAATGTGAATTCTGGCGTAAAAAGTTCAATTCTTAGGACATATTATCAACGAACGAGGTATTCATGTAGATCCCTCCAAGATCAGTGCGATCAAGGATTGGGATACGCCTACTACTCCTACTGAAGTTCGTTCTTTTCTTGGTCTAGCGGGTTATTACCGCCGCTTCATTGAGAACTTCTCAAAGATTGCAGTTCCTCTAACTGCTCTAACTCAGAAGAACAAGCCCTTTGATTGGGGATTCAAGCAAGAGGAAGCGTTTCTGACTTTGAAACAAAAACTTTGCGACGGCCTGTTCTGACTTTGCCCGAGGGCAATGATGATTTCGTCGTTTATTGTGATGCATCTAAATTGGGTCTTGGTTGTGTTCTGATGCAAAGGAACAAAGTCATAGCATATGCATCGAGGCAGTTGAAGATACATGAGAAAAACTACACCACTCATGATCTTGAGTTGGGTGCAGTTGTTTTCGCTTTAAAGATCTGGAGACACTATTTGTACGGTACAAAATGTGTGGTTTTCATAGACCACAAAAGTCTTCAGCATATCTTCAATCAGAAAGAACTCAACATGAGGCAACGACGTTGGGTGGAGCTTCTAAACGACTATGACTGCGAAATTCGCTACCATCCTCGTAAGGCGAATGTTTTAGCCGATGCATTGAGTCGTAAGGAACGTACTAAACTTCATTATGTACGTGTTCAATCTGTTATACAAGCTCGATCCGATAACCAAGCCCGCAATTCTCAGGCTCAACAATCTTGTGTTTCACAAGGTTTGATGGATAAGGAATTTCCCTATCACATAACACCTGATCTGGAACTGAAGGAAAATGGATCGTATTACTTCATGGACCATTTGTGGGTCCCAAGCCAAGATAACCTTTGCACCTTGCTTATGGATGAAGCCCATAAGTCTCGTTATTCTGTTCATCCTGGCTCAGATAAAATGTATAAGGATCTTCGTATTCAGTATTGGTGGCCTGGTATGAAGAAAGACATTGACTTATACGTATCAAAATGCCTTACTTGTCTTAAGGTTAAGGCTGGACATCAACGTCCTTCAGGGGTGCAACCAGAGATCCCAGTTTGGAAATGGGAAAACATTACTATGGATCTTGTTACTAAACTCCCGCGCACAAAGAAAGGTCATGATGCCATCTGGGTAGTCGTTGATCGTCTTACTAAGTCAGCGCATTTCTTTCCAATCCGTGAGGATTTTTCTGCTGACAAACTTGCAAAAATCTATGTGGATGAAATTGTAGCTCGACATGGTGTTCCTTTGAACATCATTTCTGACAGAGATGCTCGCTTCACTTCTCATTTTTGGAGAACCATGCAATCTGCTATGGGGACCCAACTTAATCTGAGCACAGCTTATCATCCGCAAACGGATGGTCAATCTGAAAGAAAAATCCAGACTCTGGAGGATATGCTTAGAGCTTCTGTGATCGATTTTGGTGGTAGTTGGGATTCACATCTTCCATTGATTGAATTCTCCTACAACAACAGTTATCACTCCAGCATCAACATGGCTCCTTTCGAGGCTCTCTATGGTCGAAAATTCCGTTCACCAGTCTGCTGGAATGAGATCGGCGAGGCTCAGCTTACTGGACCTGCTCTCATTTTAGAGACAACTGACAAGATTAAGAAAGTTCATGATAACCTTCAGACAGCTAGAAGCCGTCAAAAGAGTTACGCGGACCCAAAACGTAAGCCCTTGGAATTTCAAGTCGGTGATCGAGTATTACTTAAGGTCTCACCTTGGAATGGTGTGATCA
This sequence comes from Helianthus tuberosus, assembly GCA_030545235.1. Taxonomy (NCBI): domain Eukaryota; kingdom Viridiplantae; phylum Streptophyta; class Magnoliopsida; order Asterales; family Asteraceae; genus Helianthus; species Helianthus tuberosus. The sequence continues at coordinate 419,837 of JARYGA010057272.1, forward strand.
GATTTGGAAAGAAAGGAAAACTTGCACCTAGATACGTTGGACCATTCAAGATCGTCGAAAGAATCGGTAAGGTAGCCTACAGACTTGAGTTACCTCCTAAACTTGGAAATGTTCATCCAACTTTTCACGTGTCCAATCTCAAGAGGTGTTTAGCTGATGAGAACCTCCACATACCACTTGACGAAATTCGTGTTGACAAAACACTGAAATTTGTTGAGAAGCCAGTGGAAATCATGGAACGTGAAGTCAAGTGGCTTAAACGCAAGCGCATTCCTTTGGTCAAAGTTCGCTGGGAAGCTAAACGTGGACCCGAGTTTACTTGGGAACGCGAAGATCAAATGAAGGCGAAATATCCGCATCTTTTTCCACGAGTTTCCTCTAAATAAATTTCGAGACGAAATTTCCACAAGTAGGGGAGACTGTAACATATGTGCTTGTAATCATTGTGAACAGTTCTTTTATCAATAAAACAATGTTATTTGATCCCAATGTTTGTTTGGTTGTGTTTTACATTTTTCATGTTTTGACTTTTATTCAATTTCAAACTCTATATCGCTTTCTGGAGAGTTATACGCAAACTGGTGCGTAAACGTAATCAGTTTAATGCAACAAATACTCCGGAACATCAACATATACTTAACATAGCTTAAATAACCTTTACATAACTTAGAAATAAGTTTTGAAAGTATGCCAATTTAAACTGTAACAGACATTCCGGAACATGACCATAAGTTAAACATACCATAAATATCCTTTACATAGCTTAGAAATAGGATTTGAGGGGTTCGGTGTGCTAAAATAAACTTTTGGGTCATTCAGGGACTAAAAGTGCCAAAAAGTGCATAAGTTTGCATTTTCGCGCATAACTTACGTTCTGAATACCTCCGGACATCCAAAAATTTATTTAAGCACTAAAATATTTTATTTTAGTGTTTGGCATAAGAAAAATCCATTCGTCATGCATTTTGGATCGTTTTTCACGCTTGTGCGCATTCCGTCGTAATTAAGCGAACATCGCGATCGTACGACCAAACGAACCAACATCCGACATATTTTTGAGCATGTTTCATGTCCACAATGTTTAGGCATCATTTTAGGGCCTTAAAGTTGGCTTAACAGGCCTTAAACATGTCAGAAATGGCCTTAAACCACAACAGGGTCCTAAACTGTCATTTCTGAAAGTTGTTTCTGATCAGGACACCCAGGCGGCCCGCGTAAGCCCAGGGTGATCCTTTACGCGGCCCGCGTCAGGCTCCCAGACCAGATTCAATGTATTAACTACTGTTAACAACCTTTCAAACACCCCAAAGGCCAATGCCACATGTCAAACTCTTGTGGTGGGGGCAAAATGAGCTACCACAACATTTCGACAAGTGTACGGGTGAGATCAAGGCACGATATTCAAGAAACGATCCTAACGGTTTGAAGAATTCTATAAATACCCACCACATTTTCACCTCATTCCTCACAAATCTGATCAAAAGTGCTCTAAGTTGAAGCCAACACTTCATACCTGAGCTATTCGATCAAGATTTACTAGCGGGGACCCTTTGTAAGTGTTCCTTTGTTCTTTTATCGCTTTTCTAGTCCGAAAGTCGAACTATGTTAGACTTTCTGCATTGACCAGTTTATGGTCGATGCGAAGTTCATTTGAACTTCATAACGTGAGCGTGACCACGATGGTTATAGTCCCTAGTGACTATACCTACTGATTACCACGTTATCTAGGCTCAGTGACGAGTCCTAGTTTCGGCCAAAATGCGTATTCTTGCGTATTTTGTAACCAAACTACTCTTGGGTATCAAAACCGTTTGTTTTGATACCAAACCTGTTTTCTAAACTTAGTTAAGCATGTTTTAACATGCTTAGCTCATCACTTTTAGTTTAGTGCTTTTATAGGGTCGTAAGGTAAGCAATCTAAACAATCGGTTATACTTTCGAACCCGACCCGTTTGGTCGATCATTAGGATCCGACCAAGCACATTAGGTGACCATAGTATATAGGGAATAACCTTTCGAGGTTATACCTTATGGTCGCTTCGTTTAAGTAGTTGTATGATAGGTAGTTTATATGCCTTAGGTAAATTACCAAAATGCCCTTTTTACGCCAAAATTCATTTTAAGCATATGTAACATAACTTTTGGTATCTAAACTGATTTGATAACAATATTAGACATGTTAAGGCGTATTTTACTTATCATAGGACTAGTTAGGCCTTCCGAACGCGTTTTACACGAACAACGCGTTAAAGTAGCATAAGCTACCTAAACGGGTCGTAATGGGTCGTAAGCACTTAGGCTAGGTTTCATTTAGTATGTAGGCTTTGTTAAAACCATACTACATGAGTTCCCATACTCATTTGGTTTACAAGCCCTCATTAGGTGCTGGTTTATTAACATAGTTACCTATATTAGGTGCTGTTTGATTCCGTGATCTCTAGCATTGCTTGGTGGTTATCTTAGGACTTCTGAGCAATATCAAGTGAGTACATAGAACCCTCTTTTACTGTTTTCCAAACTGTTTTGGGGTGAAACACATGTGCCTACTTGTGACTTTCGTCCTTTCCATGTTTTCACATCATATACCTGCTATGTTCGTTAGTACATTATAGTACATGATTTCATTACATTTCATGCTATGTATGCCCATTGTGTGCGTACTTAGTACATCGTTTTACATTACATTTCATGCTATGTATGCCCATTGTGTGCATACTTAGTACATCATTTTACATTACATTTCATGCTATGTATGTCCATTGTGTGCATACTTAGTACATTGTTTTACTTTACATTTCTTCTATGTATGTTGACTGATAGCATGCTAGCACATTGATTTACATGACTTTTCTGCTTTGTATGTTAACTTAGCATACTTAGTACATTGTTTTCATATGACATGTATACAATTGCTATAACATTTGGTTTGCACAAATGAGACTTATATACGTTCATTAACATTAGCTACGCCGCTCGGTAGTAAGTAGTGGTACCATAGGACTTGACAAATCCCATTCCTGACATCTCGGGTTTTGTTTAGATGTAAGGAATGACTGAATCCAAAAACATTTCTTTTGATAACCTTGACTGAAAGGGTTATCCGACTGTCTCAAGGCTTGAATGTATGCGTTTGTGACAACTCGTATTTCCGAACCTATCTTTGTATTTTGATGTAACGTTTGTGACTATATGAACTTGGTTGATTAATTGAATGTCATGATTATGTGTTTATGTGAATGTATGTATGATGTAAACGCACAACACTCACCCGACCGCACAAGCCATTCGGGCTACACAACTTGTACTCGGACTTATAGGGCAGCCCAAGTTTGGGTTCGGCCCATCCCCATTTGTCGATTAACACATGGGGTGTTAGTACCCATCTCACATTTTATCAAAACACACACAAACCCTAGCTTTCTCTCATCCTCTCTCTCTCTCTCTCAAACTTGACGGCAAGCATTCCCTCATCATCGAAGATCTTTCTTGTTCGGATCAATCATCTATTCCCCCTCTCAATCGGTTAGTGTTCATGATGTTATGATTCCATGATTTTATTTAATGATTAAGTGTTGCTTATATGATGACCAATGATGTTTATGTGATTATGCTTAAGTGAATCAGATGTTATAATTAAGAACCGAATAGATGTTAATTGATCATCCTGACCTGTTTTCGGATTGTTGATGAATGATTTGGAGAATGTTAAATGATTGCTTATGATTGCAAATCACTAGGGGTTGCTTATGTGGATCGAATCACTTGTGTAGGGTGCTTAAACCGAGATTAGAATTGATGTTTATGTGATGATAATCTTGATTCAGATGCATTGTAATCGGTTGTATATTCAGAAATCGGATCATACAGTAGGACTTGTTAGGTTGTTATTCATATTTGTGATTTTAGGGTTTATGTAAATTAGTTGTCAAAAACAATGATTTGATCTATTTTTGTTTGATTTGGAAGTTGTTAGCATTTATTAATAAATTGTGAAGTTGGAAACCACTAAATGTTGGCAACTGTTATGCATGAAAAACGGAAATTTAAAACAGTCGCACAAGACCTCTTGATCGCACAAGAGGTCCACTCGCACAAGGAGTCCGTTCGCACAAGACTCCTGGTCGCACAAGATGTCATCAGTCGCAAAAGGCATCCATAGTCGCACAAGTAATGATGTTTGTTTAACTGTTGGGCCTCAAAGCCCAAACCCAGTCGCACAACCCAAGCAGATCGCACAAGTCTGCTCGGACCGCACAAGACTTGTGTTGTCTATTTGGGCCGATACATGTTAGGACTGTTATGTTATATGTTGGGTCGTGTAGTTTTGGGCTCCAACGGATGACTCGCACAAGGGCCCTAAGCTTGTGCGAGCCCAATCCGGAATTCGAGATAACTGTTGAACGTGATGTTGCGTGTTTGCCATGATCCGTATGTGTTTCTTATATGCTATCTTATGTGATACTTGTGTACACTACTTGAAATCAAAACCTGACTTGTATGGTAACCATGTTAGGACGTGGTTGACCACTAGCTGCTAGACTTGACCTTTCTGTGTATCTGCCGAGCAAACCAAGGTGTGTTCACACTAGCCAAGGCATGGGATTCCCAGGGGTTGGGAATGGGATTGAATAACTACTCGTACAACTATTACATTTAAACTAATTACTACTATCCTCGGAGTGAAGGGCACGTACGTAAAGCCTACGTACACGATCTTAAGACCATCAACTCTATCAAAGGAAGTCCCTCAATTATCGACTTAATCGCCGAGGCCTAGGGCGAGCGGGTCATTAGTTAATAGCGCTATTAGGTTTAACAACCCTCACACCGTGCCAGTTGGACAGGCGTGTACTAATGGACTATGGGCAAAGGGTCAATGCTGATAGACATTGACTTAGGGCACCTCTTACATTTTCATAGCAGTCGATACGCGTGGTCTTGTAACACATGGGAAGCCCCCACTAATCATCGCACACATGCCTGGATAGGCCGCGATAAGGATTAGTACGATACATGGTTTACAAAACGAACATACGATTTATGAAATGAATACTATAACCAAACAATCAACTGTGAACTCGCTCAACTTTGTTGTTGATTCGTTGCTACATGCCTTGCAGGTCATTAGGTACTCATGGAGCTTGCACAGGGAGGAACGGTCGTTGTGGGACATGGCAGTGTGTGCCATGCTTTAAACATTACTTTATTTTATATTTAAAACTTGCTATGGGTTTTACAAATTATGCTTCCGCTAAACATTTAACTATGCTTTGGGTTTTTGAACACCTTTCATATTGTTTGGTTGAATTATGTTTACTTATATGTTGTTCAATATGATTGGTGGCTTGATCCTGGTCAGTCACGCCTCCAAGCGGTGATACTCCGCGTGTGGATTTTGGGGGTGTGACAGATTGGTATCAGAGCCATTGGTTATAGAGAACTTGGTTTTAATAAAGGAAAACGTTTTTGTTAAAACCAGACTATAACCTGTACGGTGCTCTACGATCCACAACGACGCTTCACTCCACGTGCAAGACTCGACATTCTAGGTGATATGGTTCATGTCTTATTACCTACATGCTAGATTATGTAGAACTTTGCTCATGATATGCTTAGTTAGTATAGCTACTGTTGCTTGAATACATGTGTGTTTACTCTCTTCTGTCATCGCACTTTCGCGAACCCTTCTCACTCGTGTTTCCCTTGATATGAAGATCATGTCTGGACGCATTAACATCAAGCAAGCCCAGTTGACGGCTTTGATTAACGAACAGGTTGATGGGGCACTTGCAGCCGCACAAGCAGGAGGTATACCCTGCAGTTTAAAACTCATTCTAGGATCTTTAGGTCCTACTCTCGTGAACCTACCTTTGTGTTAAACTTTGTCCTTTCTTACACCCACAACAGGTCAACATGCTCAGCCACCTGCGTGCACCTTCAAAACTTTTATGGACTGCCGACCCACTACTTTTAGCGGCACTGAAGGAGCAGTAGGTCTCCTCCACTGGTTTGAGAAACTAGAATCTGTGTTCGAAATGTGTGAATGCCCTGAGGCACGCAGGGTGAAGTATGCTACCGGTACTCTCGAGGGTTTAGCCCTCACATGGTGGAACGCTCAGGTCCAAATGCTGGGGTTGATTGCTGCTAACGCCACCCCATGGAACAATTTTAAAGAGATGATCAAGGAGGAATACTGTAGTCGTGATGACATTCATAAATTGGAAGTTGAGTTCTTTAACCTCAAGATGACGGGGTCAGAAATTGAGGCGTATACGAAGAGATCGAATGAGCTTGCATTACTGTGTCCTACCATGGTGGACCCTCCAATTAAGCGTATCGAACTTTATCTTAAGGGTCTAGTGCCAGAGATCCAAAGTCATGTGACTTCAGCAAACCTCGCCACCATCCAGCAGGTTGTTCAGTTGGCTCACCGTCTCACTGACCAGGCGGTGGAGCAGAACCGGTTACCAAAACGTATTAGTGCTACAGCTACCTCTGAAACTCCCAGTGACAACAAACGTAAATGGGATGGAGCTTCAAGCAGAGGTTCAACTTCTGTTCAGTCCCACTCGCAGCAGAGAAGAACTGCAGATTATAAGAGCCCTGGTCAGCAATCTTCTGGTAGCCAAGGGCAAAGTGGTTATCGAGGGAACCTTCCAAAGTGCAACAGATGCAACAAACATCATAACGGTCAGTGCAACATGGTTCGTTGCCAGAGGTGTATCAAGATGGGTCACGAAGCTAAGGATTGTAGGAGCTTACGACCTGTGAATCAGAACCAGCGACAACAACCACCAGCTCCACAAGATCAACAACAGCAACAACGAGACAACAAAGGGTGCTTCCAGTGTGGAGCTGAAGGCCACTTCAAGAGAGATTGTCCCCAGCTGAACAGGAACCCTAACAACAACAACAACAATCACAACAATCAGGGGAACGGGAACAATGGGGGTAACAATGGCAACGGTGCAAGGGGTCGTGTATTCGTTATTGGCCAGGGAGAAGCGAGGAATGATCCCAATGTTGTGATGGGTAAGTTCCTTCTAGACGACTTTTACGTTACTGTCTTATTTGATTCGGGTGTTGATACTAGTTATGTGTCCCTGAAAGTTAGTCAACTGCTTAAGCGTACCCCAACACCTTTGAACCCCAAGCACGTTGTAGAGTTAGCTAATGGTAAAAGTATAGAGGTCACACACGTAGTCAAAGGTTGTAATCTTGTTCTTGTTGATCACACTTTCTCGATCGACCTCCTTCCTATCACTCTGGGTAGTTTCGACGTTGTCATTGGGATGGACTGGTTATCCCAACACCAAGCAGAGATTCTTTGCAACGAAAAGATTGTCCGTATTCCCCGCTCAGGTGAGGAACCTCTTATGATTCGTGGCGACAAGAGTGGTGCTGTTGTGAGCATCATCTCTTTCCTTAAGGCCCAAAAGTGTTTGCGTAAGGGCCACACTGCTATTCTGGCTCTCGTTACTGACACCTCGAAGAAAGAGAAAAAGATAGAAGATTTTCCAATTGTACGCGACTATCCTGAGGTATTTCCTGAGGAACTACCTGGCCTCCCGCCTCATCGTCAGGTCGAGTTTCAAATCGAGCTAGCTCCTGGAGCAGCGCCCATAGCCCGAGCACCCTATCGTCTAGCTCCATCAGAACTAAAAGAACTATCTACGCAACTACAAGAACTCTTAGATAAGGGTTTTATTCGTCCTAGCTCTTTGCCCTGGGGAGCTCCAGTGCTATTCGTGAAGAAGAAAGACGGTACTTTCAGAATGTGCATCGACTACCGTGAACTTAACAAGGTGACTGTGAAGAATTGCTATCCTCTTCCACGCATTGACGACTTGTTCGATCAGCTGCAAGGGTCGAGCTACTATTCAAAGATTGATTTGAGATCAGGATATCATCAGCTGAGAGTCCGAGAAGAGGACGTCTCCAAAACAGCCTTTAGAACTCGATATGGACACTATGAGTTTTTGGTTATGCCTTTTGGGCTGACAAACGCACCTGCGGTTTTCATGGACCTCATGAATCGAGTGTGCAAGCCTTACCTAGACAAGTTCGTCATAGTTTTCATCGACGACATTCTAATCTATTCGAAGAGTTAGGAGGAACACGAGCAGCATCTACGACTCATTTTGGAACTCCTTCGAACAGAACAGCTGTACGCCAAGTTTTCAAAATGCGACTTCTGGCTTCGTGAATTCCATTTCTTAGGCCATGTGGTGAACAAGGATGGGATTCACGTTGATCCATCCAAGGTAGATTCGATCAAGAACTGGCCTGCACCTCGTACGCCAACGGAAATTCGTCAATTCTTGGGCTTGGCAGGTTACTACAGGAGATTCATTAAGGATTTTTCCAAGATTGCACAGCCTCTCACTTCACTGACGCAGAAAGGCGTTGTTTATCGATGGGGAAATGCATAGGAGTTAGCATTTCAACACTTAAAGGATAGACTTTGTAGTGCACCTATCCTTTCATTGCCAGAGGGTACAGACAATTTTGTGGTTTACTACGACGCATCCATTCAGGGTCTTGGTTGTGTATTGATGCAGCGGGATAAAGTTATAGCCTACGCCTCACGCCAGCTTAAAGTTCATGAACGGAACTACACTACACATGATCTAGAGCTGGGAGCGGTTTTTTTTGCACTTAAGATATGGATATACTACCTGTATGGTACCAAATGTGCTATCTACACTGATCACAGAAGCCTCGAACATATCTTCAAACAGAAGGAACTCAACATGCGACAACGACGATGGGTCGAGCTACTAAATGACTACGAATGCTCGATCAGATACCACCCGGGCAAAGCCAATGTTGTGGCTGACGCCCTCAGTCGAAAGGACACTGCGCCCAAGCGCGTACGAGCTTTACAACTCACTATACAGTCTAGTCTTCCTTCTCAGATACGAAATGCTCAGGTAGAAGCATTGAAACCAGAAAACGTCAGGGCTGAAGCCCTACGTGGCTCAAGGCAACGATTGGAACAAAAGGAAGACGGTGCTTACTATGTAACAGGACGCATCTGGGTCCCACTCTATGGCAACCTACGAGAGCTTGTGATGGATGAGGCACACAAGTCTCGCTACTCGGTAAATCCTGGTTCGGATAAGATGTACCACGATATCAAAACTACATATTGGTGGCCTAGCATGAAAGCTCACATAGCAACATACGTTAGCAAGTTCTTGACTTGTGCGAGAGTCAAGTCAGAATATCAGAAACCTTCAGGCCTACTCCAACAACCAGAGATACCACAATGGAAATGGGAGCAAATTTCCTTGGATTTTGTTACTGGCCTGCCTAGATCTCAACGTGGTAATGATACTATTTGGGTGATAGTGGATCGACTCACAAAGTCTGCTCACTTCTTGGCAATCAAGGAAACGGATAAGTTCTCCACACTAGCAGACGTATATCTTAAGGAAGTTATCTCGAGGCACGGAGTGCCCACCTCTATTATCTCGGATCGAGATGCACGTTTTACGTCAGAACTGTGGCAAGCAATGCACAAGTCCTTTGGCTCAAGGCTAGATATGAGAACAGCTTATCACCCGCAAACAGATGGGCAGTCCGAACGCACCATCCAGACCCTCGAAGACATGCTTAGAGCATGTGTTATTGACTTTGGCAACGGCTGGGAAAAGCATCTGCCACTTGTGGAATTTTCGTACAATAATAGCTACCACACCAGCATTAAAGCTGCTCCGTTCGAGGCATTGTACGGGAGTAAATGCCAGTCACCTCTTTGTTGGGCAGAGGTGGGGGATAGTCAGATTACTGGTCCAGAACTTGTGGTAGACACAACGGAACGAATCGCTCAAATACGACAATGAATGGCGGCAGCTCGTGACCGTCAGAAAATCTACGCCGATCAGGGCAGGAAACCCCTCGAGCTCCAAGTTGGGGAGTGAGTACTACTCAAAGTTTCACCCTGGAAGGGTGTGGTTCGTTTTGGTAAACGAGGCAAACTTAACCCACGATACGTCGGACCTTTTGAAGTCATCGAGAAAATAGGCAAGGTGGCCTACAAGCTAAACTTAGCAGCAGAACTCAGTGCAGTTCATAATGTTTTCCACGTCTCAAATCTGAAGAAGTGTCTGTCAGATGAGACTCACATAGTTCCTTTGAAGGAGCTTACTATCGACGAGCAGTTACGATTCGTCGAGGAACCAGTTGAAATCACAGACCGGGATGTTAAGGTCCTCAAGCGTACTAGAATACCTCTCGTTCGAGTTCGTTGGAACTCACGTCGCGGCCCAGAGTTCACCTGGGAACGCGAAGATCAAATGAAACAAAAGTATCCCCAACTATTCGCAAACAGTACAACCACTACTGAGGCCGAAGCTACGGAATTTCGGGACGAAATTCCAGATCAACGGGGGGAGGATGTGACACCCCAGGAAAACCATGCAACCTAACTAGCTTCCTCAGTGAGTACGTACCAAATTTCGGGACGAAATTTCTTTCAACTTGGGGATAATGTGACAACTCGTATTTCCGAACCTATCTTTGTATTTTGATGTAATGTTTGTGACTATATGAACTTGGTTGATTAATTGAATGTCATGATTATGTGTTTATGTGAATGTATGTATGATGTGAATGCACAACACTCACCCGACCGCACAAGCCATTCGGGCTACACAACTTGTACTCGGACTTATAGGGCAGCCCAAGTTTGGGTTCGGCCCATCCCCATTTGTCGATTAACACATGGGGTGTTAGTACCCATCTCACATTTTACCAAAACACACACAAACCCTAGCTTTCTCTCATCCTCTCTCTCTTTCTCAAACTTGACGGCAAGCATTCCCTCATCATCGAAGATCTTTCTTGTTCGGATCAATCATCTATTCCACCCTCCTCTCAATCGGTTAGTGTTCATGATGTTATGATTCCATGATTTTATTTAATGATTAAGTGTTGCTTATATGATGACCAATGATGTTTATGTGAATATGCTTAAGTGAATCAGATGTTATAATTAAGAACCGAATAGATGTTAATTGATCATCCTGACCTGTTTTCGGATTGTTGATAAATGATTTGGAGAATGTTAAATGATTGCTTATGATTGCTTATGATTGCAAATCACTAGGGGTTGCTTATGTGGATCGAATCACTTGTGTAGGGTGCTTAAACCGAGATTAGAATTGTTGTTTATGTGATGATAATCTTGATTCAGATGCATTGTAATCGGTTGTATATTCAGAAATCGGATCATACAGTAGGACTTATTAGGTTGTTATTCATATTTGAGATTTTAGGGTTTATGTAAATTAGTTGTCAAAAACAATGATTTGATCTATTTTTGTTTGATTTGGAAGTTGTTAGCATTTATTAATAAATTGTGAAATTGGAAACCACTAAATGTTGGCAACTGTTATGCATGAAAAACGGAAATTTAAAACAGTCGCACAAGAGGTCCACTCGCACAAGGAGTCCATTCGCGCAAGACTCCAGGTCGCACAAGATGTCATCAGTCGCACAAGGTATCCATAGTCGCACAAGTAATGATGTTTGTTTAACTGTTGGGCCTCAAAGCCCAAACCCAGTCGCACAACCCAAGCAGATCGCACAAGTCTGCTCGGACCGCACAAGACTTGTGTTGTCTATTTGGGCCGATACATGTTTGGACTGTTATGTTATATGTTGGGCCGGGTAGTTTTAGGCTCCAACGGATGACTCGCACAAGGGCCCTAAGCTTGTGCGAGCCCAATCCGGAATTCGAGATAACTGTTGAACGTGATGTTGCGTGTTTGCCATGATCCATATGTGTTTCTTATATGCTATCTTATGTGATACTTGTGTACACTACTTGAAATCAAAACCTAACTTGTATGGTAACCATGTTAGGACGTGGTTGACCACTAGCTGCTATACTTGACCTTTCTGTGTATCTGCCGAGCAAACCAAGGTGAGTTCACACTAGCCAAGGCATGGGATTCCCAGGGGTTGGGAATGGGATTGAATAACTACTCGTACAACTATTACATTTAAACTAAGTACTACTGTCCTCAGAGTGAAGGGCACGTACGTAAAGCCTACGTACACGATCTTAAGACCATCAACTCTATCAAAGGAAGTCCCTCAATTATCGACTTAATCGCCGAGGCCTAGGGTGAGCGGGTCATTAGTTAATAGCGCTATTAGGTTTAACAAACCTCACACCGTGCCAGTCGGACGGGTGTGTACTAATGGACTATGGGCAAAGGGTCAATGCTGATAGACATTGACTTAGGGCACCACTTACATTTTCGTAGCAGTCGATACGCGTGGTCTTGTAACACATGGGAAGCCCCCACTAATCATCGCACACATGCCTGGATAGGCCGCGATAAGGATTAATATGATACATGGTTTACAAAACAAACATACGATTTATGAAATGAATACTATAACCAAACAATCAACTGTGAACTCGCTCAACTTTGTTGTTGATTCGTTGCTACATGCCTTGCAGGTCATTAGGTACTCATGGAGCTTGCACAGGGAGGAACGGTCGTTGTGGGACATGGCAGTGTGTGCTATGCTTTAAACATTACTTTATTTTATATTTAAAACTTGCTATGGGTTTTACAAATTATGCTTCCGCTAAACATTTAACTATGCTTTGGGTTTTTGAACACCTTTCATATTGTTTGGTTGAATTATGTTTACTTATATGTTGTTCAATATGATTGGTGGCTTGATCCTGGTCAGTCACGCCTCCAAGCGGTGATACTCCGCGTGTGGATTTTGAGGGTGTGACAGCGTTAACTTACCACATAAATGTTTGTATCAATGTAACATGCATTACTTTGCAAAACATAACTTTTTGATATATTCAAAATACTTTGTTTTGTACATTTCTACATTTGGATTATGTGAAAATACTTTACTTACAATACATAACATTTGTTACACATTACTTGACTACTTTTGGACTTCTTAACATTTGACATGGTTTATACAAGGACTCTTTGACAATTGGTTTAAACATAGACTTATTGCATTGGTGGTTTGTTTAAGTGACTTAAGTAACAAGATGTGAGTAATATGATACAAGCATGGTGGATACGCCGCTGGTACTTCCTATATATAAGTGTTTGTATTATATTACATATCATAGCGTTTTTTAAATCATTCAATTTGGACTTATACATTTTACACAAGTAACACGATTTTCACAAGACTTTGGTTTACAAACAATTTACTTTATACAACTCATTTTACTTGGTTATACATTTAACCGTACATTATACTTTTATTTATACATATCATTTGATCTTATCGCTTTTTAAACGACTTACAAAACAAAACAATTTACAAGGTTCATGACTGACTTTTACTAAACAACTTTTTCTTAAACTTAAGTCATGAATCCTATTTTCACAAAACCTATGTATCTCACAGGAATTTTTATGCTGACGTACCTATTTTTAGATGTGTTTTCAGGAGCTTTTGCGTAGGACGATGATCGTGACACTAGGGTGGACCTGTGCCTTAGAGACTTAAAATGAAGATAGACTTAGTTTAATTATGTTATAAACTCTTTGATTCCTGTTTAAAACAATGTAACTCTTATGTTGATAAATAAAATACAACTTTGTATGCCATGGTTATGAAACAATAAATTCTGTTACAACACTCCCCAACGTTTTCCGCCATGTTTTGTATGTTATACGTGGTCGGGGTGTGACATGCGCCTCTTGTGGGCTTTCCTTCCGAAGGTTGGTTACTCGACGAACAATTGATAACGATATTGACGTAATATTGATGGTCCTTCCGATAACACCCATGGTGATGGAAAATTAGACGAGAACGTCGTTACAAATTTCACTTTTGAGACTCCTGTTGTCAAGCTACCATCTGATTCTAGTATACTCCCGATTTCAGACTCCTTTGAGTCTGCGGCCCTACAGATGGTCAGGTTACCGCTTTTTGCTACTAACTCGGGCGACGCCACCACTATGACTGTTGCACTATCACCTGCTCAAGACACCACACCGTTAGACGCCCCAGAGCCTGCTCCTGAGCTAGCTTCTGCACTTTTTGGGTTCGCTTGATATTGCACCTGCTGAACCTGCACCTTTACTTGATCATGACCCTATTTCTTTTAATTTACCAGACAATGCATCCTTTATACCCGACCCAGCAACCGCACCTAATGGTCTTCCTATCAGTTGAGACGTTTTATATTGCACCCACAACCACTGACATTGCTCTTTTCCCCTATGAAGACCGACGTCCAATGCGCCAACATGCTTATCGCTTTCTTTCAAGACATACCTGCACCCCGGAAAGGTACTCCAGGTCAGTACCCGCGTAACGATCCTTTTGCTACAGCAGCATTTTCTACGGCCTTACAGGCCGCACCGTTTACTACCTTCGCCTCTACATCGCTGGACGAGCCGACTTGATGGTTCCTGTAATACACTACGCTAATTTTAGACCCTTACCATCCCTCACATTATGGAGGCTACACACGAGATGAGTTGCTCCTGCAACATCAACTACAGTTTGAGGATATGAGTCGCAGAATGTTGGAGCTTGAACTGACACCACAATTGGCAACTTCAAATGCAAAACATTACATAACCGAAAACATGATTTAAGTGTCTACATCACAAGACAACATATTTTCTGAAAGGTTCATGTAAGACACCACGTCCTCCACCTTGTCTATTGCCAGTGTACTTTGATCCGCCACATAGATCAAGGTTCCTTTTGCGCTCTTGACCGTTGCTATTACACCGTTCCCAGGATTCTGATGCTCATTTCTTTACTATCGAACAACCAATCAGTTAATTACTTCGACGTATATACAAGCTCGAGGAGGGACTCACGCATGTTAACAGTTTGCTTTTCTTTCCTCCCCCACCTCAGTCACCAGTATGGTTGGTTTCTGGATTATGTGGATTGCATTACATTTGGGGTAAAGACACTAACGATAAGCCAAGATTGTGGAGACTTTTGAAGACCACATCTGACGACGTAATTTTGATATACTAATAGATTCAATGGACGAGGGTAGGGTGACCCTGTGTCCCTGTTGATGCGATACATTTTGGAGGACAATACAATCGTGGCCAGGGAATAGTGAGAAGCCAATCATCATTAATCATGCGACAATACTTTTTGACCAATGACCAACGAAAGCTCAGTCACTATGCCTTCGTTAAGCACATTGTTGATCTATATGTGTGTGCTATAATTATAACGCTACGTGCTTACTTGCTAAGCTCACATTAAACATAATTACCAAATTACTTGGTTATACTATGATTGTACTATTACTTGATTGGGTTGGTATGATAACCTAATATGTGTATGTACTTATGACCACTAAACAACTAAATGCACTCACTGAGCAAATGAGACCTGACTTAACCACTCTTCTTCTCAGAAGATGTCGACACAAGGGAACGTTAATGCCAACAACCCTCCGCCCACATCGACGGCACGACTGCAAGAACGCATCTCGCAAGTCATTGCACAGCTCGAGGCTCTTCGCTCCGAACACGGCAAGGGCTGCACTTACGAGCAGTTCTTGAACCACAAACCTCGAGAATTCGATGGCACTGGGGGTGCCTTAGCTTTTGTGCGTTGGGTGGAGAGGACGAATTCCGTCTTACAGTTGAGCAAATGTTCCCTAGAACATCAGGTCACGTACGTAGCTGGACTATTTATAGATGGGGCTCTGTCATGGTGGAACCTTCAGGTTCAAACAATGGGCGAGACTGCTGCGAATGCTTTGACGTGGGATGAGCTGAAGGAACTGATGCGTAAAAGATATTGCTCTAGGGCAGAAGTCCAGAAGATGGAGACTGAATTGTGGAACTTGAAAATGGAAGGTCCAAAGATAGCTGAATATGTGCAGAGATTTGACGAATTATCATAAGTGCCTTCATGTTTGGTGGAACCAGAATCTAGGAAGATCGAACGTTTCATTGGGGGACTAGCACCTCAAATTTTAAGCCTGGTAACGACATCTACACCTTCAACGATCACTGAGGCTATCAACATAAGTGTGGCGCTCACGGAAGAAGCAGTTAGACGAGGAGAATTTTCCACTGCGAAGGAGAAAGAGGAGACTCCTGTAGAGTCATCCGGGGATAACAAGATAAATCTTGTAAATTTTAAGATGGTTACTCGAGGAAGTAGCAAGAAGAAGGCCAAAAAGGGAAAGGACTACATGGGTATCTTACCTAAGTGCGACAATTGTTTACGTTATCATGTCGGGCGATGTAAATATGGAAAATGTGATAACTGTGTTAAGAGGGGGCATCCCAAGGAGACTTATAGACAAGGTATTGAAAATGGAAATAAAGGTCAAGATGATGGCAAGAATCACGGGGGAAACGATGACGACAACCATCACGGAAGGATGACTGACAAACAAAAACGTGCACAAGGATGTTTTAACTGTGGAAGAAAAAAGCATTTCAGAAAATATTTCCCTAAGAAGAATCAAGCACAGGGATAAAAGCTCAGTAGCAGAGCTAGGGGAGCACGCCACGAATCCAAACTTGGATATTGGTACGTTCCATATTACTCAATATTATGCATCTGTATTGCCACATACTGTTGCAAATTTTATGATTCGCATCTCCAGAGTTTGAGAGTATACTTGGTATAGTAACAAGTAAGTTAGATAATCCGCACATGAAAGTACTAGCTAATGGAAAGCTAGTGGAAGCCAACGAAGTAATTGGAAGCGGCAAGATAGAACCCGAAAAGCGTAAGCTTACGCTAGAGTGACTGGGATGGATTAGTTGCTAAGCGATCAAGAAAAGATTGATGTTCGCATCCCAATGACGAATGAAGGAACAATCGTGACTCACAAAGCAGGATACGCCTCTACAGATCACGAATGGCTTGAAGACACAAAGGTTGTTGCGGAAAGGATGTGTTATTTCTGGCTCATGTCGGGGACAAGGGAGTCGAAGAACCAAAAATCGAAGACATTCCTGTGATAAGGAAATATTCTGAAGTCTTCTCGAAGACTTGCCAGAATTATCTCCCCAACGACAAATCGAATTTTTGCATCGATTTGATTTCCAGGCATCGCGTCTGCGACCAACGCACCCTAACGGATTACACCTTCGGAAATGCAAGGATTGACAGTGTAGTTTCAGTAGTGGATAAAGAAGGAAGATAACAGACCAAAATTTCTGTTTAGAGTAACCCCAGTTCTGCTCATAAAGAGAAAGGACGATGATTTTCAAATGAACATCAAACTACCAGAAGTAGAACGAGCTAGCCAACAAGAGTCAGCGACTCTTGTTAAGAACTGGCGACTTACTTATTTGATTAACTGCGGGGATCCAACCAGTACCTCCCGACCGATCGACGATCGAGTGTCATTAGCTGTGTATTCAGGAAGGAAGTATATCGGGGAAATTGTGGGACAATAATTTGTTTTAAACGTACGCGAGGATGATGTTTCCTACACGATGCACAAAACGATTCTACACCGGATATGAAACCCTGAGAATCTAGGGAACATGAAACTTAGGACCATCGGGAACCCAGGACCATATTCACTAAGGTTGATACTTAGGAACCACATCTGTTAACTCAAACAGACGTCATTAACCAGGCATATATGCCAGTTCCGTTGACTAAACATAAGGTACTTGAATTTCTTTTACTTCTAGGTAGTAGATGTTTGCATCTCTACTCCCCTTAATGGTAGTTGCATCACGTTAATTTTCTTCGCTGAGAGCGAACACACATTTGTTTCGATACTTGGTCATTTCTTCATTTAGCAAGTACTCATTGTTTCAGTACTCGGGAACTTTCATAACACACATGCATCATTTGTTATGCATGTGGTTTCGTTTCGAACAAACACTTCATTGAAATTTAAATATTGCCCTGCTAAACCTAATTACTGATTGTGATTCGAATAACCTACATTATTGTTATTGTTGACTCTTTTGTTACCAAGTCAACACACTTTTCTTGAAACTGCTTTCTTTCAAGTTACATTCATGGTTTATTTTTGCTACCATGCCAAGATTCCCTTGTTGATACGTACGTTTATTATCGGGTTACGCTGAAACTAAGTTCAATTGCTTGAACTTATCCAGTTCACATGTTTGATTTGAGATGCCATGTGATGTATTGAGAGCATCATATTCTAATACTTTGGCAAAGATTCTTTTGTTTCGAGTCGTAGTAGACTTGTTTGGTCTACGACTTCACTAAATCATTTGTTGGTTACGACACCTTGTAGGGATACTTTCGCAAAATTGAAGCTTGCGCTTATTTGGTTACTCACTCCATACATGAATTGATTATTTAATAAATTTGCCCTAAATCCGTCTTGTTTATCACGATTAAATCGGTCTCAACACAGTTGTGTGTTGAGGCAAGGGTACATAGATTCATTTCATATCACAGTGTACCTCCTAGCGATTCTTTTATGATCAATCGAATGCCTTGCGGTACTTATTGCTTTCTCACTTTCGACCGAAAACAATGGCTCTTTGATGTTCCATATTCAACTGAAAACTATATGACATTGTGTAAATCAAATCTTCTGGATTGTTTCGGTACATGTTCATTTGATTTCCAACACGGTGAACTGGTTCAGTCACCACTATACTTGAATTATGTCAGTACGACACCTTGTGGTGTCATTACCAACTTGTAACTTGTGCTAATCAAGGTCAACCGTTTCATACAAAAATGCATATACTTTCGTTTGACTTGTCATTTTAAACATTTCTAATGCAACTACGAATCAAGACAATGATACACCAGATTCACTTGAATTTCATTCGGTGTATTTTCACAATTCAAAAATAATAACACACTAATTCTCACCATCCATTTACTCGGAAGTTGGCAGATCATCCTACTATTACATTTGAGTTGTTAATTTTGAATTCATATAGCGGATGCTATGGTTTGTGAAAACTCATGTACATATTGCGATCGATAGCTTGAGAATCTTATTAGTCAACCCCCCCCCCCCTTTTTGTGGAACCCCTGTTAACAGGATACATTAGACTATATGTCAAGTACGTCTTGTACCTCTGTCATCAAATGCTATGAGCACACACCTTTTAACCCTAGGATTCGGGTTGTTATATATTCTTGAACTCACCTAATGTGAGTAAGGTTTGATTCGGTTTGGTGATTATCTACCTCAGTATTATTTATATACATACACATGTGACGGAATCATAAGGGGCTAAGGTAGTACAAATTTCGAGGACGAAATTTTCTTAACGGGGGGAGAATGTGACAACCCTAAAAATTACAGGTATCTGTACAATTAATTTACATTTAATTTGTGCTTAATGACTGTGCTGATTACAACTGTTGAGTTAACTGATTACTGATTGCTGTTACATACATACACATGCATCACCTTCATACTGTCACTCCACTTATTATATGCAAACTTTAGTGACAAACTTGATGCACAAAGCACAGTTAGCACACTGAGCGGATAACCCAGAAAACATGCTGACAATGCCAGCACCTAAACAGACAATGTTTTTGAGGCCAGTATGAGCCAGGGATAGAGTACTACACTGGTAGGGAGTGTAGGGAGGTGAGGATCACTAAACTGCATCACTAGGTGATAGTTATAGTGACCGGAAGTGCCTAAAACCTACTTAAAGTGCAGAATTCTGCACTAAAACACCAAAATTCAGCTTTTAACAAAGCTAGTAAAGTGTAAAAACTTGTCAAAATAGTCCTAGACACTTTCCAAAGTGTTGGTAATTTATTGTGTCACTAAAAACATAATAAAAGACACTTTAAATACTTTTTTTTTGGGTAAAGGGTTACCCCGGTGATTCTATATATTCACAACCAAATAAAACAAGTAGTGTAGAGTACCTACACTAGTTCAATCATGGGACAGGCCCCATGAAAGTATAACAAAGATCAACCAAAAGTAACCAAAAAACTAACAATGAGACTACTAGACTAAACTCTAGAAAACCAAAAACACAAAGCAAACTAATCAGCCGCCATCATCATTAACGACTTCCCCACGAATTTCCCAATCTTCAAGAAGCTTCCGCACATTAGCAGTATTCTTTAACTTTGCTCCCATAAGCTTGTATCTTACCGTCTTTAAAATAATTTCACTAACCATTTCCGGGGTCTCAGCTGATTTTTGAATAAACGATTATTCCTCTCTTGCCATATGAAATAAGAAGCAGCCGCCACTAGAAGCTTAGCAACATAGACCGCAACCGATTTTGACCGAGCACGAGCAAGTAACCAATCTACAATATCCCTCCATTTCGGGCTAACCGATGACATACCCACCTTTTGCCTCACTATATGCCAAACTTGAGACGAAAATTTACATTCAAAGAATAGGTGAGGATGAGAATCAAAGTTCTCATAGCACAAAAGACAACACATCATATTCATATTCTTTCGCCTTGAAATATCCCACTTCAGAATTTTGTCTTGAGTTAAAAGTTTACCTTTCATGACCAACCACATCATAAAAGCATGCCGAGGGATACACTGCGAGAACCAAACAATATTGCACCAGTTAACTTCCGGCTCCTTGTACCGAACCGAATGCCAAACATTCGACGAAGAGAACTCGGTTAAATCATTACCATCCTTCCATAATAGTCTATCTTGTTTTGTTGGAATTAAGTGCATCTGATCTAGATGAATGAGCACCGGAAACAGATCCCTCTAAGCCGAAGGCCATCTCCAAGTACCACTAGAATAGACATTAGCCACTGAATCATCTAGCTTAAAGTCCCCATCGGTAATGGTTCTCGGTGATAGAAAGTCACTTAACGGACCTAGATCACACCAGAAATCGAACCAGGCCGAAGTCCTCACACCATTGCCTACATCCGACCATATATGTTTTCTGATCGTAGGGCGCAACTGAATCAATTTCCTCCAAGACCAACAGCAATTAGCAGGAGTTTTGCAAACCCAAAAGCTCTTACCTTTTAAATGATAGCTATGAACCCACGCAACCCACAAGGAATCTCGCTTAGAAATGATACTCCAAATGTGAGATGACATAAGAGCCTTATTCATATCCCCAATTCGTCTAATACCTAAACCCCCTTCATATTTTGGAGTACAAACAGTCTTCCAAGAAACTTTAGATTTACCTTTATTAAACGAACTCTCTTGAGACAAAAGGAAGTTTCGCATTCTAGCTTCTAGCTCCTGAATTATCCGAGCCGGCAAGATAAACACAGACGACCAATAAATATGCATGGAAGAGAGGACATAAATAATAAGTTGAAGTCTACCAGCAAAAGAGAGCAACTTGTTCCTCCAGTTCGTGATACGTTTCTCTAATCTTTCGACAAGAACTCGACAATCATTATAACCAAGTCTAGAAGAAATTAGAGGCACACCCAGATATCTGACAGTCAATTTTCCTTCCACAAAGGGCATAATATGCAGAATAGCATCTTTGACATGACTGTTAACATTGCAAAAGAAAATCGTGCTTTTCTGATTACTAGGAACTAACCCCGACATCTTCATAAAATTAGAAAAAGATGTCAAAATGCATCTCGCCGAGTTGACTTCTCCTCTAGCAAATATGAACAAG
This sequence comes from Helianthus tuberosus, assembly GCA_030545235.1. NCBI lineage: Eukaryota > Viridiplantae > Streptophyta > Magnoliopsida > Asterales > Asteraceae > Helianthus > Helianthus tuberosus. Next base: position 441,408 of record JARYGA010057272.1, read on the forward strand.
TCATCCGCAAAACAAAGGTTGATAATTTGCTGTCGTTCACATTTTTTATGAAATTTAAACGATGAATCAATATGAACCGCATGTTGAAGAATGGCCGTTAGGACTTCCATGACTAGAGTAAAAAGATAAGGAGAGATCGGGTCCCCTTGTCTTAAACCGCGGCTACCTTTGAAGAAACCATGCACAGAGCCATTGACACAGACCAAAAACGATGCCGTAGAGACCAAAACCATGATCCAATCTACCATCTTGCCGTGGAAACCAAAACCAAGTAAAACACGCTTGAGGAATCTCCAATCAACAGTGTCATAAGCTTTCTAGATATCAACTTTAAATGCACATCGTGGAGGACCCGTACTTCTATTGTAATTATGCATCAATTCTTGCGTGAGCATAATATTATCAGATATTATCCTTCCTGGAACAAACGCCGATTGATTAATGCTAACAATGTCATTGAGCACGCCTTTAATTCTATCAGCAACAATCTTGCTTGTACACTTGTATAAAACGTTACAACAAGCAATTGGCCGATAGTCAATAACAGTCGCAGGAGTAGGCACCTTCGGAATTAGGACAATAGTCGTGTGATTCAATTCCCGAAGAAGATTACCTGTTTCAAAAAAATCCAAGATGGCATAAGTAACATCATTACCTATAATAAGCCAAGCACTTTAAAAGAAAGCCGCTGTATAGCCATCCGGACCAGGAGCTTTGTCAATACCAATAGAAAACATCGCTTTTTTTACCTCCTCCACAGTTACTTGTCGTATCATATGAGAAGCTTTCTGAGGATCAATGACATTAGAAAATAAACCTGGAGCCGGAGAGAGAGAGAAATATCCCCTTGAGTACCAAAAAACTTCTGATAATGATTAACAAAAGCTTGAAAAACCGCATCACCTTCATAGAGATTTCCATCCGAATCTTTAATCACATCTATTCGGCTACAATGATTTCTGATTTTCAGGAAGAATGGAAAAAAGCAGAGTTCGTATCACCCGCCCTTAGCCAATCAACCTTTGACTTTTGTTTCAGAAAACCCTCCTCGTCCAGCGAAGCTTCTAGGAGATCACGGCTAGTCTCCGTTTCAGCCACATGGAGATCGACATTATTCGGGTCACGGTCAATACTTTGATGAATGTCATCCAGTTTCGAGCGAAGAGCTTCCACTTTCTTGTGAAGATTTCCTTGCTTGAATAACAAAGAACGAAGAGGATTCTTAAGCAACCGAAGCTTCTTGACCAAACGGAACTGATGCACACCGCCCACACTAGAATCCCAAACATTTTTAACAATTCCCAAAAAATCTGGTTTGAAAACCAAAAAGTTAGCAAACTTGAACGACCTCGGCTTCACTTTACCAGCTTCCGTAAACGATAAGATACACGGACAATGATCAGAAAGTCTGTATGGCTTGAAAAAGGCAACAGAGTTTGGGTATTCAGCAACAAAGGGAGTGTTTCCCATAACTCGATCAATTTTCTTCATAAGGCCTACCCCATTTTTTGGTTTTTGGCTCCAAGTATAATGGATCCCCATTCGGTTAATATCAACAACCTCAATATCATCCACACACTCTTGAAAATCTCTCATGCCAATAGAGACCGACGACGATCCCATAGAATTATCTTCAATGTTAAGAGCCGTGTTAAAGTCACCCATGATACACCAAGGTTAATTCCGAACCAGGACTTTGTGCAAGGAAAAATTATGCCATAATTATTTACGGGAGACATAATAGTTATCAGCATCAACGAAAGAGCAAAAAACCATTCTTTTATCAATTTTAAAAACAAGCTGAATATGCATAACCTGAGGAGACTGCGACAGAATCATCACATCAAAAATAGCCGGGTTCCATCCGATAATAATTCTCGTGCCTTTGTCACAACACCCTCCATTTGAACTCCAATCCCACGAGCGAAAAACGGAGTTACAAACTTTACCCAAATTACCAACATCCACATGAGAGTCTAAAATCACACACAAGCTCAAGTTAAAATCTCTGACTGCCTGACGAACCTCCTTCTGTTTGAGAGGGCGGTTCAACCCCCTTATATTCCATGTCGCGATACTAACCATTGTTAACTATCGGAGAAGGAGTGCTTGCCCCTTTGCTTTTTATATTAAGAGTACCTTCCATCATAAAACCATCCGTTTCATTGTACACTTCTTCTACATCGTCATCAGTATCCTCATTGCCCATACCCGCGGTCTTGATACTGGCACCCGAATCAGCATCCACTTCATTAAGAATATCAAATGGGTTATTTAACACTTTAACGGATTGACATCCAACCGAACAACCGGACTTTACCCGGAACACAAAAATATTGCCAAATACATTGTTTTTACTTTTCCGAGCTAGTTAGGGTCCCCGAACACCCTAACACCCTTTAAATTGATAAACACATAAATATCCTAACTAAGTACCATTGGATTTCAACTAAATGTGTAACCATACCATTACAGCCCAACCCTTACCCCCCCCCCCCCCTAATTGACGGTCACCTTAGGGTGACCCACCCTTGCACTTTCCCTGATTATTTTAATCCTCTATGTTGAATATCTAGGTGACATATTACATGGAGGTTAAAACACTAATTTGGATTATAAATTTACATGTAAGTTAATCATTCTCATTTCACCAACACAACATCAACTAGCTCTTTCTCTCCCTCCTACACCACCTCACGGCCGCCACCCTCCCACCACACCACCACCACTTTCAACCATTGTTCAAGTATTTCTCATACACTCAAAGGTGCAAGGAGCTCTACAAACAAGCCCGGTGCTTTCGGAAGTTCAAGAACCGCTCTAGATTTCTTTTATCCACCACATTTACATCTTGTTTCTTCCCTAGCCTTGCGCTAGTAGTAAGTGCTTCTAATCATCTTCTTGATCTTGTTTATGGTGGTTAATAGTTGATTTTATGGTTAAAATTAAGAAACATTGGAGAACTTACATTAAAGTCTTGAACATAAGATGAATAAGGTGGATAAAGAGAAGATATGTGTGTAAATCATGTAAATCTTGTATAGTTTTTATTATTTGATGTTGTTGTTAATAAAAACAAGATGGATCATCATCTAGACATACTAGTCCATGTTTGAGAGCATGAACTAGTAGGATGTAAAAGTTAGAAAATTGAAGGATGATGGATCCATCCATTCATAAGTCTTGAAACTTGAATAAACATAATTTTTCTTGTAAAATGAAGTTGTAAACTTGTGGATCTACAAATCTACAAGTGGTTTTTCGGAAGAACCAAGCGGAAGATACTAGCTTTATTAAAACCCAGATATTTTATGAACTAGAAGCATATTTGGTAAATAAACAAGTGTGTAAACACTTGTGTAACAAGAAATTTAACAAGAAAGCATTTTTGTAAATTATGACAAGAAGTTGTGAAACTTCAAGTTCTTTAAAAATAAAGTTTACAAGGAACTAATCATGTTTTTAAAGTTAACAAGACCTACTAAATGTGTTGGTGATTTACTACATATTTTTACAAAACTTTCAAGTTCATGAGTTTATGATCTAGTCTTACTTTGTCAAGATTATTGAGTAAATATCGTATGTTGTTGATTGGTAAATTGTTTGAATGATTTCTCAAAAGAAAATGATACGCTTGTTAGCGTGGACACCTCCATTTACAGAGGAAACTCTGGCGAAATTTTTCTAGAAATATAACACTTAGAAATAATTTTCTAACAAATGTTTACAAATATATTGTTAACTTGGTTTTCAAAAATAAACTTCGCCATGATTTTTATTTCAAAAATTACCAAGTATCGGAGGTGGATTTTCGTAAATAAAACTTGATAAATGTATATTTACAATATATATTTTGTAGTAAAACACTTGTGTGATTATGTGGTTATGTTATGAACTAGATATATTATTTTTAGGGTAAAAATAATATATAACTTGAAAATACTGTGAAATTACGACTCCAAAATAATACCAACGCTCTCACAAATAAATATTTAAGTTACACCGATATTGTTATTACAACGTGTACCTTAAAATGTAACTTATGTATTTTCGGAAAATACACTCATATGTATATTTTAATAGGTATTATTTTGTAAATTGTATGAGATAAAATATAATATTTTTGGGAAAAATATATATATTTTGGAATTAAAATAATTTAGACAAGTGATTAAAAATATATTTTCTAAGTGGGACTTAAAATATATTTTCGGAATTATAAAGCATACATGTATTAAAAACCCCCACCCTTTGGAAGGAAATACGAAGTTAAAATGCTTGAGAAGTATTAATACAGAAACACTGCATGAACAATTATTCCAAAACTAAATACCATTATCATAACTTGGAATAATACCAGAATCGTAACTCAAAAACATACATACTAAGACAAGGCACGACCCGTTCGTCTAATAGACATTAGACCATTGTAGGTAGTCGTGTTTGCCGCGGAGATTTGGGTTACGAGTACGAAGACGCAATACAGTGAGTTCATGCCCCCCCCCCCCCTTTTCTCTTAACTGTTTTCAGTTTTTATACTTCGGGGGTGAAATACATGCGACAATTATTACAGACTTTTATACATGGTATGGTTAGCTTAAGGAGGGTTTACTACTTAGATCATGTGAGTGGGTAGGCTGGAACTTGAGGCCATTAATCCTCATTGTAGGACCGAGGGACATTAGTGATAGATCTATTTGGGTGTAGCGAGCCCCACTCCTGAGCCCGCTGAGTGGACCAGGCAGTGACTAAGTGCCCGACGCACAAATCCGCTAGGTTTGAGTCTTCCTGCATCACTTCACACATATCATTGGCTTTGCAACCCAATGGTGATCTCTTTTTCCTTAATTGCTACATACCAGGGACTTTCTTACATACTTACAACCTTTTCAAAGGTTTATACATACTCACTTACACATGAACTCGCTCAACTTTATGTTGATTTTTCAAACTACATGTATTTCAGGGATTTTGTAATTTGGATCTGGCGGGCGTTGGAGTTTTTTTAGCTGCGTTGTGAATAAAGATGTCATCCAAGTCATTAGGGCTTAGGAGACGTATCTTAATCCTGGACGAGATACGTGGTCCTAAACTCGGGTTTGTTTTAAAATATTTTGTTGAGTCTTTTGAACTCCTTAAAACATGCTATAGTTTGTAACTTGAATTTGGTAACGACATTTCAAACAATTATGTTGTATTACTTTTAAACTTAAATAATGGATGTACATCTACTGGTTTTATCATATAGTGTTGTTATGATCGTATGCAATGGTATTAAGAAGCCACACCAATAATCACGCTTCCGCAAAAGTCAGGGTGTGACACCAGCAGCGTATCTACCATGTTTTCATCACATTACACCTGTCCCGTTATCTAAACACTAACCTGTGGTACCTGGGAAAAACCCACAGTCATCCGGGTCCATCATTTCACTTTCATGAGACTGTTTATCAAATTTCGGGATGAAATTTCTTTCAAGTTGGGGATTATATGACAACTCGTATTATAGAGCCTTTCGCCGTACCTGGATGTAACCTATACGAACTTTATGTGACTAGTTAATGTATTAATTTATATTGAACGTTTATGAGTTCTTTGTACGTGATATGTGAAACTTGTTAAATGTAAATGCTATTGGGTATGTCTCTTATGTTAAACTTGTAAACGAAACTTGTTAGTGATAAACGCATCAAACAATGGGTTGGGTCGCATAGTGATGGGTTTTACGGCCCAAAGCATTTATAACACTTGGGCCGCACACACATTCCCTTAAGTTGCACCCCACCCCCTTTCTATTATCACCTTACCTTTAAACCACTCGGCCCACATATGTTTATCTCAAGTTTCGGCCCACTATTATGTCTATGTCCAGCCCACAATACATACCCTTTATGGGTTTTTGCATGTTTGTAGAATTAGAATTAAGGATACTGTCACACCCCGAAATATCAGAGCATTGGCGTGACTGGACTGGTATCTTCATTGCACAGCGGAAGCAAATAAGCAAAGACTTTCTGGAAATTGAACGCCCACTAAGTACTCGAGTCTCCAATGGTTCTCCTATTCCAACCGCGCCTTGTCTTAGAACTGTAACCTGAGAAAGAAACATGCGAAAAAGTCAACATAAAGTTGAGCGAGTTCATAGTTTGTTTGTAAAAGATTTGAAATGAATCTTTTTGAATAACCGGTTTTTGAAGTATTGTTGAGAAAACGAATTTAAAATCATTTTCTTGCCAAGTTAAGTGGAAACTTTGCATTTGTAATGCAATATGTTCGTAAAACCATGTATTTGTAAACCCTCGTATTTGTAATGTTCATATAACCGTCAATGCCCACCCTGACTTTGACTCCATGCCCGCATAATCCTATACTTTAAATTTGTATAAAACATGGTATTTAATTTGTATAAATCAAGTATTTCTGTAAACATGTATGTCCCTGGTATGTATAAACCTTTAAAGTATGTATAAAAGTCCCTAGTATGTATAAACCTTTAAAGTATGTATAAAAGTCCCTGGTATGTATAAACCTTTAAAGTATGTATAAAAGTCCATGGTATGTATAAACCTTTAAAGTATGTATAAAAGTCCCTAGTATGTAGCATTAAGGAAAAAGAGATCACCAATGGGTTGCAAAGCCACCGGTATGTGTGAAAAGGTGAAGGGAAACTCCAACCTAACAAATTTGTAACCGGGCTTCCGGCTGGAAGACACAGTCACCTCTATAGGCCGCCCCGGCCTCACGGGTGTGGGCTCTCTACACCCAAATAGATCTATCACTCTTGTGTCCCTCGGTCCTATAATGAGGATTAATGGCCTCAAGTGTTGTGCCCACCCTTCACATGATCTAGTAGTATAAACCCTCCCTAAGCTAACCATACCATGTAAATAAATGTTTGTAATAATTGTAACATGTATTTTACCCCAGCCTCTAAGGCTGAACCTCCCCAGCCTCTAAGGGTGAACCTCCCCACCCACTAAGACTGAACCTCCCCAGCCTCTAAGTCCAATTCCCCATTCTCTATATATTATCACCAAACGATCCATCCCTAGTCATGAAAATCATTCACATTTCGATAATACGCATTTGTTTTGTAAAAACCGGTATATTTAGTATAATCCATTCGTAATATGATTTAGAAATATGAGTTTTCGTTCATTCAAAAGCTTTGTATGTTCTTGCACAACGTGCTTCGTCTAAAAATATGCAGTCTTTGTTTATCGAAAACTTTGTATATTTCTGAAAAACGTGCATGTCTTTCCACCCCGAAAACATTCATAAAAATGTAAAACCGTAAAAAGGTGGGGTTATGAACTCACCTGAATATTCCTGTGCAAAGCTAGCTAAATACGACTTCGTGATGTCGTTTCCAAGACTTGACTTGCTAGCGTGCATTTTACAATATTCCTAACCGAACGATTCGACGGTAAGTAGTTAACTTATCGGAAATGATTAAGTCACATTTGATAAGTATTGTTTTATTGTCGATAATAACCAACAAGTCTTGACAAGACTTGATTCTCGAGAGATTTGAAAGTAAATAAATATTTATATCAAAATATATAAATATATCGTTAAGACCGCTTGTCGTCCCGAGAAGTGGTACGTGTATAAAAGAATATTTATACGAAAATAATATATGACAAACTCGTATTATATATCGTGTTTCGTATAATATATGACAAACTCGAATTATATATCGTGTTCGACATTTGAAATAAATATATAAAGCTATATTTATTTTATAAAGTGAAGGCGTGTTCGGCGTTTGAACAATATAAATAATTGCACTGATTTCGTAAAAGACTTGTCGACTTTTTGGAGTTTAAAATAAATATAATAACTATATTTATCTTATAAAACGAAGGCATGTTCGGCATCTGAATCAATATAAATAATTATATTGATTTTATAAAAGATTTGTTGAATTTCCGAAGTTTAAAATAAATATAAATACTATATTTATTTGTTGTTGAAATATTTTCCGAATAGTTGTTTGATACCGTTAGTTGTTGTTTTTCAATAAAACCAGTTTTGTTTTCGGAATTCTTTCGAAAAACGGACAGAGTTTCCTCTGTTTTTGGACGGCCCCGACAACTAAAGTGTCGTTATTTATCAAGATTCAATCAATATCAAATCATCAATATAAATAATTTTTCGTCAAATATGTAAAGTCGTAATGTATACTTTTATCGATTGGTTCGAGCTCGTGTCTAACATATATAATAAAACTATAAAAATAATAAAACGACCGTGCCGTTAATCTTTACCAAATCATCATATCGAAACGCTAACTGAGTTGACCGAGTCAACTGAGTTGACCGAGTCAACTGAGTTGACTCGGTTTGACCGTGAAATGAACCGAAACTGATGTATCTCTAACCAAGACCCGAACCAAACAAGACCCGAAATCTGTTGAACCGTTCTCGTATCCGTTGAACCGTTTGACTGCGGTTGACTTGTTGACCCGTCTCTGAGCCGAGGCTCCCGAAACACGAATCAAACCACCTGAAGTTAAGAAGAATCCCGAACGATGAACCTGCTGAACCGAAAAGCTCGAACCGAAAACCAAATCAAAGCCAAACCCCGAATCAGACTCACACCGAGACTGAACCGAAAAAAAAATAAAAAAAAATATCTTGAACCTCATACCTGACCCGATCTGAACATGAACGAACCAAACATCAATAGCATCACCATTCATCAGTTATCCTCACCGGAAACCTTGTCGGAGACAAGCACCGCCGCCGCTGCGGCATAGCTCCGCCGCTGATCGGCGGTTCGTCACCGGAAACGGCACCCGTGTTTCTCCTTCTCTCTCCAGTCTCTCCTCTCTCCCTCTCCCGTCTCGTCGCCACGCCGCCACCATGTGTGGCGGCTCCCTTTTATCCTGTGTCCCAAGTTACAGGTATAAAGATGAAGGGGATTTGGGTGTGTTGCTGGAACCCACCACCGCCGCGAGCTGGGTCCGTCGGTGGTCTCATCGGAGATGAAATCTGACAGGGGGGGGCTGTGGTTGAAAGTATTTGAGGGAGATGATGTTTTAGTTCTCATTTGAGTGTATTAGGGTTTGAGAGGTAGGAGATGAAGTGTGTGTTGTTCTGCTCTAAAGAAATCGAGAGGGAGAGAGAGAGACCTTTCTTGAGTGTGTATTGAGAAGAAAGAGGGATAAAGTTCCTTTATAGAGATAGTAGATGTCTCAAGATCTAGTAAAAATCTTGTAGTGATTTTGGACAGATTTGCTAAGATTTAGTAAAATCTTATAGATTTTAATGGGATTTAGTAGGATCTTGTAGGAATTGTAGGGATCTAATATATTATGTGCGGGTTTAGGCTTGTGGGTTTTGGGCTTGGGCCCAAGGCCCACAAGCCCATCGCATGTGTAAGTGGCCCGTAATTCCTACGAGACCCGTTATCAAAACCCGAAATCACCGTAGCCTAGTAAAGTAATATTTCAGAGTTAAAAACGTGTAAAAATAATGTCGGTACCCGTCGTAGTTGCGTTCGCGCGTTGATAACGGTAATAATCGCGAAAAATTACATTGTTGCCGTCTTTAATCCGTTTCGACTGTAGTCACTAAAATTTAATTATGAAGCTAAAATATATCGTAAAAATTTAATATTTGTCGGCGTTGTCAGTATTCTATTCGGTTTCAATCCATTGTCGCTTATCATTCAGCAGATCTTTCCGTAAACCACCATTCACGCCCTATAAAGCCGGTTAGCCGCTTCTAGGCACTCCAAAGGCCTAATTAAGTTAATTTACGTCTTAAACACTTTTTATTGTCGCGTTAATCGTCTGTTAATTACGTAACTAGGAGCCGTAAATCACCGGTTGTCACATTCTCCACCTGTTACAGAAATTTCGTCCTCGAAATTTAGACTATGTTATCTCCTCAGAATTGTGTTGTTCGCAGGTAAGTCCGAATAATAACAAAGTGAATGACCGCGTAATCCAAACAAGACTTATTCAAATCATGTGAATTTAATGATATTCCTCAACAATAAGAACCCAACGGTTTAAAAGAAATGTGTTTCAAAAATTGATGTCAAAGGAAACAGGACGTATAGGTACAGTCACTAATGTGACTAAGTTAACAGGGATCCAACAATGAACAGGAACTTCGACCAATCGAATTCCATATGAACGTTCACAATAAGTAAATGAGTTCTAGAAGCAGTAACATCCACCGGATGAACTTAGAATTAACAATCTCAAATGTATTAGTTTGGATGAAACGCTCGATCGTGATCAGCACAAGCTGCCAGTTATGCTGACGCCACAAGGTGTCGTAGTGAATGAAACAATTCAATAATAGCGGTGATCAAACAAATTCACCGTGTTTGAAGTCAAGCCAAAGTACAGTGAAGCAAATTTGAAAATTTGATTCATACGACATCATAAGATTTTCAATTGAGGATGGAACATCAAAGAATTAATGTTTTCGATCGAAGATGAAGAAACAATAAATATCATAAAATATTCGATCGATGTTGAAAGAACCGTTAGTAGGTACACCAGAATATGCAATGAATTTTATATACCATCATCTTAACACACGATTGTGTTAAGACTGCTTTAATATGATAATCCAAAGCGGATTTAAAACAAATCAATAAATAAATATTTAAATCCGTGCATGAGATATGTAAACGAGTTTAGCGCAAGCTTCAACTAAGTGAGAACACCACCACAAGGTGTCGAAGTCAACAAACAATTTAATGGGGTCGAATACCAAACAAGTTTACCACGACTCAGAACAAATGAAGTACTTGTTAAAATTGATTTGAATATGATGCTCCCAATACATCATATGGTGTCTTGAATCGAATATGTGTAATGAACAAGTTCAAACAAACGAACTTGGTTTCGACGCAATCCGACAATAAATACATGTATCGACAAGAAAGACTTTCGGCATGGTCACAACGAAAAACCATGTATGTAACTTGAAAAGAAAAGAAATTTCAAGAAAATGTGTTGGCTTGATACCAAAGAAGCCGACAATTACACTAATGCGGATCATTCGAATCACATTTCAATAATTAGGTTTAGCGAAATAATATTTGAACTTTCATGAAACGCTTATTCGAAACGAAACCACATGCGTAACAAACGATGCATGCGTAACATATGAATTTTCAAGAAATGAAGCAAATGAGTATTCGCTGTAATGAAAGAAGTTATTGTGATGCAATGACCATTAAGAGGAGTAGAGATACGAAAATCTACTCAGTAAATGTGAAAGTCGAAATTTCAATAAAATAAATTTGAGGACTTTACCTGGGGTTGCATGTGATGTCCGGTTGTTTCGGTTGTTAGGTGACATTACCATGGAATGTCGAACATAGCGTACTCGTCGTTATGAATTAGGGGGAATGCGGAGACACACGCTCTTTCTTAGCATGACTCGTGCCGTCGCAGGACCGCGTGCCAAACCGCCGCTTCCTGATCGATAGTTTTCGTGCTGACAGGATTTGTATCGTCGCTGAAAAGCTTCATATTGTCTTCTCAAAGACCATGCCTCGTAAGTCGTAAGTGTCGTACTTCAACCTCCGTTAATGTATAGCTTAAGTTTCACGTATTCATGTGCACTAGTGTTTCGTTCCACGTAGAATGTAATGTACTCCAACATCCGTTGACGTAAAATTTGAGTTTCATGTATTCTCGTGCACTGGATTTTCTTTATGCGTAGGCTGCCTGCTCGGGAAGTTAAAATATTATAGACAATATGAATAATAGTGTGTGCCCGAGTTAATATTCGAGGTTCCTACGTGATGACCTTTAATGAACTTCAACATAAGTTCCCGAAGGTCTTAGATGCATGTTTCCTAAACTCTCAGAGTTTTGTGTACTGTATGTAATCGTTTGTGTACCGTGTGTAAAACACAACTTTAGCGTATGTTTGAAAACAAAATTGTGACTGTTTGTTTTTCGGCAACGGTTGGAGACCATATTCGAGAACTAGGCGTTCTGTATGTATTCAACGTCTTAATGATCTATGTCCCAAAGTAATGTGAGGTTAGAGCCTAGGTATTCCTACAGAAAACCTTATTCGCTGTAACCTATAGCTCTGATACCAATCTGTCACACCCCGAAATATCAGAGCATTGGCGTGACTGGACTGGTATCTTCATTGCACAGCGGAAGCAAATAAGCAAAGACTTTCTAGAAATTGAACGCCCACTAAGTACTCGAGTCTCTAATGGTTCTCCTATTCCAACCGCGCCTTGTCTTAGAACTGTAACCTGAGAAAGAAACATGCGAAAAAGTCAACATAAAGTTGAGCGAGTTCATAGTTTGTTGGTAAAAGATTTGAAATAAATCTTTTTGAATAACCGGTTTTTGAAGTATTGTTGAGAAAACGAATTTAAAATCATTTTCTTGCAAAGCTAAGTGGAAACTTTGCATTTGTAATGAGATATGTTCGTAAAACCATGTATTTGTAAACCCTCGTATTTGTAATGTTCGTATAACCGTCAATGCCCACCCTGACTTTGACTCCATGCCCGCATAATCCTATGCTTTAAATTTGTATAAAACATGGTATTTAATTTGTATAACTCAAGTATTTCTGTAAACATGTACATCCCTGGTATGTATAAACCTTTAAAGTATGTATAAAAGTCCCTGGTATGTATAAACCTTTAAAGTATGTATAAAAGTCCCTGGTATGTATAAACCTTTAAAGTATGTATAAAAGTCCCTGGTATGTAGCATTAAAGAAAAAGAGATCACCAATGGGTTGCAAAGCCACCGGTATGTGTGAAAAGGTGCAGGGAGACTCAAACCTAGCAAATTTGTTACCGGGCTTCCGGCTGGAAGACACAGTCACCTCTATGGGCCGCCCCGGCCTCACGGGTGTGGGCTCGCTACACCCAAATAGATCTATCACTCTTGTGTTCCTCGGTCCTATAATGAGGATTAATGGCCTCAAGTGTTGTGCCCACCCTTCACATGATCTAGTAGTATAAACCCTCCCTAAGCTAACCATACCATGTAAATAAATGTTTGTAATAATTGTAACATGTATTTTACCCCAGCCTCTAAGGCTGAATCTCCCCAGCCTCTAAGGCTGAACCTCCCCAGCCACTAAGACTGAACCTCCCCAGCCTCTAAGGCCAATTCCCCATTCTCTATATATTATCACCAAACGATCCATCCCTAGTCATGAAAATCATTCACATTTCGATAATACGCATTTGTTTTGTAAAAACCGGAATATTTAGTATAATCCATTCGTAATATGATTTAGAAATATGAGTTTTCGTTCGTTCAAAAGCTTTGTATGTTCTTGCACAACGTGCTTCGTCTAAAAATATGCAGTCTTTGTTTATCGAAAACTTTGTATGTTTATGAAAAACGTGCATGTCTTTCCACCCCGAAAACATTCATAAAAAAGTAAAACCGTAAAAAGGTGGGGTTATGAACTCACCTGAATATTCCTGTGCAAAGCTAGCTAAATACGACTTCGTGATGTCGTTTCCAAGACTTGACTTGCTAGCGTGCATTTTACAATATTCCTAACATGGAATATCTTATAAGTTTCTAAATAACGCAGTAACTAAACTACGTGTCATCGAGCTCTATCGAATCGTTAACCGAACGATTCGACGGTAAGTAGTTAACTTATCGGAAATGATTAAGTCATGTTTGATAAGTATTGTTTTATTGTCGATAATAACCAACAACTCTTGACAAGACTTGATTCTCGAGAGATTTGAAAGTAAATAAATATTTATATCACAATATATAAATATATCGTTAAGACCGCTTGTCGTCCCGAGAATTCGTGCGTGTATAAACGAATATTTATACGAAAATAATATATGATAAACTCGTATTATATATCGTGTTTCGTATGATAAGTATCGAAATATGCGTTTATGCCGTTTAGGCGTTTGAAATAAATATAAACTATATTTATTTTATAAACAAATACAAGTCGTTTGATGTTTACAGTAAATATAAAGGCAATATTTATTTTGCAAAAGAATCGACGTGAAACAAATACATAAACTGTATTTATTTTTATAAAAGTACTCGTATTGTTTAATACTTGAAATAAATATACAAACTATATTTATTTTGTAAAAACGAATTCATGTTGTTCGACATTTGAAATAAATATATAAAGCTATATTTATTTTATAAAGTGAAGGCGTGTTCGGCGTTTGAACAATATAAATAATTGCACTGATTTCGTAAAAGACTTGTCGACTTTTTGGAGTTTAAAATAAATATAATAACTATATTTATCTTATAAAACGAAGGAATGTTCGGCGTTTGAATCAATATAAATAATTATATTGATTTTATAAAAGATTTGTTGAATTCCCGAAGTTTAAAATAAATATAAATACTATATTTATTTGTTGTTGAAATAATTTCTGAATAGTCGTTTGATACCGTTTGTTGTTGTTTTTCAATTAAACAAGTTTTGTTTTCGGAATTCTTTCGAAAAACGGGCAGAGTTTCCTCTGGTTTTGGACGGCCCCGACAACTAAAGTGTCGTTATTTATCAAGATTCAATCAATATCAAATCATCAATATAAATAATTTTTCGTCAAATATGTAAAGTCGTAATGTATACTTTTATCGATTGGTTCGAGCTCGTGTCTCACGTATATAATAAAACTATAAAAATAATAAAACGATCGTGCCGTTAATCTTTACCAAATCATCATGTCGAAACGCTAACTGAGTTGACCGAGTCAACTGAGTTGACTCAGTTTGACCGTGAAATGAACCGAAACTGATGTATCACTAACCGAGACCCGAACCAAACAAGACCCGAAATCTGTTGAACCATTCTCATATCCGTTGAACCGTTGGACTGCGTTTAATTGTTGACCCGTCTCTGAGCCGAGGCTCCCGAAACCCAAATCAAACCACCTGAAGTTAAGAAGAATCCCGAACGATGAACCTGCTGAACCGAAAAGCTCGAACCGAAAACCAAATCAATGCCAAACCCCAAATCAGACTCACACTAAGACTGAATCGAAAAAACAAAAAATAAAAAAAATATCTTGAACCTGAATCTTGAACCTCATACCTGACCCGATCTGATCATGAATCACCGTTCATCAGTTATCCTCACCGGAAACCTTGTCGGAGACAAGCACCGCCGCCGCTGCCGCACAGCTCCGCCGCTGATCGGCGGTTCGTCGCCGGAAACGGCACCCGCGTTTCTCCTTCTCTTTCCAGTCTCTCCTCTCTCCCTCTCCCGTCTCGTCGCCACGCCGCCACCGTGTGTGGCGGCTCCCTTTTCTCCCGTGTCCCATGTTACAGGTATAAAGATGAAGGGGATTTGGGTGTGTTGCTGAACCCACCACCGCCGCGAGCTGGGTCCGTCGGTGGTCTCACCGGAGACGAAATCAGACAGGGGGGGGGGGGCTGCGGTTGAAAGTATTTGAGGGAGATGATGTTTTAGTTCTCATTTGAGTGTATTAGGGTTTGAGAGGTAGGAGATGAAGTGTGTGTTGTTATGCTCTAAAGAAATCGAGAGGGAGAGAGAGAGACCTTTCTTGAGTGTGTATTGAGAAGAAAGAGGGATAAAGTTCCTTTATAGAGATAGTAGATGTCTCAAGATCTAGTAAAAATCTTGTAGTGATTTTGGACAGATTTGCTAAGATTTAGTAAAATCTTATAGATTTTGATGGGATTTAGTAGGATCTTGTAGGATTTGTAGGGATCTAATATATTATGTGCGGGTTTAGGCTTGTGGGTTTTGGGCTTGGGCCTAGGGCCCACAAGCCCATCGCATGTGTAAGTGGCCCGTAATTCCTACGAGACCCGTTATCAAAACCCGAAGTCACCGTAGCCTAGTAAAGTAATATTTCAGAGTTAAAAACGTGTAAAAATAATGTCGGTATCCGTCGTAGTCGCGTTCGCGCGTTGATAACGGTAATAATCGCGAAAAATTACATCGTTGCCGTCTTTAATCCGTTTTTCGATCCGGTTTCGACTGTAGTCACTAAAATTTAATTACGAAGCTAAAATATATCGTAAAAATTTAATATTTGTCGGCGTTGTCAGTATTCTATTCGGTTTCAATCCATTATCGCTTATCATTCAGCAGATCTTTCCGTAACCCACCGTTCACGCCCTGTAAAGCCGGTTAGCCGCTTCTAGGCACTCCAAAGGCCTAATTAAGTTAATTTGCGTCTTAAACACTTTTTATTGTCGCGTTAATCGCCCGTTAATTACGTAATTAGGAGCCGTAAATCACCGGTTGTCACAGATACATATAACATAAAGGATAGCGATAACCCTAACCTCCCTTATCCCTTCTTTGAAGCCGACGACAAACCCCCAAGCCCTTTCGAAGATTTCCTGGTGTTTTGTCGAATCTGGTTACTGTATCTCCACTGCTGATTGTTAAGGAATGATAGAAAATGTTCGCAAGTATTGGTGTCGTTAATTAATGTCGATTGTTGTTTAATGCTAGTGTGTGAAATCATGTGTGATCTAGAGTATTAGGTTACCTGCTAACAAGAATTGTTGTTGTGACTATGTTGAGTGATGTGTATCGTGACCTTGAAAGTTAATCATGATTGATCAAATCGAGAATTAGGAGGATGCATGCTAGAGTTTAATCAAGATTCATTTGTATGAATTGGCTAATAATAGTGAGGATTAGCGAGTGGCATAATGATTGGTAGTGCATGAACTGTTAACTTGATTATGTTCATTGATTCGTTTTGGATGTTTTCCTAGTGTCGTAAACGTCAATATGAATTTAGGGTTCATGTGTTAGTCTATTATTGATTCGTAATATCGGCAATATAGGGTTATGTTTAGGCTTGATGTTCATGATGGATTATATGCAATATGGGGAGTCTAATGGTCCGCACTTGTTGTGGATGTAAAGTACGCATATGTAGTTCTAAGGTGATGATCTTATCTGTCACACCCCGACCACGTAGAACATACAAAATGTGGCGGAAACATCAGGGAGTGCACTAAGGCACGGGTCCGCCTAAGTATATCTTGATAAGTCCTATGCATCATCTCCTGAAAACACATGTGAAAATAGGTACGTCAGCATAAAAATGCCTGTGAGATACATAGGTTTTGTGAAAATAGGATTCATGACATATGTTGGAGAAAATGTTTAGTCATGAACCTTGTAATTTGCTTTGTCTTGTAAATCATTTGAAAAACGATAAGATCAGATGATATGTATAAATAAGTGAATAATGTATGGTTAAAGGAATAACCATGTAAGAATGTGTTTGTATAAGATAAGTTGTTTGTAAAACAATGTATTGTGAAAAGTATGTTATTTGTATAAAATGTTCTATGTCTCAAACTGAAATGATTCAAATAACGCTACGATATGTAATACCATACAAACACTTATATATAGGAAGTACCAGCAGCGTATCCACCATGCTTGTATCATATTACACACGCCTCGTTACTTAATCACTTACTCAAACAAAACTACCAAAGTAAAATGATCATGTCTAATGTAAATCATGTAATATGTATCCAAAATGTAAGCATGTGATGAATAACAAATGTACTAAGTATGCAACAAATAGACATATGTAGCATGTGACCTGTACTAAGTATGTAACAATAGACATACGTAGCATGTGACCTGTACTAAGTATGCAACAATAGACATACTTAGCATGTGACCTGTACTAAGTATGCAACAATAGACATACGTAGCATGTGACCTGTACTAAGTATGCAACAATAGACATACGTAGCATGAAATGTAATGTAAAACAATGTACTATAAGTGTACTATTGAACATAGCATGTATACGATGTGAAAACAGGAAAGCATGAAAGTAACAAGTAGGCACATGTGTTCCACCCCAAAACGTTTGGAAAACAGTAAAAGAGGGGTCTATGTACTCACTTGAGATTGCTTAGTAGTCCTTGAGTAACAACCAAACAATGCTAGAGAACGCGGATATCAAACGGCACCTAATATAGGTAACTATGTTAATAAACCGGACCTAAATCGGAGGATTTAGATAGAATGAGGGTTCGTAAACCAAACGAGTATAGAGACTCGTGTCATATGGTTTAACAAAGCCTACATACTAAATAAAACCTAACCTAAGTGCTTTCGACCCATCGCGACCCATTAAGGTAGCTTATGCTACTTTAACACGTCGTGCACGTGAAACGCGTTTGGGACGTCTAACTAGTCCTATGACAAGTGTTATATGCCTAAACATGTTACATAATCAGTTATGTGACAAAAGTTTAGGTTACATATGCTTAATTACCAATTATACATGAAAAGGGTATTCTGGTAATTTACCTAAGGCATATAAACTACCTATCATACCACTAACTAAACGTCGTGACCATAAGGTATAACCTCGGAAGGTTATTCCCTATATACTATGGTCACCTAATGTATTTGGTCGGATCCTAATGATCAACCAAATGGGTCGGGTTCGAAGGTATAAGCGATTTATTAGATCGCTTACCCTACGACCCTAGACAACGTGGTAATCAGTAGGCATAGTCCCAAGGGACTATAACCATCGTGATTACAATCACGTTGCGAAGTTCAAACGAACTTCGCATTGACCATAAACTGGTCAACGCAGAAAGTCAAACAAAGTTTGACTTTCAGACTCGAAAAGACTCGAAAAGCAATAAAAGAACGAAGGAATACTTACGAAGGGTCCCCGAATGCTAACCTCGATCCAAGTAGCTCAGGTATGAAACAATGGTTTCAACTTAGAGCTTCTCAAACCAAGAGTCTAGTGGGTTTTGCAATGGGGGTGGATGGTTATTTATAGTTTTCGGGTAACCGTTAAGATTGTTTCTCGAATATCGTGCTTCAATCTCAACCCTCCACCTCACAACCCTTGTTTTTGAAAACCATTAGAGCCCAAGGTATTGCCCCAAAACCATGTGCAAGGTGGAATGGACCAGATTCAAAGTTTCTGCAAGTTTCTGATGTTCTGCAGACTGCTTGCGCACCGTAAAAAATATTTGTTGCGGTGCGCAAGGACCATTTTTGGCAGAATGTCAGATTTGGTCCCTGCAGCCCATTTAAGCTATTTTCGATGCGTTTGAACCCCGTTAACCTCATTTCAAGGCTCTAAAATGAAGTTAAAGTATAGGGAACTCAAAACATGCTCAAAAATATCTCTGATGTCGGTTCGTTTGGCCGTACGGTTGCGTTGTTCGGTTAATTACGACGGAATGCGCATAAGCGCGAAAAACGATCCAAATTACGCGACGAATGGATTTTTCTCATGCCAAACACTAAAATAAAATATTTTAGTGCTTACATAAATTTTTGGATGTCCGGATGTATTCAGAACGTAAGTTATGCGCGAAAGTGCAAACTTGTGCACTTTTTGACACCTTTAGTCCCTGAATGACCCAAAAGTTTATTTTAGCTCACCGAACCCCTCAAAGCCTATTTCTAAGCTATGTAAAGGATATTTATGGTATGTTTAACTTATGGTTATGTTCCGGAATGTCTGTTACAGTTCAAATTGGCATACTTTCGCAGTTTGTCAAATTTAGTCCCTGTAAGCGATTTAACTCGATTTTGCCATACCAAAGCCTTCAAAACTTGTTTCTAAGTTATGTAAAGGTTATTTAAGGTATGTTAAGCTTATGTCACTATTCCGGAGTGTTTGTTGCATTAAACTGGTTATATTTATGCATCGTTGCGCGTATAACCTTCCAGAAAGCGATTTAGAGCTTGAAATCGAACAAGAGTTGATATGTGCAAACGATACACATATTTTTACAAATCCCAAGTATGAAATACAATATTTCATTGGTTTGGCATTTGTTTGATGGTTGAAGTGACACAGGTGTCACAGTCTCCCCTACTTTAGGAAATTTTGTCCCGAAATTTATTCGTAGGAGTCTATTTGTGACTTTGTGTTAAATAACCATCAAATATGAACAAGACATAATCCTGTAATGTCTCTTTGACGGAGCTATTTTCAACAAGAATTTTTTTAGAAAACGGAACATGAAGGAATAAACAAGGATATTCATTTCCCTCGATGGATATTCTTCAGTAACGAAAATGAACGGAACGAGTCTTTTTCCACGATTTCTTCAGGAATGAAAATAAACGAAATGAGTCATTTTCCACAACTTCTTCAGAAACGAAAATGAACAGAATGAGTCATTTTTCACAACCTCTTCAGAAACGAAAATTAACAGAATGAGTCATTTTCCACAACATCTTCAGAAACAAAAATGAAAAGAATGAGTCATTTTTCACAACCTCTTCAGAAACAAAAATGAACAGAATGAGTCATTTTTCACAACATCTTCAGAAACAAAAATGAACAGAATGAGTCATTTTTCACAACCTCTTCAGAAACGAAAATAAACGAAATGAGTCATTTTCCACAACATCTTCAGAAACAAAAATGAACAGAATGAGTCATTTTTCACAACCTCTTCAGAAACGAAAATGAACGAAATGAGTCATTTTCCACAACATCTCCAGAAACAAAAATGAACAGAATGAGTCATTTTTCACAACCTCTTCAGAAACGAAAATGAACGAAATGAGTCATTTTCCACAACATCTTCAGAAACAAAAATGAACAGAATGAGTCATTTTTCACAACCTCTTCAGAAACGAAAATGAACAGAATGAGTCATTTTCCACAACATCTTCAGAAACAAAAATGAACAGAATTAGTCATTTTTCACAACCTCTTCAGAAACAAAAATGAACAGAATGAGTCATTTTTCACAACATCTTCAGAAACAAAAATGAACAGAATGAGTCATTTTTCACAACCTCTTCAGAAACGAAAATGAACGAAATGAGTCATTTTCCACAACATCTCCAGAAACAAAAATGAACAGAATGAGTCATTTTTCACAACCTCTTCAGAAACGAAAATGAACGAAACGAACTCTAGACACATGACAAAACTCGCTGTGGTTTCTGTGCACTGAATTTCATAATTATGTATGCATCCATAATTACGTAATTCCTTGCATAGTCCGCACAGTTTGTCTTGAAATGTTTTTAGGGGAGGAAAATCAAACCTGTGGTGAGTGTGACTAGACTACCATAAGGTCCTTTTAATTAGATCGACAAATGATCCTTTTAATTAGGCCACCAAGGAGTCCTTTCAGCTATATCATCACATGATATTCCTAACCAGATTTTTGGATCAATCTGTTTAACTAGACCACTCAGGGGTCTAATTATGGAATAGTACAATATAATCCAAGGGAATTTACTATTACGTAAAAGCCCATTGAGGATTTAATATAGTACCTTTGGATATCCTACTATGAATCCCTTATACGAAGATATGGAAGATTCTACGAGGATTTGGATAACAAAAACTTGGATTACACAAAAACATAAAAGGAAACACATAAGCACATAATCACATAGTTGTTTATCTTGGTTATTAATTTGTTATCTTTGGACACGGATACTTAAAGCACACCAGGAATCCAATTCGTGGATTTCATTTGGCACTTTAATCATTTCAAGAATCCATCCATGAAGATAGGATGATCTACCAAAAATTCGATTTTCATTTTCAGGAAAACGCAATATTCGAATTAAGGTACACAATAATTTAGGACATACGGAAATACCCTTGGGTACCCTATTAAGAATTTATAGTGGTACTTGGGGTATTCTTACAGAATTATAACTTGCACCTTGTACTTCGTTTCTTTGCAAGAGATGGGTACTTAGGATCTTTATGGAAAACGCAAAAGAAAAATGGAAAAATTTTGGGGGTAGTTTTCTTTTCAAGGAATACGATTCCTTCATTGTCGGTATTGCAGGGGATATGTTGTTTATGCATACAACCACATAAATACATTGCAATATAAATAAAAAGATTTATTTATTAACAATGATAACAACTGTTTCATGGACCTTGACAACAAAAGAAAATAATACATAAGACATGATTATTTCTAAACGGTGTTGTCTTCTAGTCGGTCAGATGCTCATCTCTGTGCTGGATTTGCATTAGCAAGCTTTGGGAAATTTCTTCGGAAATGACCCATCTCGCCACATTTGTAGCAAGAACCTGGTGGAAAGCGAGCTTGAGCAGGATTGTTGTCAGCTTGATTTGGTGCAACTGCTGCTACGTAAACTTTTGCCGTATGACCTTTACGTCCACAAATTTGGCATTCGCGGCACTTCACACTGGCATGATGATGTAGGCCACATTGGTTGCACAAGGGTGAAGTTCCATTGTATGGCTTCCTGGCAGGGGGTTTAGCTGGTTGATTGGGGACGGCTTGATCATTGTGAGTAACCATGGCGAAATTCTGAGAAGCCTTTCGCTTCTTTGACCGCTCAAGGGATCCAGTCTATTCATCCATGGTCTTTGATTCCTCGATTGGTTTCGATTCCTCGACCGGTTTCTTGTCACCCTTTCTGAAAAGCTTACGTTTCCTGATCTGAGATTCAGTCAAAGTTGCAGATAGCTCAATGGCCTGCCTAACCGTAGTGGGGTTACTACCAGTACAATGTCTTGAACTGAGTCAGGGAGACCATCAATGTATTTTTCGATCGCCTTATCCAAAGGCGTAACCATGGTAGGACACAACAGGCTCAGCTCCTCATATCGATCAGTGTATGCTCGATGTTCACCGCTGTCTTGCTTAAGATCGTCGAATTCCCTTTCCAAGGCCCTGATCTCGTGACGAGGACATAATTCCTTCATCATAAGGGCCCTAAGTTCAGCCCATGTCTGTGCTAGAGCAACTTCTGCACCACGATCTCTCATAACCCCGTTCCACCACGTAAGGGCTCTCTTCTGGAACACACTCGAAGCAAACTCGACCTTGCGATTGTCAGGACACTGCACGTGGCGGAAAGTATTCTCAATGCTCTTGAACCATTGCAGAAGCCCAGTCGCTCCCTCAGAACCACTAAACTTGAGTGGTTTCGCCGAGTTAAAACTCTTGAAATTGCATGGACCATTGTTGTTGTTGTTGGCTTGATTCCATTGAGCAAAGAGGTTTGCGAATTGAGCAGCCATTTGCTGCGCAATGATTTCTGCCAATTCGGCAGTCGCTATCTGGCTTTCGCGACGAGGAGGCATTCTAAAAGAGGAAAACATGAAAGGAAACGAGTGAGAGAATTAGACGAAAAGAATGAGATGAAACAAATCTGATGAAAGCAAGGATAGTGGTCATTTGTTTGTTACTACAAAGCAACAAATGACCCTGGTGATTAATCAAAGTAAATAGGTCAAAAATAATGTATCGCGAAGACATGCTCGCCTATAAGTGAACACTCATCCCAAGAATTCCCAGGTAAGCACAATTGGTCTCGCGTCTGATGAGATGTATACGAAGTGCTTGCCTAGACAGAAAACCTAGAATACAGGCATTCACCCTTCCAGTTTGCACGTGTTCACATTATTTAAAACCCAAAACCTTGACGAGATTTTGAAAATTCAAAGGGGTTCAAAACCATATAACAGAGGGTTCAAAACCTTACAATAGAGGGTTCAAAACCTAGCAATCAATCATCCTAGAACAGATGATTAGTTTTCAAAGCGGTTTTGAGATTTATGTTCTTGTTGTGGTAGTCGCCTAAGGATAGGTGACAGTATTGTTTTATGACTAAACGCAAGTAAACTCGCGTTAGGGTCCTAAGAAGGTTATAGACTAGGTCAAAGCATTACTAATAACCTAATTCCCTATAACCATTGGCTCTGATACCATCTTTTCTGTCACACCCCGACCACGTAGAACATACAAAACGTGGCGGAAACGTCGGGGAGTGTTGTAACAGAATTAATCGTTTCAAGTCCATGGCAATTAAAGTTTCGTTTTATTAATCAAACATGAGAGTTTACATTGTTTAAACAAGAAACAAAGGGTACATAACATAAATTAACTAGTTCTTGTCTCGTTTTAAGTCACTAAGGCACGGGTCTGCCTAAGTATATCTTGATAAGTCCTATGCATCATCTACTGAAAACACATGTGAAAATAGGTACGTCAGCATAAAAATGCCTGTGAGATACATAGGTTTTGTGAAAATAGGATTCATGACTTATGTTTGAGAAAATGTTTAGTCATGAACCTTGTAATTTGCTTTGTCTTGTAAATCATTTGAAAAACGATAAGATCAGATGATATGTATAAATAAGTGAATAATGTATGGTTAAAGGAATAACCATGTAAGAATGTGTTTGTATAAGATAAGTTTGTGACACCCGTGTCACTGAGACCATCAAACAAATGCCCAACCAATGAAATATTGTATTTCATACTTGGGATTTGTTAAAAATATGTGTATCGTTTACACATATCAATTCTTGTTCGATTTCAAACTCTTTATCGCTTTCTGGAGAGTTATACGCAAACTAGTGCGTAAACCTACTCAGTTTAATGCGAGAAATACTCCAGAACATCAACATATACTCAACATACCTTAAATAACCTTTACATAACTTAGAAATAAGTTTTGAAGGCTTTGGTATGGCAAAAACAAGTTAATTCGCTTACAGGGACTAAATATGACAAACTGCGAAAGTATGTCAATTTGAACTGTAACGAACATTCCGGAACATGACCATAAGTTAAACACACCTTAAATATCCTTTACATAGCTTAGAAATAGGCTTTGAGGGGTTCGGTGTGCTAAAATAAACTTTTGGGTCATTCAGGGACTAAAAGTGTCAAAAAGTGCACAAGTTTGCATTTTCGCGCATAACTTACGTTCTGAATACATCCGGACATCCAAAAATTTATGTGAGCATGACTATATTATATTTTAGTGTTCGCCTTAAGAAAAATCCAATCGTCGCGTCATTTGGATCGTTTTTCGCGCTTATGCGCATTCCGTCGTAATTAAGCGAACATCGCGACCGTACGGCCAAACGAACCGACATCCGAGATATTTTTGAACACATTTTAAGTTCCCTATACTTTAACTTCATTTTAGAGCTTTGAAATGGGGTTAACGGGCCTTAAACGTGTCGAAAATGGGCTGAATGCATGACAGGGACCAAAAGTGTAAATCTGCCAAACTAAGGCCTAGCGGTGCGCTACACTTTTAGTGTAGCGGTGCGCTAGCCTTGCAGCATACTAGATGCAGTGTATTAACAGCCTGTTTTCAGCTGGATTAACCACAACCACAAGTTCCTAATTATCTAGTCAGCTGATAAGGATGGAATTTTAGTCACCATAAGGTCCCGACACATGTACGGGCAAGATTAAGGCACGTTTTCCATGAAACGATCTTAACGGTGGACCGAATAATATAAATACCCCATGCCCCCCATTGCATAACTTACAAGAATTCTGATTTGAGAAACTCTAAGTTGAAACCATTGTTTCATACCTGAGATTCTTGGATCGGGATTAGCATTCGGGGACCCTGGGTAAGTATTCTTTCGTTCTTTTCCTTATTTTATTGCTTTTCGAGTCAGAAAGTCAAACTTTGTTTGACTTTCAGCGTTGACCAGTAATGGTCAATGCGAAGTTCGTAGGAACTTCGCAACGTGATTGTAATCACGTTGGTCATAGTCCCTTGGGACTATGCCCACTGATTACCACGTTGTCTAGAGTCGTAGGGTAGGCGATCTAATAAATCGCCTATACCTTCGAACTCGACCCATTTGGTCGATCATTAGGATCCGACCAAATACATTAGGTGACCATAGTATATAGGGAATAACCTTCCGAGGTTATACCCTATGGTCGCTTCGTTTAAGTAGTTGTATGATAGGTAGTTTATATGCCTTAGGTAAATTACCAGAATACCCTTTTCATGTATAATTGGTAATTAAGCATATGTAACCTAAACTTTTGTCACATAACTGATAATGTAAAATGTTTAGGCATATAACACTTGTCATAGGACTAGTTAGGCGGTCCGAAAGCGTTTCACGCGAACGACGCGTTAAAGTTGCATAAGCTACCTAAACGGGTCGTAATGGGTCGTAAGCTTTTAGGTTAAGTTTCATTTAGTATGTAGGCTTTGTTAAACCAAATGACACGAGTCTCTACACTCGTTTGG
Source organism: Helianthus tuberosus (assembly GCA_030545235.1). NCBI lineage: Eukaryota > Viridiplantae > Streptophyta > Magnoliopsida > Asterales > Asteraceae > Helianthus > Helianthus tuberosus. Next base: position 467,399 of record JARYGA010057272.1, read on the forward strand.
TTTACAAACCCTAATGCTACCCAATCTTCCGATCTAGGTCCGGTTTATTAATGTAGTTACCTATATTAGGTGCCGTTTGATATCCGCGATCTCTAGCATTGTTTGGTTGTTACTCAAGGACTACTGAGCAATCTCAAGTGAGTACATAGACCCCTCTTTTACTGTTTTCCAAACTGTTTTGGGGTGGAACACATGTGCCTACTTGTTACTTTCGTGCTTTCCTGTTTTCACATCATATACCGACTATGTTTGTTAGTACATTATAGTACATGATTTCATTACTTTTCTACTATGTATGTTGACTGATAACATGCTAAGCACATTGATTTACATGAGTTTTCTGCTTTGTATGTTAACTTAGCATACTTAGTACATCATTTTACATTGCATCTCTGTTGCATATGTTCCAGTAACATATGGACACAGTGTTTTACAGCTCTACCTTGTATGTTTACTCTAGCATACTAGGTACATTATCTTCATCTCATGCTTACATTTTGGTATGACATTTGGTTTGTTTAACGGGTCTATATAACATTCATTAACATTTGCTACGCCGCTCGGTAGTAGGTAGTGGTACCATAGGACTTGACAAATCCCGTTCCGGACATCCCAGGGAAATGGGATGAAAGGAATGACCGAATCCGAATACATATTCTTTTGATAACTCACTTTTACATAGTTATCCTGCTGTCTCAAGGCTTGAATGTTTGCGTTTAACATACTGCATAAGTGTTTGTATCAGTAAAGCATGCATTTTTCTACAAAACATAACTTTGATTTAAACCAAGTTTTACTTCAATACTTTGTTTTGTACATTTTTACTTATGGTTTAAGTAGTCTTAATTTTACTTACCATACATATCATTTTGGTTATACATTACTTGACTACTTTTAGATTATAAACATTTGACATGGATATTTGACATAGACATTTGACATGGATATTTGACATAGACATTTGACATGGATATTTGACATAGACATTTGACATGGATATTTGACATAGACATTTTGACATGATTTACATCTTGACATGAACACTTTGATAGTTTGGTTTGGTTTGATTAAGTGATTAAGTAACGATGCGTGTGTAATATGATACAAGCATGGTGGATACGCCGCTGGTACTTCCTATATATAAGTGTTTGTATGGTATTACATGTCGTAACGTTATTTGAATCATTTCAGTTTGAGACATAGAACATTTCATACAGATAACATACTTTTCACAAGACATTGATTTATAAACAACTTATCTTATACAAACACATTTTACTTGGTTATTCATTTAACCTTACATTTATTTATACTTATCATCTGATCTTATCGTTTTTCAAATGATTTAAAAGACAAAGCAAATAACAAGGTTCATGACTAAACATTTTCTCAAACATAAGTCATGAATCTTATTTTCACAAAACCTATGTATCTCACAGGCATTTTTATGCTGACGTACCTATTTTCACATGTGTTTTTCAGGAGCTGTTGCATAAGATGATCAAGATACACATAGGCAGACTTGGGCTTTAGTGACAATAAAAGATGCAAGACTAGTTAATTATGTTGTAATTCCTTGTTTGTTAAGACATTGTAACACTTTTAATCAATAAAACGAAACTTTAATATCCATGGTTGTGAAACATTAATTCTGTTACAACACTCCCCGATGTTTCCGCCACGTTTTGTATGTTCTACGTGGTCGGGGTGTGACAAAGTTGTTTGTAAAACAATGTATTGTGAAAAGTATGTTATTTGTATAAAATGTTCTATGTCTCAAACTGAAATGATTCAAATAACGCTACGATATGTAATACCATACAAACACTTATATATAGGAAGTACAAGCGGCGTATCCACCATGCTTGTATCATATTACACACGCCTCGTTACTTAATCACTTACTCAAACAAAACTACCAAAATAAAATGTTCATTTCTAATGTAAATCATGTAATATGTATCCAAAATGTAAGCATGTGATGAATAACAAATGTACTAAGTATGCAACAAATAGACATACGTAGCATGTGACCTGTACTAAGTATGCAACAATAGACATACGTAGCATGTGACCTGTACTAAGTATGCAACAATAGACATACGTAGCATGAAATGTAATGTAAAACAATGTCCTATAAGTGTACTATTGAACATAGCATGTATACGATGTGAAGACAGGAAAGCATGAAAGTAACAAGTAGGCACATGTGTTCCACCCCAAAACGTTTGGAAAACAGTAAAAGAGGGGTCTATGTACTCACTTGAGATTGCTTAGTAGTCCTTGAGTAACAACCAAACAATGCTAGAGATCGCGGATATCAAACGGCACCTAATATAGGTAACTATGTTAATAAACCGGACCTAAATCGGAGGATTTAGATAGAATGAGGGTTCGTAAACCAAACGAGTATAGAGACTCGTGTCATATGGTTTAACAAATCCTACATACTAAATGAAACCTAACCTAAGTGCTTTCGACCCATCGCGACCCATTAAGGTAGCTTATGCTACTTTAACGCATCGTGCGCGTGAAATGCGTTCGGGACGTCTAACTAGTCCTATGACAAGTGTTATATGCCTAAACATGTTACATAATCAGTTATGTGACAAAAGTTTAGGTTACATATGCTTAATTACCAATTATACATGAAAAGGGTATTCTGGTAATTTACCTAAGGCATATAAACTACCTATCATACCACTAACTAAACGTCGTGACCATAAGGTATAACCTCGGAAGGTTATTCCCTATATACTATGGTCACCTAATGTATTTGGTCGGATCCTAATGATCGACCAAATGGGTCGGGTTCGAAGGTATAAGCGATTTATTAGATCGCTTACCCTACGACCCTAGACAACGTGGTAATCAGTAGGCATAGTCCCAAGGGACTATAACCATCGTGATTACAATCACGTTGCGAAGTTCAAACGAACTTCGCATTGACCATAAACTGGTCAACGCAGAAAGTCAAACAAAGTTTGACTTTCAGACTCGAAAAGACTCGAAAAGCAATAAAAGAACGAAAGAATACTTACGAAGGGTCCCCGAATGCTAACCTCGATCCAAGTAGCTCAGGTATGAAACAATGGTTTCAACTTAGAGCTTCTCAAACCAAGATTCTAGTGGGTTTTGCAATGGGGGTGGATGGGTATTTATAGTTTTCGGGTAACAGTTAAGATCGTTTCTCGAATATCGTGCTTCAATCTCAAACCTCCACCTCACAACCCTGGTTTTTGAAAACCATTAGAGCCCAAGGTATTACCCCAAAACCATGTGCAAGGTGGAATGGACCAGATTCAAAGTTTCTGCAAGTTTTTGATGTTCTGCAGACTGCTTGCGCACCGTAACAAATATTTGTTGCTGTAACACCTGTGTCATTTCAACCATCAAACAAATGCCCAACCAGTGAAATATTGTATTTCATACTTGGGATTTGTAAAAATATGTGTATCGTTTACACATATCAATTCTTGTTCGATTTCAAACACTATATCGCTTTCTGGAAGGTTATACGCGCACTGATGCGTAAATTTAACCAGTTTAATCCAACGAACACTCCGGAATAGTGAAATAGGCTTAACATACCTTAAATAACCTTTACATAACTTAGAAATAAGTTTTGAGGGGTTCGGTATGCTAAAATAAACTTTTGGGTCATTCAGGGACTAAAAGTGTCAAAAAGTGCACAAGTTTGCATTTTCGCGCATAACTTACGTTCTGAATACATCCGGACATCCAAAAATTTATGTAAGCATGACTACATTATATTTTAGTGTTCGCCTTAAGAAAAATCCATTCGTCGCGTCATTTGGATCGTTTTTCGCGCTTATGCGCCTTCGGTCGTAATTAAGCGAACATCGCGTTCGTACGACCAAACGAACCATCATCCGGCATATTTTTGAGTATGTTTTGAGTTCCCTATACTTTAACTTCATTTTAGAGCCTTGAAATGAGGTTAACGGGGTTCAAACGCATCGAAAAAGGCCTTAAACACGTGCAGGGACCATTGCTGCCAATTTTGAAACTTTCTGTTTCAGGGGGAGTGCTAGCGTAGCGCGACTGCATAGTGCCTTTGCACTAGCGCTACGCGACTGCCTAACCAGACCAGATTCAATGTTTTAAACACAAGTTGCAGCTGGTTGATTCGTGTCCACTCGTTTTAAGTTGATGTGTCACTAAGATAAGGAGCATAAGTGGCTCCATAACCCTTGTGACAAGTGTACGGCTCGGATCGTGGCACGATATTCAAGAAACGATCCTAGCGGCTCTACTTTATCTATAAATACCCACCCCCCTTTGGCTTAAAAACCCACAAATCTGATTGAAAAGACTCTAAGTTGGAACCTTCGTTTCATACCTGAGCTATTTTAATCTGGGTTAGCATTCGGGGACCCTGGGTAAGTATTCTTTCGTTCTTTTCCTTATTTTACTGCTTTTCGAGTCAGAAAGTCAAACTTTGTTTGACTTTCAGCGTTGACCAGTAATGGTCAATGCGAAGTTCGTTTGAACTTCGCAACGTGATTGTAATCACGATGGTCATAGTCCCTTGGGACTATGCCTACTGATTACCACGTTGTCTAGGGTCGTAGGGTAAGCGATCTGATAAATCGCTTATACCTCGAACCCGACCCATTTGGTCGATCATTAGGATCCGACCAAATACATTAGGTGACCATAGTAGGTAGGGAATAACCTTCCGAGGTTATACCCTATGGTCACATCGTTTAAGTAGTTGTATGATAGGTAGTTTATATGCCTTAGGTAAATTACCAGAATACCCTTTTCATGTATAATTGGTAATTAAGCATATGTAACCTAAACCTTTGTCACATAACTGATTATGTAACATGTTTAAGGCATATAACACTTGTCATAGGACTAGTTAGGCGGTCCGAACGCGTTTCACGCGAACGACGCGTTAAAGTAGCATAAGCTACCTAAACGGGTCGTAATGGGTCGTAGACACTTAGGTTAAGTTTCATTTAGTATGTAGGCTTTGTTAAACCAAAAGACACGAGTCTCTACACTCGTTTGGTTTACAAACCCTAATGCTACCCGATCCTCCGATTTAGGTCCGGTTTATTAATGTAGCTACCTATACTAGGTGCCGTTTGATATCCGCTGTGACAACTCGAATTTCCGACGTTCTTTATTCGCATTTAATGCATGTTGACTTTGACTTTATGGTTGTGTTATGATAAAACCTAGTGTGTTTGCATGGTTATGTGTGATTGTATAACATGTGTACTGATTTGTAGAACTTAAACTGTTAAGAACCCGACGAAACACAAGAGTGTTTCGCCATAACCAGTTCCGACGAAACAGAACTTGTTTCGCCATCTACATCTCGACGAAACAGTGTGTTTCGCCGAGCCCAGATTCGCCGAAGCCCATTACGGGCCCAGAACGTTAAATCGTGTTTATTAGCGTGTAGCGACCTTAGTTTCACATCTTTGGCAAAAGTTGAAACCCTAGAACCTCCTCTGTGCGTGTCGGCAGCTCTGAATATTCCCGAACGATCAAAACCATCTTTAACATCATCTCGGTTAGTAGATTTATGTGCTTTGATTGATCATTCATCCGTGTACGTGTTTATGTGTCATGTGATTCTGCCTTGATGATGTATATCTGAAACTGATACATGTTTAATATTAGGGTTCTTGTTGATGATAATGATATGGATTTCGATATGTATGTTGTAGTTGGATACAAATCATTCTATACGAAACTTAGTACAATCGAATGCTCGGTTCTGGATATTATTATTATGATCTGATTCTGAATATAAGTTAGCATCTTGATAGGGTTAAATGATAGGATTGTTGTATGTTAGATTAATATGTTATACAAAAACTAGGGTTTATGCTAGACAATGATTCTTGGATGATTGAGTTATGATGATTCGTTATGCACATTGACCTTCGTATGATTTCTGATATTGTTGATGGCTGCTAGCATGATTAGGGTTCTGTGTATATTCGTAACTGCTACATCTGATGTCTGCGAAACTGACATCCGACGAAACAGAACTCTCGGCGAAACATAAAGTGTTTCGCCAAGAGTAATCGACGAAATTGAATTCTGTTTCGCCAATTAAGACCACGACGAAACAGAATATGTTTCGTCAAGCGTGTGTTTCGCCAACCCATGTGTTTCGTCAATATCTGTGTTTCGCCAACATGTATGTTTCGTCGAATAGCTGATCTGTGCAGGAACCTGAGTTAATTCTGTTAAGTGTAACCGTCTTGTATATGATTGTGATTACGTGCTACATGTTTATACGTGAACAACTTGAACACAAACTGATTTCACATACGTGCATACTTTAGGACGTGATTGATTACTTGCGAGCATACACTTAGCATACCGAGCAAACCCAAGGTGAGTTCACACTCTTACCAAGGCATGGGATTCCCCAGTTGGGTTGGGAAGGGGATTGAATGATTACCTGTACTTACATTACCACTAGACTACTTACCACGGTCCTCGGATTGGGAAGGATGCCTGTGTCAAATTCTACATAAAGCCTACGTACTGTCCTCGGATTGGGAAGGACACCAGCACTAAACCTACGTAAAACCTACGTACTACCGTCCTCGGATTGGGAAGGACGCCAGTGCTAAACCTACGTACTACCGTCCTCGGATTGGGAAGGACGCCAGCGCTAAACCTACGTACTCGCTACGTACTGTCCTCGGTTGGGAAGGACACTTACGTAAAACCTACGTAAACTTATACTTACTACTATCCTCGGATTGGGAAGGATACTTATGGTTACGAATAGTCTAGTAGATATACAACATGGGAAGCCCCCACCAATAGAACGTACTATCGGCCCAGTAGAGCCACATGTTACATACGAACTTACTATTACGCAATTACTTTCTGTGAACTCGCTCAACTAGTTGTTGATCCTCTGTTACATGGCTTGCAGGACCTTAGGTACATATGGAGCTTGCGCAGGGAGGAGCAGGTCGTTGTGGGACATGGATCGATGAGGCCATGTTGTCTATCTAAACATTTGAATTTACTATTTACATTGGGTTTACATACTTATGCTTCCGCTACATACTTGTTGACGTTTGATTTTGAAAACACCTTTCATATTGATGAATGATTTTACTACTTACTTATGTGTTCAATATGATTGGTGGCTTGATCCTGGTCAGTCACGCCTCCAAGCAGATGATACTCCGCGTGTGGATTTTTGGGGGTGTGACAGATTGGTATCAGAGCCATTGGTTATAGAGAACTCGGTTTTAATAAGGGGAAAACGATTTTGTTAAAACCAGACTATAACCAGAATAGTGCTCTCAACGATCCACAACGACGCTTCGCTCCACGTGCAAGACTCAACATCCTAGGTAATAAGGTTTATGTTTATTGCCTACATGCTAGAATTACATAGAACTTTGCTCGTGGTATGCTCAGATTACAGAACCTATTATATGTTATTGCTCGAGAATACTTGTGTGCTCACTCTCTTCGCACTATTCGCGAACCTCTCACCCACATGTTCTCCTTGATGTCAAGATCATGAGTGGATGCGTTAACCTAACTCAAGCCCAGTTGGCGGCTTCGATCACTGAACAAGTTACTGCAGCACTCGCAGCTGCCCAGGCAGGAGGTGTAACCTGCCATCACCACTTACTCTAGGATCTTTAGATCCTACTTTCGTAACTCAACACTTGTGCTTAATTTTGATTACTCTTACGCACACGACAAGTCAACCCGCTCCGCTACCTGTATGCACTTTCAAAACTTTTATGGACTGTCGTCCTACTACTCTCAGCGACACTAAAGGAGCTGTTGGACTCCTCCATTAGTTCGAGGGACTCGAATCGGCCTTCGAAGGTGCGAATGACCTGAGGCTCGTTAGATGAAATATGCCACTGATGTTCTCGAAGGCACTGCGCAAACTTGGTGGAACGCGCAAGTTACTATGCTGGGGCTGGAGGCTGCTAATGTCACCCCATGGAATGATTTTAAGGAACTGACCAAACGTGAATACAGTAGTTATGATGCTATCCACAAGTTGGAAGTGGAGTCCTTTAACATGAAGATGACGGGGTCAGAGATAGAAGCGTACACGAAACGATCCAACAAACTGGCCATTTTGTGTCCAACTATGGTGGATCCTCCCATCAAGAGCATTGAGCTGTACCTCAAGGACTTAGTACCAGAAATTCAAAGCCATGTGATGACTGCTAATCTTGCTACTATTCAAGATGCTACTCATCTTGCTCATCGTCTCACAGACCAGGCAGTGGAACAGAACAAGCTGCCTCAACGTATCAGCGATACTACTACCACTACTTCTGTTACCCTAAGTGCAAACGATGTAACTCGCACCACAGCGGGCAGTGCAACCGAAATCATTGTCAATGATGCGACAAGCTTGGTCATGGAGCCAAAGATGGTAGAAACTCACGTCCTGCAAGCCAGAATCAACAACAACAGACACAAGATCTTCAGAATCAGCAGCAACAGCAGGGTAACAAGGGATGTTATCAGGGTGGTGCTGAAGGTCTCTTCAAGAGACACTGCCCACAGTTGAACCAGAACCAGAATCAGAACCACAACCAAGGAAACAGGAACAATAATGGAAGACAACAACGGGGGTAATAACGACGGCAATGGTGCCAGGGGTCGAGTGTTCGTGATTGGTCAGAGTGATACTAGGAATGACCCCAGCGTTGCGATAGTTTCGACATCGACATTGGTATGGATTAGTTATCCCAACAACAAGCAGAGATCCTATACATAGAGAAGATCATTCGTATCCCACGTTCTGGTAAAGAACCTCTCGAAGTTCAAGGCGACAAGAGTGGTGTCGTGAGTGGCATCATTTCTTTCTTGAAGGCTTAGAAGTGTTTACGTAAGGATCACACAACTGTTTTAGCTCTCGTTACCGATACATCGAAGAAAGAGAAAAAGATTGAGGATATTCCTGTAGTACGCGACTTTCCTCAAGTGTTTCCAGAAGAATTACCTGGGTTACCGCCTCATCGTCAAGTCGAATTTCAGATCGAGCTCGCTCCAGGAGCAGCACCTATAGCTCGAGCACCTTATCGTTTAGCTCCAACTGAATTGGAAGAACTGTCAAAGCAGCTACAAGAACTCTTGGAAAAGGGTTTTATACGTCCTAGCTCTTCGCCCTGGGGAGCTCCAGTGTTATTCGTAAAGAAGAAAGACGGTACGTTTAGGATGTGTATAGACTACCGTGAACTCAACAAGGTGACGATCAAGAATCGTTATCCTCTTCCGCGCATAGATGATTTATTCGACCAGCTGCAAGGGTCGAGCTACTACTCCAAGATAGACTTAAGGTCAGGGTACCATCAGCTGAGAGTCCGGGATGAGGACGTCTCTAAAACAGCATTTAGAACTCGTTACGGCCACTACGAGTTTATGGTCATGCCAATCGGGCTAACGAACGCGCCTGCCGTATTTATGGATCTTATGAATAGGGTGTGCAAACCCTATCTCGACAAGTTCGTCATTGTTTTCATCGACGACATCCTGATTTATTCGAAAAGTCAGGAGGAACACGAGCAGCACTTGCGACTCATACTGGAACTTCTACGAACGGAACAGCTATACGCTAAGTTTTCTAAATGTGACTTCTGGCTTCGTGAAGTCCACTTCTTAGGCCACGTGGTGAACAAGGATGGGATTCATGTAGATCCATCCAAGGTAGATTCGATTAAGAACTGGCCTGCGCCTCGTACACCAACAGAAATACGTCAATTCTTGGGTTTGGCAGGTTATTACAGACGATTCATTAAAGACTTCTCAAGGATTGCTCAGCCGCTTACACTACTGACGCAGAAGGGTGTTATTTACCGTTGGGGTAATGCACAGGAAACAGCGTTCCAACACTTGAAGGATAGACTCTGTAGCGCACCTATCCTCTCACTGCCTGAAGGCACGGACGATTTTGTAGTCTACTGCGACGCATCTATCCAGGGTCTTGGATGTGTGTTGATGCAGCGGGATAAAGTTATTGCTTATGCTTCGCGCCAACTTAAGATTCACGAACGAAACTACACTACGCATGATTTAGAGCTGGGAGCGGTTGTTTTTGCACTTAAGATATGGCGACACTACTTGTACGGTACCAAATGTGCTATCTACACTGACCACAGGAGCCTCGAACATATATTCAAACAGAAGGAACTGAATATGCGACAACGACGATGGGTCGAACTGCTAAACGACTACGAATGCTCGATCAGGTACCACCCAGGCAAAGCCAATGTTGTGGCTGACGCCCTCAGTCGGAAGGACACCGCGCCTAAGCGCGTACGAGCCTTACAACTCACTATACAGTCTAGTCTTCCTTCTCAGATACGAAATGCTCAGGTGGAAGCATTGAAACCAGAAAATGTCAGGGCTGAAGCTCTACGCGGCTCAAGACAACGTTTAGAACAAAGGGCAGACGGCGCTTATTACGTAACAGGACGCATCTGGGTTCCATCTTATGGTAATCTACGCGAGCTTGTAATGGAGGAAGCTCATAAGTCTCGCTACTCGGTACACCCTGGTTCGGATAAAATGTACCACGATATTAAGACTACCCACTGGTGGCCAAGCATGAAGGCCCACATAGCCACATACGTTAGCAAATGCTTGACTTGTGCGAGAGTCAAGGCAGAATATCAGAAACCGTCAGGACCACTCCAACAACCTGAGATACCACAATGGAAATGGGAACAAATTTCCATGGATTTTGTTACTGGCCTACCTAGATCTCAGCGCGGGAATGATACTATTTGGGTGATCGTGGATCGACTCAGAAAGTCTGCTCACTTCTTGGCCATCATAGAAACAGACAAGTTCTCTACCTTAGCAGACATTTACTTGAAAGAAGTGGTCTCGAGGCACGGAGTGCCCACCTCTATTATCTCTGATCGCGACGCTCGTTTTACTTCGGAACTGTGGCGAGCAATGCACAAATCTTTTGGCTCTCGTTTAGACATGAGCACAGCTTATCACCCTCAGACGGATGGGCAGTCTGAGCGCACTATTCAAACTCTAGAAGACATGCTTCGGGCGTGCGTAATTGACTTTGGCAATGGTTGGGAAAAACATCTGCCACTCGTGGAATTTTCATACAATAACAGCTACCACACCAGCATTAAAGCTGCTCCATTCGAGGCATTGTACGGGCGTAAATGCCGGTCACCTCTCTGTTGGGCAGAGGTGGGAGAAAGTCAAATCACAGGTCCAGAAATGGTTGTTGATACTACAGAGAAGATTGCACAAATACGACAACGCATGGCGGCAGCACGCGACCGTCAGAAAGCATACGCTGATTTAGACAGGAAACCACTCGAGTCTCAAGTTGGGGATCGAGTGCTACTCAAAGTTTCACCCTGGAAGGGTGTGGTTCGTTTTGGTAAACGCGGTAAACTAAATCCACGATATGTTGGACCATTCGAAGTTACAGAGAAAATAGGTAAAGTGGCCTACAGACTGAACTTACCAGCTGAACTCAGTGCAGATCACAACGTCTTTCACGTGTCGAATCTGAAGAAGTGTACGTCAGATGAGACCCACATAGTTCCCTTGAAGGAGCTCACTATCGACGAACGGTTGAACTTCGTCGAGGAACCTGTTGAAATCACGGACCGGGATGTTAAGGTCCTCAAGAACACGAGAATCCCTCTTGTACGAGTCCGTTGGAACTCCCGCCGCGGCCCAGAGTTTACCTGGGAGCGTGAAGATCAAATGGAACTACTACTGAGGCTGAAGCTACCAATACAGAATTTCGGGACGAAATTCCAAATCAACGGGGGGATAATGTGACACCCCAGGAAAACCAGTAATCTTCGCAAACCTGCTCGGGGAGCCGCGATACGATACAGGTAAACAACGTCACACTACTAGCTTCCTCAGTAACTGCATGCTAAATTTCGGGACGAAATTTCTTTCAAGTTGGGGATAATGTGACAACTCGAATTTCCGACGTTCTTTATTCGCATTTAATGCATGTTGACTTTGACTTTATGGTTGTGTTATGATAAAACCTAGTGTGTTTGCATGGTTATGTGTGATTGTATAACATGTGTACTGATTTGTAGAACTTAAACTGTTAAGAACCCGACGAAACACAAGAGTGTTTCGCCATAACCAGTTCCGACGAAACAGAACTTGTTTCGCCATCTACATCTCGACGAAACAGTGTGTTTCGCCGAGCCCAGATTCGCCGAAGCCCATTACGGGCCCAGAACGTTAAATCGTGTTTATTAGCGTGTAGCGACCTTAGTTTCACATCTTTGGCAAAAGTTGAAACCCTAGAACCTCCTCTGTGCGTGTCGGCAGCTCTGAATATTCCCGAACGATCAAAACCATCTTTAACATCATCTCGGTTAGTAGATTTATGTGCTTTGATTGATCATTCATCCGTGTACGTGTTTATGTGTCATGTGATTCTGCCTTGATGATGTATATCTGAAACTGATACATGTTTAATATTAGGGTTCTTGTTGATGATAATGATATGGATTTCGATATGTATGTTGTAGTTGGATACAAATCATTCTATACGAAACTTAGTACAATCGAATGCTCGGTTCTGGATATTATTATTATGATCTGATTCTGAATATAAGTTAGCATCTTGATAGGGTTAAATGATAGGATTGTTGTATGTTAGATTAATATGTTATACAAAAACTAGGGTTTATGCTAGACAATGATTCTTGGATGATTGAGTTATGATGATTCGTTATGCACATTGACCTTCGTATGATTTCTGATATTGTTGACGGCTGCTAGCATGATTAGGGTTCTGTGTATATTCGTAACTGCTACATCTGATGTCTGCGAAACTGACATCCGACGAAACAGAACTCTCGGCGAAACATAAAGTGTTTCGCCAAGAGTAATCGACGAAATTGAATTCTGTTTCGCCAATTAAGACCACGACGAAACAGAATATGTTTCGTCAAGCGTGTGTTTCGCCAACCCATGTGTTTCGTCAATATCTGTGTTTCGCCAACATGTATGTTTCGTCGAATAGCTGATCTGTGCAGGAACCTGAGTTAATTCTGTTAAGTGTAACCGTCTTGTATATGATTGTGATTACGTGCTACATGTTTATACGTGAACAACTTGAACACAAACTGATTTCACATACGTGCATACTTTAGGACGTGATTGATTACTTGCGAGCATACACTTAGCATACCGAGCAAACCCAAGGTGAGTTCACACTCTTACCAAGGCATGGGATTCCCCAGTTGGGTTGGGAAGGGGATTGAATGATTACCTGTACTTACATTACCACTAGACTACTTACCACGGTCCTCGGATTGGGAAGGATGCCTGTGTCAAATTCTACATAAAGCCTACGTACTGTCCTCGGATTGGGAAGGACACCAGCACTAAACCTACGTAAAACCTACGTACTACCGTCCTCGGATTGGGAAGGACGCCAGTGCTAAACCTACGTACTACCGTCCTCGGATTGGGAAGGACGCCAGCGCTAAACCTACGTACTCGCTACGTACTGTCCTCGGTTGGGAAGGACACTTACGTAAAACCTACGTAAACTTATACTTACTACTATCCTCGGATTGGGAAGGATACTTATGGTTACGAATAGTCTAGTAGATATACAACATGGGAAGCCCCCACCAATAGAACGTACTATCGGCCCAGTAGAGCCACATGTTACATACGAACTTACTATTACGCAATTACTTTCTGTGAACTCGCTCAACTAGTTGTTGATCCTCTGTTACATGGCTTGCAGGACCTTAGGTACATATGGAGCTTGCGCAGGGAGGAGCAGGTCGTTGTGGGACATGGATCGATGAGGCCATGTTGTCTATCTAAACATTTGAATTTACTATTTACATTGGGTTTACATACTTATGCTTCCGCTACATACTTGTTGACGTTTGATTTTGAAAACACCTTTCGTATTGATGAATGATTTTACTACTTACTTATGTGTTCAATATGATTGGTGGCTTGATCCTGGTCAGTCACGCCTCCAAGCGGATGATACTCCGCGTGTGGATTTTTGGGGGTGTGACATCCGCGATCTCTAGCATTGTTTAGTTTTTACTCAAGGACTACTGAGCAATCTCAGGTGAGTACATAGACCCCTCTTTTACTGTTTTCCAAACTGTTTTGGGGTGGAACACATGTGCCTACTTGTTACTTTCATGCTTTCCTGTTTTGACATCATATACTTGCTATGTTCATTAGTACATTATAGTACATGATTTCATTACATTTCATGCTATGTATGCCCATTGTGTGCGTACTTAGTACATTGTTTTACATTACATTTTATGCTATGTATGCCCATTGTGTGCGTACTTAGTACACTGTTTTACATTACACCTCATGCTATGTATGCCCATTGTGTGCGTACTTAGTACATTGTGTTACATTGCTTTTTCTGTTGCATATGCTTATCCAGCATATGAACACATTATACTACTTATTGAACCGTTGAAATCATTTGACTGTGATCCGTTGATATCTGTGAACCGTTTGTATCTGTGAACCGTGTGAACCGTATTTGACATAGACATTTTGGCATAGACATTTTAACATGATTGACATTTGATCATGCATTTCCCACAAAACATAACTTTGATTTAAACCAAGTTTTACTTCAATACTTTGTTCTTGTGTATATGGTTTAGTTGAGACATTTCACTTGCCATACATGATATTTTGACATAGACATTTGACATGGATATTTGACATAGACATTTGACATGGATATTTGACATAGACATTTTGACATTAGTTTGGTTTGATTAAGTGATTAAGTAACGATGCGTGTGTAATATGATACAAGCATGGTGGATACGCCGCTGGTACTTCCTATATATAAGTGTTTGTATGGTATTACATATTGTAGCGTTATTTGAATCATTTCAGTTTGAGACATAGAACATTTTATACAAATAACATACTTTTCACAAGACATTGTTTTACAAACAACTTATCTTATACAAACTCATCTTACATGGTTATTTATTTAACCATACATTATTTACTTATTTATACATATCATCTGAACTCATTGTTTTTCAAATGATTTACAAAACAAAGCAAATTACAAGGTTTATGACTAAACATTTTCTCAAACATAAGTCATGAATCTCATTTTCACAAAACCTATGTATCTCACAGGCATTTTTATGCTGACGTACCTATTTTCACATGTGTTTTTCAGGAGCTGTTGCATAAGATGATCAAGATACATATAGGCAGACTTGGGCTTTAGTGACAATAAAAGATGCAAGACTAGTTAATTATGTTGTATTTCCTTGTTTGATTAGACATTGTAACACTTTTAATCAATAAAACAAAACTTCAATTGCCATGGATTTGAAACAATTAATTCTGTTACAACACTCCCCGATGTTTCCGCCACGTTTCGTATGTTCTACGTGGTCGGGGTGTGACAGAAAAGATGGTATCAGAGCCAATGGTTATAGGGAATTAGGTTATTAGTAATTAGTAATGCTTTGACCTAGTCTATAACCTTCTTAGGACCCTAACGCGAGTTTACTTGCGTTTAGTCATAAAACAATACCGTCACCTATCCTTAGGCGACGACCACAACAAGAACATAATTTTTCGAAACCGCTTTGAAAACTAATCATCTATTCTAGGATGATTAATTACTAGGTTTTGAACCCTCTGTTATATGGTTTTGAACCCCTTTGAGTTTTCAAAATCTCGTCAAGGTTTTGGGTTTTAAATAATGTGAACACGTGCAAACTGGAAGGGTGAATGCCTGTATTCTGGGTTTTCTGTCTAGGCAAGCACTTCGTATACATCTCATCAGACGCGAGACCAGTTGTGCTTACCTGGGAATTCTTGGGATGAGTGTTCACTTATAGGCGAGCATATCTTCGCAATACATTATTTTTAACCTTTTTACTTTTCACCGGGTCGTTTGTTGCTTTGTAGTAACAAACAAATGACCACTATCCTTGCTTTCATCAGATTTGTTTCATCTCATTCTTTTCGTCTAATCCTCTCACTCGTTTCATTTCATGTTTCCTCTTTTAGAATGCCTCCTCGACGCGAAAGCCAGATAGCGACTGCCGAATTGGCAGAAATCATTGCGCAGCAAATGGCTGCTCAATTCCCAAACCTCTTTGCTCAATGGAATCTAGCCAACAACAACAACAATGGTCCATGCAATTTCAAGAGTTTTAACTTGGCGAAACCACTCAAGTTTAGTGGTTCTGAGGGAGCGACTGGGCTTCTTCAATGGTTCGAGAGCATTGAGAATACTTTCCGCCATGTGCAGTGTCCTGACAATCGCAAGGTCGAGTTTTCTTCGAGTGTGTTCCAGAAGAGAGCCCTTACGTGGAGGAATGGGGTTATGAGAGATCGTGGTGCAGAAGTTGCTCTAGCACAGACATGGGCCGAACTTAGGGCTCTCATGATGAAGGAGTTTTGTCCTCGTCACGAGATCAGGGCTTTGGAAAGGGAATTTGATGATCTTAAGCAAGACAGCGGTGAGCATCGAGCCTACACGGACCGTTATGAGGAGTTAAGTCTGTTATGCCCAAACATGGTCACGCCTTTGGATAAGGCGATCGAAAAGTACATTGATGGCCTTCCCGACTCAATACAAGACATTTTGACTGGTAGCAACCCTACTACTGTTAGGCAGGCCATTGAGTTATCTGCAACCTTGACTGAATCGCAGATCAGGAAACGTAAGCTTTTCCGAAAGGGTGACAAGAAACTGGTCGAGGAATCGAAACCAATCGAGGAATCAAAGACCATGGATGAACAGACTGGATCCTCTAAGAAGTCAAAGAAGCGAAAGGCTTCTCAGAACTTCGCCGTGGTCGCTCACAATGATCAAGCCGTCCCCAACCAACCAGCTCAACCCCCTGCCAGGAAACCCTACAAAGGAACTGCACCCTTGTGCAACCAATGTGGCCTACATCATCATGCTGGTGTGAAGTGCCGCACATGCCAAGTTTGCGGACTTATAGGTCATACAGCGAGGGTTTGCCCAACAGCAGCAGCACCAAATTAGATTAACAACAATCCTGCTCAAGCTCGTTTCCCACTGGGATCTTGCTACAACTGTGGCGAGATGGGCCATTTTAGTAGAAATTGCCCAAGACTTGCTGATGCAAATCCAGCGCAGGGATGAGTATCTGACCGACAGAAGATAACGCTGTTTATAAAATAATCGAGCCTTGTGTATTATTTTCTTTTATCACAATCTATGAAACAGTTGTTGTTATTGTTGTTTATAAATAAATCTTTCATTTACATTTCAATATGTTTATGTGGTTGCATGTATAAACATATCCCCTACAATACCGACAATCAAGGAACCGCATTCCTTGAAGAACAGACTACTTCCAAATTTCTTCCCTTGTATAATCTCTTGCGTTTCCACGAAAATCCTAAGTACCCGTTTCTTCCAAGAGAAACGATGTACGAGGCGCCAAGTTAATAGCAATCAATAACAAGAAAATAACAATTAAACAATTATGTGGTTATGTGCTTATGTGTTATCCTTTATGTGTCATGTGATCCAATTTATGTTATTCAAATCCTCGTAAAATCTTACATATCTTTGTACAAGAGATTCATAATAGGATACCCAAAGGTACTACTTAAACCCTTAATGGACTTCTACGTTGTAGTTAAAGTCCCTTGGATTATAATGTACTACCTCAAAATTTGACCCCTTTAGTGGTCTAGTTAAACAGATTGATCCAAAAATCTGGTTAGGGATATCATGTGATGATATAGCTGAAAGGACTCCTTAGTGGCCTAATTAAGAAGATCCTCTGTTGATTTAATTAAAAGGACCCTATGGTAGTCTAGTCACTCTCATCTCAGGTTTGATATCTTTCCCCACAACATTCCAAAACAAACTGTGCGGACTATGCAAGGAATTACGTAATTATGGATGCATACATAATTATGGAATTTAGTGCACAGAAATCACAGCAAGTTCTATCATGTATCAAGAGTTAACCCTATTCATTTCCAATTCTGATGAAGCATCCGTTGAGGAAAAATGAACTAGCTATTCATTTTTCACTTCTGAAGAATATCCGTTGAGGAAATGAATATCCGTTGTTTATCTTTTCATTTCCATTCTGAAGAATAACCGTTGAGGAAAATGAATTATCCATTCATTTTCGTTCTGAAGAATATCCGTTGAGGAAATGAATATCCGTTGTGTAATCCTTCATTTCCAACTCTGAGGAAGCAACCGTTGAAAATGACTCCGTTAGTTCATTTTCGTTTCTGAAGATTTATCCGTTGAGGAAATGAATATCCGTTGTGTAATCCTTCATTTCCAACTCTGAGGAAATAACCGTTGAAAATGACTCCGTTAGTTCATTTTCGTTTCTGAAGATTTATCCGTTGAGGAAATGAATATCCGTTGATTTTTCTTTCATTTCAAATTCTGAAGAACAAACCGTTGAGGAAAATGACCCCGTTTGTTCATTTTCGTTCTGAAGAATATCCGTTGAGAGAAATGAATATCCGTTGATTTTTCTTTCATTTCAAATTCTGAAGAACAAGCCGTTGAGGAAAATGACCCCGTTTGTTCATTTTCGTTCTGAAGAATATCCGTTGAGAGAAATGAATATCCGTTGATTTTTCTTTCATTTCAAATTCTGAAGAACAAGCCGTTGAGGAAAATGACCCCGTTTGTTCATTTTCGTTCTGAAGAATATCCGTTGAGAGAAATGTATATCCGTTTAGTTAATTCCTTTATTCTCCATTTCCGAAGAACCCGTTGAAGAAAATGACTCTGCTCGTTCATTTTCGCTTCTGAAAAATATCCGTTGAGGAAAATAATCAGATTATGCTTTACATATCTTTGATGACTATTTGAAACAAAGCCATAGACAGACTCCTACGAATTAATTTCGGGACGAAATTTCCTAAAGTAGGGGAGACTGTAACACCTGTGTCATTTCAACCATCAAACAAATGCCCAACCAGTGAAATATTGTATTTCATACTTGGGATTTGTAAAAATATGTGTATCGTTTACACATATCAATTCTTGTTCGATTTCAAACACTATATCGCTTTCTGGAAGGTTATACGCGCACTGATGCGTAAATTTAACCAGTTTAATCCAACGAACACTCCGGAATAGTGAAATAGGCTTAACATACCTTAAATAACCTTTACATAACTTAGAAATAAGTTTTGAGGGGTTCGGTATGCTAAAATAAACTTTTGGGTCATTCAGGGACTAAAAGTGTCAAAAAGTGCACAAGTTTGCATTTTCGCGCATAACTTACGTTCTGAATACATCCGGACATCCAAAAATTTATGTAAGCATGACTACATTATATTTTAGTGTTCGCCTTAAGAAAAATCCATTCGTCGCGTCATTTGGATCGTTTTTCGCGCTTATGCGCCTTCGGTCGTAATTAAGCGAACATCGCGTTCGTACGACCAAACGAACCATCATCCGGCATATTTTTGAGTATGTTTTGAGTTCCCTATACTTTAACTTCATTTTAGAGCCTTGAAATGAGGTTAACGGGGTTCAAACGCATCGAAAAAGGCCTTAAACACGTGCAGGGACCATTGCTGCCAATTTTGAAACTTTCTGTTTCAGGGGGAGTGCTAGCGTAGCGCGACTGCATAGTGCCTTTGCACTAGCGCTACGCGACTGCCTAACCAGACCAGATTCAATGTTTTAAACACAAGTTGCAGCTGGTTGATTCGTGTCCACTCGTTTTAAGTTGATGTGTCACTAAGATAAGGAGCATAAGTGGCTCCATAACCCTTGTGACAAGTGTACGGCTCGGATCGTGGCACGATATTCAAGAAACGATCCTAGCGGCTCTACTTTATCTATAAATACCCACCCCCCTTTGGCTTAAAAACCCACAAATCTGATTGAAAAGACTCTAAGTTGGAACCTTCGTTTCATACCTGAGCTATTTTAATCTGGGTTAGCATTCGGGGACCCTGGGTAAGTATTCTTTCGTTCTTTTCCTTATTTTACTGCTTTTCGAGTCAGAAAGTCAAACTTTGTTTGACTTTCAGCGTTGACCAGTAATGGTCAATGCGAAGTTCGTTTGAACTTCGCAACGTGATTGTAATCACGATGGTCATAGTCCCTTGGGACTATGCCTACTGATTACCACGTTGTCTAGGGTCGTAGGGTAAGCGATCTGAGAAATCGCTTATACCTCGAACCCGACCCATTTGGTCGATCATTAGGATCCGACCAAATACATTAGGTGACCATAGTAGGTAGGGAATAACCTTCCGAGGTTATACCCTATGGTCACATCGTTTAAGTAGTTGTATGATAGGTAGTTTATATGCCTTAGGTAAATTACCAGAATACCCTTTTCATGTATAATTGGTAATTAAGCATATGTAACCTAAACCTTTGTCACATAACTGATTATGTAACATGTTTAAGGCATATAACAGTTGTCATAGGACTAGTTAGGCGGTCCGAACGCGTTTCACGCGAACGACGCGTTAAAGTAGCATAAGCTACCTAAACGGGTCGTAATGGGTCGTAGACACTTAGGTTAAGTTTCATTTAGTATGTAGGCTTTGTTAAACCAAAAGACACGAGTCTCTACACTCGTTTGGTTTACAAACCCTAATGCTACCCGATCCTCCGATTTAGGTCCGGTTTATTAATGTAGCTACCTATACTAGGTGCCGTTTGATATCCGCGATCTCTAGCATTGTTTAGTTTTTACTCAAGGACTACTGAGCAATCTCAGGTGAGTACATAGACCCCTCTTTTACTGTTTTCCAAACTGTTTTGGGGTGGAACACATGTGCCTACTTGTTACTTTCATGCTTTCCTGTTTTGACATCATATACTTGCTATGTTCATTAGTACATTCATGATTTCATTACATTTCATGCTATGTATGCCCATTGTGTGCGTACTTAGTACATTGTTTTACATTACATTTTATGCTATGTATGCCCATTGTGTGCGTACTTAGTACATTGTTTTACATTACATCTCATGCTATGTATGCCCATTGTGTGCGTACTTAGTACATTGTGTTACATTGCTTTTTCTGTTGCATATGCTTATCCAGCATATGAACACATTATACTACTTATTGAACCGTTGAAATCATTTGACTGTGATCCGTTGATATCTGTGAACCGTTTGTATCTGTGAACCGTGTGAACCGTATTTGACATAGACATTTTGGCATAGACATTTTAACATGATTGACATTTGATCATGCATTTCCCACAAAACATAACTTTGATTTAAACCAAGTTTTACTTCAATACTTTGTTCTTGTGTATATGGTTTAGTTGAGACATTTCACTTGCCATACATGATATTTTGACATAGACATTTGACATGGATATTTGACATAGACATTTGACATGGATATTTGACATAGACATTTTGACATTAGTTTGGTTTGATTAAGTGATTAAGTAACGATGCGTGTGTAATATGATACAAGCATGGTGGATACGCCGCTGGTACTTCCTATATATAAGTGTTTGTATGGTATTACATATTGTAGCGTTATTTGAATCATTTCAGTTTGAGACATAGAACATTTTATACAAATAACATACTTTTCACAAGACATTGTTTTACAAACAACTTATCTTATACAAACTCATCTTACATGGTTATTTATTTAACCATACATTATTTACTTATTTATACATATCATCTGAACTCATTGTTTTTCAAATGATTTACAAAACAAAGCAAATTACAAGGTTTATGACTAAACATTTTCTCAAACATAAGTCATGAATCTCATTTTCACAAAACCTATGTATCTCACAGGCATTTTTATGCTGACGTACCTATTTTCACATGTGTTTTTCAGGAGCTGTTGCATAAGATGATCAAGATACATATAGGCAGACTTGGGCTTTAGTGACAATAAAAGATGCAAGACTAGTTAATTATGTTGTATTTCCTTGTTTGATTAGACATTGTAACACTTTTAATCAATAAAACGAAACTTCAATTGCCATGGATTTGAAACAATTAATTCTGTTACAACACTCCCCGATGTTTCCGCCACGTTTCGTATGTTCTACGTGGTCGGGGTGTGACAGTTGCGGTGCGCAAGGACCATTTTTGGCAGAATGTCAGATTTGGTCCCTGCAGCCCGTTTAAGCTATTTTCGATGCGTTTGAACCCCGTTAACCTCATTTCAAGGCTCTAAAATGAATTTAAAGTATATGGAACTCAAAACATGCTCAAAAATATCTCTGATGTCGGTTCGTTTGGCCGTACGGTTGCGTTGTTCGGTTAATTACGACGGAATGCGCATAAGCGCGAAAAACGATCCAAATGACGCGAAGAATGGATTTTTATCATGCCAAACACTAAAATAAAATATTTTAGTACTTACATAAATTTTTGGATGTCCAGATGTATTCAGAACGTAAGTTATGCGCGAAAGTGCAAACTTGTGCACTTTTTGACACTTTTAGTCCCTGAATGACCCAAAAGTTTATTTTAGCACACTGAACCCCTCAAAGCCTATTTCTAAGCTATGTAAAGGATATTTATGGTATGTTTAACTTATGGTCATGTTTCGGAATGTCTGTTACAGTTCAAATTGGCATACTTTCGCAGTTTGTGAAATTTAGTCCCTGTAAGCGATTTAACTCGATTTTGCCATACCAAAGCCTTCAAAACTTGTTTCTAAGTTATGTAAAGGTTATTTAAGGTATGTTAAGCTTATGTCACTATTCCGGAGTGTTTGTTGCATTAAACTGGTTATATTTACGCATCGTTGCGCGTATAACCTTCAAGAAAGCGATTTAGAGCTTGAAATCGAACAAGAGTTAATATGTGCAAACGATACACATATTTTTACAAATCCCAAGTATGAAATACAATATTTCATTGGTTTGGCATTTTTTTGATGGTTGAAGTGACACAGGTGTCACACGAACTTAAATAAAAATATAAGATCAGAATTTGTAGTTTTAATGGTCCGAACATAAGGGGGGGGGGGTTTGTGGTCTGCACTTAATATAAATTAATTGGATGCACAGATTTTGAAAGAATGGCTAGAATATGGAACTTTATGTTGGTTCGAGTTTGTGGTCAGAATGTTTTGTATCAAAGTGTCCGAATATAAAAATGAACTTGTTAATCAGCCAATATGATCCTTATTTACTGTTGCTTATGCTTTTCAATCTATATGACCCAATATGTGATATTTGATTTGTAAATCAAAACTTAGCTATTATTTTAAAGCGTCCGAATGTGTGGGGTTTCATATATGCCAGAACTAGTATCATTAATATTAGGAGCCAAACATATAGAAACCTGAAATAAATATATTACATGCCAAGAAATATAGTTTGATGAGAGTGGTGAGGGAATGTATCTGAATATAATTGCTCTTTGAGTCCAAGCTTCATACATGTTCTGAAATTAATCATACAAAGGGTCTAATACAATATAGGTGGGCCGTGAGGTGTGTTTTGGGCCGGTTATGTAATTCAAGTGAACATCAGAAGTTCACATATAAATCGGCCAGTACTTGTTATATTTTACATGTTCGAATTTAAGAAATATTAAACTTAAAGCATCCGAATTTAGTAGTGAACCGATAATTGCTTTATTGAAGAATGTGTTGATCTGGCATATATATTAAGTTATTGTATGAAAATTGTAATTGTAATCCTTTCAAAAGACTATATTTAATATATGGTTTTTGTGCATTATTTTGACAGTTTGTATATATTGAATTATTTAGGTGTCTACACTTAGGGTATTGCATAACCCAACTCGATACGTACTTACATTCATTATACCTTAGGTCGCGTGTAACGGACCTAGCATTCATTAAACACTAGAAGTACATTATCATACCGAGCAAACAAAGGTGAGTTCACTGCTCTTTTTCCAAGCATGCGTCCCGGGGAGGGACATCTGGTAAACGTTCCGAGGAGGAATGCTGGTTAATTGGGTTTTACTGGAATGTTAAACCTGTGTTGTTGGTTAATACAAGTCTGTATCTATCACTCAACTCCCTCCTACTGATTGTTGCCGGGGAGGCAATGGGGTATTAGTTAGTAGCGCTACTTAGGTTTGGCACCCTCACACCGCACCAGGGAGGTCGGTGATGAAATAATAACCCCCATCTTGACCATTGCTTTGATAGAGGCAATGGAGTTTAGGGTAAACAAACTGGAGCCATCTGCGGTAAGCGTGTGATTAACAACAATGCATCTGTGAAACGTTTTAATCTGGTAACTAGTATCTAAACACGTTAACAAAACTTTGAACTCACCAGCGTCGTCTGACACGCTTATCTGCATGCTTGCAGGTCCATAGGGTTATATCATTTGGAACTTGCTGTCTGGAAGGCTGGAGTGGTCATGGGTCGAGATACATGTAAATCGCAACACAAGTCTAATGGTTTACGTACGCGTGGTTTATGAAACACATAACAATGAGATATGCTTCCGCTGTGTATAATGAATTATATGTAACGTTTTGTAATACTTTTTGTTAATAAATGAAAGCTTTATTTAAATGTAATTATGAGTTCAATGTGACTGGTGGCTAAGATCCTGGTACGTCACACGCCCGCGGTGTTTTCCGCCAGTGGTATTATAGGGGTGTGACAGTTTGGTATCAGAGCCACTGGTTATAGTGAACTTGGTTTTAAAACGTTTTTATAAAAACCAGACTATAATCGAACAATTTTGAAAACAAGATTACGACCATGACTCTCAGCTCCAGATAGAAAGGTTCGTCTCTCGTTTACTCATCGCACAACATAACTAGTGAACACTCACATATGGTATTGCATGTGATTGCACGTTTAGCACAACAATATGAATTCATGTATTACTTACATGTGTTAAGTGATTGATAGTGTGGTGTTACCCTAGGGATTCGTGACCCCTGTTTTGTGATATTTCTTGTTTGACATCTGAGTTTGAGAAACCATTTGACATGAGTTATGAGGATCTGAGATGAGCATGCAAATCACAATATTATTGTGGGTGCACACATAATAATAATGTGGGGTGCATGTGAGTCCCAGTTAGGCCTAACAAGTGAAAAAGGGGTTCTGTTATTTAATCAGTGAGAAACGTAACAAATCTATAGGAGTCATAGCAGTGATTGTCTCCTACTCGAACGTGATCTTTTCACTCCTCTTTGAATCCTTTCGAATCTCAAAACTATCGTCTATTACTTGAACATCCATCTGAACACCTAGCGAACTGTGGAGAATGTTAGGTTCTAGGACGAACATCCCTGAGTTGGATGTTGTAACATCGAATGATTGGTCTATAACTCCCTCACTTCTCTCTGTTTGCTGGAACTCAACGTATTAACGTCTTATACCCTGAAGTGCGATCATTTCTACAACACTCTAGCAGCGTACTGTGTATTACTCAATCAACTTGCTAGATCAACAAACAAGAGGATGAGTGTAGTACCTTGCCGGTCCTAGTATTTGGACAACCCTGATTACCGACAACGAACACCAGCGGATTGGCTTCAATCGAACCCTTAACCCTAGTCAGCGATTTATGCGGGTCAGCTCCTACAGATTAATCAGGACATAAACGATGACAATTGACCATGGTGCGAAATGTGTAACGGCCAGCACAACAAGTAGCGCCTTAGGACGTGGCACGAAAATGTGACAAGATGGACTTTGTCGGTGAAAGATCGTAGGGCTCCGTTTCAAGCAACGACATTAGAGGCATCAGTCATGGCAACATCAAGGTACTCGTGATCGTAGTCTGCAGCATGGAAATGAAGGTGACATTGGCAAGGATTGACTGTTGTTAAGTCAAGACGTCAGCAACCAAGAGAATAATGACAGTATTGGGAATCCTTGCAACCGTAACAACAACACTGGAAGTGGTACCCGTGGTTGGGCATTTATGGTTGGCGTATGTGACAACCGGTAATTTATGGCTCTTAATTACGTGATTAACAGGCGATTTACACGACATTAAATAGTGTTTACGACGCAAATTAACTTAATTAGGGCCTCAGAAAGCTTAGGAACGCTTATGCGGTTCTACAGTGCGCGTGTGACAATCTGCGGAGGTACTGTTGGAAATTAAACGATAATAAACTGAAACCGTATGAAATACTGATGACGCGGACAAATATGGATGTTACACGAATATTTTATGCTTATGGAGTTTGGGTCGCGATATCGGGTCTCGTAGGAATCACGGGCCACTTACACATAAGATGGGCTTGTGGGCCCTGGGCTAAAGCCCAAAACCCACAACCCTAAACCTACATAATATATTAGAATCTATACAAGATTTATAAAATCTACGCAAGATTTACACAATCTTAGTAAATCTATGCAAAATCTTACTAAAATCCTACTAAATCTCTAAAAGATTTACAATATTTTTACAATATCTTGTAAGATATCACAAGATCTCCAAGAATCTCTACATCTCTATATAATAGTCCATACCCACCTCTTGATCCTCAATTTAATATGCAGACATTCTACACAAAAAAGGGTCTCTCCCTCTCTCGATTTATATACTACACACATATATGAACACAAACCTTAAAAACCCTATCTTATCAATCCTTCCTTTCTCTGTATTTTATCCACAACACAAAAGCACAAGAGGTTTCATCCCTCATAACCACTCCCTCTCTCTCTCTCGTTTGTGGTCAGAAGACGGAGCCGGACTCCGGCGCCGGTTCACTCGCACACACACTCAACCTCACCCTCTCTCCCACTCGATGGATCGACCGGCGACAGCACCGGGCCGGCGACGGCGGCCGGTGGTCCCCTCCGTCCGTTCGTCTTCACCGGTGAGACACCCACCTACAACACCCCCCCCTCCGTCATTCAGCCTCCACTCCCTTCCCCTTCTCGATGACTGGCATGACACGAAGAACGAGAGAGAGACAGGAGAGAGAACCGGTGGTGGTGCGGCTTCGAGAGAGAGAAAGAGGTGACGAAGCAAAGGAGGTGCCGGCCACCATACGCGGCGGCGGCTGGTGGTGACAGCGGCGGTGGTGCGTCTGCGGCTCGGGTCGGATCGGGGAGAAACTCGAGATGTGGTAGGTTAGTTGGTTCATAATATTCTAGATTTCAGTTTGGGTATCAACGGAATTTTGGTTCGGGTTTCATTGTGGTTTCGATTTGGTTCAGGCGACAAGAGGTGAGGTTATGTTGAAGAGGATGAGGTTCATGTTCGGTTCAGAATCAGTTCGGGTTAATCTGGTCAACATCAGAATCAGCTCGGCTCAATCTGGTCAACATCAAGTCAATGACTCGGTTTCAGGTTTCGGACTTAGCAGGTTCGGGTCAATGGTGGTTCGGATTAAGATTGGGGTGCGGTCAACAGTTTTGGTTGACTCGGTCAAACCGAGTCGACCTGGTCAACTCAGTCAACTGAGCCGGTCAACTCAGTTGACTCGGTCAACTCAGTCAACGTTCGACGCGAAGATGGGTAAAGTCTAACGACACGTTTAATATTTACGTAATTTTAATTATTTCGTGAACGAGCTCGACCCGAATTGATTTGATAATAGTTTACTTTTGGTACATTTGGCAAAAATTACATATAAAGTGCTTATATTGTTAAAGTTTTGTTGAATTTTGATATAAAGACAACTCGTGTTGTCGGGGCGTCCAAAAACAGAGGAAACTCTGCCCGTTTTTCGAGAAAACCCGTAAAAGCAAAACATGTTTTATTGAAAAGCGACTTTTATGATAACCAATAGATATGTGTATATCACTCTCGACGATGCTTTATCACATACGGAAACGACATGTCTTTTATAAAATAAATATATTTTATATATTTATTTCAAGCGCCAAACAATTCGTATTCGTTCTACAAAATAAATATAGTTTACATATTTATTTCAAATACTATACAACGCGAAGTCTTTTATAAAATAAATATATTTTATATATTTATTTCAAGAGCCAAATAACTCGTATTCTTTTATGAAATAAATATAACTATTGTATTTCTTTTAAACGACATCAACACGAAAACGCTATTAAATAAATATAAGTTGTTATATTTATTTCAAAACGCCTAAACGACACATAGTTTAGTTACCATCGTTCATTACCGTCATAACTTACAGTCGAATCATTCAATTAGCGTTTCAGTAAAGCTCGATGACACGTAGTTAGTTACTACGTTTATTGGAAACTTATAAGAAATTTCATGTTAGGAATGTTGTAGAATGCACGCTAGCGAGTCACGTCTTGGAAACGACGTCACAAAGTCGTATTTAGCTAGCTTTGCACAGGAATATTCAGGTGAGTTCATAACCCCAACTTTTTACGGTCTTACATTTTTCTAAATGTTTTCGGGGTGGAAAGACATGCACTTTTTGCAAAGCATACAAGAATTACATATTTGTAACCATTTTACAAGCAAGTTTTAACTGACACAAATGGTTTACGAAAAGCTTATGTTTTATACCGGTTTTTGCAAACAAGCGTATTTTTCGAAATGTGCATACACACGAATTCTAGTTTTCTGGACTACGGGAAAATACAAATACATGAGTTATGGTATGATGGATACAAGACTACGGAAAAACATTCTAGATCATCTCTCGAATAGGGTACCATAAGCACCATTAATCAACGTATACATTCAGACCGCGGAACAAAAGGTTAGATCTAATGGGTTTCAGGCAACCCCACTCTTGGCCTACTTCTACCAATGAGTGCTTCTGTGTCTCAGTCAAAGTCGACAAAAATGCCTAGGTTAGGTGGCTTCCTATGTCGTGACACATGTTAGTGGCCTTGCAAACCACTAGCGATCTCAAACATTCATAGTACTCAGCTACAGATACATTCTAAAGGATATATTCGAACATTCATAGTACACAGTTACAGATGCATTTTACAAGTTACATTCAAACATTCATACATTCTGCAAGTTACATACCATGTTTTCATTCAAGTATTTAAACATTCAACAATACAACAAAAACCAGTCATTCAAAAAGATTTATTTTAAATCTTTTACAAACAAACTATGAACTCGCTCAACTTTATGTTGACTTTTTCGCATGTTCCTTTCTCAGGTTGCATTTCTAAGACAAGGCACGGTTGGAATAGGAGAACCTTGTGGAGTCGAGTACGTGGGCGTTCGCATTCTAAAAGACTTAGCTTATTTGCTTCCGCTGTGCAATGAAGATACCGGTCCAGTCACGCCAATGCTCTGATATTTCGGGGTGTGATAGATTGGTATCAGAGCCATAGGTTACAGCCATAGGTCACCCTAGCTCTGATCCCAGATTGGTATCAGAGCTATAGGTTACAGCGAATAAGGTTTTCTGTAGGAATACCTAGGCTCTAACCTCACTTTCCTCTGGGAACTTAGAATATTAAAACCTGAATACATACAGAACGCATAGTACTCGAATATGGTCTCCAACCGTTGTCGAAAAACAAACAGTCAAATTTTGGTTTCAAACATACGCTATTGTGGTGTTTTATACAAAGTACACAAAACAGTCGCATACAGTGCACAAAATTTTGAGAGATTAGGAAACATGCATTTAAGACCTTCGGAAACTCATGTTGAAGTTCATTAAAGGTCATCACGTAGGAACTGCGAATATTAACTCGGGCACACACCATTACCCATATTGTCTATGATATTTTGACTTCCCGAGCAGGCAGCCTATGCATAACGAAACGCTAGTGCACAGGTATACATGAAACTTAAGCTATACATCAATGGAGGTTGAAGTACGTTACATACGACTTTCGAGGAAGCGGTGGTTTGGCACGCGGTCCTGCAAACGACACGAGTCATGCTAAGGAGAAGATGTATGTCTCCGCATTCCCCCTAACTCAGTAATGACGAATATAGTATGTTTAACATCTCATGGTAATGTCACCTAACAACTGGTCGTCACATGCAACCCCAGGTAAAGTCCTTAAATTTCTTTTATTGAAATTTCTACTTTCACATTTACTGAGTAGATTTTCGTATCTCTACTCCTCTTAATGGTCATTGCATCATGATAATTTCATTCGTTATAGCGAACACTCATTGCTTCATTTCTTGAAAATTCGTATGTTACGCATGCATCGTTTGTTACGCATGTGGTTTCGTTTCGAATAAGCGTTTCATCAAAGTTCAAATATTATTTCGCTAAATCTAATTATTGATCCGTGATACGAATGACCCGCATTATTGTAATTGTTGGCTTCTTTGTTATCAAGTCAACACATTTTCTTGAAATTTCTTTTCTTTTCAAGTCACATACATGGTTTTTTCGTTGTAACCATGCCGAAAGTTTTCTTGTTAATACATGTACTTATTGTCGGCTTGCGCCGAAACCAAGATTCAATTGCTTGAAACTTGTTCATTACGCATATTCAATTCAACACACCATATGATGTATTGAAAGCATCATATTCAAATTCGTATTAATAAGTGTTTCATTTGTTTTGAGTCTTAGTAGATTTGTTTGGTCTACGACTCCATTAAGTCGTTTGTTGATTTCGACACCTTGTGGTGTCAGTATAAACTTGTAGCTTGGGCTAATTACGATTGAGCATTTGATGCAAAACACAAGTGATACTTGTTCAATCACCACTATTATTGAATTGTTTCATTCACTACGACACCTTGTGGCGTCGGTAGAACTTGCAGCTTGGGCTGATCATGATCGAGCGTTTCATGCAAACTATTCGAGCTTGTTGAAAACTAAATTCATTTATTGGATGCAATCATTTCTAGAATTCATTTGCATCTTGCGATACATCCTTGAATTCACATCATTCGAATAAGTCTTGATTCGATTTCATGATCGTTCACTTTGGTACTATTCGTATTTTATACGCATAACGTAACTCTAAGGAGTTGACGTAGTCTAAATTTCGAGGACGAAATTTTATTAACAGGGGGAGAATGTGACAACCGGTAATTTACGGCTCTTAATTACGTGATTAACAGGCGATTTACGCGACATTAAATACTGTTTACGACGCAAATTAACTTAATTAGGGCCTCAGTAAGCTTAGGAACGCTTATGCGGTTCTACAGTGTGCGTGTGACGATCTGCGGAGGTACTGTTGGAAATTAAACGATAATAAACTGAAACCGTACGAAATACTGACGACGCCGATAAATATGGATGTTACACGAATATTTTATGCTTATGGAGTTTGGGTCGCGATATAGGGTCTCGTAGGAATCACAGACCACTTACACATAAGATGGGCTTGTGGGCCCTGGACTCAAGCCCAAAACCCACAACCCTAAACCTATATAATATATTAGAATCTATACAAGATTTATAAAATCTACGCAAGATTTACACAATCTTAGTAAATCTATGCAAAATCTTACTAAAATCCTACTAAATCTCTAAAAGATTTACAATATCTTTACAATATCTTGTAAGATATCACAAGATCTCCAAGAATCTCTACATCTCTATATAATAGTCCATACCCACCTCTTGATCCTCAATTTAATATGCAGACATTCTACACAAAAAAAGGGGTCTCTCCCTTTCTCAATTTATATACTACACACACATATGAACACAAACCTTAAAAACCCTATCTTATCAATCCTTCCTTTCTCTGTATTTTATCCACAACACAAAAGCACAAGAGGTTTCATCCCTTACAACCACTCCCTCTCTCTCTCATTCGTGGTCAGAAGACGGAGCCGGACTCCGGCGCCGGTTCACTCGCACACACACTCAACCTCACCCTCTTTCCCACTCGAATGGACTGACCGGCGACAGCAACGGGCCGGCGACGGCGGCCGGTGGTCCCCTCCGCCCGTTCGTCTTCACCGGTGAGACACCCACCTACAACAACCCCCCCCCTCTGTCAATCAGCCTCCACTCCCTTCCCCTTTTCGATGACTGGCATGACACGAAGAACGAGAGAGAGACAGGAGAGAGAACCGGTGGTGGTGCGGCTTCGAGAGAGAGAAAGAGGTGACGAAGCAAAGGAGGTACCGGCCACCATACGCGGCGGCGGCTGGCGGTGACAGCAGCGTTGGTGCGTCTGCGGCTCGGGTCGGATCGGGGAGAAACTCGAGATGTGGCAGGTTAGTTGGTTCATAATATTCTAGATTTCAGTTTGGGTATCAACGGAATTTTGGTTCGGGTTTCGTTGTGGTTTCGATTTGGTTCAGGCGACAAGAGGTGAGGTTATGTTGAAGAGGATGAGGTTCATGTTCGGTTCAGGTGGGTGGTTCAACAGATTCGCTTCAGAATCAGCTCGGGTCAATCTGGTCAACATCAAGTCAATGACTCGGTTTCGGGTTTCGGACTCAGCAGGTTCGGGTTAATGGTGGTTCGGATCAAGATTGGGGTGCGGTCAACAGTTTTGGTTGACTCGGTCAAACCGAGTCGACCTGGTCAACTCAGTCAACTGAGCCGGTCAACTCAGTTGACTCGGTCACCTCAGTCAACGTTCGACGCGAAGATGGGTAAAGTCTAACGACACGTTTAATATTTACGTAATTTTAATTATTTCGTGAATGAGCTCGACCCGAACTGATTTGATAATAGTTTACTTTTGGTACATTTGGCAAAAATTACATATAAAGTGCTTATATTGTTAAGGTTTTGTTGAATTTTGATATAAAGACAACTCGTGTTGTCGGGGCGTCCAAAAACAGAGGAAACTCTGCCCGTTTTTCGAGAAAACCCGTAAAAGCAAAACATGTTTTATTGAAAAGCGACTTTTATGATAACCAATAGAAATGTGTATATCACTCTCGACGATGCTTTATCACATACGGAAACGACAAGTCTTTTATAAAATAAATATATTTTATATATTTATTTCAAGCGCCAAACAATTTGTATTCGTTCTACAAAATAAATATAGTTTACATATTTATTTCAAATACTATACAACGCGAAGTCTTTTATAAAATAAATATATTTTATATATTTATTTCAAGCGCCAAACAACTCGTATTCTTTTATGAAATAAATATAAGTATTGTATTTATTTTAAACGACATCAACACGAAAACGCTATTAAATAAATATAAGTTGTTATATTTATTTCAAAACGCCTAAACGACACATAGTTTAGTTACCATCGTTCATTTACCGTCATAACTTACAGTCGAATCATTCAATTAGCGATTTAGAAAAGCTCAATGACACGTAGTTAGTTACTGCGTTTATTGGAAACTTATAAGAAATTTCGTGTTAGAAATGTTGTAGAATGCACGCTAGCGAGTCACGTCTTGGAAACGACGTCACGTCTTAGAAACGACGTCACGTCTTGGAAACGACGTCACGAAGTCGTATTTAGCTAGCTTTGCACAGGAATATTCAGGTGAGTTCATAACCCCAACTTTTTACGGTCTTACATTTTTCTAAATGTTTTCGGGGTGGAAAGATATGAACTTTTTGCAAAGCATACAAGAATTACATATTTCTAAACCATTTTACAAGCAAGTTTTAACTGACATAAATGGTTAACGAAAAGCTTATGTTTTATACCGGTTTTTGCAAACAAGCGTATTTTTCGAAATGTGCATTCACAATAATTCTAGTTTTCTGGACTACGGGAAAATACAAATACATGAGTTATGGTATGATGGATACAAGACTACGGGAAAACATTCTTGATCATCTCTCGAATAGGGTACCATAAGCACCATTAATCAACGTATACATTCAGACCGCGGAACAAAAGGTTAGATCTAATGGGTTTCAGGCAACCCCACTCTTGGCGTACTTCTACCAATGAGTGCTTCTGTGTCTCAGTCAAAGTCGACAAAAATGCCTAGGTTTGGTGGCTTCCTATGTCATGACACATGTTAGTGGCCTTGCAAACCACTAGCGATCTCAAACATTCATAGTACTCAGTTACAGATACATTATAAAGGATACATTAAAACATTCATAGTACACAGTTACATATGCATTTTACAAGTTACATTCAAACATTCATACATTCTGCAAGTTACATACCATGTTTTCATTCAAGTATTTAAACATTCAAGTATTTAAACATTCAACAATACAACAAAAACCGGTCATTCGAAAAGATTTATTTTAAATCTTTTACAAACAAACTATGAACTCGCTCAACTTTATATTGACTTTTTCGCATGTTCCTTTCTCAGGTTGCGTTTCTAAGACAAGGCACGGTTGGAATAGGAGAACCATGTGGAGTCGAGTACTTAGTGGGCGTTCGCATTCTAAAAGACTTAGCTTATTTGCTTCCGCTGTGCAATGAAGATACCGGTCCAGTCACGCCAATGCTCTGATATTTTGGGGTGTGACAGCGTAGGCGATGCCAAGCGTAGTAGCAACATGGTAGCTTGGATGGGTAGCTATTCGCTTCATCTCTGTTCTGTTTAACCCTAATGCTTCTTAAAACCGAACCTGTTGTGGAGTCGGCTGATGTAAGTCAGTTGAAGCCTTATATGTTCGCTGGGATGCAAACTCGACCTTGGGGAAATAGGTGTTCGGCATCGACTTTCCTTCTGCTATCCTTGATGGGTTCGATGCAGTAGTCGTGTAGATTGGTTATCTAGATATCGCGTAGGTATACCCTGTGAGAAGGAAATTTTGCGTCACTTTATACCTTGAAGTGTCAGAATGGTGTAAAGGTTAGCATCATATCAGCAAAGAAGGCCCAGAAGTGCCTACGGGAAGATTACCCCGCTACGTTGACAACCGTTACTGAATGAGAAAGAGAGGATCGAGGATCCAGCAATTGTTCGTGATTTCTTTCGGTGAGCTACTCGAGGAACTTTCAGGTTTACTTCCACAACTGTTAGAGGGACTCTCAGTTTGATCCCGTGCCAGAGGCAGACATGATTACTCGTACTCCTTATCATCTAGCGCCTGGAAGGTTGCAAGAGTTGTCTAATAAACTACAGGAACTGTTGAACAGACCCCACATTATGTGTACTGATTGTCGGACCGAGCTTTTCGCTTTGGGGAGCCCTAGTTATATCCGTGAAGATAAGCCTTTTTCGTATGTGTACTGATTGTCGAGAACTCAACAAGGTGACAATCAAGAACCGTTTGCCTTGACCATGTATTAACAACCTGTTGACCAGCTGCGAGGGTCAAGCTCTTATTCGAGGGTTGACTAATGAACGAACTATCATCAGATGGAAGACCAAGGGGAGAATGTTCCTAAAACGACATATCGAACGCAGTACGACCATTGCGACTTTGTATTCCATGACCTTTGGGTTAATCAACAAACCAATAGCTTTATGGATCACATGAATCGACCGTGTTTATTGAGGACGTTTTGAATCATTTCCAGGAGAAAGGAACACCATGTGTGGCATTTGTATCCTATCCTAGAGCTCTCGAGGAGGAGCCACTACACGCGAAGTTCGTCAAGTGTAACTTCTGGATTCGAGAGGTACATATTTTTCTTGGTCACGAGGAAAACGAAGTGGGAATATACGTGGATCTCGCTAATATCCATTCTGTTAGAAACTAATCGACACAAAAGATCCCTTTAGGGATACGGAAAATCCTTGGTTTCGCAAGATACTAATGCAGATTCATCGCGGGATTTTCTAAGATTGCACAACTCTAACTTCTTTAACACAGCAGTGTGCTGTGTATCCGTGGGAGACAGAACAGGAGAATGTTTCTGCAACTTTTGAAACTCAACTCTACAATGTACTGAGTATTGTCTTTACCCGAGGGTACGGGTAATCTGGTGGCCCATGCAGGTGGTATACCATGATGGT
The DNA here is from genome assembly GCA_030545235.1 of Helianthus tuberosus. NCBI lineage: Eukaryota > Viridiplantae > Streptophyta > Magnoliopsida > Asterales > Asteraceae > Helianthus > Helianthus tuberosus. The sequence continues at coordinate 503,105 of JARYGA010057272.1, forward strand.
CCGAATCAGAGACTCAGTTACACACCGATGCAACATGAGAGGGTGATGGCTTACGTGGAGGATTAACAGGAAGAATTGCATGACTCACAACCTGGGGTGGAAGTCACAATCTCGGATTTGAGCTGGAGGCATTACTTGGACAGTACCAAATGCACTACTTAGACCGATCACAAGGGCCTCCCGTGTACCTTTGTTTCGGAAAAAGCTAAACATGTAATAGCATCGCTGGATGGAACTATTGAATGATTACGACTGTGAAACCTGAACGTGCACGAGCTTTGCAACTCACCATCGACTCTAGTTTACCTGATCAGTCCCGCTCTGTTCAAATTGGAGAACTGAAGGGATAGAATTTTCAATTTAAACCCATGCGGGGCATGGAGAAGCAACCGTTGGCGGGTCGAACGATATTCGTTACCTCATGGGACGAATGTGGGTCTCATTATATGGCAACTGTAGCGAACCCGTATTGAACAAAGCACACCAGCCTCGATATTCTAGTCGTTTGGGTTTTGATGAGAGATGTTAGAATTTATAAATCTTTCATTGGTGATCGGGTATGAAGGTCAACCTAACTATGTATGTGAATGATATTTGACTTGTGGGAAAGTCAAGGCGAAGTATCAGCAACCAGAGACACCCATATGGAAGTGAGAACAGATTGCCATGGATTCTGCCACTGGTCTACTTACAACTCGAAACGGAAACAGTATCACCTGGGTGATCGTTGATTGTCTCACGTTACCAGCACACTTTCTTGCAAACAAGGAAACTGAGGAGTCTTCACAGCTGTGAATGTTCCTCTGAGAGAGGCAGTTTTTTTAGGCACGAGGTGCCAACTCCTATTACCTTTGATTTTGATCTATGCTTAATTTATGACAGGCATCACACAACACCCTTGGCTCATGTCTAGATATGAGCATTGGACAAACGGTCAAAGAAAATGAACCATCCTGGCACTCAAAGGCATGCTGCGAGCATGTGTGTGATTGGCTTTAGTGAGAATTGGGAGGACACCTATCTTTAGTTGAGTTATACTATAGCAGCTACCATTCTAGTATTCAGACAGCTACGTTTGAGGCATTGCTTGGGCGACAATGCCGATTTCCTGGTTGGACTAAAGTGGGTGACAACGTAATCGCAGGTCTAGAACTTGTACTCGAAACTCTTGGGAAGATTGTTTAGATCAGAAACCGCATGGCGGCAACGCGTGACCGTCAGAAAAGCTACGCTGACAAGCGTTCGAAACCAAGGGAGTTCGTTGTAGGTGATCGTGTTATATTGAAAGTTTCACCATAGAAGGGTGTTGTACGCTTTGGGAAGCACGGCAAGCTTAATCTGCGTTATGTTGGGCCATTTAAAATCCCGGAGCGGGGTAAAATGGCTTACAAGCTTGAGTTACCTGCTGAGTTGGGTAACGTTCATGATGTCTTCCATGTTTCGCAACTAAAGAAGTGTTTGTCTGATAAAACACTTGTGGTGCCGTTTCAAGAGCTGAAGATTGATGACAAGTTGCAATTTGTCGAAGAACCTATCGAGATTATGGATCTGGAAGTCAAGGTTCGTAAGCATAGTCAAATCCCGATCGTGAGAGTTCGATGGAACTCAAGACGTGGGCGGGAGTTCACGTGGGAACGCAAGGATCGGATGAGATCCGAGTATCCGAGACTGTTCAAACTACTGAATCAAACGTTGACGCAACCGACAAATTTCGAGACGAAATTTCTTTCAAGTTGGGGATGATGTGGTACCCGGGAAAAACCCACAGTCATCCTGATCCATCATTTCACTTTCATGAGACTGTTTATCAAATTTCGGGACGAAATTTCTTTCAAGTTGGGGATGATGTGACAACTCGTATTATAGAGCCTTTCGTCGTACACGGATGTAACCTATACGAACTTTATGTGACTAGTTAATGTATTAATTTATATTGAACGTTTATGTGTTGTTTGTACGTGATATGTGAAACTTGTTAAATGTAAATGCTATTGGGTATGTCTCTTATGTTAAACTTGTAAACGAAACTTGTTAGTGATAAACGCATCAAACACATGGGTTGGGTCGCACAGTGATGGGTTTTACGGCCCAAAGCATTTATAACACTTGGGCCGCACACACATTCCCTTAAGTTGCACCCCACCCCCTTTCTATTATCACCTTACCTTTAAACCACTCGGCCCACATATGTTTATCTCAAGTTTTGGCCCACTATTATGTCTATGTCCAGCCCACAATACATACCCTTTTATGGGTTTTTGCATGTTTGTAGAATTAGAATTAAGGATACGTATAACATAAAGGATAGCGATAACCCTAACCTCCCTTATCCCTCCTTTGAAGCCGACGACAAACCCCCAAGCCCTTTCGAAGTTTTCCTGGTGTTTTGTCGAATCTGGTTAGTGTATCTCCACTGTTGATTGTTAAGGAATGATAGAAAATGTTCGCGAGTATTGGTGTCGTTAATTGATGTCGATTGTTGTTTAATGCTAGCGTGTGAAATCATGTGTGATCTAGAGTATTAGGTTACCTGCTAACAAGAATTGTTGTTGTGACTATGTTGAGTGATGTGTATCGTGACCTAGAAAGTTAATCATGATTGATCAAATCGAGAATTAGGAGGATGCATGCTAGAGTTTAATCAAGATTCATTTGTATGAATTGGCTAATGATAGTGAGGATTAGCATGTGGCATAATGATTGGTAGTGCGTGACCTGTTAACTTGATTATGTTCATTGATTCGTTTTGGATGTTTTCCTAGTGCCGTAAATGTCAATATGAATTTATGGTTTATGTGTTAGTCTATTATTGATTCGTAATATCGGCAATATAGGGTTATGTTTAGGCTTGATGTTCATGATGGATTATGTGCAATATGGGGCGTCTAATGGTCCGCACTTGTTGCGGATGTACAGTACGCATATGTAGTTCTAAGGTGATGATCCGAACTTAAATAAAAATATAAGATCAGAACTTGTAGCTTTAATGGACCGAACATAAGGGGGGTTTTTGTGGTCTGCACTTAACATAAATTAATTGGCTGCACAGATTTTGAAAGAATGACCATGAAACTTTATGTTGGTCCGAGTTTGTGGTCAGAACGTTTTGTATCAAAGTGTCCAAATATAAAAATGAACTTGTTAATCAGCCAATATGATCCTTATTTATTGTTGCTTATGCTTTTCAATCTATATAACCCAATATGTGATATTTGATTTGTAAATCAAAATTTAGCTATTATTTTAAAGCGTCCGAATGTGTGGGGTTTCATATATGCTAGAACTAGTATCATTAATATTAGGAGCCATACACAGAGAAACCTGAAATAAATATATTACATGCCAAGGAATATAGTTTGATGAAAGTGGTGAGGGAATGTATCTGAATATAATTGCTCTTCGAGTCCAAGCTTCATACATGTTCTGAATTTAATTATACAAAGGGTCTAATACAATATAGGGGGGGCGTGAGGTGTGTTTTGGGCCGGTTATGTAATTCAAGTGAACATCAAAAGTTCACATATAAGTCGGCCAGTACTTGTTATATTTTACGTGTTCGGATTTTAGAAATATTAAACTTAAAGCATCCGAATTTAGTAGTGAACCGATAATTGATTTATTGAAGAATGTGTTGATCTGGCATATATATTAAGTTATTGTATGAAAGTTGTAATTGTAATCCTTTCAAAAGACTATATTTAATATATGGTTCTTGTGCATTATTTTGACAGTTTTCATATATTGAATTCTTTGGGTGTCTACACTTAGGGTATTGCATAACCCAACTCGATACGTACTTACATTCATTATACCTTAGGTCGCGTGTAACGGACCAAGCATTCATTAAACACTAGAAGTACATTATCATACCGAGCAAACAAAGGTGAGTTCACTGCTCTTTTTCCAAGCATGCGTCCCGGGGAGGGACATCTGGTAAACGTTCCAGGGAGGAATGCTGGGTAATTGAGTTTGACTGGAATGTTAAACCTGTGTTGTTGGTTAATACACGTCTATATCTATCACTCAAGTCCCTCATACCGATTGTTGCCGGGGAGGCAACGGGGTATTAGTTAGTAGCGCTACTTAGGTTTGGCACCCTCACACCGCACCGGGGAGGTCGGTGATGAACTAATGACCCCCATCTTGACCATTGCTTTGATAGAGGCAATGGAGTTTAGGGCAAACAAACTAGAGCCATATGCGGTAAGCGTGTGATTAACAACAATGCATCTGTGAAATGTTTTAATCTGGTAACTGGTATCTAAACACGTTAACAAAACTTTGAACTCACCAGCGTCGTCTGACACACTTGTCTAAAAGGCTGGAGTGGTCATGGGTCGAGATACATGGAAATCGCAACACAAGTCTAATGGTTTACGTACGCGTGGTTTATGAAACACATAACAATGAGATATGCTTCCACTGTGTACAATGAATTATATGTAACGTTTTGTAATAATTTTTGTTAATAAATGAAAGCTTTATTTAAATGTAATTATGAGTTCAATGTGACTGGTGGATAAGATCCTTGTACGTCACACGCCCGCAGTGTTTTCCGCCAGTGGTATTTTGGGGGAGTGACATAACCAAAAACCAATCGTTTACCAAAATCGTTTAACTCGTTAAAATCGCTTTAGTCGTTTAAATCATTCTCGTTTTAATTGTGAAAACTACTTTTGGTCGTCTCGCTAATAACATCCAAACCTTCACGACTAGCATATCTCGAAACTCGCATTAATAAACCACCAAAGGGTAAATTAACAATAACAGATTCAGTCGTTACCCACCTAACCCACACATAACTATGGGTGCAGTCTGATAACGGGATTTGTCAGATCCTATGGTACCATAACCTAATACTGGTCGGTTCGGCCAAAACTAATGAATGTTATTTGTTATGTAATTACAACCAACAAGTTTATCCACATTATCGAAATCGTTATTAATTTGATATAAACCATTTTATTCATTTTCGAAACCATCGTTAAAAATATCGAAATCATTTAACACATATGAATCACCCCAAAACAATCGAAAACAGTAAAATAGGGGAACTATGTACTCACTTGAGAATGCTTAGAAGTCTTGAATAACAACCAAACAAAGCTAGAGGGAGCACAGAATCAATCGGCAACCTAATATAGAGAACTATATAAATAAACCGGACCTAAATCTGAAGATCGGATAGGATGAGGTTTCGTAAACCAAATGAATATTGGAACTCATATGATATGGTTTAACAAAGCCTGTATACTAAATCGAAACCTAACCTAAGTGCTTTCGACCCGTTACGACCCATTAAGGTAGGTCATGCTACTTTAACGCGTCGTTCGCGCAAAGCGCGTTCGAGATACCTAACTAGTCCTATGACAAGTACTATATGCCTATACATGTTTAAATATGTTGCATAATAAGTTATGTGACAAAAGTTTAGGTTACATATGCTTAAAAATCAATTATGCATAAAAAGGCCATTTTGGTAATTTACCTAAGGCATATAAACTACCTATCATATAACTAATTAAACCTAAGTGACCATAAGGTATAACCTCGGAAGGTTATTCCCTATACAACTATGGTCACTAAACATGCTTGATCGGATCCTAATGATCGACCAAACGGGTCGAGTTCGAAAGTCTAAGCGGTTGTTTAGACCGCTTATCTTACGACCCTATATAAGCACTAAACTAAAAGTGACGAGCTAAACATGTTAAAACATGTTTAGTTAAGTTAGAAAACAGGTTTTGATATCAAAACAAAGGGTTTTGATACCCAAGAATAGTTTGGTTGCAAAATACGCATGAATGCGCATTTTGACCGAAACTATGACTCGTCACTATACCTAATTAACGTGGTAATCAGTAGGTATAGTCACTAGGGACTATAACCATCGTGATTACGCTCACGTTGCAAAGTTCAAACGAACTTTTTGTTGACCAAAAACTGGTCAAAGCAGAAAGTAAAACACTGTTTGACTTTAATGCTTGAAAAGCGATAAAAGCACGAAAGAATACTTACAAAGGGTCCAAGCAAGGAAATCTTGATTCAAATTGCTCAGGTATGAAGTGCTAAACCTCAACTTAGAGCATTTGAATCAGATTTGTGAGGAATGAGAATGAAAGTGTTGGTATTTATTGAAAACCAACAACCGTTAGGATCGTTCCTCGCAAAACGTGCTTCGATCTTGACCCTCCATGTGAGCACATGGTATTGTAATACAAGGGGCACACTAAAAACCATCAAATCTAGCCCATAGAGTGCAAAACCTTGGGTTAAAACCATCAAAAACAGGCTGGAAGTCCAAATTAAATGTTTCTGTATGATGTGCTCTCGCGGGCCGAGTAAAATAGCCCCTGGCTTACGCGCCCCTCCTGAATACTTTGACAAAATTACCCTTTTGGTCCCTGCAGCCTAGAAACTTGATATTTGATGCATTTTTTTACATGTTTAAGCCCCGTTAACCCCATTCCAAAGCTCTAAAATATAGTTAAAGTATAGGGAACTTAAAATATGCTAAAAAACAACTCGGATGTCAGTTCGTTTGGTCGTATGGTTGCGTTATTCGGTTAATTACGACGAAACACGAACGGACGCAAAAAACGATCTAAATTACGCGACGAATGGAATTTTATCATGCCAATCACTAAAATAAAATATTTTAATGATTACATAAATTTTTGGATGTCCGGATATATTCAGAACGTAAGATATGCACGAAAATGCAAACTTATGCACTTTTTGACGCTTTTAGTCCCTGTTTGACCAAATAAGTTTATTTTTGCGCACCAAACACCTCAACGCCTATTTCTAAGCTATGTAAAGGATATTTAGGGCATGTTTAACTTATGATCATATTCTGGAAGGTTCGTTACTGTAAGGCCCTATAATTGAGTAGGTTTACGCTTATCTTTATCAAACACAATTATAGGCTATTGGGCTTAGCCTTGTAGTGGGTTAGATAATAATGGGATAAGCCATGTGGGCTAAATTAGTGATTTGGGCTTATTTAGTTAATTATTTGTGCATTTGGGCCTGGCCCAGTCTGTAACTAGGTCACCCTATGTAACTATAAATAGGGTGAGTCTAGGTCATTATTTGGTTGGTTGTTCATATTTCTGTTCTTCTAGTATTTTCGAGTTCTTTGGTTTTGTGTACCAGACGGTTCTTAGAAACCGTATGCACTTTGGTTAATATTCAATCGATTTCTGTGACACATGTGCCCCTATGACACAAATTTATGAAATATTGTGTTTCGTACTTCGGATTTGTAAAAATATGTGTATTGTTTGCATATATCAATTCATGTTCGATTTCAAGCTTTAAATCGCTTTCTGGAAGGTTATACGCGCACTGATGCGTAAATATAACCAGTTTAATGCAACGAACACTCCGGAATAGTGAAATAGGCTTAACATACCTTAAATAACCTTTACATAACTTAGAAATAAGTTTTGGAGGGTTTGGTGTGGCTAAATCAAATTTATTCGCTTACATGGACTAATTTCGACAAACTGCGAAAGTATGCCGATTTGTACTGTAACAAACATTCTGGAACATGACCATAAGTTAAAAATACCCTAAATATCCTTTACATAGCTTATAAATAGGCTTCGAGCAGTTCGGTGTGCTAAAATAAACTTCTTGGTCATTCAGGGACTAAAACCGTCAAAAAGTGCATAAGTTTGCATTTTCGCGCATATCTTACGTTCTGAATACATCCGGACATCCAAAACTTTATGTAATCATTAAAATATTTTATTTTAGTGATTGGCATGATAAAATTCCATTCGTCGCGTAATTTGGATCGTTTTTCGCATTCGTTCGTGTTTCGTCGTAATTAACCGAACAACGCAACCGTACGACCAAACAAACCAACATCCAAGATATTTTTGAGCATGTTTCTTGTTCCCCATACTTTAAATTCATTTTAGAGCCTTGAAATGGGATTAACGGGGCTTAAACGTGTCAAAAATGCATCAAAAACCATGTTTTGCACATTCAGGGACCAAAATTGACAATCTGCCATAGTTATCTTAGGAAGGGACAAAAATTGAAAATCTAAATTCCAGCTTGTTCCAGCTGTTCCCCTCATTTTCACATGGTTTTAATGAAACTAGGGGCTTGTTTTGGGGTACCCATGGTATTCTAAAACCATGAGCACACATGTAAGGTCCAGATCGAAGCTCGGTTTTCGATGAACGATCCTAACGGTCTTGGTTTTTCTATAAATACACACCTTCCTCATTTGCATTTTTCACACCTTGATCTTATTGCCCTCTAAGTTGAAGTGCTTTCACTTCATACCTGAGAATAATCGGGTCAAACTTCCGTTCTTGGACCTTTTGTAAGTCCTCTTTCGTTCTTTTTCGCGTGAAAGTCAAACTGTGTTTGACTTTCTGCTTTGACCAGTTTATGGTCAACATGATGTTCATTTGAACTTCATAACGTGAGAGTAATCACGATGGTTTTAGTCTCTTCTGACTATACCTACTGATTACCACGTTATCTAGGCATAGTGACGAGTCGTAGTTTCGGCCAAAATGCGTATTCTTGCGTATTTTGTAACCAAACTACTTTTAGGTATCAAAACATGTGTTTTGATACCAAACCTATTTTCAAACCTCGTTAAGCATGTTTTAACATGTTTAGCTCGTCACTTTAGGTTTAGTGCTTATGTAGGGTCGTAAGGTAAGCGGTCTAAACAACCGCTTATACTTTCGAACCCGACCCGTTTGGTCGATCTTTAGGATCCGACCAAACACATTAGGTGACCATAGTTGCATAGGGAATAACCTTCCGAGGTTATACCTTATGGTCACGTCGTTTAAGTAGTTATATGATAGGTAGTTTATATGCCTTAGGTAAATGACCAAAATGCCCTTTTTACGCCAAAATTCGTTTTAAGCATATGTAACATAATTTTTGATATCTAAACAGATTTGGAAACAATATTAGACATGTTAAGGCATATTTTAGTTATCATAGGACTAGTTAGGTGGTCCGAACGCGTTTTACGAGAACGACGTGTTAAAGTGGCGTAAGCTACCTAAACGGGTCATAATGGGTCGTAAGCACTTAGGTTTGGTTTCATTTTAGTATGTAGGATTTGTTAAACCATATTACACCAGTTCCTATACTCATTTGGTTTACGAAACCTCATTCTATCCGATCTTCCGATTTAGGTCCGTTTATTTACATAATTGCCTATATTAGGTGTCGTTTGATTCCGTGATCCCTCTAGCTTTGCTTGGTTGTTATTCAAGACTTCTAAGTATCCTCAAGTGAGTACATAGACCCCTCTTTTACTGTTTTCCAAATGTTTTGGGGTGAAACACATGTGCCTACTTGTTATTTTCGTGCTTTCCATGTTTTCATATCATATACTTGCTATGTTCATTAGTACACTATTAGTACATGATTTCATTATGTTTTGCTATGTATGTTAACTTAACATGCTAGCACAATTGTTTTACGTTTTGAACCATTTGAAATCATTGGATGTATGTGAACCATTTGTAACCATTTGATGTATGTGAACCATTTGTAATCGTTGGATTTATGTGAACCGTGTGTAACCATTTGATTTATGTGAACCATTTGTAACTGTTTGAGCCATTGGGTTAGGGAAGTGATTAGGTAACGGGGCAGGTGTAATGTGTTAAAAGCATGGTGGATACGCCGCTGGTACTTCCTATATATAAGTGCTTTTAACACATTATATATCGTTGCGTTATCTAGATCACTTGGGTAAACGATTTCGGAACAATGCCACACTAGGATGTTTTCTGAATAATATAAACCATACGAGTTTTATTAACGAGTTTTTATGAGATATTTTACAATTTGATTTAATAAAACAAATGTTTTGGAGTTAAGAATCATGGCTACGAGATTTTGCAAATTATAACAAACTTGGTTTTAGTTGGTTAATTATGTCGCAATATTATACTTTTCAAAACAAGGTTTTTAAATAAGTATTGCAACATGTAAAACGAGCCATGAACCTGACACTCAAAGAAAACCTATGTACTCGCTGACATTTTTATGCTTACGTATTTTCACGTGTGTTTTAGGTACCATAGTTGATGATGTTTGATGATGATTTTTGTGTACGCTCACATAGGAATGGACGAGGCCTTAGTGACTTAGTAACAATGAAAGTCTATTTGTTCTTGTTTTGTTTCTAATTCCAATGTAATGTAATACATTTAATTTAATAAAACGAAACTGTTTAATCCATGGTTGTGAAACAATGAATCTGTTACAACACTCCCCGATGTTTTCGCCACGTTTTGTTGTTTTACGTGGTCGGGATGTGACAGAAAAGTTGGTATCAGAGCCAATGGTTATAGGGAATTAGGTTATTAGTAATGCTTTGACCTAGACTATAACCTTCCTAGGACCCTAACGCGAGTTTACTTGCGTTTAGTCATAAAATAATACCGTTGCCTATCTTTAGGCAGCAACCACAATAAGAACACAAAATTCGAATCTGCTTTGAAAACTAATCATCTGTTCTAGAATGATTTATTATAAGGTTACGAACCTTCAAAGTTTTCAAATTCTCGTCAAAGTTTGGGGTTACATAATGTGAACACGTGCAAACTGGAAGGGTGGGTGCCTGTACCCTGAGCTTTCTGTCTAAGGCTAGAGTGTTCGTACAAATCCGCAATATCGGACCAGTCACTCTTACCTGGGAACTCTTGGGGTGAGTGTCCACTTATAGGCGAGCATGTCTTCGCGATACATTATGAGGACCTAATTACTTTGATTCAGCCTGTGTGTGTCGTTTGTTTGCTTCGTGGTTCAAACAAATGACCATCACCCATGCTTTTGGTCGGTAATTGTAACATCCTATTCTTACCCAATGCCATTTCACTTGTTTCCTCTATTGTTTCCCCTTTTAGAATGCCTCCACGACGCGACAATCAAGTACCTAATGAAGAACTGGCAGCTATCATTATGCAGCAGATGACTGCTGTAATCCCGAACATCGTTGCTCAATGTAACCAAGCTCTCAACAACAATAATGCCCCCTGCAACTTCAAGACGTATAACTCGGCTAAACCATCAAAGTTTTCTGGGTCTCAAGGAGCGACTACACTTCAGCAATGGTTCGAGAGTCTAGAGAGAACCTTCAGGCATGTTCAATGCCCAAATGAGCGAAAGGTAGAATTCGCATCTAGTGTCTTTGAGAAACGAACTTTGACATGGTGGAATGGTGTGATGAGAGATAGGGGTGCCGATGTGGCACTGGCTTAAACGTGGGAAGAGCTTCGAGCTCTGATGATGAAGGAATTCTGTCCTCGTCACGAGATCAGGGCCTTGGAAAGGGAATTCGACGATCTTAAGCAAGATAGCGGTGAGCATCGAGCCTACACGGATCGTTATGAGGAGTTAAGTCTGTTATGCCCGAATATGGTTACGCCTTTGGATAAGGCAATCGAAAAGTACATTGATGGCCTCCCTGACCCAGTACAAGACATTGTGACTGGTAGTAACCCCACTACGGTTAGGCAGGCCATTGAGCTATCTGCTACCTTGACTGAATCTCAAATCAGGAAAGGTATACTTTTCTGAAAAGGTGATAAGAAACCAATCGAGGAATCGAAACCCAAAGATGAACAAACTGAATCCTCCAAGAAGTCAAGGAAGTGAAAAGCTTCCCAGAACTTAGCCGTGGTTGCACACAATGATCAAGCTGCCCCCAACCAACCAGCTCAACCCCCCTGCTAGGAAGCCATACAACGGAACTGCACCCTTGTTCAACCAACGTAACTGTGACATCTGTGTCTGTAATTAGTGTAAACAGTTCAGTTATCAATGAAATAAAGTTATTTGATCCCAATATTTGTTTGTTTATGTTTGACATTTCTCATGTTTTCATTTTTATTTAATTTCAAACTCTATATCGCTTTCTAGAGAGTTATACACCAACTGGTGCGTAAACGTAATCAGTTTAACGGGAAAAATACTCCGGAACATCAATTTATGCTTAACATACCTTAAATAACCTTTACATAACTAATAAATAAGTTTTGAAGGCTTTGGTATGGCAAAATCAAGTTCATTCGCTTACAGGGACTAAATTCGACAAACTGTGAAAGTATGCCGATTTGAACTGTAACGAACATTCTGGAACATGATCATAAGTTAAAAACACCCTAAATATCCTTTACATAGCTTAGAAATAGGCTTTTAGGGGATCGGTGTGCTAAAATAAACTTTATGCTTATTCAGGGACTAAAAGCGTCAAAAAGTGCACAAGTTTGCATTTTCGCGCATAACTTACGTTCTGAATACATCCGGACATCCAAAAATTTATGTAATCATTAAAATATTTTATTTTAGTGTTTGGCATAAGAAAAATCCATTCGTCGCGCAATTTGGATCGTTTTTCGCGTTCGTGCGCATTTCGTCGTAATTAAGCGAATATCGCGATCATACGACCAAACGAACCGACATCGGGCATATTTTTTCGCATGTTTAACATCCAATATGTTTAGGCATCATTGTAGGCCCTTAAAGTTGGTTTAACGGGCCTTGAATGGGTCAAAATGGGGCTTAAAACACTACATGGACCAAAACAGTAAATTCTGAAACTTATGTGCATATCAGAAGCCCCAGGCGGGCCGCGTAAGCACATGCAGGACCCTTACGCGGGCCGCGAGGATCTTCCAGATCTGCACAAGTTGTTTTTCTTGCAATTTCCAGTTGTTCCAGCTGTTTGTGAGTGTTGCAAATGGTATTTTAGATACTATGGGCCATTCTAGGGGTGCCCAAGGTTTCACAAAACAACGGGTGCACATGTACGGATGAGATTAAAGCACGTTATTAGATGAATGATCCTAACGGTGGTCCATTTCCTATAAATACCCCCACCATTTGCACTTGCAATCCACACTTGATCAGCTCATATTCTCTAAGTTGAAGTCCTTCCACTTCATACCTAAGAATTTGCTGATCAAACCTCCTTTCTTGGACCCGTTGTAAGTCATCTTACGTTTTTTTATGCGTTTTTAGCATGAAAGTCAAACTGCGTTTGACTTTCTGCATTGACCAGTTTATGGTCAATGCGAAGTTCGTTTGAACTTCATAACGTGAGTGTAATCACGATGGTTATAGTCCCTAGTGACTATACCTACTGATTACCACGTTATCTAGGCTCAGTGACGAGTAGTAGTTTCGGCCAAAATGCGTACTCTTGCGTATTTTGTAACCAAACTACTTTTGGGTATCAAGACCCTTTGCCTTGATATCAAACTTGTTTTCAAACCTCGTTAAACATGTTTTAACATGTTTAGCTCGTCGCTATAGGTTTAGTGCTTATGTAGGGTCGTAAAGTAAGCGGCATAAACAACCGCTTATACTTTCGAACCCGGCCCGTTTGGTCGATCATTAGGATCTAACCAAACACATTAGGTGACCATAGTTGCATAGGAAATAACCTTCCGAGGTTATACCTTATGGTCACTTCGTTTAAGTAGTTGTATGATAGGTAGTATATATGCCTTAGGAAAATTACCAAAATTCCCTTTTTACGCCAAAATTCATTTTAAGCATATGTAAAATAATTTTTGACATCTAAACTGATTAGGCAACATAATTAGACATGTTAAGGCATATTTTACTTGCCATAGGACTAGTTAGGCAGTCCGAACGCGTTTTACGCGAACGACGCGTTAAAGTAGCATAAGCTACCAAAACGGGTCGTAATGGGTCAAAAGCACTTAGGATAGGTTCCGTTTTAGTATGTAGGCTTTATTAAACCATATTACATGAGTTCTTACACTCATTTGGTTTATGAACCCTCATGCTACCCGATCCTCCGATTAGGTCCGTTTATTAACATAGTTACCTATATTAGGTGACGTTTGATTCTGTGATCTTCTAGCATTGCTTGGTGGTTATCCTAGGACTATTGAGCAATCTCAAGTGAGTACATAGTCCCCTCTTTTACTGTTTTTCAAATATTTTGGGGTGAAAGACAAGTGCCTACTTGTTACTTTCATGCTTTCCATGTTTCCATATCATATACTTGTTATGTTCCCTAGTACACTTATAATACATGATTTCATTATGTTTTTGCTATGTATGTCCTTTGTTGCATACCTAGTACATCATTTTACATTCCATTTTATGCTATGTATGTTCATTTAGTTCATACTTAGTACATTGTTTTACATTACATTTCACGCTATGTATGTCCATTTAATTGCATACTTAGTGCATTGTTTTACATCACATCACATGCTATGTATGTTCATTTGTTGGATACATAGTACATTTGTTTTTCATCACATGCTTACATTTTTTGTATGACATTTGGGTTGTTTAAATGGGACCAAAATACATTCATTAACATTGATCACGTCGTTCGTTAGTAGGTAGTGGTACCATAGGAATTGACAATTCTCGTTCCTGACATCCTAGGTATGTTTGGATGGAAGGAATGACCGAATTCGATAAACATAACTCAGATAAACCTTTAATTTGTTTAAGGGTCAATTGCCACAGTTACAAGGCTTGAATGTATGCATTTTCACAATACCGCATAGATGTTTGTATCAGTATAGCATGCAGTTATTTTACCAAACATAACCTTGATTTACTTTAATACCTTGTTTTGTACATTGTTACCTATGGTTTAGTTGATATATTTCATTTGCCATACATGATATTTTGGATACACATTACATGATTTACATTAGATATAAACCTTTTTGACATTGATATATACATTTCACGAGTTACAATAGACATAAATATTTTGATATGGTTTACACAATAACACTCGACAATTGATTTGTACATGAACAATTTACACTGGTGGTTTGTTTGGGTAAGTGATTTGAGTAACGAGGCGTGTGTAATATGATACAAGCATGGTGGATACGCCGCTGGTACTTCCTATATATAAGTGCTTGTATGATATTACATGACGTAGCGTTATTTAAATCATTTCAATATTAGACATATTACATTTTACATAAACAACTTATTTTCACAAGATATTGTTTTACAAAACAATTTATTTTATACAACTCATTTTACTTGATTATTTAATTAACCATACACCTTTCTTTTATATAATCTGATTTCTTATCAAGTTTTCATAAGATTTATAAAAGAAAACACTTAACAAGATTCATGACTAAATTTTATTAAACATTTCTTTAAACTCAAGTCATGAATCCTATTTTCACAAAACCTAAGTTTCTCACAGGCATTTTTATGCTGACGTACCTATTTTCACATGTGTTTCAGGAGCTGTTGCATAGGATGATCGTGACATTCTAGGGCGGACCTGTGCCTTAGTGACTTAAAAATGAAGCTAGAACTAGTTTAATTTTGTTATGTACTCTTGTTTCTCTTATTTAAGACAATGTATTCCACTTTTGTTTATAAATAAAACATAACTTTAAATGCCATGGTTGTGAAACAATAATTCTGTTACAACATTTCCCGATGTTTCCGCCACGTGTTTCTTGTTTTACGTGGTCGGGGTGTGACAGAAGAGTTGGTATTAGAGCCAATGGTTATAGGGAATTAGGTTATTAGTAATGCTTTGACCTAGACTACAACTTTTCTAGGACCCCCAACACAAGTTATCTTGTGTTTAGATCTTAAAACATGCACTTCACCTATCCTTAGGTGATTGCCAAAACAAGAACCCAATTTTTCCAAAACGATTTTTGAAAATCAATCATCTATTTTTAAATAATTTATTGTAAGGTTTTGAACCCTTCAATTTTTCTGAATGATTTTGAAAATTTAATCATCCATTTTTGAATGATTCTTTTGGCCTTGTGCCTTCCAAGTTTTCAAAATCTCGTCAAAGTTTTGGGTTCTAAATAGTGTGAACACGTGCAAACTGGAAGAGTGAATGCCTGTACCTCAGGTTTTCTGTCTAAGGCTAGAGTGTTCATACAAATCCACATAATCGGACCAGTCACTCTTACCTGTGAACTCTTGGGGTGAGTGTTCACTTATAGGCGAGCATGTCTTCACGATACATTATTTTTGACCCATTTACTTTGATTTGTCACTGTGTGTCGTTTGTTTGCTCTGTGATACGGACAAATGACCACCATCATTGCTTTTGTCAATTTTGTTTCATCTCATCCTTTTCATCTAATCATCTCACTCGTTTCCTCTCATGTTTCCTCTTTTAGAATGCCTCCTCGACGTGAGAACCCGCTATCTAATGCCAAAATGGCAGATATCATGGCGCAGCATATGGCTGCCGTACACCCAAACATTATAGCTCAAGTGAACCAAGCCAACAATAACCAGAATGCTCCATGCAATTTCAAAAGCTTCAATTCGGCTAAACCACTCAAGTTCGGTGGTTCTGAAGGGGCAACCGGGCTCCTACAGTGGTTCGAGAGCATTGAGAGTACGTTTCGTCACGTTCAGTGTCCAGAAAATCGGAAAGTCGATTTTGCTTCAAGTGTGTTTCAGAAGAGGGCTCTTACATGGTGGAACGGGGTTATGAGAGACCGTGGTGCTGAGGTTGCATTAGCACAGACTTGGGCTGAACTTAGGGCTCTTATGATGAGGGAGTTTTATCCTCGTCATGAACTGAGGGCTTTGGAAAGGGAGTTTGATGATTTAAAACAGGATAGTGGTGAGCACCGGGCATACACTGACAGGTATGAGGAGTTGAGCTTACTTTGCCCTACCATGGTTACCCCACTCGAGAAGGCTATCGAAAGGTATATCGATGGCTTACCTGACTCCGTACAAGACATCGTTACTGGTAGCAACCCTACCACAATTAGTCAGGCAATTGAGTTAGCAGCAACATTAACTGAGTCGCAAGTTCGAAAGGAAAAGCTGCACAGGAAGGGCAACAAGGGTAAGAAACAGATATCTGACAAGGGTGCGAGCAAGAAGGATAAGAATAAGAAGGGCAAGGATACTGGTTCCTCAAAGGGTTCTAGGAAGCAAAAGGCTTCCCAAAATTTTGCTATCACGGCCCAAGCAAATCAGGCAGCTCCCGATCAACCTGCAACAAAGAAGCAGTATGCGGGGAATGCACCTTTGTGCAATAGATACAATAGTCACCATCAACCGCAACTTCCGTGCCGTTTCTGTACTAACTGTGGGAAGTCATGTCATCTTGCTGATATTTGTCGTTCTGCTCAGAATCAAGCTGCACGTAATCCAGCTCAGCATGCTGCTCGACAGCCTGTTCAACAGCAAGCACAAGCTGCACGACCTCATTTTCCTCCTGGTTCGTGCTATAACTATGGGGATCTGACCCACTACAGAAACTAGTGTCCAAGGCTGGTCAACGCCAATCAGAATCAGGCCCAGGCTCGAGGTCGAGTCTTCAATATGAATGCTGTTGAGGCGCAGGAAGACAACGAGGTGGTGAACGGTACGTTCTTAGTTAACAATCAGTCTGCTTCTGTTCTTTTTTAGTCTGGTGCCGATAAGAGTTTTGTGTCGTTATATTTTGAGCCTTTGCTTCGCATGTCTAGAACGAAACTAGGTAGGCCTTTGATAGTAGAAGTTGCTAGTGGCAAACCCGTTGTTCTTGATTCTGTTCTTCGCAACTGCCAATTGAACCTTAACAACCATCTTTTTCCTATTGACCTCACGCCTATGCAACTTGGAAGCTTCGACGTTATAGTGGGCATAGATTGGTTACCCAAGCATCACGCAGAGGTAATTTATTTCGAGAAGATTGTTCGTGTTCCGCTCTCGACAGGTGAGATCCTACAGGTTTGCGGTGAGAAACCTGCTAGCAATCTCATGCTCATGTCTTGTACTCAAGTTCAGAAGTATTTGCGCAAGAACTATGTGGCCTTTTTGGCACATGTTGCAGTAGAAGAGAAAGGCAAAGGTAAGTGTATTCAAGATATCCCTGTTGTTCGGGATTATCCGGAGCTATTTCCTGAAGAGTTACCTGGATTACCCCCAGCACGCCAAGTCGAGTTCCATATTGATCTTGTACCTATTGCAAATCCTATTGCCAGAGCTCCATATCGTCTTGCACCGTCCGAGATGCAAGAGTTGTCTAAGCAGCTTCAGGAGCTTTCTGACAAAGGTTTTATTCGTCCTAGCTTTTCACCATGGGGTGCTCCCGTTATTTTTGTTAAAAAGAAGGATGGATCTTTTAGAATGTGTATCGATTACCGTGAGCTTAACAAGCTTACCATCAAGAATCGATATCCCCTACCTCGCATTGATGATCTCTTTGATCAGTTACAGGGGGCTTCTTATTTTTCGAAGATTGATCTTCGTTCTGGGTATCATCAACTTCGTGTGCATGAAGAAGATATTCCCAAGACAGCTTTCCGCACTCGTTATGGGCATTATGAGTTCACAGTTATGCCATTCGGTTTAACTAATGCTCCTTCTATTTTCATGGACTTGATGAATAGGGTTTGTAAGTCTTATTTAGATAAGTTCGTCATCGTTTTCATTGATGACATCTTGATATACTCTAAGACGAAAGCTGATCACGAGCAACATCTTCGTCTTACTCTAGAACCCCTAAAGAAAGAGCAACTTTTCGCCAAATTCTCCAAGTGCGAATTTTGGCTTAAGGAAGTTCAATTTTTGGGGCATATCGTTAACGAACAAGGTATTCATGTAGATCCCTCCAAGATCAGCGCGATTAAGGATTGGGATACGCCTACTACTCCGACTGAGGTTTGTTCTTTTCTTGGTCTCGCGGGTTATTACCGCCGCTTCATTGAAAACTTCTCGAAGATTGCAGTTCCCCTAACTGCTCTAACTCAGAAGAACAAACCCTTTGAATGGGGTTCTAAACAGGAAGAAGCATTTCAGACCTTGAAGCAGAAGCTTTGTGATGCGCCTATTCTATCTTTGCCTGAGGGCAATAATGATTTCGTCGTGTATTCTGATGCATCAAACTTGGGTCTTGGCTGTGTTCTCATACAAAGGAACAAAGTCATAGCATATGCATCGAGGTAGTTGAAGATACACGAGAAGAACTACACCACTCATGATCTTGAGTTAGGTGCAGTTGTCTTCGCTCTCAAAATCTGGAGACATTATTTGTATGGTACAAAATGTGTGGTTTTCACTGACCACAAGAGTCTTCAGCACATCTTTAATCAGAAAGAACTCAACATGAGGCAATGACGTTGGGTTGAACTTCTAAACGACTATGACTGCGAAATTCGCTACCATCCTGGTAAGGCGAATGTCTTGGCTGACGCATTGAGTCATAAAGAACGTGTCAAGCTTCATTGTGTTCATGTTCAATCTGATATTCAAGCTCGATCTAATATCCAAACCCGCATTTCTCAGGCCCAACGTTCTTGTGTTTCGCAAGACTTGATGGGTGAAGAATTACCCTATCACATTAAGCCTGATCTTGAACTGAAGGACAATGGATCATATTATTTCATGGACCGTTTGTGCATCCCAAGCCAAGATGATCTTCGCACCTTGCTTATGGATGAAGCTCATAAGTCTCGTTATTCTATTCATCCTGGTGAAGACAATATGTACAACGATCTTCGTACTCAGTATTGGTGGCCTGGTATGAAGAAAGACATTGTCTTATACGTTTCAAAATGCCTTACTTGTCTTAAGGTTAAGGCTGAGCATCAACATCCTTATGGTTTATTGGAGCAACCAGAGATCCCATTTTGGAAATGGGAAAACATCGCTATGGATCTTATTACCAAACTTCCATGCACAAAGAAAGGTCATGATGCCATCTGGGTAGTTGTTGACCGTCTTACAAAGTCAGCACATTTCCTGCCGATCCGTGAGGATCTATCTGCTGACAAGCTTGCTAAAATCTATGTGGATGAAATTGTGTCTAGACATGGTGTTCCTTTGAACATTATTTCTGAAAGAGATGCTCGATTCTCGTCTCGTTTTTGGAGAACCATGCAATCTGCTATGGGTGCCCAACTTAATTTGAGCACAGCTTATCATCCGCAATCAGATGGCCAAACTGAAAGAACAATCCAGACTTTGGAGGATATGCTTAGAGCTTGTGTGATCGATTTTGGTGGTAGTTGGGATTCGTATCTTCTCTTTCGTCGATGTATCTGTAACGAGTGCTAATATAGCTGTGTGGCCCTTTCGCAAACACTTTTGTGCCTTCAAGAAGGAGATGATGCCACTCACGACACCACTCTTGTCGCCTTGAACTTCAAAGGGTTATTTGTCAGAACGGGGAATACGAACAATCTTCTCTTTACATAGTATCTCTATTTGTTGTTGGGATAACCAATCCATCCCTACGACGGTGTCGAAACTACCCAAGACTATAGGAATGAGGTTGATGGAGAATGTCTGACCAGCTAAAACGAGGTTACAACCCTTGACTACTAGAAGATTGCTGACCAGGGCTCTGATAGTTATCGATCTTCGCTGCTGTGCCTGGAACTGAACCGTAGTCGAACCCTCGCTGGAGGTTCCATCCCATTTTCGTTTGTTATCACTGGGAGTAGCAGGAGTAGTAGTAGTAGCACCGATACGCTTAGGAAGCCTATTCTGTTCCACTACCTGGTCTGTGAGACGATGAGCAAGACGAGTAACATCCTGGATAGTAGCAAGGTTGGCAGAAGTCACAAGACTTTGAATCTCTGGTACCAAGACTTTGAGGTACAGCTCAATGCGTTTGATGGGAGGATCCACCATAGTTGGACATAACACTGCCAGTTCATTGGATCGTTTCGTGTATGCTTCTAACTCTGACCCCGTCATCTTCAGGTTAAAGAATTCCACTTCCAGCTTTTGGATATCATCACGACTATAGTATTCACGTTTGATCAGTTCCTTAAAATCATTCCATGGGGTGGCATTAGCAGCCGCCAGCCCCAGCATCTAAACTTGCGCGTTCCACCAAGTTAGCGCAATGCCTTCTAGAGTACCAGTGGCATATTTCACCCTACGAGCCTCGGGGCATTCACACATTTCGAAGACAGACTTGAGCTTTTCAAACCAATGGAGGAGTCCAACGGCCCCCTTCGGTGCCACTAAAAGTACTAGGACGACAGTCCATGAAAGTTTTGAACGTGCACACAGGTGGCTGAGCGTGTTGACCTGTCGTGTGCGTAAGAGTAAACATACTGAAGCACGAGTGTTGGTTTACGAGAGTAGGATCTAAAGATCCTAGAGTAAGTGGTGATGGCAGGTTATACCTCCTGCCTGGGTAGCTGCGAGTGTTGCAGTAACTTGTTCAGTGATCAAAGCCGCCAACTGGGCTTGAGTTAGGTTAACGCGTCCACTCATGATCTTGATATCAAAGAGAACATGAGTGAGAGAGGTTCGCGAAAGTGCGATGACAGAAGAGAGTAAGCACATAAGTGTTTCAATCAACAGTTGTTACGTTATCTAAGCATACCACGAGCAATGTAATATGTATCTAGCAAGTAGGTAATGTAAACATGAACAGTATTACCTATAGTGTTGAGTCTTGCACGTGGAGCAAAGCGTCGTTGTGGATCGTTGAGCACTGTACAGGTTATAGTCTGGTTTTAACAAAACTTTTTCCCTTATTAAAACCAAGTTCACTATAACCAATGGCTCTGATACCAATCTGTCACACCCCCAAAATCCACACGCAGGGTATCACCGCTTGGAGGCGTGACTGACCAGGATCAAGCCACCAATCATATTGAACCATGTTATTAATAAATGTAAATCAACCAAACAATATGAAAGGTGCTCGAAAACCAAAGTATAGTATCAATGTTTAGCGGAAGCATAAATGTAAAACCCAACATAAGCAAATAAGTTTAAAGAGTCATAAAGTTTTCATCAAAACATCCTCAATCCGTGCCCACAACGACCGCGCCTCCCGTGCAAGCTCCATGAGTACCTATGATCCTGCAAGGCATGTAACAAAGAGTCAACAAATAGTTGAGCGAGTTCACAGTTGGTTGTTCGGTTATAGTAATTGTATTGTAAACCATATGTTCGTTTAGTAACCCATATAACGTATGCACTTGAATCGCAGTCTCCTAGACATGTGTGCGAAGATTGTGGGGGTTTCCCATGTTTTCTAGACTAGGTATATTTGTATCGCAGCCCACCCGGCATGTGTGCGAAGTTTAGAGTATGGTTCGCAGCCATTCCAGGCATATGTGCAAAGATTAGTTCTATTATCGCAGCCATTCCCGGCGTGTGTGCGAAGAGAAGTATATGTATCACTAGTCTAGAAGTACCTACCAATAACCTTCCTCTCCCGAGGCCTATGGTATGTAATTCCGATAACAATTTAAGCATAAGTAATCATCCAAACCCATTCCCAACCCCGGGAATCCCATGCCTTGGTAAGAGTGTGAACTCACCTTGGTTTGCTCGGTATGCTAAGTTAAGTGCTCACAAGAAATCAATCAAAGCCTAGAGTATGCATGTATTCACAGTCAGTACATGTTTGTAAGGTTTCACATGCAATCAATGTCACGAAGTGTGTTCAAGCAATTATCGTGTATCATATAAGCAGTTAATCAAAACCATGCAGTTCATGCTTGACAGGATTAACAGACAATTAACATACTTTACAAGGTTAACCCACTTAACAGGATTTACACGCTAACAATGTTACCCGCATATCCTAACAAGGTTAATAAGTTTAACGGAGTTAACATGCTTGGCAGAATCATATTTAACAGTAATTATCATACTTAACGTGGTTAACATAACTCACTTTACCTAGTTAGCATACTTAGCACAGTTAACATAACCTGGTTAACATACCTAACATAGTTGACATGTTTAACAGCGTTCACAAACTTAACAGGGTTAACATATTGCACATGACAAGGTTACTGTATCAGGCGAAATCACAACACACAAATTCGGTCATTGGCGAAATCATTTTGGACGAAAACCCTTTGGTTTTCGTCGATTATAATGTGTGACGAAAACACAAGTATTTTCGTCTAAACTTGTGTTTTCGTTGGTTTCTTCATCACTATCAACAGCAGTTACACAACCACAACAACCCTAAACTCCTCTAATAGATACGTGATCCATCATCAACGAAAACATTCAATCAAGTCATCAATATACAAAGCGGTAATCCCCACATCACACAATACTCGATTAACATGCTTATCAATTATCAACTAATATGATCAGTAGTCTAGACTCATTAGATCTATACACAAAATCATCATTAAAATAACCATTCATGGCCGACAAGATTATATTGTTGTCATGTTGCTATATGACCAAACACCAACATATTATAATTCTATTGAACCGCAATATAAGACCACATGCAAGTCTGACCGAATTCATATGAAATATTGATTTAATTGGACCACAAATTGATAAATCACATGCATATATGGAATATTAAAATGGCCGACAATTTACACAAACATGCTATTGACTTTGAAGTTCTTCATCTTTCACGTGTATTGTCAGTATATCCACACATAAACCGATATCAGCCATTAACATACAATTTAAACTTCATGTCTAACCTATTATTCATGCAAGATACTATCAACTAATTGTGATTCCAACTATGCAGTTAACAAACAATTCATGTAAAGGTTGGACACTAACCGGAAAAAAGAAACTAACGGGTCGATCGGAAAGAAAGATTCCAAAGGCTTGCAGTTGCCGTCACTCGGAGTAAGAGACTCTAGGGTTTACTGATTAGAATTATAACGTAACAAGTTTAATATCTTTACTCGCTACTGGGCCGAAGCCCATTTCTGTTTTTGTTGGACACATGGTGGACGAAATCACTTCTTGATTTCGTGGTGTGTTTTCGTCTTAGGGGGTGATTTCGTGAGTTCCATGCTTGTTATTTTTAATTTCCCAAACACAATATTACTACAACACACTATTATTAACACACATGTTCATAATATTAACATACATGTTCATGTTGTACAACAATATATAAAACACACTTAATGCACATCATATATATCATATCAATCAAACACGGTTTAACGTATTACAAACGTGTACGTATTACAAGCGGTACAGTTGTGAAACAACGAGTCGTGTCAACAAACAATCTAAACAATTAACGTGAAATAATGCGAAGATGGAAATCTTGGAAATTTGAGTTGTCACAACTTAATTTGAGCACAGCTTATCATCCGCAATCAGATGGCCAAACTGAAAGAACAATCCAGACTTTGGAGGATATGCTTAGAGCTTGTGTGATTGATTTTGGTGGTAGTTGGGATTCGTATCTTCCATTGATTGAATTCTCTTACAACAACAGTTATCACTCCAGCATCAACATGGCTCATTTCGAGGCTCTCTATGGTCGAAAATGTCGTTCACCAGTCTGCTGGAATGAGATCGGTGAGGCTCAGCTTACTGGACCTGACCTCATTCTAAAGACAACAGATAAGGTTAAGAAAGTTCGTGATAACCTTCAGACAACTCGAGGCCGTCAAAAGAGTTACGTGGACCGACGACGTAAGCCCTTGGAGTTTCAAGTCGGTGATCGTGTATTACTTAAGGTCTCACCTTGGAAAGGTGTGATCAGATTTGGAAAGACAGGAAAACTTGCACCTGGATATGTTGGACCATTCAAGATCGTCGAAAGAATCGGTAAGGTAGACTACAGACTTGAGTTACCTCCTGAACTTGGAAACGTTCATCCAACCTTTCACGTGTCCAATCTCAAAAAGTGTTTAGCTAGTGAGAACCTCCACATACCACTTGATGGGATTCGTGTTGATAACACGATTCATTTTGTTGAGAAACCTGTGGAAATCATGTACCGTCAAGTTAAGTGGCTTAAACGCAAGCGCATTCCATTGGTCAAAGTTCGCTGGGAATCTAAACGTGGACCAAAATTTACTTGGGAACTTGAAGATCAAATGAAGGCGAAGTATCCGCATCTATTCTCAAGAGTTTCCTCTAAACAAATTTCGGGACGAAATTTCCACAAGTAGGGGAGACTGTGACATCTGTGTCTGTAATCATTGTAAATAGTTCAGTTATCAATGAAATAAAGTTATTTGATCCCAATATTTGTTTGTTTATGTTTGACATTTCTCATGTTTTGATTTTTATTTAATTTCAAACTCTATATCGCTTTCTGGAGAGTTATACGCCAACTTGTGCGTAAACGTAATCAGTTTAACACGACAAATACTCCGAAACATCAATTTATCCTTAACATACCTTAAATAACCTTTACATAACTAAGAAATAAGTTTTGAAGGCTTTGGTATGGCAAAATCAAGCTCATTCGCTTACAGGGACTAAATTCGACAAACTACGAAAGTATGCCGATTTGAACTGTAATGAACATTCCGGAACATGATAAAAAGTTAAACACACCCTAAATATCCTTTACATAGCTTAGATATAGGCTTTGAGGGGTTCGGTGTGCTAAAATAAACTTTATGCTCATTCAGGGACTAAAAGCGTCAAAAAGTGCACAAGTTTGCATTTTCGCGCATAACTTACGTTCTGAATACATCCGGACATCCAAAAATTTATGTAATCATTAAAATATTTTATTTTAGTGTTTGGCATAAGAAAAATTCATTCGTCGCGCAATTTGGATCATTTTTCGAGTTCGTGCGCATTTCGTCGTAATTAAGCGAATATCGCGATCGTACGACCAAACGAACCGACATCCGGCATATTTTTGAGCATGTTTCACGTCCACTATGTTTAGGAATCATTGTAGGCCCTTAAATTTGGCTTAACGGGCCTTGAATGGGTCAAAATAGGGCTTAAAACACTACAGGGACCAAAACAGCAAATTCTGAAACTTATGTGCAGATCAGAAGCCCCAGGCGGGCCGCGTAAGCACATGCAGGACCCTTACGCGGGCCGCGAGGATCTTCTAGATCTACACATGTTGTTTTTCTTGCTGTTTCCAGCTATTCCAGCTGTTTGTGAGTGTTGCAAATGGTATTTTAGATACGATGGGCCATTCTAGGGGTGCCCAAGGTTTCACAAAACAAGGGGTAATGTACGGATGAGATTAAAGCACGTTATTCGATGAACGATCCTAACGGTGGTCCATTTCCTATAAATACCCCCACCAATTGCACTTGAAATCCACACTTGATTAGCTCATATTTTCTAAGTTGAAGTCCTTGCACTTCATACCTGAGAATTTGCTGATCAAACCTCCTTTCTTGGACCCGTTGTAAGTCCTCTTTCGTTCTTTTATGCGTTTTTAGCATGAAAGTGAAACTGCGTTTGACTTTCTGCATTGACCAGTTTATGGTCAATGCGAAGTTCGTTTGAACTTCATAACGTGAGTGTAATCACGATGGTTATAGTCCCTAGTGACTATACCTACTGATTACCACGTTATCTAGGCTCAGTGACGAGTCGTAGTTTCGGCCAAAATACGCATTCTTGCGTATTTTGTAACCAAACAACTTTTGGGTATCAAGACTCTTTGCCTTGATATCAAACTTGTTTTCAAACCTCGTTAAACATGTTTTAACATGTTTAGCTCGTCACTATAGGTTTAGTGCTTATGTAGGGTCGTAAGGTAAGCGGCATAAACAACCGCTTATACTTTCGAACCCGACCCATTTGGTCGATCATTAGGATCCGACCAAACATATTAGGTGACCATAGTTGCATAGGGAATAACCTTCCGAGGTTATATCTTATGGTCACTTCGTTTAAGTAGTTGTATGATAGGTAGTATATATGCCTTAGGAAAATTACCAAAATACCCTTTTTACGCCAAAATTCATTTTAAGCATATGTAACATAATTTTAGACATCTAAGCTGATTCGGAAACATAATTAGACATGTTAAGGCATATTTTACTTGTCATAGGTCTAGTTAGGCAGTCCGAACGCGTTTTACGCGAACGACGCGTTAAAGTAGCATAAGCTACCTACACGGGTCGTAATGGGTCAAAAGCACTTAGGATAGGTTCCGTTTTAGTATGTAGGTTTTATTAAACCATATTACATGAGTTCTTACACTCATTTGGTATATGAACCCTCATGCTACCCGATCCTCCGATTAGGTCCGTTTATTAACATAGTTACCTATATTAGGTGCCGTTTGATTCTGTGATCTTCTAGCATTGCTTGGTGGTTATCCTAGGTCTATTGAGCAATCTCAAGTGAGTACATAGTCCCCTCTTTTACTATTATTCAAACATTTTGGGGTGAAACACATGTGCCTACTTGTTACTTTCATGCTTTCCATGTTTCCATATCATATACTTGTTATGTTCCCTTGTACACTTATAGTACATGATTTCATTATGTTTTTGCTATGTATGTCCTTTGTTGCATACCTAGTACATCATTTTACATTCCATTTTATGCTATGTATGTCCATTTAGTTCATACTTAGTACATTGTTTTACATTACATTTCACGCTATGTATGTCCATTTAATTGCATACTTAGTGCATTGTTTTACATCACGTTACATGCTATGTATGTTCATTTGTTTCATACTTAGTACATTTGGTTTTCATCACATGCTTACATTTTTTGTATGACATTTGGGTTGTTTAAATGGGACCAAAATACATTCATTAGCATTGATCACGTCGTTCGTTAGTAGGTAGTGGTACCATAGGAATTGACAACTCCCGTTCCTGACATCCTAGGTATGTTTGGATGGAAGGAATGACCGAATTCGATAAACATAACACAGATAAACCTTTAATTTGTTTAAGGGTTTATCGCCACAGTCACAAGGCTTGAATGTATGCATTTTCACAATACCGCATAGATGTTTGTATCAGTATAGCATGCAGTTATTTTACAAAACATAACCTTGATTTACTTCAATACCTTGTTTTGTACATTGTTACCAATGGTTTAGTTGATATATTTCATATGCCATACATGATATTTTGGATACACATTACATGATTTACATTAGACATAAACCTTTTTGACATTGATATATACATTTCATGAGTTACAATAGACATAAATATTTTGATATGGTTTACACAATAACACTCGACAATTGATTTGTACATGAACAATTTACACTGATGGTTTGTTTGGGTAAGCGATTTGAGTAACGCGGCGTGTGTAATATGATACAAGCATGGTGGATACGCCGCTGGTACTTCCTATATATAAGTGCTTGTATGATATTACATGACGTAGCATTATTTAAATCATTTCAATATTAGACATATTACATTTTACATAAACAACTTATTTTCACAAGATATTGTTTTACAAAACAATTTTTTTATACAACTCATTTTACTTGATTATTTAATTAACCATACACCTTTCTTTTATATAATCTAATTTCTTATCATGTTTTCATATGATTTATAAAAGAAAACACTTAACAAGATTCATGACTAAATTTTATTAAACATTTCTTTAAACTCAAGTCATGAATCCTATTTTCACAAAACCTAAGTTTCTCACAGGCATTTTTATGCTGACGCACCTATTTTCACATGTGTTTCAGGAGCTGTTGCATAGGATGATCCTGACACACTAGGGCGGACCTGTGCCTTAGTGACTTAAAAATGAAGCTAGAACTAGTTTAATTTTGTTATGTACTCTTCTTTCTCTTGTTTAAGACAATGTATTCCACTTTTGTTTATAAATAAAACATAACTTTAAATGCCATGGTTGTGAAACAATAATTCTGTTACAACACTCCCCGACGTTTCCGCCACGTGTTTCTTGTTTTACGTGGTCGGGGTGTGACAGTAACCTTCATCATCATGCTAGTGTGAAGTGCCGCAAATGCCAAATTTGTGGACTTATAGGTCTTACAGCAAGAGTTTTCCGAGCTGCAGTTGCACCAAATCAAGCTGACAAAAATCCTGCTTAAGCTCATTTTCCACCGGGTTCTTGCTACAACTGTGGCGAGATGGGTCATTTCCGAAGAAATTGCCCAAAGCTTGCCAATGCAAATCCAGCACAGGGATGAGCATCTGATCGACTAGAAGACATCACCATTTAGAAATAATCACGTCTTTTGTACTATTTTCTTTTGTTGTCAAGGTCCATGAAATAGTTGTTATCATTGTTTATAAATAAATCTTTTATTCACATTGCAATGTATTTATGTGGTTGCATGTATAAACAACATATCCCCTACAATACCGACAATCAGGGAATCGTATTCCTTGAAGAACAAACTACCCCCAAAATTCTTCCATTTTATGATCTCTTGTGTTTTCCACGAAAATCCTAAGTACCCGTTTCTTCCAAAGAAACGAAGTACAAGGCGCAAGTTACAACTCTGGACGAATACCCAAAGTACCACTATAAATCCTTCATAGGGTACCTAAGGGTATTTTCGTAAATCCTAAAATTGTTGTGTGCCTTAATTCGAATATTACGTTTCTTTGAAAACAAAATCGATTTTTCGGAAGATCATCCTATCTTCATAGATAGATTCTTGAAAATGATTAAAGTGCCAAATGAAATCCACGGATTGGATTCCTGGTGTGCTTTAAATATCTGTGTCCAAAGATAACAAATTAAAGGTCAAATTAAATAAATATGTGATTATGTGCTTATGTGTTCCATTTTATGTTTTTGTGTGATCTAAGTTTATGTTATCCAAATCCTCATAGAATCTTTCATATCTTCGTATAAGGGATTCATAGTAGGATATCCAAAGGTACTACCTTAAATCCTTAATGGGCTTCTACGTAATAGTAAAGACCCTTGGATTATAATGTACTATTCCATAATTAAACCCCTTGAGTGGTCTAGTTAAACAGATTGATCCAAAAATCTGGTTAGGAATATCATGTGATGATATAGCTGAAAAGACTCCTTGGGGGTCTAATTAAAGAGATCATTTGTCGATCTAATTAAAAGGACCCTATGATAGTCTAGTCACACACATCACATGTTTGATTTTCTTCCCCTTCACATTACAAAACAAACTGTGCGGATAGTGCAAGGAATTACGTAATTATGTGTCACACCCCGACCACGTAAAACAACAAAACGTGGCGGAAACGTCGGGGAGTGTTGTAACAGAATCATTGTTTCATAACACATGAAATTGAAATATTGTTTTATTGATTAAAAGAGTTACAATGTCTTGACAATCAAATAAATATAACATAAATAAGTAGTCTTGCATCTTTTATTGTCACTAAGGCCCAAGTCCGCCTAAGTGTATCTTGATAAATCCTATGCATCATATCCTGAAACACTTGTGAAAATAGGTATGTCAGCATAAAAATGCCTGTGAGATACATAGGTTTTGTGAAAATAGAATTCATGACTTATGTTTAAGAAAATGTTTAGTCATGAACCTTGTAATTTGCTTTGTCATGTAAATCATTTGAAAAGCAATAAGATCAGATGATATGTATAAATAAGAGAATAATGTATGGTTAAATGAATAACCAAGTAAAAATGAGTTTGTACGAGATAAGTTGTTTTGTAAAACAATGTCTTGTGAAAAGTATGATATTTGTATAAAATGTTATATGTCTAAATTGAAATGATTCAAATAACACTACGATATGTAATACAATACAAACACTTATATATAGGAAGTACCAGCGGCGTATCCACCATGCTTGTATCATATTACACATGCCTCGTTACTTAAATCACTTACTCAAACCAAACCACCATTGTAAAATGTTTATGTATAATCAAATGTCAAAAATGTTTTGTGTATATCAATGTCAAAATGTTTATGTCTAATTTAAATCATGAATTGTGTATATAAATGTCAAAATGTTTATGTCTAATATAAATCATGAATTGGGTATATCAATGTCAAAATGTTTATGTCTAATGTAAATCATGTAATGTGTATCCAAAATATTAGGTATGGTAGGCGAAATATATCAACTAAACCATATGCAAAATGCACAAAAACAAGGTATTGAAGTAAAACATGGTTTAAATCAAAGTTATGTTTTGTGGAACAAATGCATGCCATACTGATATAGACATCTATGCGGTATTATAAAAATGCATACATCCAAGCCTTGTGACTGTGGTGATAGACCCCTAAATGAATTTAAAGGTCTATCTGTGTAAATGTATATCAAATTTGTTCATTCCTTCTAATCCAAACAAACCCGGGATTTCAGGAATGGGAGTTGTCAAGTCCTGTGGTACCATTACCTACTAACGAGCGGCGTAGCTAATGTTAATGAATGTATATTGTCTCATTTGAACAAACCAAATGTCATACCAAAATGTAAGCATGTGATGAATAACAAATGTACTAAGTATGCAACAAAGGACATACATAGCATAAAATGTAATGTAAAACAATGTACTAAGTATGCACACAATGGGCATACATAGCATAAAATGTAATATAAAACAATGTACTAAGTACGCACACAATGGGCATACATAGCATATGATGTGATGTAAAACAATGTACTAAGTATGCACACAATTGGCATACATAGCATAAAATGTAATGTAAAACAATGTACTAAGTACGCAGACAATGGGCATACATAGCATAAAATGTAATGTAAAACAATGTACTAAGTATGCACACAATGGGCATACATAGCATAAAATGTAATGTAAAACAATGTACTAAGTAGGCACACAATGGGCATACATAACATAAAACACAATGAAATCATGTACTATAATGTACTAATGAACATAGCAAGTATATGATGTGAAAACAGGAAAGCATGAAAGTAACAAGTAGGCACATGTGTTTCACCCCAAAACGTTTGGAAAACAATAAAAGAGGGGTCTATGTACTCACTTGAGATTGCTTAGTAGTCCTTGAGGACAACCAAACAATGCTAGAGATCACGGATATCAAACGACACCTAATATAGGTAACTATGTTAATATACCGGACCTAAAATCAGAGGATTGGATAGAATGAGGGTTCGTAAACCAAATGAGTATGGGAACTCATGTAATATGGTTTAACAAAGCCTACATACTACAATAAAACCTAACCTAAGTGCTTACGACCCATTACGACCCGTTTAGGTAGCTTATGCTACTTTAACGCGTCGTTCGAGTGAAACGCGTTCGGAACGCCTAACTAGCCCTATGATAAGTAAAATATGCCTTAACATGTCTAATATTGTTACCAAATCAGTTTAGATACCAAAAGTTATGTTACATATGCTTAAAATGAATTTTGGCGTTAAAAGGGCATTTTGGTAATTTACCTAAGGCATATATACTACCTATCATACAACTACTCAAACGATGTGACCATAAGGTATAACCTCAGAAGGTTATTCCCTATACAACTATGGTCACATAATGTGTTTGGTCGGATCCTAATGATCGACCAAATGGGTCAGGTTCGAAAGTATAAGCGATTGTTTAGATCGCTTAACTTACGACCCTAAATAAGCACTAAACTAAAAGTGACGAGCTAAGCATGTTAAAACATGCTTAACTAAGTTTAGAAAATAGGTTTGGTATCAAAACAAACGGTTTTGATACCTATAAGTAGTTTGGTTACAAAATACGCAATAACACGTATTTTGGCCGAAACTACGACTCGTCACTGAGCCTAGATAACGTGGTAATCAGTAGGTATAGTCACTAGGGACTATAACCATCGTGATTACGCTCACGTTATGAAGTTCAAACGAACTTCGCATTGACCATAAACTGGTCCACGCAGAAAGTCAAACAAAGTTTGACTTTTAACGCTAAACGAATAAAAGAACGAATGAACACTTACAAAGGGTCCCCGAAAGCTAATCTTGATCCGAGTAGCTCAGGTATGAAGCAATGGCTTCAACTTAGAGCTTTTAGATCAGATTTTTGTGGGTTTTGGGTTGAATGGGGTCGGGTATTTATAGGATCTTCTATAGAGAATATTCCAAGCATATTCCTAGCATACTCCAAGCATATTCCTAGCATACTCCAAGCATATTCCTAGCATATTCCAAGCATATTCCTAGCATATTCCTGGCATATTCCTTAGCATATACCTTAGCATATTCCTGGCATATGGCTAAAACGGGTATTTAACTGGGTACATGGTATTTTATCTAGCGTTTAAATCCCGGTTTATGGC
Source organism: Helianthus tuberosus (assembly GCA_030545235.1). Classification (NCBI taxonomy): domain Eukaryota; kingdom Viridiplantae; phylum Streptophyta; class Magnoliopsida; order Asterales; family Asteraceae; genus Helianthus; species Helianthus tuberosus. The sequence continues at coordinate 536,025 of JARYGA010057272.1, forward strand.
ATTCTAAATTATTTTTATTACTCTATAAAAATAAACTCGCCAAGATATTACTGAAATAAATTTCAGTTGCCAGGACTGGCTGCGTTGTCTGCGTTTTGCAGTAGAAGCACTATGTTGCGCAGAAACACACGGTACGCGGTTAAACTTTGAAAAATAACGTTTTTAGGCGTTTTAATTTATTTTTCAACACGGACCTGATTAAAATAAGATTTTAATCATAACAGAATATTTATGGGATTTAAATATTATCTGGTCGGTCACCAACATTTGTTTGGTCGTACGATCGCGATGTTCGGTTAATTACGACGGAATGCGCATAAGCGCGAAAAACGATCCAAATTGCGCGACGAATGGATTTTTCTTATGCCAAACACTAAAATAAATTATTTTAGTGCTTACATAAATTTTTGGATGTCCGGATGTATTCAGAACGTATGTTATGCGCGAAAGTGCAAACTTGTGCACTTTTTGACGCTTTTAGTCCCTGAATGACCCAAAAGTTTATTTTAGCACACCGAACCCCTCAAAGCCTATTTCTAAGCTATGTAAAGGATATTTAAGGTGTGTTTAACTTATGGTCATGTTCCGGAATGTCTGTTACAGTTCAAATTTGCATACTTTTGCAGTTTGTCAACTTTAGTCCCTGTAAGCGATTTAACTTGATTTTGCCATACCAAAGCCTTCAAAACTTATTTCTAAGTTATGTAAAGGTTATTTAAGGTATGTTAAGAATATGTTGATGTTCCGGAGTATTTGTCGCATTAAACTGATTCCGTTTACGCACCAGTTTGCGTATAACTCTCAAGAAAGCGATGTAGAGTTTGAAATCGAACAAGAATTGATTTGTGCAAATGATACACATATTTGTACAAATCCCAAGTATGAAATACAATATTTCATTGGTTTGGTATTTGTTTGATGGTCGCAGTGACCCAGGTGTCACAGTCTCCCCTACTTTAGGAAATTTCGTCCCGAAATTTATTCAGAGGAAACTTGTGAGAGCTTGAAACATGAAGTTGAAAAGATCAAACAACACTGGTTAGAGTCCTGAACTTCTAGTAACTTTACAATAACATCATGCTTGTAATGTGACAGGGACACTTATATACTAGTATATAAGGCGTCATTGGTGCGTCCACCGTACCTCTATTACATTGTTCACATTTCGTTATGGTTGTCACTATCTGTTCTTACACATAATAAGTCTTATTGTGGTTTCCGTGCACTGAACTTCGTAATTATGTATGGATCCATAATTACGTAATTCCTTGCATAGTCACGTAGTGCATCTTAAAATGTGTAGGGGAAGAAAACAATGAACGAGCCTGTGATGAGTGTGACTAGACCACCATAGGGTCCCTTTTATTAAATCAATAAATGATTTTAATAGACAACCAAGGAGTCTTTTTAGCTTATACCATCACATGTCATTCTTAACCAGATTTTTGAATCAATCCTTTTGACTAGACCACTAAAAGGGTCTCTTATGAATCATGGAGTGGTACTACACAATCCAAGGGTCTTAACTATCATGTAGAAGCCCAATAAGGATTTAAGGTAGTACCTTTTTGAATATCCTCTACGAATCCCTCATATAAAGATATGAAAGATTCTACGAGGATTGGGATAACGAATATCAAGAGTATACAAAAACACAAAATGCATAAAAGAAAACACAAGATGTATAAACACATAGTCACATAACCACTAAATTGTTTGTTAATTTGTTTTGTTAATTGCGTACATGCATTTAAAGCACACTAGGAATCCATTCCGTGGATTTCATTTGGTACTTTAAACATTATCTAGAATCTAACTATAAAGATAGAAAGATTTTTAAAGAGAAAATTTGATTTCGATTATAAGGAACCGAGATGTTTGAATTATGGTACACAAGGAATCCAACTAAGGATTCTGATTGTATGATAATCATCCACAAAGGTCTAATTGTGGAGATAAAAAGATCCCATAAGGATTTTAGAAGTTGAAGATGTTTTGAAACCTTGCACTGGACGTGCTTAAGTCAAAACATTAAGTAAAAATGCTTATGAAGTTGAGATGCTAGATATGTCAAAGCGACATATGAAGCGGAATTTGAAGGTTAAGTCAATGTATGAAGAAAATATTTTTGAAAACTATGCATGGGGTTCTTAAAAAAAATGTGTTCAATGTTTTTGAAACCTTATGCATAATACTTTTGAAATCATAAAGTAGGTGTACTAGGTAAGTATATTTATAAAAATGTTTTAAAATCATGTGAGATGAATTTTGAAATTATGTATAAGGTTTTTGGAAAACATAAATGATGCTTTTGAAATCATGCACTTGATAAGAAAATATATTGTATTAATATTGTTTTCAAGCTATATAAGACATTTTGAAATTATGAAGGTTGTTTTTGAAAATACAGACAAAGCTTTGTGCATTTGTTAAGTTAAGTAAATACACTATATTAAAAGTGTTTTCGAACTATATATAGAATGTTTTGAAATCATGTAGGTTGTTTTGAAAGCTTATGTTATGCAAGTTGAAAAAAAATCAGAACGTAATGGGTATGAGATTTGAAAATATCATTGGTTATCTAACCAAGGATTCAAAGGCACAGATGTGCAAAAGCACGATTTCTCATAATGTCACTTTATTTTCTGTACTTGGTTTCTTAGAGTGAAACGAGTACTTAGAATTTTTCCAAGGGAATCATGAGCAAATGCAAGAATGGGAAAATTCGCAAGAGTAGTTTGTAAGGAACATAGTTCCTTGATGTAGGTATTATAGAGGATTTCCATACACTCATGTAACTATACTTGTATATCAGAATTGCGAACAACAACTTTTATTTATGAACGGGACAGATTGTTTCACATTACAAGTAAATAGAAGAAACAAAAGCATAAGACAACAACATCTTCTAAACAACCAACTGCTCATCCGTGGGTTGGATTTGCCTTAGCAAGCTTCGGGCATTTATTCACGAAATGACCCATCTTGCCACAGTTGTAGCACGATCCAGGCGGGAAGCGAGCTTGAGCAGGATTCGCTTGTGGTTGGGTAGCAACAATGTTTATAGCAGCTTTGTTTTGGATAGCAAAGCGGCATATGTTAATCAGATGTCCCCACCATCCACAGTAGGTACATTTGAAGCAGGGTAAGAGGTTTGAATGATGACGGTTGCATCGTTTGCACAAAGGAGCAGTTCCTTTGTATGGCTTCCTAGCAGGGGGTTGAGCTGGTTGGTTGGGGATGACTTGACCATTGTGAGCGACCACGGCGAAGTTCTGAGAAGCCTTTCGCTTCTTTGACCTATTAGGGGATCCAGTCTGTTCATCCATGGTCTTTGATTCCTTGATTGGTTTCTTGGCTGGTGGTGCAGGCTTGACTTCTGCTTCCTTTGGTGGCCCTTGAGTGGCTTCATTATTGAGACGAGACATGGCAATGCCTAATTCAACAGTCTTCAGAATTACTTCGCCTATCCTCTGGGCAAATTTGGCGGTCTGCTCGGATATCTGCGCATCGTTGCGATGAAGAGACATTCTGGAGGAAATGAAGGATATAGGAGGAAACAAATGAAATGTTATCGGTAAATAAAACAAAATGACAACGCATAGAAATTGCGATCATTTGTTTGTTACCTAAGGCAAACAAATGAGACGGTGACTAATCAAAGTAAGCGGGTCATATTAATGTATCGCGAAGACATGCTTTAGCCTATAAGTGGACACTCACCCCAAGAGTTCCCAGGTAAGAGTGACTGGTCCGATTATGTGGATTTGTACGAACACTCTAGCCTTAGACAGAAAACTCAGAGTACAGGCATCCACTCTTCCAGATTGCACGTGTTCACACTATAAGACCCAAACTTTGACGAGGTTTTGAAAATTCAAAGGGATTCAAAACCATATAACAGAGGGTTCAAAACCTAGTAATCAATCATCTTAGAACAGATGATTAGTTTTCAAAGCGGTTTTGAAATTTATGTTCTTGTTGCGGTTGTCGCCTAAGGATAGGTGACGGTATTGTTTTATGACTAAATGCAAGTAAACTCGCGTTAGGGTCCTAGGAAGGTTATAGACTAGGTCAAAGCATTACTAATAACCTAATTCCCTATAACCATGAGCTCTGATACCAACTTTTCTGTCACACCCCGACCACGTAAAACAACAAAATGTGGCGGAAACGTCGGGGAGTGTTGTAACAGAATCATTGTTTCATAACACATGGAAATTAAAATATTGTTTTATTGATTAAAAGAGTTACAATGTTTTGACAATCAAATAAATATAACATAAATAAGTAGTCTTGCATCTTTTATTGTCACTAAGGCCCAAGTCCGCCTAAGTGTATCTTGATAAATCCTATGCATCATATCCTGAAACACATGTGAAAATAGGTACGTCAGCATAAAAATGCCTGTGAGATACATCGGTTTTGTGAAAATAGAATTCATAACTTATGTTTAAGAAAATGTTTAGTCATGAACCTTGTAATTTGCTTTGTCTTGTAAATCATTTGAAAAGCAATAAGATCAGATGATATGTATAAATAAGAGAATAATGTATGGTTAAATGAATAACCAAGTAAAAATGAGTTTGTACGAGATAAGTTGTTTTGTAAAACAATGTCTTGTGAAAAGTATGTTATTTGTATAAAATGTTATATGCCTAAATTGAAATGATTCAAATAATGCTATGATATGTAATACCATACAAACACTTATATATAGGAAGTACCAGCGGCGTATCCACCATGTTTGTATCATATTACACACGCCTCGTTACTTAAATCACTTACTCAAACCAAACCACCATTGTAAAATGTTTATGTATAATCAAATGTAAAAAATGTTTTGTGTATATCAATGTGAAAATGTTTATGTCTAATGTAAATCATGAATTGTGTATATAAATGTCAAAATGTTTATGTCTAATGTAAATCATGAATTGGGTATATCAATGTCAAAATGTTTATGTCTGATGTAAATCATGTAATGTGTATCCAAAATATTATGTATGGTAGTTGAAATATATCAACTAAACCATATGCAAAATGCACAAAAACAAGGTATTGAAGTAAAACATGGTTTAAATCAAAGTTATGTTTTGTAGAACAAATGCATGCCATACTGATATAAACATCTATGCGGTATTGTAAAAATGCATACATCCAAGCCTTGTGACTGTGCTGATAGACCCCTAAATGAATTTAAAGGTCTATCTGTGTAAATGTATATCGAATTCGGTCATTCCTTCCAATCCAAACAAACCCGGGATTTCAGGAATGGGAGTTGTCAAGTCCTATGGTACCATTACCTACTAACGAGCGGCGTAGCTAATGTTAATGAATGTACATTGTCTCATTTGAACAAACCAAATGTCATACCAAAATGTAAGCATGTGATGAATAACAAATGTACTAAGTATGCAACAAAGGACATACATAGCATAAAATGTAATGTAAAACAATGTACTAAGTATGCACACAATGGGCATACATAGCATAAAATGTAATATAAAACAATGTACTAAGTACGCAGACAATGGGCATACATAGCATATGATGTGATGTAAAACAATGTACTAAGTATGCACACAATGGGCATACATAGCATAAAATGTAATGTAAAACAATGTACTAAGTACGCACATAATGGGCATACATAGCATAAAATGTAATGTAAAACAATGTACTAAGTTTGCACACAATGGGCATACATAGCATAAAATGTAATGTAAAACAATGTACTAAGTAGGCACACAATGGGCATACATAGCATAAAACACAATGAAATCATGTACTATAATGTACTAATGAACATAGCAAGTATATGATGTGAAAACAGGAAAGCATGAAAGTAACAAGTAGGCACATGTGTTTCACCCCAAAACGTTTGGAAAACAGTAAAAGAAGGGTCTATGTACTCACTTGAGATTGCTTAGTAGTCCTTGAGTAACAACCAAACAATGCTAGAGATCACAGATATCAAACGGCACCTAATATAGGTAACTATGTTAATATACCGGACCTAAAATCAGAGGATTGGATAGAATGAGGGTTCGTAAACCAAATGAGTATGGGAACTCATGTAATATGGTTTAACAAAGCCTACATACTACAATGAAACCTAACCTAAGTGCTTACGACCCATTACGACCCGTTTAGGTAGCTTATGCTACTTTAACGCGTCGTTCAAGTGAAACGCGTTCGGAACGCCTAACTAGCCCTATGATAAGTTAAATATGCCTTAACATGTCTAATATTGTTACCAAATCAGTTTAGATACCAAAAGTTATGTTACATATGCTTAAAATGAATTTTGGCGTTAAAAGGGCATTTTGGTAATTTACCTAAGGCATATATACTACCTATCATACAACTACTCAAACGATGTGACCATAAGGTATAACCTCAGAAGGTTATTCCCTATACAACTATGGTCACATAATGTGTTTGGTCGGATCCTAATGATCGACCAAATGGGTCGGGTTCGAAAGTATAAGCGATTGTTTAGATCGCTTAACTTACGACCCTAAATAAGCACTAAACTAAAAGCATGTTAAAACATACTTAACTAAGTTTAGAAAATAGGTTTGGTATCAAAACAAACGGTTTTGATACCTATAAGTAGTTTGGTTAAAAAATACGCAATAACACGTGTTTTGGCCGAAACTACGACTCGTCACTGAGCCTAGATAACGTGGTAATCAGTAGGTATAGTCACTAGGGACTATAACCATCATGATGACGCTCACGTTATGAAGTTCAAACGAACTTCGCATTGACCATAAACTGGTCAACGCAGAAAGTCAAACAAAGTTTGACTTTTAACGCTAAACGAATAAAAGAACGAAGGAACACTTACAAAGGGTCCCCGAAAGCTAATCTTGATCCAAGTAGCTCAGGTATGAAGCAATGGCTTCAACTTAGAGCTTTTAAATCAGATTTTTGTGGGTTTTGGGTTGAATGGGGTTGGGTATTTATAGGATCTTCCATATAGAGTATTCCTAGCATATTCCAAGCATATTCCTAGCATATTCCTAGAATATTCCAAGCATATTCCTAGAATATTCCAATCATATTCCAAGCATATTCCTGGCATATTCCTTAGCATACACCTTAGCATATTCTTGGCATATGGCTAAAACGAGTATTTAACTGGGTACCGGGTATTTTATCTTGCGTTTAAATCCCGGTTTGTGGCGTTCTAAATTATTTTTATTACTCTATAAAAATAAACTCGCCAAGATATTACTGAAATAAATTTCAGTTGTCAGGACTGGCTGCGTTGTCTGCGTTTTGCAGTAGAAGCACTGTGTTGCGCAGAAACACACGGTACGCGCTTAAACTTTGAAAAATAACGTTTTTAGGCGTTTTAATTTATTTTTCAACACGGACCTGATTAAAATAAGATTTTAATCATAACAGAATATTTGTAGGATTTAAATATTATCCGGTCGGTCACCAACGTTCGTTTGGTCGTACGATCGCGATGTTCGGTTAATTACGACGGAATGCGCATAAGCGCGAAAAACGATCCAAATTGCGCGATTAATGGATTTTTCTTATGCCAAACACTAAAATAAAATATTTTAGTGCTTACATAAATTTTTGGATGTCCGGATGTATTCAGAACATATTTGTACAAATCCCAAGTATGAAATACAATATTTCATTGGTTTGGTATTTGTTTGATGGTCGCAGCGACCCAGGTGTCACATTATGGATGCATACATAATTATGGAATTCAGTGCACAGAAACCACAGCAAGTTTTGTTATGTGTCTTAAGTTGGCTCAGTTCATTTTCGTTTCTAAGGAATACCCATTGAGGAAAATGACTCATTCCGTTCATTTTCGTTTCTGAAGAATATCCATCGAGGGAAATGAATATCCCAGATTTTTCTTTTTCCTTCATTTCCGTTTCTGAAGAATACCCATTGAGGAAAATGACTCATTCCGTTCATTTTCGTTTCTGAAGAATATCCATCGAGGGAAATGAATATTCTTGATTTTTCCTTCATTTCCATTTCTAAAGAATACCCATTGAGGAAAATGACTCATTCCGTTTATTTTCGTTTCTGAAGAATATCCATCGAGGGAAATGAATATTCTTCATTTTTCCTTCATTTCTGTTTCAGAAAAATTCCCATTGAGGAAAATGACTCATTCCGTTCATTTTCATTTCTGAAGAATATCTATCGAGGGAAATGAATATTCTTGATTTTTCCTTCATTTCCGTTTCTGAAGAATACCCATTGAGGAAAATGACTAATTCCGTTCATTTTCGTTTCTGAAGAATATCCATCGAGGGAAATGAATATTCTTGATTTTTCCTTCATTTCTGTTTCTGAAGAATACCCATTGCGGAAAATGACTCGTTCCATTCATTTTCGTTTCTGAAGATTGTTCCTTGATTGTCCTTGATTTTTCCTTCATTTTCATTTTTAAAGATTGTCCGTTGAGAGAAATGACAGGATTCTATGCAAGGCAATTATTTAACACAGCGTCACAGATAGACTCCTACAAATAAATTTCGGGACGAAATTTCCTAAAGTAGGGGAGACTGTTACACATGTGCCTCTGCGACCATCAAAAAAAATACCAAATTTATGAAATATTGTGTTTCATACTTCGGATTTGTAAAAATACGTGTATTGTTTGCACATATCAATTCATGTTCGATTTCAAGCTTTAAATCGCTTTCTGGAAGGTTATACGCGTACTGATGCATAAATATAACCAGTTTAATGCAACCAACACTTCGGAATAGTGAAATAGGCTTAACATACCTTAAATAACCTTTACATAACTTAGAAATAAGTTTTGGAGGGTTTGGTGTGGCGAAATCAAGTTTATTCGCTTACAGGGACTAATTTCGACAAACTGTGAAAGTATGCCGATTTGTACTGTAACGAACATTCCGGAACATGAAAATAAGTTAAACATACCTAAATATCCTTTACATAGATTAGAAATAGGCTTTGAGTGGTTCGGTGTGCTAAAATAAACTTTTTGGTCATTCAGGGACTAAAAGCGTCAAAAAGTGCATAAGTTTGCATTTTCGCGCATATCTTACGTTCTGAATACATCCAGACATCCAAAACTTTATGTAATCATTAAAATATTTTATTTTAGTGATTGGCATGATAAAATTCCATTCATCGCGTAATTTGGATCGTTTTTCGCATTCGTTCGTGTTTCGTCGTAATTAACCGAACAACGCAACCGTACGACCAAACGAACCGACATCCGAGATATTTTTGAGCATGTTTCATGTTCCCTATACTTTAACTTCATTTTAGAGCCTTGAAATGGGATTAACGGGGCTGAAACGTGTCAAAAATGCATCAAAAACAATGTTTTGCACATTCAGGGACCAAAATTGACAATCTGCCATAGTTATCTTAGGAAGGGACCAAAATTGAAAATCTAAATTCCAGCTTGTTCCAGCTGTTCCCCTCATTTGCACATGGTTTTAATGAAACTAGGGGCTTTTGTTGGGGTACCCATGGTATTCTAAAACCATAGGCACACATGTAAGGTCCAGATCGAAGCTCGGTTTTCGATGAACGATCCTAAGAGTCTTGGTTTTTCTATAAATACCCACCTTCCTCATTTTCATTCTTCACACCTTGATCTGATTGCTCTCTAAGTTTGTGACAACTCGTATTTCCAAACCTATCTTTGTACTTTGATGTAACGTTTGTGACTATATGAACTTGGTTGATTAATTGAATGTCATGATTATGTGTTTATGTGAATGTATGTATGATGTAAACGCACAACACTCACCCGACGGCACAAGCCATTCGGGCTACACAACTTGTACTCAGACTTATAGGGCAGCCCAAGTTTGGGTTCGGCCCATCCCCATTTGTCGATTAACAAATGGGGTGTTAGTACCCATCTCACATTTTACCAAAACACACACAAACCCTAGCTTTCTCTCATCCTCTCTCTCTCTCTCCCAAACTTGACGGCAAGCATTCCCTCATCATCGAAGATCTTTCTTGTTCGGATCAATCATCTATTCCACCCTCCTCTCAATCGGTTAGTGTTCATGATGTTATGATTCCATGATTTTATTTAATGATTAAGTGTTGCTTATATAATGAACAATGATGTTTATGTGATTATGCTTAAGTGAATCGGATGTTATAATTAAGAACCGAATAGATGTTAATTGATCATCCTGACCTGTTTTCGGAATGTTGATGAATGATTTGGAGAATGTTAAATGATTGCTTATGATTGCTTATGATTGCAAATCACTAGGGGTTGCTTATGTGGATCGAATCACTTGTGTAGGGTGCTTAAACCGAGATTAGAATTGATGTTTATGTGATGATAATCTTGATTCAGATGCATTGTAATCGGTTGTATATTCAGAAATCGGATCATACAGTAGGACTTGTTAGGTTGTTATTCATATTTGTGATTTTAGGGTTTATGTAAATTAGTTGTCAAAAACAATGATTTGATCTATTTTTGTTTGATTTGGAAGTTGTTAGCATTTATTAATAAATTGTGAAATTGGAAACCACTAAATGTTGGCAACTGTTATGCATGAAAAACGGAAATTTAAAACAGTCGCACAAGACCTCTTGATCGCACAAGAGGTCCACTCGCACAAGGAGTCCATTCGCACAAGACTCCTGGTCGCACAAGATGTCATCAGTCGCACAAGGCATCCATAGTCGCACAAGTAATGATGTTTGTTTAACTGTTGGGCCTCAAAGCCCAAACCCAGTCGCACAACCCAAGCAGATCGCACAAGTCTGCTCGGACCGCACAAGACTTGTGTTGTCTATTTGGGCCGATACATGTTAGGACTGTTATGTTATATGTTGGGTCGGGTAGTTTTAGGCTCCAACGGATGACTCGCACAAGGGCCCTAAGCTTGTGCGAGCCCAATCCGGAATTCGAGATAACTGTTGAACGTGATGTTGCGTGTTTGCCATGATCCGTATGTGTTTCTTATATGCTATCTTATGTGATACTTGTGTACACTACTTGAAATCAAAACCTGACTTGTATGGTAACCATGTTAGGACGTGGTTGACCACTAGCTGCTAGACTTGACCTTTCTGTGTATCTGCCGAGCAAACCAAGGTGAGTTCACACTAGCCAAGGCATGGGATTCCCAGGGGTTGGGAATGGGATTGAATAACTACTTGTACAACTATTACATTTAAACTAATTACTACTGTCCTCAGAGTGAAGGGCACGTACGTAAAGCCTACGTACACGATCTTAAGACCATCAACTCTATCAAAGGAAGTCCCTCAATTATCGACTTAATCGCCGAGGCCTAGGGCGAGTGGGTCATTAGTTAATAGCGCTATTAGGTTTAACAAACCTCACACCGTGCCAGTCGGACGGGCGTGTACTAATGGACTATGGGCAAAGGGTCAATGCTGATAGACATTGACTTAGGGCACCTCTTACATTTTCGTAGCAGTCGATACGCGTGGTCTTGTAACACATGGGAAGCCCCCACTAATCATCGCACACATGCCTGGATAGGCCGCGATAAGGATTAATACGATACATGGTTTACAAAACGAACATACGATTTATGAAATGAATACTATAACCAAACAATCAACTGTGAACTCGCTCAACTTTGTTGTTGATTCGTTGCTACATGCCTTGCAGGTCATTAGGTACTCATGGAGCTTGCACAGGGAGGAACGGTCGTTGTGGGACATGGCAGTGTGTGCCATGCTTTAAACATTACTTTATTTTATATTTAAAACTTGCTATGGGTTTTACAAATTATGCTTCCGCTAAACATTTAACTATGCTTTGGGTTTTTGAACACCTTTCATATTGTTTGGTTGAATTATGTTTACTTATATGTTGTTCAATATGATTGGTGGCTTGATCCTGGTCAGTCACGCCTCCAAGCGGTGATACTCCGCGTGTGGATTTTGAGGGTGTGACAAAGTTGAAGTGCTTTCACTTCATACCTGAGAATAATCGGGGCAAACTTCCGTTCTTGGACCTTTTGTAAGTCCTCTTTCGTTCTTTTTCGCGTGAAAGTCAAACTGTGTTTGACTTTCTGCTTTGACCAGTTTATGGTCAACATGAAGTTCGTTTGAACTTCATAACATGAGCGTAATCATGATGGTTTTAGTCTATTGTGACTATACCTATTGATTACCACGTTATCTAGGCATAGTGGCGAGTCGTAGTTTCGGCCAAAATGCGTATTCTTGCGTATTTTGTAACCAAACTACTTTTAGGTATCAAAACCGTTTGTTTTGATACCAAACCTGTTTTCAAACCTCGTTAAGCATGTTTTAACATGTTTAGCTCGTCACTTTAGGTTTAGTGCTTATGTAGGGTCGTAAGGTAAGCGGCCTAAACAACCGCTTATACTTTCGAACCTGACCCATTTAGTCGATCTTTAGGATCCGACCAAACACATTATGTTAGTGCATGCGTCTGTCGACTTCGTCTTGTATCGAGTCTTACATTGTAATTGTTAGATCAGAGCGCGTTGTACGAGAAATAGGGTAGGTTTTATGTGTGATTGAGTTAATTTCATTTGAACATGACAGATGACACTTTTAAATGAAATTAAGATGTTTAATTTCGTTTGAAGGACATCATGTCACCTTCAAACGAAATCAGGTTACCTATATATACCTCTCATGTCTAGTTCATTTGTAACAGTTCCGGTCAGTGTAACGAAGTGTTGCCGAAGTGTTGTCAGACTGTAAATCAGTATCAAATCAATCATACAACTGTTTAAAGTGTATATTTTGCTGAATTGATCTCTACACGTCTGTTTCCGCCTCTCGTGTTGAGTAAAACTCTTCTGATCGACTCGTTCGGGTCTGTAAACGATCCTACAAGTGGTATCAGAGTTCAGGAGGAAGAGTTCATACCAATTCAGCCGCAAATTCTGATTTTCTACACCTTATTTCAAAATTAAACAAGTTTTCACAGATAAAATTGGCTAAATCTTTCACAATGTGTGCGTAATTGTGTTTTAACAAACCCTTGATAGTTTCAGAACCAAATTCGACCATTTGCTTGATCAATTGGACAAAATTTGAACCGAAATGATGATGTCATGCTGATTCCGTTTGAGATTGATTGCTGATTTCGCTTGAAAGTATACAATCTGCCTGATTTCGTTTGAAATTGAGTGATAATTTCGTTTGAGATTGGACGTTTTACCTAATTCCGTTTGAGTTTACATGTTGATTTCGTTTAAATTGGATATCTCGTTTGAACAAATTAGATGATTTCGTTTGAAGGCAGTGATTTCGTTTGAGGATTTCGTTTGAAAGGTCATACATATTCAGTAAATTCGTTTGAGTGAGTAGGTGTTTCAAACGAAATTAGATATATTGGTTGGACATGTTATTTCGTTTGAAGTGCAATTTCGTTTGTACTTGGTATTCCGTTTGAACAGATCAGTTTGAGAACTTTGAAAAACCGATACATGGACGAGGATTTTTACAACGCATTCGCTACCCCGATTACTCTTGCACAGAACACGATGTTGGAAAATGAAACTGGAACGATGCAGAAACCTCCAAAACTCATGAATATTGAAGAATATAAAAGTTGGGAGGAAAAGTTCGAAAACTGGGTACAAGCCAATTACTTAGATGCTTGGGAGAATGTTGAGACAAAATACATTAGACCAATGAATGATGACGAAGAGATAATTGCAATTAAAGATATGAGTGCTGATAATAGAAAGAAATATAAAGATGAGAAAATGATGCTAAGTCTACTTCAACAAGCTGTGAAAGAAGACATCTTGGTTCTCTTGCAACATAATGGAACTTCTTATTCGATTTGGAAAGCTTTAAAATAAAAGTTCCAAGGAAGTGAAGAAATGGTTAAAAACAAAAAAGTCATTATTGAAGAAAGAGTTTGATCTGTTTCGTGGCTTGAAAATGAAAGCACAAAGCAAATTATTGAAAGATACTACATTTTGCTAGCTAACATGAAGAGGTTGAAAATCACTAAAGATAATGAGGAGTTGATTGAAAAACTATCTGATGCTTTTCCATATGAAACTTGGGGTACATATCTCATGATGTTGAGGAACAAGAAAGGGTTTAAAAATTTAACTTTGAGCAAGTTCATTGAGAAATTAGAAGCCTAGGAGTTGGAACAAAGGAAAGTCTCGAGAATGAAAGATTTTGACGGTGAACAAGACATCGGACTTTATTACAAAGGTGGTGTCAGTGATAAATCCACCAACTTGTCACCAAAGGTAGAGACTGCATACAATGCAAAAAGTTCATCAGGGAGTTCATCCAAAGGATCAAACAGCAACAGAAGTTTTTCATCATATCCATCATTTGATCCAAACATTTCAACAACAAATAATGGCAAGAAGCTACAATGCAATATTGTTCTGAATCTGGAGAATGATGAGGATTATTCAGCAGAAATTGCTAAGAGTCACATGTCTTTGTTGGGCACTGTGTTGGAATCTTATGGTAGTTTTGTGGCAGGTCGGATCGGGAATCCAATGTTGACAAAAGAGGATTACGATCAAATAGATGCTGAGGAAATGGAATTGATGGACATAAAGTGGTGTTTGGCAAGTGTGTTGAGACGAGCTGAGAAATTTAAGCAGATCACAGGAAGAGATGATTTACGTGAAGCAAATGTTTCTACTTTAGGTTTTGATAAATCTAAAGTCACTTGTTTTCGTTGCAGGGAAAAAGGACACTTCAAGAGGGAGTACAAAAACCGTGAAGCAAGTGGAGCTCAAAATCCGTTCAACAACAACAATGATTACTACCGGAAGGCCATTTATCATCAAGTTGCTCAACAACAACAAGAACCAGAAGTGGCACATGGTAGAAAAGTGATTGAAGAATCTTCAAAGAGAGCTTGTATGGTGAATCAGGATGATCAAAATCCAACGGAAGATTTCAATTGGGACAAATATATCTCAGCTGGCAACAAAGCATGCCTAATCAATCAAGATGATGAAAAATTGGCTGAAGGTTTTAGCTGGGCAAATTTCAATTGGGATGATTATGATCCAAACAAAGATTCAAATCACAAAGCTTATGTCGCTCGAGTTGAAGAGGATAGTGATGATGATCGTGAGTATCATGCAAGAAGATTGGCAGCTGATTTGAAATTGATAGCAGAAAGTGACAGTGATGATGAAAAAGTCAAAAAGAAAAAGAAAAAGGTCAAAACATTGGTCAGCAGTGATGATGAAGCTGTTCCAGTGATACAGAAAAAGGTTAAAGATATTCCAAAGTTCAAGGTTGATGAAGAAGTAAATGCTAAAAAGATTCCGGTGATTTGTGAGAATTGTGAGATTATCAAAAAGAAAAATAGTGAACTGATAAACAACATAAATCAGTTGAAGGAATCTTACAATGTTCTGAACAAAGCCATGAATCAGTACAATCAATCAAGTGAAGAACAAGCAATAGCAATGAAGACACTTCAGGGACCTTTCATGATAAAGCAGAAAAGTGTGAACAATTATATTGAAAAGTGTGTTGTGCTTGAGAAAAATTGGAAACCCAAAGAATTGAAATTGAAAGAGTAAACCGTTTGTTAAAAAGTTACTCATGTACTTCTTATGTCACTGACAGGATTTATCCAACTGTTGAAGGCATGAAGGCATTTGAAGATGATGAAGTAACTGAAGAGCAGAAAGTTTCTGAAGAAAAGACTTCTGAAAAGAAGAAAGATAAGAAGAAGGCTTCTAAAGAAAAGACATCTGGTAAGAAACAAGGTTTCAGTTACAACAAGTGTCCACCCCCGCTTGAAAATGGATATTCTCCGAGAAATCCAAATTCAAAATTTACAGTGGGAGTCGGAGTCTACAGTTAACTTGACTGATAATATTGATGTCACATTTACATCATCTGACACTGATCATGAGTCTGAGTTAATAAAGAAAGTGGTCGATTAGGTGTTGGATAAAGATGAATCTGAGGAGTCAAAGTCGGAGTCTATGTCAGAGTCAAATTCTGAGTCGAGCATTCCGAGTCAAACCGACAAACAGGGCAAAAGGGTTTACAATAAAGAATTCCTGTTATTAAAATCTAATTTGAATGACGAAACATTCAAAGTTGCATATACATTGAATGATTCCGACAAATTATATTCTGATAAGGAATTTCCAATAAGAGGTGTCAAACCAGACATGATCAAAAAGGTTTTTAAACTAACAGAAATTAATATTTCTGAAATAAAAGATGTAAATCTTTCTGTAAAATCAAGACCTTACACCTCAAGAGTTAAACAAAGAGAAAACAAGAACAAGGGTTACAGTTCTGGTTCTGGTTTTAAAAAGAAACAAAACCATAACGGTAATTTCAAAAAGAAAGGATTAGGATTTATTCCATCAGAAAAACAGAAAAATGAAAAATATGTTCGAGATTTTAAATCAAAAATGATATTTATTTCAGGTACATCTACCGAAGAAGAGAAAGAAAATCTGTTCAGGAACCAGTCAAACAGAGAATTGTGACACCTGTGTCACTTCAAACATCAGAAAAATACCAAAACAATGAAATATTTTATTTCATAATTGGGATTTTTAAAATTATGTGTATCGTTTGCACATATCAATTCTTGTTCAATTTCGGGCTCTAAATCGCTTTCTGGAAGGTTATACGCGCACCGATGCGTAAATATAACTAGTTTAATGCAACGAACACTCCGGAATAGTGAAATAGGTTTAACATACCTTAAATAACCTATACATAACTTAGAAATAAGTTTTAAAGGCTTTGGTATGGCAAAAACAAGTTAATTCGCTTACAGGGACTAAACTTGACAAACTGCGAAAGTATGCCAATTTGAACTTTAACGAACATTCCGGAACATCAACATAAGTAAAACACACCTTAAATATCCTTTATATAGCTTAGAAATAGGCTTTGAGGGGATCGGTGTGCTAAAATAAACTTTTGGGTCATTCAGGGACTAAAAGCGACAAAAAGTGCATAAGTTTGCACTTTCACGCATAACTTACGTTCTGAATACATCCGGACATCCAAAAATTTATGTAAGCACTAAAATATTTTATTTTAGTGTTTGGCATAAGAAAAATCCATTCGTTACGCAATTTGGATCGTTTTTCGCGCTTATACGCATGTCGTCGTAATTAAGCGAACATCGCGATCGTACGACCAAACGAACCAACATCCGGGACTGAAATGGAAACTGGTTGCTGATCAGAAGGACCTAGGCGTGACACCTAGCCCCCTCGGCGTCACGTGAGGCCCCTTCAGAACAGCAAAAGCTGTTTTAACAGCTATTAACAGCTCTTATGAACTCCAAAGGCCAATGCCACATGTCAATCCCTGATGTTGGGGGCCATTTTGAGTTACCACAAGTTTGCAACAAGTGTAGGGATGTGATCAAAGCTCGGTATTCGAGGAACGATCCTAACGGTGGTCCAAACACTATAAATACCCATCCATCCCAACTCCAAAAACCCACAAATCTGATCTAAAAGCTCTAAGTTGAAGCCATTACTTCATACCTGAGCTACATGGATCGAGATTAGCTTGCGGGGACCCTTTGTAAGTGTTCTTTCGTTCTTTCATTCGTTTTAGCGTTAAAGTCAAACTTTGTTTGACTTTCTGCATTGACCAGGTTATGGTCAATGCGAAGTTCATTTGAACTTCATAACGTGAGCATGATCCCGATGGCTATAGTCCCTAGTGACTATACCTACTGATTACCATGTTATCTAGGCTCAGTGACGAGTCGTAGTTTCGGCCAAAATGCGTATTCTTGCATATTTTGTAACCAAACTACTCTTAGGTATCAAAATCGTTTGTTTTGATACCAAACCTGTTTTAGTTTAGTGCTTATATAGGGTCGTAAGGTAAGCGATCTAAACAATCGCTTATACTTTCGAACCCAACCCATTTGCTCGATCATTAGGATCCAACCAAATACATTAGGTGACCATAGTATATAGGGAATAACCTTCCGAGGTTATACCTTATGGTCACGACGTTTAGTTAGTTGTATGATATGTGACACCTGTGTCACTGAGACCATCAAACAAATGCCCAACCAATGAAATATTGTATTTCATACCAGGGATTTGTAAAAATATGTGTATCGTTTACACATATCAATTCTTGTTCGATTTCAAACTCTATATCGCTTTCTGGAAGGTTATACGCACACTGATGCGTAAATATAACCAGTTTAATGCAACGAACGCTCCGGAATAGTGACATATACTTAACATACCTTAAATAACCTTTAAATAACTTAGAAATAAGTTTTGAAGGCTTTGGTATTGCAAAAACAAGTTAAATCGCTTACAGGGACTAAAGTTGACAAACTGCGAAAGTATGCCAATTTGAACTGTAACAGACATTCCGGAACATGACCATAAGTAAACACACCATAAATATCCTTTACATAGCTTAGAAGTAGGCTTTGAGGGGTTCGGTGTGCTAAAAATAAACTTTTGGGTCATTCAGGGACTAAAAGTGTCAAAAAGTGCACAAGTTTGCATTTTCGCGCATAACTTACGTTCTGAATACATCTGGACATCCAAAAATTTATGTAAGCACTAAAATATTTTATTTTAGTGTTTGGCATAAGAAAAATCCATCCGTTTCGTCATTTGGATCGTTTTTCGCGCTTATGCGCATTCCGTCGTAATTAAGCAAACATCGCGTTCGTACGACCAAACGAACCATCATCCGGCATATTTTTGAGCATGTTTCATGTCCACATTGTTTAGGCAACATTTTAGGGCCTTAAAGTTGGCTTTACGGGCTTTAGAAGTGTCGGAAATGGGCTTAAACACGTGCAGGGACTGAAACTGTCAAAACAGCAACATAGTTCTGATCTGCAACTCTCAGGCGGCCCGCCTGAGATTTGCTTGATTCTGACGCGGGCCGCGTCCGCATGTCTAATCAGATTAGAACGAACAGTCAGCGTGTTCCAGCTGTTTTAACCACAACCACACCTTTCCCACTTGCATATTCAGCTGATAAGGATGGCATTTAGGCACCATAACTTTCCGAAACTTGTACGGTTACGATTAAGGCACGATATTCGACAAACGATCTTAACGGTTACCCGAAAACTATAAATACCCCACCCCCCATTACTCTAAAACCACTAGAATTCTGATTTGAGGAGCTCTAAGTTGAAACCATTGTTTCATACCTGAGATTCTTGAATCGGGATTAGCATTCGGGGACCCTTCGTAAGTATTCTTTCGTTCTTTTCCTTATTTTATTGCTTTTCGAGTCAGAAAGTCAAACTTTGTTTGACTTTCAGCGTTGACCAGCTTATGGTCAATGCGAAGTTCGTAGGAACTTCGCAACGTGAGTGTAATCACGTTGGTCATAGTCCCTTGGGACTATGCCTACTGATTACCACGTTGTCTAGGGTCGTAGGGTAAGCGATCTAATAAATCGCTTATACCTTCGAACCCGACCCAGTTTGGTCGATCATTAGGTTCCGACCAAATACATTAGGTGACCATAGTAGGTAGGGAATAACCTTCCGAGGTTATACCCTATGGTCACATCGTTTAAGTAGTTGTATGATAGGTAGTTTATATGCCTTAGGTAAATTACCAGAATACCCTTTTCATGTATAATTGGTAATTAAGCATATGTCACCTAAACTTTTGTCACATAATTGATTATGTAACATGTTTAGGCATATAACACTTGTCATAGGGCTAGTTAGGCGGTCCGAACGCGTTTCACGCGAACGACGCGTTAAAGTAGCATAAGCTACCTAAACGGGTCGTAATGGGTCGTAATCATTTATGTTAGGTTTCATTTAGTATGTAGGCTTTGTTAAACCATATTACACGAGTCTCCACACTCGTTTGGTTTACGAACCCTCATGCTACCCGATCTTTCGATATAGGTCCGGTTTATTAACATAGTTACCTATATTAGGTGCCGTTTGATATCCGCGATCTCTAGCATTGTTTGGTTGTTACCCAAGGACTACTAAGAAATCTCAAGTGAGTACATAGACCCCTCTTTTACTGTTTTCCAAACTGTTTTGGGGTGAAACACATGTGCCTACTTGTTACATTCATGCTTTCCTGTTTTCACATCATATACCTGCTATGTTCGTTAGTACATTATAGTACATGATTTCATTACACTTATGCTATGTATGTCCATTGTGTGCATACTTAGTACATTGTTTTACATTACATTTTGTTGCATATGCTCATCCAGTATATGAACACATTATACTACATTTTGAACCGTTGTAACCTTTTGACTATGTGAATCGTCGTAACCGTCTGATTATAGAAACCGTTTGTATCTGTGAACCGTTTGTATCTGTGAACCGTGTGAACCGTATTTGACCATACATAAACATTTCTACAATTGTTTAACATTACTTTGGTGGTTTGGTTTGATTAAGTGATTAAGTAACGATGCGTGTGTAATATAATACAAGCATGGTGGATACGCCGCTGGTACTTCCTATATATAAGTGTTTGTATGGTATTACATATCGTAGCGTTATTTGAATCATTTCAGTTTGAGACATATAACATTTTATACAAATAACATACTTTTCACAAGACATTGATTTACAAACAACTTATCTTATACAAACTCATTTTACAATGGTTATTCATTTAACCATACATTATTCTCTTATTTATACATATCATCTGAACTTATCGTTTTTCAAATGATTTACAAAACAAAGCAAATTACAAGGTTCATGACTAAACATTTTCTCAAACATAAGTCATGAAACCTATTTTCACAAAACCTATGTATCTCACTGGCATTTTTATGCTGACGTACCTATTTTCACATGTGTTTTTCAGGAGCTGTTGCATAAGATGATCAAGATACACATAGGCAGACTTGGGCTTTAGTGACAATAAAAGATGCAAGACTAGTTAATTATGTTGTATTTCCTTGTTTGTTAAGACATTGTAACACTTTTAATCAATAAAACGAAACTTCAATTGCCATGGATTTGAAACAATTAATTCTGTTACAACACTCCCCGACATTTCCGCCACGTTTTGTATGTTCTACGTGGTCGGGGTGTGACAGAAAAGATGGTATCAGAGCTAATGGTTATAGGGAATTAGGTTATTAGTAATGCTTTGACCTAGTCTATAATCTTCTTAGGACCCTAACGCGAGTTTACTTGCGTTTAGTCATAAAACAATACCGTCACCTATCCTTAGGCGACTACCCCAACAAGAACATAATTTTCGAAACCGCTTTGAAAACTAATCATCTGTTCTAGGATGATTGATTACAAGGTTTTGAACCCTCTGTTATATGGTTTTGAACCCCTTTGAATTTTCAAAAATCTTGTCAAGGTTTTGGGTTTTAAATAATGTGAACATGTGCAAACTGGAAGGGTGAATGCCTGTATTCTGGGTTTTCTGTCTAGGCAAGCACTTCGTATACATCTCATCAGACGCGCGACCAGTTGTGCTTACCTGGGAATTCTTGGGATGAGTGTTCACTTATAGGCGAGCATGTCTTCGCGATACATTATTTTTGACCTATTTACTTTTCACCAGGGTCGTTTGTTGCTTTGTAGTAACAAACAAATGACCACTATCCTTGCTTTCATCAGATTTGTTTCATCTCATTCTTTTCGTCTAATACTCTCACTCGTTTCCTTTCATGTTTCCTCTTTTAGAATGCCTCCTCGACGCGAGAACCAGATAGCGACTGCCGAACTGGCAGAAATCATTGCACAGCAAATGGCTGCTCAATTCCCAAACCTCTTTGCTCAATGGAACCAAGCCAACAACAACAACAACGGTCCATGCAATTTCAAGAGTTTCAACTCGGCTAAACCACTCAAGTTTAGTGGTTCTGAGGGAGCGACTGGGCTTCTTCAATGGTTCGAGAGCATTGAGAATACTTTCCGCCACGTGCAGTGTCCTGACAATCGCAAGGTCGAGTTCTCTTCGAGTGTGTTCCAGAAGAGGGCCCTTACGTGGTGGAACGGGGTGATGAGAGATCGTGGTGCAGAAGTTGCTCTAGCACAGACATGGGTTGAACTCAGGGCTCTCATGATGAAGGAATTCTGTCCTCGTCATGAGATCAGGGCCTTGGAAAGGGAATTCGACAATCTTGAGCAAGACAGCGGTGAGCATCGAGCCTACACAGACCGTTATGAGGAGTTAAGTCTGTTATGCCCAAACATGGTCACACCTTTGGATAAGGCAATCGAAAAGTACATTGATGGCCTCCCTGACTCAATACAAGACATCGTGACTGGTAGCAACCCTACTACAGTTAGGCAGGCCATTGAGCTATCTGCAACCTTGACTGAATCAAAGATCAGGAAAGGTAAACTTTTCCGAAAAGGTGACAAGAAACCGGTCGAAGAATCGAACCCAATCGAGGAATCAAAGACCATGGATGAACAGACTGAATCCCCTAAGAGGTCAAAGAAGCGAAAGGCTTCTCAGAACTTTTCCATGGTTACTCACAATGATCAAGCCGTCCCCAACCAACCAGCTCAACCCCCTGCCAGGAAACCCTACAACGGAACTGCACCTTTGTGCAACCAATGTGGCCTACATCATCATGCTGGGGTGAAGTGTCGCACATGCCAAGTTTGCGGACTTATAGGTCATACAGCTAGGGTTTGCCCAACCGCAGCTGCACCAAATCAAGCTGGCAACAATCCTGCTCAAGCTCGTTTTCCACAGGGATCTTGCTACAACTGTGGCGAGATGGGCCATTTTCGTAGGAATTGCCCAAGGCTTGCTAATGCAAATCCAGCGCAGGGATGAGCATATGATCAACCAGAAGACAACATCGTTTAGAAATAATCACGTCTTATGTATTATTTTCTTTTTGTTGTTAAGATCCAAGAAACAGTTGTTATCGTTGTTTATAAATAAATCTTTTATTTACATTGCAATGTATTTATGTGATTGTATGTATAAACAACATATCCCCTACAATACTGACAATCAAGGAACCGCATTCCTTGAAGAACAGACTACTCCCAAATTTCTTCCATTGTATGATCTCTTGCGTTTTTCACGAAAATCCTAAGTACCCGTTTCTTCCAAGAGAAACGAAGTACGAGGTGCCAAGTTAATAGCAATCAATAACAAGATAATAACAATTAAACAATTATGTGGTTATGTGCTTATGTGTTATCTTTCATGTGTCATGTGATCCAAATTATGTTATCCAAATCCTCGTAGAATCTTACATATCCTTGTACAAGAAATTTATAGTAGGATACCCTAAGGCACTACCTAAAATCCTTAATGGACTTCTACGTTGTAGATAAGTTCCTTGGATTATAAAGTACTGCTTTATAATTAGACCCTTTGAGTGGTCTAGTTAAACTGATTGATATAGCTGAAAGGACTCCTGGGAGGCCTAATTAAGAATATCCTTTGTGGATCTAATTAAAAGGACCCCATGGTAGTCTAGTCGCCGTCATCACAAGTTCGACATCCTTCCCCACAACATTACAAAACGAACTGTGCGGACTATGCAAGGAATTACGTAATTATGGATGCATACATAATTATGGAATTTAGTGCACAGAAACCACAGCGAGCTTTGTCATGTACCTAGAAGTTAACCCTATTCATTTCCAATTCTGATGAAGTATCCGTTGAGGAAAAATGAACTAGCTATTCATTTTTCACTTCTGAAGAATATCCGTTGAGGAAATGAATATCTGTTTATCCTTCATTTCCAATTCTGAAGAATACCCGTTGAGGAAAATGATTCCGTTTGTGCATTTTCATTCTGAAGAGTATCCGTCGAGGGAAATGAATATCCGTTTTTCTATTATTTTCATTTCCGTTTCTGAGGAAGCAACCGTTGAAAATGACTCTGTTTGTTCATTTTCGTTTCTGAAGATTATCTGTTGAGGAAATGAATATCCGTTTGTCTATTATTTTCATTTCCGTTTCTGAGGAAGCAACCGTTGAAAATGACTCTGTTTGTTCATTTTCGTTTCTGAAGATTATCCGTTGAGGAAATGAATATCCGTTTGTCTATTATTTTCATTTCCGTTTCTGAGGAAGCAACCGTTGAAAATGACTCTGTTTGTTCATTTTTGTTTCTGAAGATTTGTCCGTTGAGGAAATGAATATCCGTTTGTCTATCATTTTCATTTTCGTTTCTGAAGATTTTCCGTTGAGGAAATGAATCCCTGTTTGTTTATTCCTTCATTTCCACTTCTGAAGAATACTCGTTGAGGAAAATGACTCCGTTTGTTCATTTTCGTTCTAAAGAATGTCCGTTAAGGAAATGACAGGATTATGCTTTACATATCTCTGGTGGTTATCTGACACAAAGTCACAAATAGACTCCTACGAATTAATTTCGGGACGAAATTTCCTAAAGTAGGGGAGACTGTGACACCTGTGTCACTGAGACCATCAAACAAATGCCCAACCAATGAAATATTGTATTTCATACCAGGGATTTGTAAAAATATGTGTATTGTTTACACATATCAATTCTTGTTCGATTTCAAACTCTATATCGCTTTCTGGAAGGTTATACGCGCACTGATGCGTAAATATAACCAGTTTAATGCAACGAACGCTCCGGAATAGTGACATATACTTAACATAACTTAAATAACCTTTAAATAACTTAGAAATAAGTTTTTAAGGCTTTGGTATTGCAAAAACAAGTTAAATCGCTTATAGGGACTAAAGTTGACAAACTGCGAAAGTATGCCAATTTGAACTGTAACAGACATTCCAGAACATGACCATAAGTAAACACACCATAAATATCCTTTACATAGCTTAGAAGTAGGCTTTGAGGGGTTCGGTGTGCTAAAAATAAACTTTTGGGTCATTCAGGGACTAAAAGTGTCAAAAAGTGCACAAGTTTGCATTTTCGCGCATAACTTACGTTCTGAATACATCTGGACATCCAAAAATTTATGTAAGCACTAAAATATTTTATTTTAGTGTTTGGCATAAGAAAAATCCATTCGTTTCGTCATTTGGATCGTTTTTCACGCTTATGCGCATTCCGTCGTAATTAAGCAAACATCGCGTTCGTACGACCAAACGAACCATCATCCGGCATATTTTTGAGCATGTTTCATGTCCACAATGTTTAGGCAACATTTTAGGGTCTTAAAGTTGGCTTTACGGGCTTTAGAAGTGTCGGAAATGGGCTTAAACACGTGCAGGGACTGAAACTGTCAAAACAGCAACATAGTTCTGATCTGCAACTCTCAGGCGGCCCGCCTGAGATTTGCTTGATTCTGACGCGGGCCGCGTCCGCATGTCTGATCAGATTAGAACGAACAGTCAGTGTGTTCCAGCTGTTTTAACCACAACCACACCTTTCCCACTTGCATATTCAGCTGATAAGGATGGCATTTAGGCACCATAACTTTCCGACACTTGTACGGTTACGATTAAGGCACGATAT
The DNA here is from genome assembly GCA_030545235.1 of Helianthus tuberosus. Classification (NCBI taxonomy): domain Eukaryota; kingdom Viridiplantae; phylum Streptophyta; class Magnoliopsida; order Asterales; family Asteraceae; genus Helianthus; species Helianthus tuberosus. The sequence continues at coordinate 561,414 of JARYGA010057272.1, forward strand.
TCGACAAACGATCTTAACGGTTACCCGAAAACTATAAATACCCCACCCCCATTACTCTAAAACCACTAGAATTCTGATTTGAGGAGCTCTAAGTTGAAACCATTGTTTCATACCTGAGATTCTTGAATCGGGATTAGCATTCGGGGACCCTTCGTAAGTATTCTTTCGTTCTTTTCCTTATTTTATTGCTTTTCGAGTCAGAAAGTCAAATTTTGTTTGACTTTCAGCGTTGACCAGCTTATGGTCAATGCGAAGTTCGTAGGAACTTCGCAACGTGAGTGTAATCACATTGGTCATAGTCCCTTGGGACTATGCCTACTGATTACCACGTTGTCTAGGGTCGTAGGGTAAGCGATCTAATAAATCGCTTATACCTTCGAACCCGGCCCAGTTTGGTCGATCATTAGGATCCGACCAAATACATTAGGTGACCATAGTAGGTAGGGAATAACCTTCCGAGGTTATACCCTATGGTCACATCGTTTAAGTAGTTGTATGATAGGTAGTTTATACGCCTTAGGTAAATTACCAGAATACCCTTTTCATGTATAATTGGTAATTAAGCATATGTAACCTAAACTTTTGTCACATAATTGATTATGTAACATGTTTAGGCATATAACACTTGTCATAGGGCTAGTTAGGCGGTCCGAACGCGTTTCACGCGAACGACGCGTTAAAGTAGCATAAGCTACCTAAACGGGTCGTAATGGGTCGTAATCATTTATGTTAGGTTTCATTTAGTATGTAGGCTTTGTTAACCCATATTACACGAGTCTCCACACTCGTTTGGTTTACGAACCCTCATGCTACCTGATCTTCCGATATAGGTCCGGTTTATTAACATAGTTACCTATATTAGGTGCCGTTTGATATCCGCGATCTCTAGCATTGTTTGGTTGTTACCCAAGGACTACTAAGCAATCTCAAGTGAGTACATAGACCCCTCTTTTACTGTTTTCCAAAATGTTTTGGGGTGAAACACATGTGCCTACTTGTTACATTCATGCTTTCCTGTTTTCACATCATATACCTGCTATGTTCGTTAGTACATTATAGTACATGATTTCATTACACTTATGCTATGTATGTCCATTGTGTGCATACTTAGTACATTGTTTTACATTACATTTTGTTGCATATGCTCATCCAGTATATGAACACATTATACTACTACATTTTGAACCGTTGTAACCTTTTGACTATGTGAACCGTCGTAACCGTCTGATTATAGAAACCGTTTGTATCTGTGAACCGTTTGTATATGTGAACCGTGTGAACCGTATTTGACCATACATAAACATTTCTACAATTGTTTAACATTACTTTGGTGGTTTGGTTTGATTAAGTGATTAAGTAACGATGCGTGTGTAATATGATACAAGCATGGTGGATACGCCGCTGGTACTTCCTATATATAAGTGTTTGTATGGTATTACATATCGTAGCGTTATTTGAATCATTTCAGTTTGAGACATATAACATTTTATACAAATAACATACTTTTCACAAGACATTGATTTACAAACAACTTATCTTATACAAACTCATTTTACAATGGTTATTCATTTAACCATACATTATTCTCTTATTTATACATATCATCTGAACCTATTGTTTTTCAAATGATTTACAAAACAAAGCAAATTACAAGGTTCATGACTAAACATTTTCTCAAACATAAGTCATGAAACCTATTTTCACAAAACCTATGTATCTCACTGGCATTTTTATGCTGACGTACCTATTTTCACATGTGTTTTTCAGGAGCTGTTGCATAAGATGATCAAGATACACATAGGCAGACTTAGGCTTTAGTGACAATAAAAGATGCAAGACTAGTTAATTATGTTGTATTTCCTTGTTTGTTAAGACATTGTAACACTTTTAATCAATAAAACGAAACTTCAATTGCCATGGATTTGAAACAATTAATTATGTTACAACACTCCCCGACATTTCCGCCACATTTTGTATGTTCTACGTGGTCGGGGTGTGACATGATAGGTCGTTTATATGCCTTAGGTAAATTACCAAAATACCCCTTTGACGCCAAAAGTCATTTTAAACATATGTAACATAACTTTTGACATCTAAACTGATTTGGCAACAATATTAGACATGTTAAGGCATATTCTACTTGTCATAGGACTAGTTAGGCGGTCCGAACGTGTTTCACGCAAACGACGCGTTAAAGTAGCATAACCTACCTAAACGGGTCGTAATGGGTCGTAAGCACTTAGGTTAGGTTTCATTGTAGTATGTAGGCTCTGTTAAACCATATTACATGAGCTCCCACACTCATTTGGTTTCGAGCCCTCATTCTATCCGATCTTCCGGTATAGGTTCGGTTTATTAACATAGTTACCTATATTAGGTGCCGTTTGATTTCTGTGATCTCTTCCATTGCTTGGTGGTTGTCCTAAGACTTCTAAGCAATCTCAAGTGAGTACATAGTTCCCCTATTTTACAACTTTCAACTGTTTTGGGGTGAAGCATGTGTACCTATCTGTTATTTTCAAGATTTCAAAGTATAATTGATTATACATGTTATTACTTATCATTTGACAAACTAAATGACTCTCTATGGTTTAAACACTGATTTCTCAAAGAACATAAAATAAAATGTTGAATTGTACTTATTTTATGTTCACCAGACCGATTGGTAGTATGATATAGCGCTATAGGATTAGACACCCTATTCCTGTTGTCATGGAATGTCTGAAACCAATTTGTTTCTCCATCCAAATAGGGATTGCCTTTGTGGTATCCTTATAGTCTCAAAGGTGTAGTTTGATGCACTAGCTCTGAATGAATTCTTAAATCACACTTTTAAAGTATATTTTGATATACTCTCATGTGTCGTATTGTAGAAAACCAACATATATTTTGTTAATCATCCAAAGCATATTTTGATATGTTATTTACAAAACCAAAACATAGTTTAATATGTTATTTATCACATCCAAGGCATATTTTGACATGTTATTTATGAAACCAAAACATAGTTTAATATGTTATTTATAAATCCGAAGTATACTTGTAATATACTACTGAAAACTATTATTTTAAACAACTAAAGTATATTTAATGTACTATCTATCTAACGATTAGGTTTTGGTTAGTGTTTAGATAACGGGACGGGTGTAATGTGATGAAAACATGGTAGATACGCCGCTGGTACTTCTTATATATAAGTGTTTTCATTGCATTACATACTGTGGCGCTATTTAGTACACTTGGGTCAACGATATTGGAACTGAAATATATTTTAATATATTACTCATTCGATTCTCTTAAAATCCAAAGTATATTTTCACATATACTATAAGCCTTTTTATCAAAATATTGTTTTTCGAACAATACATTCAATACAAACCCATTTTACATGGTTATTCACTTAACCATACATTATTCTCTTATTTATACGTATCATCTGAACTTATTGTTTTCAAACGATTTACAAAACAGAACATTTTACAAGGATCATGACTGACTTTTGTTAAACAACATTTTCTAACCGTAGAAGTCATGAATCCTATTTTCACAAAATCTATGTATCTCACAGGCATTTTTATGCTGACGTACCTATTTTTTCACATGTTTCAGGTGCTGTCTTGTGATGATTGTTGATACACGCTACACTTAGGATGGACTCGTGCCTTAATGACTTTAAAACTTGAAAGATAATAGTTGTACTTATTTGATTGTATTAAAACAATGAGATCATTTATTCAATAAAACAAAATTATTTATGCCATGGTTATGAAACAATAATTCTGTTACAACACTCCCCGATGTTTCCGCCACGTCTTGTTGTTTTACGTGGTCGGGGTGTGACAGAAAAGTTGGCATCAGAGCCAATGGTTATAGGGAATTAGGTTATTAGTAATACTTTGACCTAGACTATAACCTTCCTGGGACCCTAACACAAGTTTTCTTATGTTTAGTTTTAAAAACAATACCGTCACTTATTCTTAGGTGACAACCACAATAAGAACACAAATTTCTATCCCGCTTTGAAAACTAATCATCTGTTCTAGGATGATTTATTATATGGTTTTGAACCCTTTAATTTTCAAAATCCCGTCAAAGTTAGTCTAAATAATGTGAACACGTGCAAACTAGAAGGGTGGGTGCCTGTACCCTGAGCTTTCTGTCTAAGGCTAGAGTGTTCGTACAAATCCGCAATATCGGACCAGTCACTCTTACCTGGGAACTCTTGGGGTGAGTGTCCACTTATAGGCGAGCATGTCTTCGCGATACATTATTTTGACCTATTTACTTTGATTAATCACCAGGGTCGTTTGTTGCTTTGTAGTAACAAACAAATGACCACCGTCCTTGCTTTCATCAGATTTGTTTCATCTCATTCTTTTTGTCTAATTCTCTCACTCGTTTCCTTTCATGTTCCTCTTTTAGAATGCCTCCTCGACGCGAAAATCAGATGGCGAATGCCGAACTGGTGGAAATCATCGCGCAGCAAATGGCTGCTGCCTTCCCAAATCTTTTTGCTCAAATGAATCAAGCCCTCAACAACCATAATGCTCCATGCAATTTCAAGAGTTTCAATTCGGCTAAGCCACTCAAGTTTAGTGGTTCTAAAGGAGCAACTGGGCTCCTACAATGGTTCGAGAGCACTGAGAGTACGTTCTGTCACGTTCAGTGTCCTGATAATCGCAAGGTCGAGTTTGCTTCCAGTATGTTTCAGAAAAGGGCTCTTACATGGTGGAACGGGGTGATGAGAGACCGTGGTGCTGAGGTTGCTTTAGCACAGACTTGGGCTGAGCGTAGGGCTCTTATGATGAAGGAGTTTTGTCCTCGCCATGAATTGAGAGCTTTAGAAAGGGAATTTGATGATTTGAAGCAAGACAGTGGAGAACATCGAGCCTATACTGACCGCTATGAGGAATTGAGCCTGTTATGCCCTACTATGGTTACGCCTTTGGATAAGGAGATTGAGAAATACATTGATGGTCTTCCCGACGTAGTTCAGGATATCGTTACTAGCAGCAACCCTACTACTGTCAGACAAGCCATTGATGTGACACCTGGGTCACTGCGACCATTAAACAAATACCAATCCAATGAAATATTGTATTTCATACTTGGGATCTGTATAATTATGTGTATCTTTTGCACATATCAATTCTTGTTCGATTACAAGCTCTAAATCGCTTTCTGGAAGGTTATACGCGCACTGATGCGTAAATATAACCAGTTTAATACAACGAACACTCCAGAATAGTGAAATAGGCTTAACATACCTTAAATAACCTTTACATAACTTAGAAATAAGTTTTGAAGGCTTTGGTATGTCAAAAACAAGTTAATTCGCTTACAGGGACTAAACATGACAAACTGCGAAAGTATGCCAATTTGAGCTGTAACAGACATTCTGGAACATGGCCATAAGTTAAACATACCATAAATATCCTTTACATAGCTTAGAAATAGGCTTTGAGGGGTTCGGTGTTCTAAAATAAACTTTTGGGTCATTCAGGGACTAAAAGCGTCAAAAAGTGCATAAGTTTGCACTTTCACGCATAACTTACGTTCTGAATACATCTGGACATCCAAAAATTTTAGTGTTTGGCATAAGAAAAATCCATTCCTCACGCAATTTGGATCGTTTTTCGCGCTTATGCGCATGTCATCGTAATTAAGCGAACATCGCGATCGTACGACCAAACGAACCGACATCCGGCATATTTTTGAGCATGTTTCATGCCAACAATGTTTAGGCATCATTTTAGGGCCTTAACGTTGGCTTAACGACCCTTAAACATGTCGGAAATGGCCTTAATACACAACAGGGACTGAAATGGAAACTTTGGAAACTGTTGCTGATCAGAAGGACCTAGGCGTGACCCCTAGCCCCCTAGGCGTCACGCGAGGCCCTTTTAGATCAGCAAAAGTTGTTTAATCAATTGTTAACAATTTCTCAACACTCCAAAGGCCAATGCCACATGTCAATCCCTGATGTTGGGGCCATTTTGAGTTACCACAAGTTTGCAACAAGTGTAGGGACAAGATCAAAGCACGGTATTCGAGGAACGATCCTAACGGTGGTCCATTTCCTATAAATACCCACCAACATCACTTGCAAAACCCACAAAAATCTGATCTCAAAGCTCTAAGTTGAAGCCATCACTTCATACCTGAGCTATTCGATCAAGATTTACTAGCGGGGACCCTTTGTAAGTGTTCCTTCGTTCTTTTATCGCTTTTCTAGTCCGAAAGTCAAACTATGTTTGACTTTATGCATTGACCAGTTTATGGTCAATGCAAAGTTCGATTGAACTTCATAACGTGAGTGTGATCACGATGGTTATAGTCCCTAGTGACTATACCTACTGATTACCACGTTATCTAGGCTCAGTGACGAGTCGTAGTTTCGGCCAAAATGCGCATTCTTGCGTATTTTGTAACCAAACTACTCTTAGGTATCAAAACCGTTTGTTTTGATACCAAACCTGATTTTTAAACTCAGTTAAGCATGTTTTAACATGCTTAGCTCGTCACTTTTAGTTTAGTGCTTATATAGGGTCGTAAGGTAAGCGATCTAAACAATCGCTTATGCTTTCGAACCCGACCCGTTTGGTCGATCATTAGGATCCGACCAAGCACATTAGGTGACCATAGTATATAGGGAATAAACTTCCGAGGTTATACCTTATGGTCACGGCGTTTAGTTAGTTGTATGATAGGTAGTTTATATGCCTTAGGTAAATTACCAAAATGCCCTTTTTACGCCAAAATTCATTTAAAGCATATGTAACATAACTTTTGGTATCTAAACTGATTTGGCAACAATATTAGACATGTTAAGGCATATTTTACTTATCATAGGGCTAGTTAGGCGGTCTGAACGCGTTTTACGCGAACGATGCGTTAAAGTAACATAAGCTACCTAAACGGGCCGTAATGGGTCGTAAGCACTTAGGTTAGGTTTCATTTTAGTATGTAGGCTTTGTTAAACCATATTACATGAGTTCCCATACTCATTTGGTTTACGAGCCCTCATTCTATCAAATCCTCCGATATAGGTCCGGTTATTAATGTAGTTACCTATATTAGGTGCCGTTTGATATTCGTGACCTTCTAGCTTTGCTTGGTGGATATCTAAAGTCTATTGAGCAATATCAAGTGAGTACATAGAACCCCCTCTTTTAAATGTTTTCCAAACGTTTTGGGGTGGAACACATGTGCCTACCTGTTACTTTCATGCTTTCCATGTTTTCACATCATATACTTGTTATGTTCATTAGTACATTTATAGTACATGATTTACATTACATTTCATGCTATGTATGCCCATTGTGTGCATACCTGGTACATCATTTTACATTACATTTCATGCTATGTATGCCCATTGTGTGCATACCTAGTACATCATTTTACATTACATTTCATGCTATGTATGCCCATTGTGTGCATACCTAGTACATCATTTTACATTACATTTCATGCTCTGTATGCCCATTGTGTGCATACCTAGTACATCATTTTACATTACATTTCATGCTATGTATGCCCATTGTGTGCATACCTAGTACATTGTTTTACATTACATTTCATGCTATGTATGTTCATTGTGTGCATACTTAGTACATTGTTTTACATTACATCATGTTGCATATGCTCATCCAGCATATGGACACATTGTTTTACATTACATCCTGTTGCATATGCTCATCCAGCATATGGACACGTTGTTTTACATTACATCCTGTTGCATATGCTCATCCAGCATATGAACACAATATATCACATTTTGAACTATTTGTAACTATTTGACTATGTAAGCCGTTGTAACCATTTGACTATGTGAACCGTTGTAACCATTTGATTATGTGAACCATTTGACAATAGACATTTGACTATACCTAAACATTTCTACAATTGTTAAACATTACATCTTGATGGTTTGGTTTGAGTAAGTGATTTAAGTAACGAGGCGTGTGTAATATGATACATGCATGGCGGATACGCCGCTGGTACTTCCTATATATAAGTGTTTGTATGGTATTACATATCGTAGCGTTATTTGAATCATTTCAATTTTAGACATATAACATTTTATACAAATAACATACTTTTCACAAGACATTGATTTACAAATAACTTATCTCATACAAACTCAGTTTACATGGTTATTCATTTAACCATACATTAGTCTCTTATTTATACATATCATCTGAACTTATTGTTTTTCAAACGATTTACAAAACAAAACAATTTACAAGGTTCATGACTAAACATTATTAAACATTTTCGTAAACTTACAAGTCATGAATCCTATTTTCACAAAACCTATGTATCTCACAGGCATTTTTATGCTGACGTACCTATTTTCACATGTGTTTTCAGGAGTTGATGCATAGGACTTATCGAGATACACTTAGGCGGACTTGGGCCTTAGTGACAATAAAAGATGCAAGACTAGTTATTTATGTTATATTTCTTTGATTGTCAAGACATTATAACTCTTTTAATCAATAAAACAATATTTAAATTTCCATGTGTTATGAAACAATGATTCTGTTAGAACACTCCCCGACGTTTCCGCCACGTTTTGTTGTTTTACGTGGTCGGGGTGTGACAGAAAAGTTGGTATCAGAGCCCATGGTTATAGGGAAGTAGGTTATTAGTAATGCTTTGACCTAGTCTATAACCTTCCTAGGACCCTAACGCGAGTTTACTTGCGTTTAGTCATAAAACATTACCGTCACCTATACTTAGGCGACGACCACAACAAGAACACAAATTTCAAAACCGCTTTGAAAATTAATCATCTGTTCTTGGATGATTGATTACTAGGTTTTGAACCTTCTGTTGTAAGGTTTTGAATCCTCTGTTATAAGGTTTTAAACCCCATTGAGTTTTCAAAATCTCGTCAAAAGTTTTGGGTCCTAAATAGTGTGAACACGTGCAAACTGGAAGAGTGAGTGCCTGTACCCTGGGTTTTCTGTCCAAGGCTAGAGTGTTCGTACAAATCCACATAATCGGACCAGTCACTCTTAACTGGGAACTCTTGGGGTGAGTGTTCACTTATAGGCGAGCATGTCTTCGTGATACATCATTTTGACCCATTTACTTTGATTAGTCACAATGTGTCGTTTGTTTGCCTTGTGGTAACAGACAAATGGCAACCACCTTTGCTTTTGTCAAATATTGTAACACCTCATCCGTTTTCATCTAATCGTCTCGTTCGTTTCCTTTCATGTTTCCCTCCCTTAGAATGCCTCCTCGACGCGACAATCAGAAAGCGAATGCCGAACTGGCGGAAATCATCGCGCAACAAATGGCTGCTGCTTTCCCAAATCTTATTGCTCAATGGAACCAAGCCAACAACAACCATAATGCTCCATGCAATTTCAAGAGTTTCAATTCGGCTAAGCCACTCAAGTTTAGTGGTTCTGAAGGAGCAACTGGGCTCCTACAGTGGTTCGAGAGCACTGAGAGTACATTTTGTCACGTTCAGTGTCCTGATAATCGCAAGGTCGAGTTTGCTTCCAGTGTGTTTCAGAAGAGGGCTCTTACATGGTGGAACGGGGTGATGAGAGACCGTGGTGCTGAGGTTGCTTTAGCACAGACTTGGGTCGAGCTTAGGGCTCTTATGATGAAGGAATTCTGTCCTCGTTATGAGCTAAGGGCTCTAGAAAGGGAATTTGATAATTTGAAGCAAGATAGCGGTGAGCATCGAGCCTACACGGACCGTTATGAGGAGTTAAGTCTGTTATGCCCAAACATGGTCACGCCTTTGGATAAGGCAATCGAAAAGTACATTGATGGCCTCCCTGACTCAATACAAGACATTGTGACTGGTAGCAACCCTACTACAGTTAGACAGGCCATTGAGCTATCTGCAACCTTGACTGAATCTCAGATCAGGAAAGGTAAACTTTTTCGAAAGGGTGACAAGAAACCAATCGAGCAATCAAAGACCATGGATGAACAGACTGGATCTCCTAAGAAGTCAAAGAAGCGAAAGGCTTCTCAGAACTTCGCCGTGGTCGCTCACAATGATCAAGCCGTCCCCAACCAACTAGCTCAATCCCCTGCTAGGAAGCCCTACAACGGAACTGCACCCTTGTGCAACCAATGTAGCCTACATCATCATGCTGGTGTGAAGTGCCGCACATGCCAAGCTTGTGGACTTGTAGGTCACACAGCGAGGGTTAGCCCTACAGCAGCTGCACCAAATCAAGTTAACAACAATCCTGCTCAAGGTCATTTTCCACCAGGTTCTTGTTTCAACTGTGGCGAGATGGGTCATTTTCGAAGAAATTGCCCAAAGCTTGCTAATGCGAATCCAACGCAGGGATGAGCGTCGGACTGAATGGAAGACAACGTTGTTTAGAAATAATCAATCTTTATGTATTATTCTCTTTTGTTGTCAAGATCTAAGAAACAGTTGTTGATGTTGTTTATAAATAAATCTTTTATTTACATTGCAATATGTTTATTATGGTTGCATGAATAAACAACGTATCCCCTACGATACCGACAATCGAGGAACCGTATTCCTTGAAGAACCGACTACCCCCAAATTTCTTCCATTGTTTGATCTCTTGCGTTTTCCACGAAATTCCTAAGTACCCGTTTCTTCCAAGGAAAACGAAGTACAAGACGCCAAGTTAATAACAATCAATAACAAAATAACAATTATGTGATTAAGTGCTTATGTGTTCATTTTTATGTTTTGTGTGATCCAAACTATGTTATCCAAATCCTCGTAAAATCTTCCATATCTTCGTAAAAGGGATTCATGGTAGGATACCCAAAGGTACTATCTAAAATCCTTAATGGACTTCTACGTTTTAGTTAAGTCCCTTGGATTATAAAGTACTACTCCATAATTAGACCCCTTAAGTGGTCTAGTTAAACAGATTGATCGGAAAATCTGGTTAGGAATATCATGTGATGGTATAGCTGAAAGGACTCCTTGGTGGCCTAATTATAAAGATCATCTGTCGATCTAATTAAAAGGACCCTATGGTAGTCTAGTCACCATCATCACAGGTTTAATTTTTCCTCCCCTAAACATTTCAAGACAAACTGTGCGGACTGTGCAAGGAATTACGTAATTATGGATGCATACATAATTATGGAATTTAGTGCACAGAAATCACAGCAAGTTCTGTCATGTATCTAGAGTTAACCCAATTCATTTCCATTTCTGATGAAGCATCCGTTGAGGAAAAATGAACTAGCTATTCATTTTTCACTTCTGAAGAATATCCGTTGAGGAAATGAATATCCGTTTGTTAAATCCTTCATTCCCGTTTCTGACGAAGAACCCGTTGAGGAAAATGAATCATCCATTCATTTTCACTTCTGAAGAATATCCGTTGAGGGAAATGAATATCCGTTTGTTAAATCCTTCATTCCCGTTTCTGATCAAGAACCCGTTGAGGAAAATGAATCATCCATTTATTTTTGCTTCTGAAGAATATCCGTTGAGGGAAATGAATATCCGTTTGTTAAATCCTTCATTCCCGTTTCTGACGAAGAACCCGTTGAGGAAAATGAATCATCCATTCATTTTCGCTTCTAAAGAATATCCGTTGAGGGAAATGAATATCCGTTTGTTAAATCCTTCATTCCCACTTCTGACGAAGAACCCGTTGAGGAAAATGAATCATCCATTCATTTTCGCTTCTGAAGAATATCCGTTGAGGGAAATGAATATCCGTTTGTTAAATCCTTCATTCCCACTTCTGACGAAGAATCCGTTGAGGAAAATGAATCATCCATTCATTTTCGCTTCTGAAGAATATCCGTTGAGGGAAATGAATATCCGTTTTGTTAAATCCTTCATTTCCAATTCTGAAGAATACCCGTTGAGGAAAATGACTCTGTTTGTTCATTTTCGTTCTGAAGAATATCCATTGAGGGAAATGAATATCCGTTTTGTTAAATCCTTCATTTCCAATTCTGAAGAATACCCGTTCAGGAAAATGACTCCGTTTGTTCATTTTCGTTCTGAAGAATATCCGTTGAGGGAAATGAATATCCGTTGATTATTCCTTCATTCCTGTTTCTGATGAAGAACCTATTGAGAAAAATGAACCATCCATTCATTTTCACTTCTGAAGAATATCCGTTGAGGGAAGTGAATATCCGTTTAGCTAAATCCTTCATTTTCCATCTCCGAAGAACCCGTCGAGGAAAATGACTCTGTTCGTTCATTTTTGCTTCTGAAAAATATCCGTTGAGGAAAATGACAAGATTATGCCTTACATATCTTGATGGTTATTTAACACAAAGTCACAGACAGACTCCTACAAATAAATTTCGGGACGAAATTTCCTAAAGTAGGGGAGACTGTGACACCTGGGTCACTGCGACCATCAAACAAATACCAATCCAATGAAATATTGTATTTCATACTTGGGATCTGTATAATTATGTGTGTCTTTTGCACATATCAATTCTTGTTCGATTACAAGCTCTAAATCGCTTTATAGAGCGCACTGATGCGTAAATATAACCAGTTTAATACAACGAACACTCCGGAATAGTGAAATAGGCTTAACATACCTTAAATAACCTTTACATAACTTAGAAATAAGTTTTGAAGGCTTTGGTATGGCAAAAACAAGTTAATTCGCTTACGGGGACTAAACTTGACAAACTACGAAAGTATGCCAATTTGAGCTGTAACAGACATTCCGGAACATGGCCATAAGTTAAACATACCATAAATATCCTTTACATAGCTTAGAAATAGGCTTTGATGGGTTCGGTGTGCTAAAATAAACTTTTGGGTCATTCAGGGACTAAAAGCGTCAAAAAGTGCATAAGTTTGCACTTTCACGCATAACTTACGTTCTGAATACATCTGGACATCCAAAAATTTATGTAAGCATTAAAATATTTTATTTTAGTGTTCGGCATAAGAAAAATCCATTCCTCAAGCAATTTGGATCGTTTTTCGCGCTTATGCGCATGTCGTCGTAATTAAGCGAACATCGCGATCGTACGACCAAACGAACCGACATCCGGCATATTTTTGAGCATGTTTCATGCCAACAATGTTTAGGCATCATTTTAGGGCCTTAACGTTGGCTTAACAAGCCTTAAACATTTTGGAAATGGCCTTAATACACAACGGGGACTGAAATGGAAACTTTGGAAATTGTTGCTGATTAGAAGGACCTAGGCGTGACACCTAGCCCCCTATGCGTCACGCGAGGCCCTTTCAGATCATCAAAAGTTGTTTAATCAATTGTTAATAGATTCTCAACACTCCAAAGGCCAATGCCACATGTCAATCCCTGATGTTGGGGCCATTTTGAGTTACCACAAGTTTGCAACAAGTGTAAGGATAAGATCAAAGCACGGTATTCGAGGAACGATCCTAACGGTGGTTCATTTCCTATAAATACCCACCAACATCACTTGCAAAACCCACACAAATCTGATCTCAAAGCTCTAAGTTGAAGCCATCACTTCATACCTGAGCTATTCGATCAAGATTTACTAGCGGGGACCCTTTGTAAGTGTTCCTTCGTTCTTTTATCGCTTTTCTAGTCCGAAAGTCGAACTATGTTTGACTTTATGCAATGACCAGTTTATGGTCAATGCAAAGTTCGATTAAACTTCATAACGTGAGCGTGATCACGATGGTTATAGTCCCTAGTGACTATACCTACTGATTACCACGTTATCTAGGCTCAGTGACGAGTCGTAGTTTCGACCAAAATGCGCATTCTTGTGTATTTTGTAACCAAACTACTCTTAGGTATCAAAACCGTTTGTTTTGATACCAAACCTGTTTTTTAAACTTAGTTAAGCATGTTTTAACATGCTTAGCTCGTCACTTTTAGTTTAGTGCTTATATAGGGTCGTAAGGTAAGCGATCTAAACAATCGCTTATGCTTTCGAACCCGACCCGTTTGGTCGATCATTAGGATCCGACCAAGCACATTAGGTGACCATAGTATATAGGGAATAAACTTCCAAGGTTATACCTTATGGTCACGGCGTTTAGTTAGTTGTATGATAGGTAGTTTATATGCCTTAGGTAAATTACCAAAATGCCCTTTTTACGCCAAAATTCATTTAAAGCATATGTAACATAACTTTTGGTATCTAAACTGATTTGGCAACAATATTAGACATGTTAAGGCATATTTTACTTACCATAGGGCTAGTTAGGCGGTCCGAACGCATTTTACGCGAACGACGCGTTAAAGTAACATAAGCTACCTAAACGGGTCGTAATGGGTCGTAAGCACTTAGGTTAGGTTTCATTTTAGTATGTAGGCTTTGTTAAACCATATTACATGAGTTCCCATACTCATTTGGTTTACGAGCCCTCATTCTATCAAATCCTCCGATATAGGTCCGGTTATTAATGTAGTTACCTATATTAGGTGCCGTTTGATATTCGTGACCTTCTAGCTTTGCTTGGTGGATATCTAAAGTCTATTGAGCAATCTCAAGTGAGTACATAGAACCCCCTCTTTTAAATGTTTTCCAAACGTTTTGGGGTGGAACACATGTGCCTACTTGTTATTTTCATGCTTTCCATGTTTTCACATCATATACTTGTTATGTTCATTAGTACATTTATAGTACATGATTTACATTACATTTCATGCTATGTATGCCCATTGTGTGCATACCTAGTACATCATTTTACATTACATTTCATGCTATGTATGCCCATTGTGTGCATACCTAGTACATCATTCTACATTACATTTCATGCTATGTATGCCCATTGTGTGCATACCTAGTACATCATTTTACATTACATTTCATGCTATGTATGCCCATTGTGTGCATACTTAGTACATTGTTTTACATTACATTTCATGCTATGTATGTCCATTGTGTGCATACTTAATACATTGTTTTACATTACATCCTGTTGCATATGCTCATCCAGCATATGGATATATTGTTTTACATTACATCCTGTTGCATATGCTCATCCAGCATATGGACACATTGTTTTACATTACATCCTGTTGCATATGCTCATCCAGCATATGGACACATTGTTTTACATTACATCCTGTTGCATATGCTCATCCAGCATATGAACACATTATATCACATTTTGAACCGTTTGTAACTATTTGACTATGTAAGCCGTTGTAACCATTTGACTATGTGAACCGTTGTAACCATTTGATTATGTGAACCATTTGACAATAGACATTTGACTATACATAAACATTTCTACAATTGTTAAACATTACATCTTGATGGTTTGGTTTGAGTAAGTGATTTAAGTAACGAGGCGTGTGTAATATGATACAAGCATGGTGGATACGCCGCTGGTACTTCCTATATATAAGTGTTTGTATGGTATTACATATCGTAGCGTTATTTGAATCATTTCAATTTGAGACATATAACATTTTATACAAATAACATACTTTTCACAAGACATTGATTTACAAATAACTTATCTCATACAAACTCAGTTTACATGGTTATTCATTTAACCATACATTATTCTCTTATTTATACATATCATCTGAACTTATTGTTTTTTAAACGATTTACAAAACTAAACAATTTACAAGGTTCATGACTAAACATTATTAAACATTTTCGTAAACTTACAAGTCATGAATCCTATTTTCACAAAACCTATGTATCTCACAGGCATTTTTATGCTGACGTACCTATTTTCACATGTGTTTTCAGGAGTTGATGCATAGGACTTATCGAGATACACTTAGGCGGACTTGGGCTTTAGTGACAATAAAAGATGCAAGACTAGTTATTTATGTTATATTTCTTTGATTGTCAAGACATTGTAACTCTTTTAATCAATAAAACGATATTTAAATTTCTATGTGTTATGAAACAATGATTCTATTACAACACTACCCGACGTTTCCGCCATGTTTTGTTGTTTTACGTGGTCGGGGTGTGACAATTGAATTGTCTGCCACTCTGACTGAATCCCATATCAGGAAGGGTAAGCTGTTTCGGAAGAGAGACCCAAGACCATCTGACAAGACTGCTCAAGCAGAGCCAAAGGAAAAACAGGATGAGGTATCCAAGAAGAAGAAGCGCAAAGCCTCTCAAAACTGCGCCATAACTGCTCAAGACAAACAGGTCGCACCAAACCAGCCAGCACAACCTCGCAAAAGACAAAACTATGTTGGTACCGCACCTTTGTGCAACAAGTGCAACCGTCATCATCTGGAGCAAGAGCAGTGTCACAAATGTACCCACTGTGGGTGGTTGGGACATTTGATTAATGTTAGTCGTTATGCAAATCAAGCTGCTGCAAACCCTGCTGCTGTTCTAGCACGGTTCCCTCCGGGGTCATGTTATAACTGGGGTGACCTTACCCACTACAGGAACAATTGCCCAAGACTTTTTAACATACCTCCAGCGCGTGGACGAGTGTTTAACATCAATGAGGCAAACATGAACAATGATGCAGCAGTGAACAATTAGTGTTTTGTATTTCCTTGGTTGTTATCTTTTGACACTTCAAGACCATTCGGTTGTTACATAAATAAAGATTTGTTGTTTTTATTTCTATAAAATTTATGCGTGATGTGAATGCTTGATGCAACCTTATGATGTCAACCCAAAGACAAACTACTCGTGTGGTTCTGTCATTTTTATGATCACTGGTGATCTCCCCAAGAACCTTAAACGCTCGATTCTTTTAAGAAACTAAGCCAAACTCTTATTGAAAATCCTTCTATCTTTATAGATAGATCCTTGAAATTCATTAAAGTGCCAAATGGAATCCATGGATTGGATTCCTAGTGTGCTTTAAATATCCATACCTAAAGATAACAAATTAAAGAATCAAGTTAACCAATTTTGTGCTTATGTGTTTTCTTACATGTTTTGTGGTTGTATGTGATCCATCCAAATCCTCGTAGAATCTTTCATATCTCATATGAGGAATTCATAGTAGGATATCCAAAGTTACTATCTTAAATCCTTAATGGACTTCTACGCTGTAGTCAAGTCCCATGGGTTTTAAAGTACTATTCTAAAATTGGACCCCTTGAGTGGTCTAGATAAACAGTTTGATTTGAAAATCTGATTAGAAATATCATGTGATGATATAATTAAAAAGATCCCTTAAGTTGTCTATTTAAGGATATCGTACGACGGTCTAGTTAGGAAGATCATGTGTTGATCTAGTTAAAAAGATCGTTCGTTGATCTAGTTGAAAAGATCCTTTGGTAGTCTAGTCAAGTCGCTTCATGTTTACTCAATTAATTCTTTTCCCCTACGCATTATGGAATTCAGTGTAGAGAAACCGCAGGAAGTTTTGTCATGTGTTAAGACATATAGTGATAAGACTAATGATACGGGAGAAGTCTTGGACCTTGACCAATGTCATTTATTCTTACACTCCCCAATTCTGATCTCATTCGCACACCAAGTTTCCTATGATGAGTCTTCAGGAGAAATATTCTTTTATCCGTAATTCAAAATCCCATGTTTTGTTACTACAAGGACTTCACTTTGAGGGTTAACAAATTCGCTAAGAATCCTAACATGGCCCAGAGTTTTACTTAAGGGTTCAATTGATCTATTTGAAGGCGAAACCGTCACAGCTGTCTTCACAAGTTTCCTCTAGAATTAAATTTCGGGACGAAATTTCCTAAAGTAGGGGAGATTGTGACACCTGTGTCACTTCAAACATCAGAAAAATACCAAACCAATGAAATATTGTATTTCATAATTGGGATTTGTAAAATTATGTGTATCGTTTGCACATATCAATTCTTGTTCAATTTCGGGCTCTAAATCGCTTTCTGGAAGGTTATACGCGCACCGATGCGTAAATATAACCAATTTAATGCAACGAACACTCTGGAATAGTGAAATAGGTTTAACATACCTTAAATAACCTTTACATAACTTAGAAATAAGTTTTGAAAGATTTGGTATGGCAAAAACAAGTTAATTCGCTTACAGGGACTAAACTTGACAAACTGCTAAAATATGCCAATTTGAACTGTAACGAACATTCCGAAACATGACCATAAGTTAAACACACCTTAAATATCCTTTATTATTCTTAGAAATAGGCTTTGAGGGGTTCGGTGTGCTAAAATAAACTTTTGGGTCATTCAGGGACTAAAAGCGTCAAAAAGTGCATAAGTTTGCACTTTCACGCATAACTTACGTTCTGAATACATCCGGACATCCAAAAATTTATGTAAGCACTAAAATATTTTAATTTAGTGTTTGGCATAAGAAAAATCCATTAGTCACGCAATTTGGATCGTTTTTCGCGCTTATGCGCATGTCGTCGTAATTAAGCGAACATCGCGATCGTACGACCAAACGAACCGACATCCGGGATATTTTTGAGCATGTTTCATGTCCACAATGTTTAGGCATCATTTTAGGGCCTTAAAGTTGACTTAACAAGCCTTAAACATGTCGGAAATGGCCTTAATACACAACGGGGACTGAAATGGAAACTTTGGAAACTGGTTGCTGATCAGAAGGACCTAGGCGTGACACCTAGCCCCGTAGGCATCACGTGAGGCCCCCTCAGAACCGAAAAAGCTGTTTTAACAGCTGTTAACAGCTCTTATGCACTCCAAAGGCCAATGCCACATGTCAATCCCTGATGTTGGGGGCCATTTTGAGTTACCACAAGTTTGCAACAAGTGTAGGGATGTGATCAAAGCTCGGTATTCGAGGAACGATCCTAACGGTGGTCCAAACACTTTAAATACCCATCCATACCAACTCCAAAAACCCACAAATCTGATCTAAAAGCTCTAAGTTGAAGCCATTACTTCATACCTGAGCTACTTGGATCGAGATTAGCTTGCGGGGACCCTTTCATTCATTTTAGCGTTAAAGTCAAACTTTGTTTGACTTTCTGCATTGACCATGTTATGGTCAATGCGAAGTTCGTTTGAACTTCATAACGTGAGCGTGATCACGATGGCTACAGTCCCTAGCGACTATACCTACTGATTACCACGTTATCTAGGCTCAGTGACGAGTCGTAGTTTCGGCCAAAATGCGTATTCTTGCGTATTTTGTAACCAAACTACTCTTAGGTATCAAAACCTTTTGTTTTGATACCAAACCTGTTTTCTAAAATTAGTTAAGCATGTTTTAACATGCTTAGCTCGTCTCTTTTAGTTTAGTGCTTATATAGGGTCGTAAGGTAAGCGATCTAAACAATCGCTTATACTTTCGAACCCGACTCATTTGGTCGATCATTAGGATCCGACCAAATACATTAGGTGACCATAGTATATAGGGAATAACCTTCCGAGGTTATACCTTATGGTCACGACGTTTAGTTAGTTGTATGATAGGTAGTTTATATGCCTTAGGTAAATTACCAAAATACCCCTTTGACGCCAAAAGTCATTTTAAACATATGTAACATAACTTTTGATATCTAAACTGATTTGGCAACAATATTAGACATGTTAAGGCATATTCTACTTGTCATAGGACTAGTTAGGCGGTCCGAACGCGTTTCACGCAAACGACGCGTTAAAGTAGCATAACCTACCTAAACGGGTCGTAATGGGTCGTAAGCACTTAGGTTAGGTTTCATTGTAGTATGTAGGATTTGTTAAACCATATTACATGAGCTCCCACACTCTTTTGGTTTACGAGCCCTAATTCTATCCGATCTTCCGGTATAGGTCCGGTTTATTAACATAGTTACCTATATTAGGTGCCGTTTGATTTCCGTGATCTCTAGCATTGCTTGGTGCTTGTCCTAAGACTTCTAAGAAATCTCAAGTGAGTACATAGTTCCCCTATTTTACAACTTTCAACTGTTTTGGGCTGAAGCATGTGTACCTATCTGTTATTTTCATGATTTCAAAGTATAATTGATTATACATGTTATTACTTATCATTTGACAAACTAAATGACTATCTATGGTTTAAACACTGATTTCTCAAAGAACATAAAATAAAATGTTGAATTGTACTTATTTTATGTTCACCAGACCGATTGGTAGTATGATATAGCGCTATAGGATTAGACACCCCATTCCTGTTGTCATGGAATGTCTGAAACCAATTTGTTTCTCCATCCAAATAGGGATTGCCTTTGTGGTATCCTTATAGTCTCAAAGGTGTAGTTTGATGCACTAGCTCTGAATGAATTCTTAAATCACACTTTTAAAGTATATTTTGATATACTCTCATGTGTGGTATTGTACAAAACCAACATATATTTTGTTAATCATCCAAAGCATATTTTGATATGTTATTTACAAAACCAAAACATAGTTTAATATGTTATTTATCACATCCAAGGCATATTTTGATATGTTATTTATGAAACCAAAACATAGTTTAATATGTTATTTATAAATCCGAAGTATACTTGTAATATACTACTGAAAACTATTATTTTAAACAACTAAAGTATATTTAATGTACTATCTATCTAACGATTGGGTTTTGTTTAGTGTTTAGATAACGGGACGGGTGTAATGTGATTTAAACATGGTAGATACGCCGCTAGTACTTCTTATATATGTAGGTCCCTCTCGAGGATGAGATAAAACCTTATCCTTGTTATATCAAACACACTAGCGAGTGCGGAATCCAAGCTAGCATGCAACCGAGACTTTATACGAGAACAAGCACAAACACAACACGCAAGATTCACCGATTAACACCACTTGTATTAATACGAATGAAGGGTCCGGTTACAAGCTCAATGTTTACAGATATGTTCTATAAACTCTCAAAGTGTGTGTGTGCTCTCCTGTCTCTCTCTGCGTTCTATCTCTCTATGTCAAGCTGCTATCGAACACAACACACTACATGGGTATATATACCCGACACAGATCGTCTGGTCGAAGGATCAGACAGACTGATCGAAAGATCATCTGTCGACCAGAAACAGCTCGAAGGATCAACATATACCACGAAAGATGTGATCTTTCGTGGTCCATCCTTCGACTTCGAAGGATATCTTTCGAGCTCAACATCATCGAAGGATATAAGCAATCCTTCGATGACTTATCCTTCGACCCAACATCTTTCAAACAATGTGCTAACTGTTTGGTCAAGTCAAACCAGGAGGATGGTTGACTTGATCAAACTTACATCAACCTTACATTAAAGACATCGTTTTGTATCATGACGAAATACAGACAAAGTACAGACACAAGTGCACCAACAAACTCCCCCTTGGCTGTAGCTTTGTCTCGATCTTCGGGTCTTCAAGTCTTCAAGGCCGAGTCGAACCGAGCCGAGTCGCGTCCACACAAAGTGCATCAACAAACTCCCCCTTGGACGCTACTCGTGATGGTTCGTCTTCTATGTCTTTCATGTCGGAGGATCTTCAAAGTCTTCACGCGTCGTAAGCAGAAAGTGTATCAACAAACTCCCCGTTTAATGTAGAAAGTGTGTTGACAAACTCCCCCTTAGATTGAACTTCTCCATTGAGTCATGCTCGTGAATCTTTTGACTTGTCAATTCTTCAGATCCTTGTGGTGTTGAGGAAGGGACAGCGGCAACTCGATCATTTTATCCTTTGAGTGCCTCCACTTCGTGTCTTCATTCCAAAGCTTTTCATCGAGCATGTTCTCCTAGCCTTTAGCATCTGCACATGCAAGAAAGCTAAACGCATAATGAGAACAACCGCTTGGAATATAGTTAACATTTAAACTAATGACACATATGAGATCAAATCTCAATCAAACACCAACCGACAGCAGTTTGAAAGTTTAGAAAAATATTCATTTTAATCCTTTAACTTTCAAAACTCGTTGACTTCGACTGTTTATGAAGATGCAATTGTTTTCCAGCTTACGATCAGGATTTTGGGTAGGATAGACTCGAGTTCCAATATCGGTCAATCAAAAATAAACTTGAAGAAAAATCTTTTTGGATTTTATAAAGTTTAAATTAAAACACACCTAAAATCTTTTTGGAATTTTCATTTTTCAAATGTAAGGACGGAAAGCAATAAATAAATAAATATATACCAAGATACATAAACAGGAAACATTAAATAAATATTTACAGACATTCTTTTTACGAGTTTCGAGGGTAAGAGAATCATATCAGTGTACGGTCATGCCAAAACGCTCTTGTTGTTCTTTTAGTTAACATTAAGATAAGCATCCTATAACGATTATCGGTATTGTTGTCCACTTAAGCTCAGCTTATCATTTGTAATCATGGAGAGGGGATACGTTAAGGTATAATTTATACTTACCGACCGGTGTTCATCCACATCATGACACATTCCCGTATCAAGGTATGCACGAGGATTCATCTTACCGGTGAGTATACCGATTATCATCTGTTTGACCGTATATGATGTGAGATTCTCACTTATTTTGATTGAAAACAAGCCCTATGTGATATAATCACTTATTGATGAGGAACTTGATTTTCGATGCATGAGGGCACAGGAGCAAGTCCGTGAACAGGTCAGTACTTTCGTACAGCAGAGAGACGAACTTGACTCCCGGAAAGAATTTGTGATATATTATCACTTATTTGATTGGACATGTGATTGTTGATCACTTATTGAGGTCGTATGCAGTATGTACACGTATGTATGGTATCATGGAAGATCTAGACTTGCGTCCCCGTTATTTTTCGGTAAAAGATACAACCATGATACCCAGATGATAAGCAGCATAAAGACCGAATATCTCAGAACCTCGGCAATCTCTCAAACGAAATTTCGGTACTAAGACCATATGCCAATGAATGGTTCCCACCCAGTCTTCAGTCAATTTAAGTTTATATCACCCTGCACACTTTAAAATGATTGTGAGCCTACCGATACATCTTATATAGAGCTGCTTATCGTTTTTCATTTAAGGTTTAAAGAGGTTTAGACAGACCACTGATGTACTATCATATTCTCTTTTGCTCGCCAGGAAACTCATTTTTGCTTTTCTATTGTTTTTGTGTTTTTTTGAAATTTTTCAATGTTTTTGGATTTTCAAATTTTTCAAATAATTTACTCCCCCTAAAATCAATAAACTAAGACAAATTTAAAATACAAAGGTATTTACAAAAATGATTTTCCGATGTTGGTTAACTCATGTTTTACCTCAAAGCCGTTTACCAAAATTAAGTTTTAATCAGAAATGATTTAGCAAATTTTGGAAACATAATCAGTTGGCATGTCGGTAAGCGGTGCGGACCATGACAGCATTGTCTGGTCAAAGAGTGCTGTATGAGATAATAATTCACAGCGCAGCTTAAATATCGACAAGTATAGGAGAGATTAGAAATTTAAAACCGTATCCTGCAACTGCATCATGCATTGCAAGGAATCTGAGTGCTCTCCCAAACTGAATATCCACCCGGTGTGGATTTCAAGGTCGATTTGTAGCTACTGAAATCCCTTCACAGCAACAAGATCATAAACCTCCGGGTCCGGCTGGTCTTCCACATTGCACCAGCGAAGGTCTTTGTCTTTCTCTTTCAGAAGTAGTGTGCGGTTGTTTAATCCACTCCAAGGCATCCGCACACCCGGTGTAGTTTGATCAACCAACACATTTTCTTCAATCACACCGCGAAGCAAAGTACACTGCACGTTCATTTTGTCGATTGTGAACTTCAGACATGCTGCAGGTGCATACATTTCATTTGAATCTATCCCGGGGACCCGATCAAAGCTTTGAACATTCACATTTTGAAAAGATTTTCATTTTGTCGAAGCTTTTCAATCTCTTTCAACAAACATTTCTGTTTCCCTTTACTTTTTCTCTCCATCAAAGGCCGCAATTTCTTCTGTTGCCTATTTTGTGCAAGGATGCTCCACTATCAACAATCTTACGACTATCGAAAGTTCCTCCTGGAATATCCTACACACTCACTCAAAAATTAGTTGGAGAGAGGGACCCAAGCCTTTGTGGACTTGGGTCGTCCTTGATCATCAAGAAAAGTGATTTCAATCACTTGATGATTAGGAAAAAGAACCTGTGGTGCTCCCCCTGACTGAATTACCTGTTTTTGTTTCCAAGCTGTTTGTTCTTTACCAGTATTTGCATTAATTGTTTTAGTATTTACTGGTTTTACAGTTTTAGGTTTTGCTTGAACAGGTTTTTCTTCTTTGACCTCTGATTTTAAGGCCTTTTCAATTACCTTTTGATTCTTTTGTTTTAACTTCTTTTCCCTTTCTTTCAAGACACGTGGGTCTTGTTTCGGGGAAAGTGATCGTTTTTGGTAATTGGTTTCTTGGGGAGCACTCGTTTTTTCTTTCAACTTTTGCAGGTATGGGCAGTATCTTACAATATGCCCAATTGTGCCACACTCAAAGCACATTCTCCGCTCTACAAACCCCGGAGAAACACGTTGATGACCAGACTGAGAACCAGACAATGAACTTTGTGATCTAGACGTGCTTGGACCTAAATCACATCCGTTGGTGTGTTGGGTGTAATTATTCTGATCATTTCGTTTTAAAATTCTAACTTGTTTTATAAAATCAAGGTTAGATTTATCCTGAAATGTTTCAAGTTTGTCTGAACCCGTGGATCCAACAAAGTTCACTTTCGGTTCTCTTTTCTTAACAGGAGCTCTTTTGTTTTGCACCCATTGTTGTTGAACCTTAGGTGCTTGAAAATTCTTGTTCTGAGCCTTCTTTCCCTGTACCTTACCTTTTCCGGAATTGACTTGTTGTTTTCGCTCAACTTGTAGTTTTTGGTTTCCGTACTGTTTTCTAATTTGTTCACACGGAATTGGATCACATTGAGTGACAGTAACTTTGCCACTTTTGTTCCCCAAAAACTTATCAGTGCATCCTTCAAAAATTTGCTCAATTAAATCTTGATTTACATTTTTAATTGGAAAATCTTTGTTAGAGTAGATTTTGCTATCTCCTTTGAGCGTGTACAACAAGTTATTCTCTTCACTGCTAGATACAAGGGACTCCATTGGTTTTGACATATCAGTCTTACTCGGTTTCACTGGTGGATCACACAGGATGTGATTCTCGATTGGAATATCTTTTGTAACCGAGTTAGACTGTTGTTTCACAATTACTTCAGATTCATCATCCGAAGAATCAGCATCCTCAACAGTGGGAGGACTCTGTTCCTTAACACATGATGAATCTGTCACATTCTCAGATTCAGATTCAGTTTCAGATTGGCCCGAGGATGATGTACCAGTTGTGAACCCGAGGCCTGCTGCAAAGTCATCTAGACCGAGTGGCACAGTAGGTTCAAAACGGGGCATATCCTCGTCATCAGGCAATTTGGAGTAATTGTGATTCATTGGGGGAGGACATGATTTGAATCCCATACACTTCTTATCCCCCTTTTTCTTTTGAACATCAATAATGTGATCCAATACATAGCGGGAATTGGAATAACTTTCCAATTTCTGCTTGATTGTTTCACATTCACATCGAGCGGTTGCCAATTCTACCATCTGTTTTTCAATTGTGTCTATAAGATCATTGTTAGCATGTTGTTTTCGCAAAACAGCTTTTTGTAATTCTGAAACATCATGTCTTAATGACGCAATTGTTGTTTTAAATTCCTTTTCATTTCTGGTCAAAAACACGTTAGCTTCAGCTGCTTTAGAAAGATCTACAATCAATTCTTGATTGTGTTTGGATAGGATTTCAATCTGACTTTCCTGTTCAGCATATTTAACATTTAAACTATCACAATTTTCACAGCTAACTACAGTGGGTTCATCGACACATACCTGACCTGATGAACTGTCGACATTAGCCATAAAGGCTGAATGGAGAGAAGACGAAGAGTAAGCAGCTTGATCCATCAAATTAGATCTTCTTTCAGTTCCTGCTGCAGCTTCTTCCAAAAGCTCATCAATATCTGCATCGACTGACGCACTTGATGTCTCATCCACATGATCATTTCCTGAAGTGGAGGATTCTTCATCTGAGCTTCCACTATAACCAGAACTGTCTTCATCTCCAGAAGATGCAACACCATTGGTGGAAGATTCTCCACCACTGGCGTGCTTTAAATCCTTTACGACTTCAGCAAAACATGCTGTTCCACCATTTCCTCCTTCTCCAAGCTGAAGCGACCAATCACAACCCTCATCTATTTGAACCACCAGCCCCCGGTTGGCATTTGATGGTCCTACTTGAGTTCGGTTGTTGACAGGTATCAACATACGCTCATTGTTCCTGTTCTGGTTCTGCTGGTTGCCTTGGTTTCTGAAGGGATTCTGGTTTCCATGCTGAGCTGGTCTTGTGCATTCCCTTTTGAAATGGCCCCGTTCGCCACAGTTAAAGCACGTTACAGCTTGCTTGTCGAACCCATACTTGGTGTCTTTCTTGCTATCCAAGTTGGTTCTCCCCGTCCTTTCCATAAACTCCTTTGCTTTTCGAATTGCACTAGCAAGAGCCCATTTGATATCCATCATTTCAAACTCTTCTTTATCCACTTGCTGATAATCTTCATTGGTTAGATTGACATTCCCAATCTGACCTGCGATCAATCCACTATAAGCACTAACCAAGGTATTCAACATCTCCATATGCTCCTTGGCTACTTCGACACTGACTTTGGAAAAGTTGGAAGTGTCTAATCTAACTGTGTTAGGATTGGAAGTGGCTTGAAAGTTTGAAGAGCTTCCATAAAACCCTTGCTGTTGCGGTTGTTGCTGCTGAGCTGTCGGTTGCACATTCGGTCTTGAAAACATCGTGTAGGCTGAAGGATCAAACTGATCTGTTGTTGAAGGTCCGGTGTTAGAAACGAAAGCTGTTTGAAGCTTCGCGTGTTGAGAAGCTGGTCTTTCTCCACTGATACCTCCTGCAATCCCAAAGTACATTTCTGGATTTTGAGGAGTTTGTGTTCTTTTTGCCTTCAGCTTTTCTTCTACATCCTTATTCTCCATTCTTTGAATTAATTCATAAACGGTGATTGTTTCTAAAACACCATTTTCTTTGAGAATTTCAAGATAACTGCTCCACTTTGCTGGTAAGCTATCAGCGAATCTCTTCACCAATTCTTGTGGAGTGGCAGTAACTTTAAAAGCAAACATCTCACTCAACAAATGATGAAACCTTGTAGATAAGTCTGCCAAAGTCTCATTCTCCAAACACGTGAATCCTTCAAACTCTTTCTTCAGTAATTCTTGCTTGATCTTTCTAGATTGAGCATTTCCTTCACACCGTAATGTGAGCATATCCCACAAGCTTTTAGTAGTCGTGCAGTAAACAAACTGATGGTAAATGTCTTTATGGAGAGCTTGTGTGAGAATCATGAATGCCTTCTTTTCTAACTCAAACTTCTTTTTATCTTCTTCAGACAAAGTGCTGTAAGTTTGTGGATTAGATCCTGCAACTTCCAACTCATTTTCAAAAGCTGTGAAGAAGCACATCCATAGATCTTGACCTTGTCCCTGAACATAAGTTCTCAGCCTTTCTTTCCACCATCCCCAGTCATTGATGTGATTTAACTTTGGCGGTTTTGTGCTTGTACCAGTTTCACTGTCGTTCTGCATCATAGATTGAATGCTGTTGCTTTGATTTGTGACCAAAGCCCATTGATTTGCAGTTATCATTGCAGCTTGAGGTGGGGCAATAGCTCGCATCCATGCAGTTTTGTCGAAATCTGACGTAGATTGCGTAGATTGCATAGCTGATGATTGTGGAGTCGAAGTTATTTGAGTCCACGCGGTTGGATCCCACTGACCGTTTGTTCCCATTTTATGAAAATTAATATATTAAGTGAAAATTGATTTAAAAATGAAAACAAGTTTTCTATTTAAAAATTTAATTTTCACAAACTATGTTAATTTCAAATGATAACACCAGCCGAAAGATCCTTGATCGAAAGACCTGAAAAACACAAACTGTTAAACTTAAACAGACAAGGATCGAAAGATCAACACCTGTTCGAAAGATCAACAGTGTTCGAAAGATCACTGTTGAGTGTCGAACAATGTTTTTCGAAAGATTCTCCAAACGAAGGATCCTTATCTTTCGAAAAAAGGACTGTAGACCGAAAGATGAACACGAAAGATGACTTCGAAAGACTCCCCAATCGAAGGATCCTAGTATTTCGAAAATGAGCAGAAGACCGAAAGATGTATGTTTCGAAAATATTCCTTGGAACGAAAGATAAGTCTCACACTTCGAAGGATGCTCGAATGATGACTATCTGTCGAACCTCCTTTGGTCGAAAGATGATCTTTCGACTTCGAAGGATATCTTTCGATCGGTTCTGACACAGTTGACAACGGGTGACAGGTTGGTGAAAAAGGTGATGGGTTGGTAAGTCTTTCGGCAGAAAGTATGGTTCAGACCATCATTTTCTGCAAAAACAGATTTTGTATGATTATTTTAATCAGTTCCCTTTTCCAATACACCAACAACTTTCGAAAATAACAAAACAAGATCAAAGGATGTAGACTTTGAAGAACCCTTGAAGATATTATGAACACAATGGGTTTTCCGGTAAAACTACAAACTTCCGAGACCCGGTTAACAATGTTTTTCAGAAAAATATAACTTTTAAAAACCCGAAAAACAGTAAGAACACCTCGGTTTTAACAAGGAGAAGAGCCAAAGCTCTGATACCACTTGTAGGTCCCTCTCGAGGATGAGATAAAACCTTATCCTTGTTATATCAAACACACTAGCGAGTGCGGAATCCAAGCTAGCATGCAACCGAGACTTTATACGAGAACAAGCACAAACACAACACGCAAGATTCACCGATTAACACCACTTGTATTAATACGAATGAAGGGTCCGGTTACAAGCTCAATGTTTACAGATATGTTCTATAAACTCTCAAAGTGTGTGTGTGCTCTCCTGTCTCTCTCTGCGTTCTATCTCTCTATGTCAAGCTGCTATCGAACACAACACACTACATGGGTATATATACCCGACACAGATCGTCTGGTCGAAGGATCAGACAGACTGATCGAAAGATCATCTGTCGACCAGAAACAGCTCGAAGGATCAACATATACCACGAAAGATGTGATCTTTCGTGGTCCATCCTTCGACTTCGAAGGATATCTTTCGAGCTCAACATCATCGAAGGATATAAGCAATCCTTCGATGACTTATCCTTCGACCCAACATCTTTCAAACAATGTGCTAACTGTTTGGTCAAGTCAAACCAGGAGGATGGTTGACTTGATCAAACTTACATCAACCTTACATTAAAGACATCGTTTTGTATCATGACGAAATACAGACAAAGTACAGACACAAGTGCACCAACAAACTCCCCCTTGGCTGTAGCTTTGTCTCGATCTTCGTGTCTTCAAGTCTTCAAGGCCGAGTCGAACCGAGCCGAGTCGCGTCCACACAAAGTGCATCAACAATATATAAGTGTTTTCATTGCATTACATACCATGGCGTTATTTAGTAAACTTGGGTCAACGATATTGGAACTGAAATATATTTTAATATATTACTCATTCGATTCTCTTAAAATCCAAAGTATATTTTCACATATACTATAAGCCTTTTTATCAAAATATTGTTTTTCGAACAATACATTCAATACAAACCCATTTTACATGGTTATTCACTTAACCATACATTATTCTCTTATTTATACGTATCATCTGAACTTATTGTTTTCAAACGATTTACAAAACAGAACATTTTACAAGGATCATGACTGACTTTTGTTAAACAACATTTTCTAAACTTAGAAGTCATGAATCCTATTTTCACAAAACCTATGTATCTCACAGGCATTTTTATGCTGACGTACCTATTTTTCACATGTTTCAGGTGCTATCTTGTGATGATTGTTGACACACGCTACACTTAGGATGGACTCGTGCCTTAACGATTTTAAAACTTGAAAGATAATAGTTGTACTTATTTGATTGTATTAAAACAATGAGTTCATTTATTCAATAAAACGAAATTATTTATGCCTTGGTTATGAAACAATAATTCTGTTACAACACTCCCCGACGTTTCCGCCACGTCTTGTTGTTTTACGTGGTCGGGGTGTGACAAGAATTCCTTGCGAAGAAGCAAGAAGAGATCAAGACTATTGATCAGATGAAAGAAACGAGAACTTGTTTCCAATGCAACATTGTTGGTCATATTGCCAAAGATTGTTCAAAGGCAATAAAATCAAAACAGGGAGTTTCTCATAAACTAAAAGATAAAAAAGTTGAGTTTGAACCACCAATTGATAGAACCAAACTTTTCAAAGATTCAAAATTTGAAATTGGTGAATGTTTAAACAGATTTTACAAGAAAAAAGGGAAACCTTGACAACCAGAAATGGGTTGTTAAGAAGTTTGATGATAGTTCTAGCAATGATTCTGATTCATCAAAATCAGAGGAGCTATCTGTGACACCTGTGTCACTTCAACCATCCAAAAAATGCCAAACCAATGAAATATTGTATTTCATACTTGGGATTTGTAAAATATGTGTATCGTTTGCACATATCAACTCTTGTTCGATTTCAAGCTCTAAATCGCTTTCTAGAAGGTTATACGCGCACTGATGCGTAAATATAACCAGTTTAATGCAACGAACACTCCGGAATAGTCAAATATACTTAACATACCTTAAATAACCTTTACATAACTTAGAAATAAATTTTAAAGGCTTTGGTATGGCAAAAACAAGTTAAATCGCTTACAGGGACTAAACTTGACAAACTGCGAAAGTATGCCAATTTGAACTGTAACAAACATTCCGGAACATGACCATAAGTTAAACACACCTTAAATATCCTTTACATAGCTTAGAAATATGCTTTAAGGGGTTCGGTGTGCTAAAATAAACTTTTGGGTCATTCAGGGACTAAAAGTGTCAAAAAGTGCACAAGTTTGCACTTTCGCGCATAACTTACGTTCTGAATACATCTGGACATCCAAAAATTTATGTAAGCACTAAAATATTTTATTTTAGTGTTTGGCATAAGAAAAATCCATTCGTTGCGTCATTTGGATCGTTTTTCGCGCTTATGCGCATTCCGTCGTAATTAAGCGAACATCGCGTTCGTACGACCAAACGAACTGACATCCGACATATTTTTTAGCATGTTTCATGTCCACAATGTTTAGGAATCATTTTAGGGCCTTAAAGTTGGCTTTACGGGCCTTAGAAGTGTCGGAAATGGGCTTAAAACACAACAGGGACTGAAACTGTCAAAATGGAAACTTAATTCTGATCAGACAAGGCCAGGCGGCCCGCCTGAGCTTTGTGTGTATCCTGACGCGGGCCGCGTCAGGCTCCCAGAACAGATAAGATCATCTAATCAACAGATTTCAGCTGATTAACTCACAACCACACATTCTAACTTGCCCTTTCAGCTCATGAGGGACCATTTTTAGTTACCACAACATTTTGACAAGTGTACGCACAAGATTAAATCACGTTATTCAAGAAACGATCTTAACGGTTCGGGAAATACTATAAATACCCAACCCACTTCACTTCATTTCTTACAAGAATCTGATCCAAAGTGCTCTAAGTTGAAACCTTTGTTTCATACCTGAGCTATTTTGATCTAGATTAGCATTCGGGGTTAATCTTTGTTTCTTCGTTCTTAAATCACGTAAGTGTTCCTTCGTTCTTTTATTGCTTTTCGAGTCCGAAAGTCAAACTTTGTTTGACTTTCTGCATTGACCAGTTTATGGTCAATGCGAAGTTCGTTTGAACTTCGCAACGTGATTGTAATCACGATGGTTATAGTCCCTTGTGACTATGCCTAATGATTACCACGTTGCCTAGGGTCGTAAGGGTAAGCGATCTGATAAATCGCTTATACCTTCGAACCCGACCCGTTTGGTCGATCATTAGGATCCCACCAAGCACATTAGGTGACCATAGTATATAGGGAATAACCTTCCGAGGTTATACCTTATGGTCGCTTCGTTTAAGTAGTTGTATGATAGGTAGTATATATGCCTTAGGTAAATTACCAAAATGCCCTTTTGACGCCAAAATTCATTTTAAGCATATGTAACATAACTTTTGTTATCTAAACTGATTTGGTAACAATATTAGACATGTTAAGGCATATTTTACTTATCATAGGACTAGTTAGGCATTCCAAACGCGTTTCACGCGAGCGACGCGTTAAAGTAGCATAAGCTACCTAAACGGGTCGTAATGGGTCGTAAGCACTTAAAGTAGCGTTATTTGAACCATTTCAATTTGAGACATATAACATTTTATACAAATAACATACTTTTCACAAGACATTGATTTACAAACAACTTATCTTATACAAACTCATCCTACATGGTTATTCATTTAACCATACATTATTCTCTTATTTATACATATCATCTGATCTTATCGTTTTTCAAATGATTTACAAGACAAAGCAAATTACAAGGTTCATGACTAAACATTTTCTCAAACATAAGTCATGAATTCTGGTTTCACAAAACCTATGTATCTCACAGGCATTTTTATGCTGACGTACCTATTTTCACATGTGTTTTCAGGAGATGATGCATCGGACTTATCAAGACATACTTAGGCGGACCTGTGCCTTAGTGACTTAAAACGTGACAAGAACTAGTTAAATTTATGTTATGTACTCTTTGTTTCTTGTTTAAAACAATGTAAACTCTCATGTTTGATTAATAAAACGAAACTTCAATTGCCATGGATTTGAAACAATTAATTCTGTTACAACACTCCCCGACGTTTCCGCCACGTTTGGTTGTCCTACGTGGTCGGGGTGTGACACTATCATCTGACGATGAATCTGATTCCACAAAATCAAAGGAGCCACAGATTGAGATTAAAAGTGAAAAATCAGTGCCGACTGTGGATGATGTGAATTTTCCACCACTTCGGGCTGAAAATTATAAGAAGAAAATTGGTAAAGTTGAGATTTCAAACCAATTTTTTCTCAGAAAAGAAAGAGTTTGATATTGAGAAAGCCTTTAATTCCAAAGTTCATCATATTTTTGGAAAAAATGGTTGACAGGAAGGTAAAGGGAGTCAAGGAATTTTACAAGAAGAAAACGAAGAAGCAAGGTAAAGTATCATCCCTGGTTTGTGACTGGGATGGTACTTACTATGAACAGTAAAATCCTGGACTTTCCGGAGCTCCCAAGTTAGTAATCGTGGAGCAGGAATCGGCATCTTTCTTATGTTTTTGAAAAATTGAAAATTAGTCACAAGTATGACTTGTCGGAACTCCCAGGTTGGTAAGTGAGGAGTAAGTATCGGCATTTTGAGAATTCAACCTACATGAGGTATTGGTTGGTAAGCCATGTGGTTGAAAAAGGTTTTTACTTGCAAGTGGTAAATCAGGGACATTAAGTTGTATCTTATTTCCGACAAGTGGTTGAGAAACAAAATGATGAGTTTTTCCCCTAACCTACAAATGGTTTTATAAAATCAACAAAATTTATTTTCCGGAAAAACCATTTGATTAAAACAAACTTAAGTGTTTTGAAATCATAATGGGTAAATAGTTTGTTGTGAGGGGGAGTTCTGATTGTTTATGCCAAGTGGATGGCGATTTAAAGCAATTTGATATCAGTTGTCACGTTGTTTGTATAGTTTGTTTTCAAATTTCTTTAAATGTGTTTGCATTTTAGGGGGAGTAAAAATTTCAGAAAATCCAAAAACATTTGAAATTTGAAAAAGACAAAAACATGATAAAATTCAAAATGAGTTTTGTGTCAAAGAAGAGGAAATGATAGTACATCAGTGGACAATCATAGCATGCTAAAGAAATGGAAAGTTAAAATGTGATAAACGGTCTCACTGATGATGTGGCAGTAGGTTTTTACACATTTAGTAGATTGTGACGAGATATAAACCTAAATTCAAACTTGCTTATATCGTGGGGAACATCTCTCGGATATATGGGTAACCCCCGAAATCTTGTTTGAAAGGTCCCTCTTTATGAGATACTAGGTATTTATACTCAGTGATATCTGGGGTATTATCCTGGGACTTCTGATAATGCGGAAGCAATGGCCTAGTTCCCAGAGAATACTTTACTGCTTGCTTGAAATATAGCGCCGCCCTCAGCAAAAATGATGAAACAATAAAATTGATAATCATTGCTGTTGTAAAAAAGATCCTCTAAAGGGGACACACCAAAGTCGAGTCGTCATCTCTCTGCTGAACGGAAGTTCTGACCTGAGCTCTCACGGTTTCGCAATTTAACCCCTTACAGATATCATATGTGGTATACTCACCTGTAAGACTGAATATTGGGATCTGGATATGGGAGTATATTCTGAGGTGGGACACGCGATTAAGTTTAAGTATCTAAGACATTAATCTCGTATCTCAAAACAATTGAACTTTGTGTGAGAATTTAAGTGGATCAGTATACTGACAATCTAAGTGAATCGTTTAGAACTTAAAATGATTAAAGCTTAACGGTGTTGGTGATTTGTCTCAAAAACTGATATGATCCTCTTACACAAACTCGTAAAAATATTGTTTGTAAATATTTCTTCTCTGCATTTCGTTACATTAAAAAATTCAAAAAGATTTTAGTGTGTTTTAGCATAAATTTTTGAAAAATTCAAAAAGATTTTCGACAACTGGTGTTGGAGAGCTAATTTTCAAAATTCCGAGTGCTAGACATGATGAACAGATGGTTTGGGAGAGTGTGTTGTTTTGATAAGAAAAACGATATATCTTCTAGTGGTTCATCAAAGATTAACGTTGTAAAATCATTCTTTGATTGTATAATTTCCACAAGTGTTCATTAGATGGTGAGATTGTTTTTACAAGTTATCATCAGAAAATTTATTTTTGGGTAGAGAATGTGCAGGATAAGAGCTATGTGATCTTGGATAGATGATAGAGAGCCAGGTTTCGATACCTGAGGATTCTGTGATTTTATCAAGCTAGGCTGCGATCCCAGCATATCGAAAGGGGGAGTCTGAAGACATCTGTGGAAAGAGTTCATAGCTAGGTTGCGATTCTGGTAGAAAGAGAAGAGAGAGATTTGAGGATGCTTACAGCGTCGGATACTTCAGATAGTTCGAGAGGACTGATAAAGACTGAAGATGCGAAGACTCGACACTGAAGATGTAACAACTGTGCTTGTAATCATTGTGAACAGTTCTATTATCAATAAAACAATGTTATTTGATCCCAATGTTTGTTTGATTGTGTTTTACATTTTTCATGTTTTGACTTTTGTTCAATTCCAAACTCTACATCACTTTCTGGAGAGTTATACGCAAACTAGTGTGTAAACGTACTCAGTTTAATGCAAAAAATTCTCCGGAACATCAACATATACTCAACATACCTTAAATAACCTTTACATAACTTAGAAATAAGTTTTGAAGGCTTTGGTATGGCAAAAACAAGTAAATTCGTTTACAGGGACTAAACTTGACAAACTGCGAAAGTATGTCAATTTGAACTGTAACGAACATTCCGGAACATGACCATAAGTTAAACACACCTTAAATATCCTTTACATAGCTTAGAAATAGGCTTTGAGGGGTTCGGTGTGTTAAAATAAACTTTTGGGTCATTCAGGGACTAAAAGTGTCAAAAAGTGCACAAGTTTGCATTTTCGCGCATAACTTACGTTCTGAATACATCCGGACATCCAAAAATTTATGTGAGCATGAATATATTATATTTTAGTGTTCGCCATAAGAAAAATACATTCGTCGCATCATTTGGATCGTTTTTCGCGCTTGTGCGCATTCCGTCGTAATTAACCGAACATCGCGACCGTACGGCCAAACGAACCGACATCCGAGATATTTTTGAACATATTATAAGCTCCCTATACTTTAACTTCATTTTAGAGCTTTGAAATGGGGTTAACGGGCCTTAAACGTGTCGAAAATGGGCTGATTGCACTGCAGGGACCAAAACTGTAATTCTGCCAAAGTAAGCTTACGGACCTCAACACCAATGACCTTACGGTCCGTAAGGTAACCTGCAGAACAGATAAGAGTTAACAGTCAGCATGATCCAGCTGTTTTAACCACAACCACATGCTTGCAACTTGCATTTTCAGCTGATAAACATCATTTTTAACCACCACAACTTTGCAACAAATGTACGAATGGGATTAAGGCACGTTTTCCATGAAACGATCTTAATGGTTCAACGAAAACTATAAATACCCCATCACCCCCAACCTCATTACTTACAAGAATCTGATCTATTTGACTCTAAGTTGGAACCATTGTTTCATACCTGAGTTATTGTGATCACGATTAGCATTCGGGGACCCTTCGTAAGTATTCTTTCGTTCTTTTCCTTATTTTTACTGCTTTTCGAGTCAGAAAGTCAAACTTTGTTTGACTTTTAGCGTTGACCAGTAATGGTCAATGCGAAGTTCGTTAGAACTTCGCAACGTGATTGTAATCACGATGGCCATAGTCCCTTGGGACTATGCCTACTGATTACCACGTTGTCTAGGGTCGTAGGGTAAGCGATCTAATAAATCGCTTATACCTCGAACCCGACCCAGTTTGGTCGATCATTAGGATCCGACCAAATACATTAGGTGACCATAGTAGGTAGGGAATAACCTTCCGAGGTTATACCCTATGGTCACATCGTTTAAGTAGTCGTATGATAGGTAGTTTATATGCCTTAGGTAAATTACCAGAATACCCTTTTCATGTATAATTGGTAATTAAGCATATGTAACCTAAACCTTTGTCACATAACTGATTATGTAACATGATTAGGCATATAACACTTGTCATAGGGCTAGTTAGGCGGTCCGAACGCGTTTCACGCGCACGACACGTTAAAGTAGCATAAGCTACCTAAACGGGTCGTAATGGGTCGTAAACAATTATGTTAGGTTTCATTTAGTATGTAGGCTTTGTTAAACCAAATGACACGAGTCTCTACACTCGTTTGGTTTACAAACCCTCATTCTATCCAATCATCCGATTTAGGTCCGGTTTATTAACATAGTTACCTATATTAGGTGCCGTTTGATTCCGAGATCTCTAGCATTACTTGGTGATTATCTTTAGACATCTGAGCAATATCAAGTGAGTACATAGACCCCTCTTTTACTGTTTTCCAAACTATTTTGGGGTGAAACACATGTGCCTACTTGTTACATTCATGCTTTCCATGTTTTCACATCATATACCTGCTATGTTCGTTAGTACATTATAGTACATGATTTCATTACATTTCATGCTATGTATGCCCATTGTGTGCGTACTTAGTACATCGTTTTACATTACATGCTATGTATGCCCATTGTGTGCGTACTTAGTACATTGTTTTACACTAAATTTCATGCTATGTATGTCCATTGTGTGCATACTTAGTACATTGTTTTACAT
Organism: Helianthus tuberosus; assembly: GCA_030545235.1. Classification (NCBI taxonomy): domain Eukaryota; kingdom Viridiplantae; phylum Streptophyta; class Magnoliopsida; order Asterales; family Asteraceae; genus Helianthus; species Helianthus tuberosus. The sequence continues at coordinate 598,602 of JARYGA010057272.1, forward strand.
TACAATTCATGCTATGTATGCCCATTGTGGGCGTACTTAGTACATTGTTTTACATTACATTTCATGCTATGTATGCCCATTGTGTGCGTACTTAGTACAGTTGTTTTCATCACATGCTTACATTTTGTTATGACATTTGGGTTGTTTACAATGGAACAATACATTCATTAACATTAGCTACGCCGTTCGTTAGTAGGTAGTGGTACCACAGGAATTGACAACTCCCGTTCCGGACATCCCAGGGAAAGGGGATGAAAGGAATGACTGAATTCGATATACATAATTTAGATAAATCTTTAATTTGTTTAAGGGTTTATCGCCACAGTCTCAAGGCTTGGATGTATGCATTATAACAATACCGCATAAATGTTTGTATCAGTATAGCATGCATTTGTTACACAAAACATAACTTTGATTTAAACTATGTTTTACTTCAATACCTTGTTTTTGTGCATTTTACATATGGTTTAGTTGATACATTTCAATTACCATACATGACATTTTGGTTACATATTACATGATCTACATTGAACATAAACATTTGACATTGATATACACATTGGTGGTTTACATTGGACATAGACATTTTGATATGGATTACACAATAACACTTGACAATTGGTTTGTACATGAACAAGTTACATTGGTGGTTGTTTGGGTAAGTGATTTGAGTAACGATACGTGTGTAATATGATACAAACATGGTGGATACGCCGCTGGTACTTCCTATATATAAGTGTTTGTATAATATTACATAGCGTAACGTTATTTAAATCATTTCAGTTTGATACATATAACATTTTATACAAATAACATACTTTTCATAAGACATTGTTTTACAACCAACTTATCGTATACAAACTCATTTTACATGGTTATTCATTTAACCTTACATTACTTATACATATTAACTGATCTTATCGTTTTTCAAATGATTTACAAGACAAAGCAAATTACAAGGTTCATGACTAAACATTTTCTCAAATACAAGTCATGAATCCTATTTTCACAAACCTATGTATCTCACAGGCATTTTTATGCTGACGTACCTATTTTCACATGTGTTTTCAGGAGCTTTTCCGTAGGATGTTGATCATGATTCTAGGGCGGACCTGTGCCTTAGAGACTAAAAATGGAGATAGACTTGTTTAATTAAGTTATAAACTCTTTTGCTTACTGTTCAAGACAATGTAACACCCTTGTTTAATAAATAAAATACAACTTTGAATGCCATGGTTATGAAACAATTTATTCTGTTACGACACGCCCCGATGTTTCCGCCGTGATTTGTTGTTTTACGCGGTCGGGGTGTGACAGAAGAGTTGGTATCAGAGCCAATGGTTATAGGGAATTAGGTTATTAGTAATGCTTTGACCTAGACTATAACTTTTCTAGGAACCTAACACAAGTTATCTTGTGTTTAGATCTTAAAACATGTACATCACCTATCCTTAGGTGATTAACAAAACAAGGAACCAAAATTTTTCCGAAACGATTTTTGAAAAACAATCATCTGTTTTTGAATAAATTTTTACAAGGTTTTGAACCCTCAATTGTAAGGTTTTGAACCCTCTGTTATATGGTTTTGAACCCTTTTCAGTTTGATTAAATTTTTGTCCTTGTGCCTTCAAATTTTCAAAATCCCGTCGAACGTTTTGGGTTTTAAATAATGTGAACACGTGCAAACTGGAAGGGTGAATGCCTGTATTCTGGGTTTTCTGTCTAGGCAAGCACTTCGTATACATCTCAACCAAACGCGAGACCAGTTGTGCTTACCTGGGAATTCTTGGAGTGAGTGTTCACTTATAGGCGAGCATGTCTTCGCTAATACATTATTTTTGACCCATTTACTTTGATTAGTCACTGTGATTCGTTTGTTTTCTTGGTAATGCGGACGAATGACCACCATCTTTGCTCTTGTTGATTTTGTTTCATCTCATTCTTTTCATCCAATCATCTCACTCGTTTCTTTTCATGTTTTCCTCTTTTAGAATGCCTCCTCGACGCGAGAACCAGATAGCTACTGCCGAACTGGCAGAAATTATTGCGCAGCAGATGGCTGCTCAATTCCCAAATCTCTTTGCTCAATGGCAACAAGCCAACAACAACAACAATGGTCCGTGCAAATACAAGGATTTTAATTTGGCTAAACCACTCAAGTTTAGTGGTTCTGAGGGAGCGACTGGGCTTCTTCAGTGGTTCGAGAGCAGTGAGAATACTTTTCGCCATGTGCAGTGTCCGGATAATCGCAAAGTCGAGTTTGCTTCGAGCGTATTTCAGAAGAGGGCTTTGACATGGTGGAACGGGGTTATGAGAGACAGAGGTGCAGAAGTTGCTCTCGCACAGACCTGGGCTGAACTTAGAGCCCTTATGATGAGCGAATTCTGTCCTCGCCATGAGCAGCGAGCGTTGGAGAAAGAGTTTGATGTTTTGAAGCAAGATAGTGGTGAGCACAGGGCATATACTGATCGGTTTGAAGAGTTGAGTCTGCTTTGCCCAACAATGGTCACCCCACTCGACAAGGCTATCGAGAGATACATCGATGGCCTACCTGACTCGGTACAAGACATTCTTACTGGTAGTAACCCTGCCACACTTCGTCAGGCGATCGAGTTATCTGCAACATTGACTGAGTCGCAGATTCGGAAGAACAAGTTACACAGGAAGGGTGACAAGGGTAAGAAACAGTCGGCTGACAAGGGGGATAGCAAGAAGGGTCAAAACAAGGATGGAAAGGACTCTGGTTCTTCGAAGAGGTCAAGGAAGCGTAAGGCTTCCCAAAATTTTGCTATCACTGCCCAAGCTAATCAGGCAGCTCCTAACCAACCCGCGCAGCCTCCGGCAAAGAAACCCTATTCAGGGAATGCACCTTTGTGCAATAGATGCAACAGTCACCATCAGCCGCAACATCAGTGTCGTTTCTGTACTAGCTGTGGGAAGTCAGGTCACCTTGCCGAAGTTTGTCGGTTTGCTCAGAACCGGGCAGTTCAGAACCCGCCTCAACAAGTTGCTCAGCCTCCTGCTCAGCAACAGGGTCAAGCTGCACGACCACAATACCCACCTGGTGCTTGTTACAATTGTGGGGATCTGACCCACTATAGGAATCGGTGCCCAAGACTGGCGAACCAGAACCAGAACCAGAATCAGGCTCCGGCTCGAGGCCGAGTCTTTAACATGAATGCCCAAGAGGCGCAGGCAGACGATAACGTGGTGAACGGTACGTTCTTTATTAATAACCAGCCTGCATATGTTCTCTTTGATTCGGGTGCCGACAAGAGTTTTGTGTCATTGTCTTTTGAGCCAATGCTTCGAGTGTCTAGAACAAAACTAAGTAAATCTTTGACAGTAGAAGTTGCTAGTGGTGAACCCATTATTCTTGATTCTGTTCTTCGCAACTGCCAGTTGAATCTTAACGACCATCTTTTTCCTATCGACCTCACGCCTATGCAACTTGGAAGCTTCGACGTTATTGTGGGAATGGATTGGTTATCCAAGCATCACGCAGAGATAGTTTGTTCTGAGAAAATTGTTCGTGTGCCGCTTTCGACAGGCGAGATCCTGCAGGTTCAAGGTGAGAAGCCTATCGGTGGTCTCAAACTCATGTCTTGTTTTAAAGCTCGGAAGTATCTGCGGAAGAACTATGTGGCTTTCTTAGCACATGTTACAGAAGATAAAGGCAAGGGTAAGTCTATTTCAGATATTCCTGTCGTTCGGGATTATTCTGAAGTGTTCCCTGAAGATTTACCTGGTCTACCTCTAGCACGCCAAGTCGAGTTCCGTATTGATCTCGTACCTGGTGCAAATCCCATTGCCAGAGCTCCATATCGTCTTGCACCGTCTGAGATGCAAGAGTTGTCTTAGCAGCTTCAGGAGCTCTCTGACAAAGGCTTTATACGTCCTAGTTTTTCACCTTGGGGTGCTCCCGTTCTTTTTGTCAAGAAGAAGGATGGATCCTTTAGGATGTGTATCGATTATCGTGAGCTTAACAAGCTTACCATCAAGAATCGATATCCCCTACCTCGCATCGATGATCTCTTTGATCAGTTACAAGGCGCTTCTTATTTTTCGAAGATTGATCTGCGATCTGGATATCATCAACTTCGGGTGCAAGAAGAAGACATTCCGAAGACAGCATTCCGCACTCGTTATGGGCATTATGAATTCACAGTCATGCCATTCGGTTTGACTAATGCTCCTGCTGTTTTCATGGACTTAATGAATAGGGTCTGCAAACCTTATTTGGATCAGTTCGTCATTGTTTTTATTGATGACATCTTGATATATTCTAAGACGCAAGCTGACCACGAGCAACATCTTCGTCTTACTCTGGAACTCCTAAAGAAAGAGCAACTTTTCGCCAAATTCTCCAAGTGCGAATTTTGGCTTAAAGAAGTTCAATTTTTGGGGCATATTATCAATGAACAAGGTATTCATGTAGATCCCTCCAAGATCAGTGCGATTAAGGATTGGGATGCGCCTACTACTCCTACTGAAGTTCGTTCTTTTCTTGGTCTAGCGGGTTATTATCGCCGCTTCATAGAAAACTTCTCGAAGATTGCAGTTCCTCTAACTGCTCTAACTCAGAAGAAAATGCCCTTTTATTGGGGGTACAAACAAGAGGAAGCTTTTCAACACCTGAAGCAGAAGCTTTGCGATGCGCCTGTTCTATCATTGCCTGAGGGTGATGATGATTTTGTTGTGTATTGTGATGCATCGAAATTGGGTCTTGGTTGTGTTCTTATGCAAAGGAACAAAGTCATAGCTTATGCATCGAGGCAGTTGAAGATTCATGAGAAGAACCACACCACTCATGATCTTGAGTTGGGTGCAGTTGTCTTTGCTCTCAAGATCTGGAGACACTATTTGTACGGTACAAAATGTGTGGTTTTCACTGACCACAAAAGTCTTCAGCATATCTTCAACCAGAAAGAACTCAACATGAGACAGCGACGTTGGGTTGAGCTTCTAAACGACTATGATTGCGAAATTCGCTACCATCCTAGTAAGGCGAATGTCGTAGCTGATGCATTGAGTCGTAAGGAACGTACTAAGCTTCATTGTGTACGTGTTCAATCTGTTATTCAAGCTCGATCCGATATCCAAGCACGCATTTCTCAGGCTCAACAATCTTGTGTTTCACAAGGTTTGATGGATAAAGAATTTCCTTACCACATAACACCTGCTCTTGAACTGAAGGACAATGGATCATATTATTTCATGGACCGTTTGTGGGTCCCAAGCCAGGATGATCTTCGTACCTTGCTTATGGATGAAGCCCATAAGTCTCGCTATTCTATTCATCCGGGCTCAGATAAAATGTATAAGGATCTTCGTATTCACTATTGGTGGCCTGGTATGAAGAAAGACATTGCCTTATACGTATCAAAATGCCTTACTTGTCTTAAGGTTAAGGCTGAACATCAACGTCCTTCTGGTTTATTGGAGCAACCAGAGATCCCAGTTTGGAAATGGGAAAACATTACTATGGATCTTGTTACCAAACTCCCGCGCACAAAGAAAGGTCATGATGCCATCTGGGTAGTCGTTGATCGTCTCACAAAGTCAGCACATTTCTTGCCAATCCGTGAGGATTTTCCTGCTGACAGACTTGCACAAATCTATGTGGATGAAATTGTAGCTCGACATGGTGTTCCGTTGAACATCATTTCTGACAGAGATGCTCGTTTCACTTCTCATTTTTGGAGAACCATGCAATCTGCTATGGGGACCCAACTTAATCTGAGCACAGCTTATCATCCGCAAACGGATGGTCAATCTGAGAGAACAATCCAGACTCTGGAGGATTTGCTTAGAGCTTGTGTGATCGATTTTGGTGGTAGTTGGGATTCACATCTTAAATTGATTGAATTCTCCTACAACAACAGTTATCACACTAGCATCAAAATGGCTCCTTTCGAGGCTCTCTATGGTCGAAAATGTCGTTCACCAGTCTGCTGGAATGAGATTGGCGAGGCTCAACTTACTGGACCTGCCCTCATTTTAGAGACAACTGACAAGGTCAAGAAAGTTCGTGATAACCTTCAGGCAGCTAGAAGCCGTCAGAAGATTTACGCGGACCCAAAACGCAAAGCCTTGGAATTTCAAGTCGGTGATCGAGTATTACTTAAGGTCTCACCTTGGAAAGGTGTGATCAGATTTGGAAAGAAAGGAAAACTTGCACCTAGATACGTTGGACCATTCAAGATCGTCGAAAGAATCGGAAAGGTCGCCTACAGACTTGAGTTACCTCCTGAACTGGGAAATGTTCATCCAACTTTTCACGTGTCCAATCTTAAGAAGTGTACAGCTGATGAGAATTTCTCCATACCGCTTGACGAAATTCGTGTTGGCACAACACTGAAATTTGTTGAGAAACCAGTGGAAATCATGGAACGTGAAGTCAAGTGGCTTAAACGCAAGCGCATTCCTTTGGTCAAAGTTCGCTGGGAAGCTAAACGTGGACCTGAGTTTACTTGGGAACGCGAAGATCAAATGAAGGCGAAATATCCACATCTTTTTCCTCGAGTTTCCTCTAAATAAATTTCGGGACGAAATTTCCACAAGTAGAGGAGACTGTAACAACTGTGCTTGTAATCATTGTGAACAGTTCTATTATCAATAAAACAATGTTATTTGATCCCAATGTTTGTTTGATTGTGTTTTACATTTTTCATGTTTTGACTTTTGTTCAATTCCAAACTCTACATCACTTTCTGGAGAGTTATACGCAAACTAGTGCGTAAACGTACTCAGTTTAATGCGAGAAATACTCCAGAACATCAACATATACTCAACATACCTTAAATAACCTTTACATAACTTAGAAATAAGTTTTGAAGGCTTTGGTATGGCAAAAACAAGTAAATTCGTTTACAGGGACTAAACTTGACAAACTGTGAAAGTATATCAATTTGAACTGTAACGAACATTTCGGAACATGACCATAAGTTAAACACACCTTAAATATCCTTTACATAGCTTAGAAATAGGCTTTGAGGGGTTCGGTGTGTTAAAATAAACTTTTGGGTCATTCAGGGACTAAAAGTGTCAAAAAGTGCACAAGTTTGCATTTTCGCGCATAACTTACGTTCTGAATACATCCGGACATCCAAAAATTTATGTGAGCATGACTATATTATATTTTAGTGTTCTCCATAAGAAAAATCCATTCGTCGCGTCATTTGGATCGTTTTTCGCGCTTGTGCGCATTCCGTCGTAATTAACCGAACATCACGACCGTACGGCCAAACGAACCGACATCCGAGATATTTTTGAACATATTTTAAGCTCCCTATACTTTAACTTTATTTTAGAGCTTTGAAATGGGGTTAACGGGCCTTAAACGTGTCGAAAATGGGCTGATTGCACTGCAGGGACCAAAACTGTAATTCTGCCAAAGTAAGCTTACGGACCTCAACACCAATGACCTTACGGTCCGTAAGGTAACCTGCAGAACAGATAAGAGTTAACAGTCAGCACGATCCAGCTGTTTTAACCACAACCACATGCTTGCAACTTGCATTTTCAGCTGATAAACATCATTTTTAACCACCACAACTTTGCAACAAATGTACGGATGGGATTAAGGCACGTTTTCCATGAAACGATCTTAACGGTTCAACGAAAACTATAAATGCCCCATCACCCCCAACCTCATTACTTACAAGAATCTGATCTATTTGACTCTAAGTTGGAACCATTGTTTCATACCTGAGTTATTGTGATCACGATTAGCATTCGGGGACCCTTCGTAAGTATTCTTTCGTTCTTTTCCTTATTTTTACTGCTTTTCGAGTCAGAAAGTCAAACTTTGTTTGACTTTCAGCGTTGACCAGTAATGGTCAATGCGAAGTTCGTTAGAACTTCGCAACGTGATTGTAATCACGATGGTCATAGTCCCTTGGGACTATGCCTACTGATTACCACGTTGTCTAGGGTCGTAGGGTAAGCGATCTAATAAATCGCTTATACCTCGAACCCGACCCAGTTTGGTCGATCATTAGGATCCGACCAAATACATTAGGTGACCATAGTAGGTAGGGAATAACCTTCCGAGGTTATACCCTATGGTCACATCGTTTAAGTAGTCGTATGATAGGTAGTTTATATGCCTTAGGTAAATTACCAGAATACCCTTTTCATGTATAATTGGTAATTAAGCATATGTAACCTAAACCTTTGTCACATAACTGATTATGTAACATGATTAGGCATATAACACTTGTCATAGGGCTAGTTAGGCGGTCCGAACGCGTTTCACGCGCACGACACGTTAAAGTAGCATAAGCTACCTAAAAGGGTCGTAATGGGTCGTAAACAATTATGTTAGGTTTCATTTAGTATGTAGGCTTTGTTAAACCAAATGACACGAGTCTCTACACTCGTTTGGTTTACAAACCCTCATTCTATCCAATCATCCGATTTAGGTCCGGTTTATTAACATAGTTACCTATATTAGGTGCCGTTTGATTCCGAGATCTCTAGCATTACTTGGTGATTATCTTTAGACATCTGAGCAATATCAAGTGAGTACATAGACCCCTCTTTTACTGTTTTCCAAACTATTTTGGGGTGAAACACATGTGCCTACTTGTTACATTCATGCTTTCCATGTTTTCACATCATATACCTACTATGTTCGTTAGTACATTATAGTACATGATTTCATTACATTTCATGCTATGTATGCCCATTGTGTGCGTACTTAGTACATCGTTTTACATTACATGCTATGTATGCCCATTGTGTGCGTACTTAGTACATTGTTTTACACTACATTTCATGCTATGTATGTCCATTGTGTGCATACTTAGTACATTGTTTTACATTACAATTCATGCTATGTATGCCCATTGTGGGCGTACTTAGTACATTGTTTTACATTACATTTCATGCTATGTATGCCCATTGTGTGCGTACTTAGTACAGTTGTTTTCATCACATGCTTACATTTTGTTATGACATTTGGGTTGTTTACAATGGAACAATACATTCATTAACATTAGCTACGCCGTTCGTTAGTAGGTAGTGGTACCATAGGAATTGACAACTCCCGTTCCGGACATCCCAGGGAAAGGGGATGAAAGGAATGACCGAATTCGATATACATAATTTAGATAAATCTTTAATTTGGTTAAGGGTTTATCGCCACAGTCTCAAGGCTTGGATGTATGCATTATAACAATACCGCATAAATGTTTGTATCAGTATAGCATGCATTTGTTACACAAAACATAACTTTGATTTAAACTATGTTTTACTTCAATACCTTGTTTTTGTGCATTTTACATATGGTTTAGTTGATACATTTCAATTACCATACATGACATTTTGGTTACATATTACATGATCTACATTGAACATAAACATTTGACATTGATATACACATTGGTGGTTTACATTGGACATAGACATTTTGATATGGATTACACAATTACACTTGACAATTGGTTTGTACATGAACAAGTTACATTGGTGGTTGTTTGGGTAAGTGATTTGAGTAACGATACGTGTGTAATATGATACAAACATGGTGGATACGCCGCTGGTACTTCCTATATATAAGTGTTTGTATAATATTACATAGCGTAACGTTATTTAAATCATTTCAGTTTGATACATATAACATTTTATACAAATAACATACTTTTCATAAGACATTGTTTTACAACCAACTTATCGTATACAAACTCATTTTACATGGTTATTCATTTAACCTTACATTACTTATACATATTAACTGATCTTATCGTTTTTCAAATGATTTACAAGACAAAGCAAATTACAAGGTTCATGACTAAACATTTTCTCAAATACAAGTCATGAATCCTATTTTCACAAACCTATATATCTCACACGCATTTTTATGCTGACGTACCTATTTTCACATGTGTTTTCAGGAGCTTTTCCGTAGGATGTTGATCATGATTCTAGGGCGGACCTGTGCCTTAGAGACTAAAAATGGAGATAGACTTGTTTAATTATGTTATAAACTCTTTTGCTTACTGTTCAAGACAATGTAACACCCTTGTTTAATAAATAAAATACAACTTTGAATGCCATGGTTATGAAACAATTTATTCTGTTACGACACGCCCCGATGTTTCCGCCGCGATTTGTTGTTTTACGCGGTCGGGGTGTGACAGAAGACTCGTCAACATCGAGGGGGAGTCTGTTAGTGCATGCGTCTGTTGACTTCGTCTTGTATCGAGTCTTACATTGCAATTGTTAGATCAGAGCGCGTTGTACGAGAAATAGGGTAGGTTTTATGTGTGATTTAGTTAATTTCGTTTGAACATGACAGATGACACTTTCAAACGAAATTAAGATGTTTAATTTCGTTTGAAGGACATCATGTCACCTTCAAACGAAATCAGGTCACCTATATATACCTCTCATGTCTAGTTCATTTGTAACAGTTCCGGTGAGTGTAACAAAGTGCTGTCGAAGTGTTGTCAGACTGTAAATCAGTATCAAATCAATCATACAACAATTTAAAGTGTATATCTTACTGAATTGATCTCTACGCGTCTGTTTCCGCCTCTCGTGTTGAGTAAAACTCTTCTGATCGACTCGTTCGGGTCTGTAAACGATCCTACAAATTAGGTGACCATAGTTGCATAGGGAATAACCTTCCGAGGTTATACCTTATGGTCACGTCGTTTAAGTAGTTGTATGATAGGTAGTTTATATGCCTTAGGTAAATGACCAAAATGCCCTTTTTACGCCAAAATTCATTTTAAGCATATCTAACATAATTTTTTATATCTAAACTGATTTGGCAACAATATTAGACATGTTAAGGCATATTTTACTTATCATAGGACTAGTTAGGCGGTCCGAACGCGTTTTACGCGAACGACGCGTTAAAGTGGCGTAAGCTACCTAAACGGGTCATAATGGGTCGTAAGCACTTAGGTTAGGTTTCATTTTAGTATGTAGTCTTTGTTAAACGATATTACATGAGTTCCTATACTCATTTGGTTTACAAAACCTCATTCTATCCGATCTTCCGATTTAGGTGTCACACCCTGGCTTTTGCGGAAGCGTGGGTTTATTTGGTGTGACTTCTTAATACCATAGAAACAATCATAACAATGCTATATGATAAAAACACAAGATGTTCATCCGTTCATTAAGTTTAAAAGTACCACAATATCATTGTTTGAAAACGTCGACACTTAAAATAAGTTACAAACCATACTTGTCTACAACGTGTTCATGAGACACAGCAAAAGACTTTAAATAAAACGCGGTTTAGAGACATGTAGCCCGTCCAGGAAGAGGTTACACCTCCCAAACCCTACAACCCTGGATGACATCTTTATTCAAACGCAGCTAGACACATGCATACCAAACCAGATCCGCTAGTTCCCTGAAATACATGTAGTTTGAAAAATCAACAAAAAGTTGAGCGAGTTCATGTGTAAGTGAGTATGTATAAACCTTTGTAAACATTGTATGTATGTATGTCCCGGTATGATTGCAAACAAGGAAAAGATCACCAATGGTTTGCAAGGCCACTGATATGTGTGACGGTATAGGAAGACTCAAACCTAGCAAAGTTGTACCGGGCTCCCGGCTGGAAGACATAGTCACCACTATGGGCCGCCCCGGCCTCATGGGTGTGGGCTCGCTACACCCAAATAGATCTATCACTCATGCCCCTCGGTCCTGATACGAGGATTAATGGTCCCAAGTATCCGCCTACCCTATCACATGATCTATGGTTCTTTCCTAGGCTAATCATACCAATAGTATTGTAAGTATCCCTTTGTAACATGTATTTCACCCCCGAAGTAAGTAAAGAAAACAGTTTAAGAAAGGGGGACATGAACTCACAGTAGTGCGTCTTGTACCGGCAACTCAAACTCTGTCAACTACACGACAACCTACAACGTACTAATGTCTATTTGACGAACGGGCCGTGCCTTGGCTTAGAGTTATATGTTCTTGAGTTGCGTTTCTTATGTTTCCCAATATTATTCCAAGTATAATTATTCGTCAAAATAATAATCATTTTTACTTTGAATTATATTTAGTTTTGGAATATTTGTTTAATCAATATTATTGCATCAATACTTCACAAGTATTTTAACTTCGTATTTCCTTCCCAAGGGTGGGGGTATTTATACATGTATCTTGTAGTTCCAAAATATATTTTTAAGTCTAACTTAGAAATATATACAACCTATTTGCCAAAAATAATGTATTCCAAAATATATATATTTTTCTCAAAAATAATATATTTTCACTTCTTGTATCCAAAACAATATTTTCCAAAAATATATTCGTAAAAGTATTTTCCGGAATATTTCATAAGTTACGTTTTTTTTTTTTTTTTTTTGCGTTCGGTTTCACAATACCAAGTGTGTAACTTAAATATCTTATTCCTTGTGATATTTTTGGTATTATTTTGGAGTTGTAATTGTCATGGTATTTTGTTATATTATTTTACCCTAAAATAATATAACTAGTTCACAAATCATAAAAATATTCACACAAACGTTTTATTGATAAATATATATTCTATATATATATTTGTCCATAAAAACCAACCTCCGATGCTTTGTATTTTTTTTGTAACAAAAATTATGGCGAAGTTTATATTTGAAAAACAAAGTGAAAGGACCGATTTCACGACCTAAACGAGTCGGTTCAGAGAAATTCCATCAAATACAGGTGCGGAAAACAAGTATTTGACCTATAAACAGCTGAATCTTCACTTTAACACTGATTTGTATTGATATGAATGCAATTACAATCAGTTCTCACACCGGCAGCACCTCGGTATGGAAATCTTTCAAAAACAACTTATGATTTCGCTTGACACTAGACTCCTATATATAGACTTCAAGGTTTCGCTTGGAATGGACATCAGCATGTCTCAAGCGAAATCTGATGAAATGATTTCGCTTGAGATGCCTCAAGCGAAACCTTCAACTTAAACTATTGTTCAAGCGAAATCTCACTAAATCTATCACATTTTCTAGTTTTACATGCCCTGATCTTTTCTAACTAGTGTAAGACTCGATACAAGACGAAGTCGACAGATGTAGTGCACCAACAGACTCCCCCTCAGATGTTGACGAGTCGACTATCGAGTCACAATAACACTGTGTCTTCACATCTTCATTCTTGATCAGTCTCTGGGCTTTTCTCTCTCTATCTTCTTCTCCAGAATCACTTGGCTCTATCAGACTCCCCCTCACGATTTGCTGGCATTCATTTGTTCTTCAGCAACATCTGCTTTAGGATAGATGCCTGACTCAAATGTTGTCTACAAGATCATTGCCTGGATCTCGTCTAATTCTCTTGATCAGATCTCTTGATTCCTTAAGTTCATCAGCATCAGCAGCTAGCGAACTTTAGATTCATGATCAGATTCTGACTTTCATAAGCTTTGAATGAATTAATCTGGCTCACCTGTAAGAATCTTAACCCAGAAATAAATTTTCTAAATTTAACAATTTAAATGTACCAACAATCTGATATAATCAGATAACTTTCTCTCATGTTACATACCAAAAGATGAACCAAACGTAGGTTTTTTAAAAAAAAAAAAAATACCAATTGTAAGAATTTTAACAAACCTTTTAACATTTTAAGATTCACTCCCCCTTACAACCAAGTCATCATGTTTAGCACTTGAAATTTTGACAATCAGCTTTCCAATATCAGTTGTCGAAAATCTTTTTGATTTTTTTAAAATTTATGCTAAAACACACTAAAATCTTTTTGTAATTTTTGAATGTAATGGAATGCAATAAAGAAATATTTACAAACAATATTTTTGTGAGTTTGTGCAAGAGGATCATATCAGTTTATGAAACATATCACTAACACCGTTAAGCTTCATTTCATATTATGTTCTAAACAATTTACCTAGATTGTCAGTATCTTTGTCCACTTAAATTTTCACACAAAGTTCAACTGATCCGAGATACGATGTTAATGTTTTAAGCAACTTAAACTTATCCGTGTTTCCCACTACTTGAATATACTCCCGTATCCAGATCCCAATATTCAGTCTTACAGGTGAATATACCACAGATGATATCTGTCAGGGGAATAAATTATAGTACGAGGGCCGTGAGAGCTCAGGTCGATACTCCCGTATACGCAGAGAGATGACGGCTTCGACTTTTGGTGTGTCCCCTTTAGAGGATCTTTTGTTTCAACAGCCATGATTAGCATTTTTCAATGTTTCATCATTTTTTAGCTGAGGGTGAGCTATATTTCAAGCAAAAGTAAAGTATTCTCCGGGGACTAGACCATTGCTTCCGCAAAATCAGAAGTCCCGGGATAATACCCCAGATATCACTGAGCATAAAGACCTAGTATCTCAGAATAAGGGACCTTTCAAACAAGATTTCAGGGGTTACCTATATATCCAAGCAGTTTTGTTACCCACAAAATAAGCAAGTTTGAATTTTAGGTTTATATCTCGTCACAATCTACTAAATGTGCAAAAACCTACTGACATATCCGCAGTAAGATTGTTTATCACATTTTTCTTTACATTTCTCTAGCATGTTGTGACAGTCCACTGATGTACTATCATTTCCTCTATATGCAACAAATAACTCATTTTTGACTTTTATCATGTTTTTGTCTTTTTCAAATTTTCAAATGTTTTTGGATTTTCTGAAAATTTTAATCCCCCTAAAATGCAAACACATTTTAGAAAAATTTGAAAACTAAAACTCTTGACACAATTAAAACATACAAACTGTACAGAAACTTAACAAACTGATATCGAATCGCATCAAATCGCCATTCACTCGGCATAAACAATCAGAACTCCCCCTATCACAAAACTATTTTCTCATTTAGATTTCAAAACACTTAAGTTTGTTTTAATCAAAATGATTTTTCCGGAAAATAAGTTTTGATGACATAATCATTTGTATATTCGAGGTGTGGTTCATCACATTGTCTATTCTTAACCACTTGTAGCAAATCAAGTACAAATTAATGTCCCTGATTTACCACTTGCATGTATGCACCTTCTATACCAATTGTAAAAATTACCACATGTAGAACACAATACCACTTGTAGGAATGTTACGTCTACATCACCATTTTACCAATCAAAATGCCGATTCCTGCTTCACACTTACCAACCTGGAAGCTCCGGCGTAGTCATACAACCTGTAAACATCCAAACACTATCAAAATTTTTCAACCAAAAAACTTCAAACATTAGAAAAATGCCGATTCCTGATCCACGATATAAACTTGGGATCTCCGGCATAGTCATAAGACTATCATTGAAAACAAACTTCCACCCAAGTCTTCTTAGACTTGGTGGCTTCCAATTCTTGTGCAGTAGGGTTGTAAGTTGCCTTTTTAGTTGCATAAAAATCTTTAACCCCCTTTACTTTCCCATCAAGCATTTTCTTAAAAATTTTCTTAACATTTTCATTAAATGTTTTTTCAATATCAAAATCTGAGATTTCTACTTTACCAACCATTTGTTTAATCTCTTCCACACTCAGTGATTTAATGTCAACATCATTCATCAAATCTTTGATCTCATCCTGTGACTCCTCTGATTTTGTGAAATCAGATTCATCGCCAGATTGTACATCTGATTTTTTAACAATCCATTTTTGATTGTCTTTTGCATTCTTTTTGTACAATCTTTTAGAATTTTCACCAACTTCATTCTTTGAATTTTCAAAATTTTTGAAGTTTGTAGTTGGTGAATCATTCTTTTCAATCACTTTATCTTTAAGTTTTTCAGATACTCCCTGTTTTTTGTTGACTTTGTTTGGACAATTTTGAGCGATGTGTCCAACAACTTGGCATTGAAAACAAGTTCTTGTGTCTTTTGATGGAAAAACTCCAATTGGATGAAAAACTCCAGTTCCTGTTCTTTTCCTTTCAGCAAGGAACTCTTGATTTGATTTTTTCCAAAATAAGCTATTTGACTCCTCTTCATAACTTTTTCCTGCAACATATGTCATTTTTGATTTAAAATCTCTAACATATTTTTCATTTTTACAATTTTCCGATAGAGTAAAACCAAGACCTTTCTTTTTGTAACTACAATTTTGATTAGTTTTCTTTTGAAAACTAGAACCAGAATTGTAATCCTTTTTCCCTTTTTTCTTGTTTAACCTTTGTTGAACTCTAGAAGTGTATTTTTTAGGTTTTTCAGTAGATTTTAGATCCTTAATTTCAGAAAAATTAATTTCCGTCATTTTGAAAACCTTTTTGATCATGTCAAAACGAACACTTCTAATCGGAAACTCTTTGTCAGAGTATAATTTGTCCGAATCATTTAAAGTATATGCAACTTCAAATGTTTCATCATCCAAATTTGCCTTTGATAACAAAAATTCTTTACTGTAAGACCGTTTTTCTGATGACTTTGAACTGTTGACTGACGAACTTGAACACCTAGACTCAAACTTTGACTCAGACACCTCCTCAGTATCCAACACCTGATCGACCACCTTTTTGATTAACTCAGACTCATGATCAGTATCAGACGAGGTAAATGTGATGTCAATGTTATCTGGTAAAACGTCAGTTGTCTCTGATTTTAACTTTATATTGACTGCTTTTTCGACTTGCTCCTCATTTGGTTTTCTAGGAGAATACCCTTCCCAGATAGGAGGCGGACACTTGTTGTATTTAACAGTCGATTTCTTACCAGTCTCATTCTTTTGCTTCTCATCCTGAAATGCTTCAAAACCTGCAACAGTAGGATAAACTCGATCAATAACATAATCAGAACAAGAATAACTCAGTAATAACCTTCTGATCCTTTCATTCTCGATCTTTTCTTTCTCCAACTCTTGCTTTAGATTAGCATTTTCTTCGATGTAATGATTAATTGCCTTTTGCTTTGTCATCAACGTAGCATTCGTCATCGTTAAAGCCTTTTCTCTTTCAGAGTTCGTTGTTTGAAGACCTGTCACTGTTCTGTTCAACACGCTATAAGATTCTTTTACATAACTGATGTCAGATAGTAACTTTTCTATTAGTTTTTCTCTATCAAACAGAGTCACATCTTTTTCTTCGCAATTTTTGCAAGCTTCCAAACACTTCTTGCAAGGCTTTTCAACTTCAACAATCTTCTCAATCTCGATTGTTTTTACCACTTCAATTACTTTTTCTTCACCAGTTACCTTCTCAGTTTCAATTACCTTTTCTTCATTCACACTTTTAACTTCTTCAGTTTGAACAACAGTTTCAAACTTTTCATCTTGTTGTTGTTCTTTTGCAGCTTGTTTCTCCTTCAGTTTCTCCATGCGATCTGCAAAATAGAAATGAAAACTTTCAGGAGAAAGATGTTTTTTAGCAATATTAATATGTTTCTCTTCCTCATCATCACTGCTACTCTCAATCGGTGTTTGATCAAACTCTACAGATTTTTCAGAATCAGCACTTTCTGAAATATCAGAATCAGATGGTGTTTGATCAAATACAACTTCCTTTTCTGAAGTATCCTCATTTTGTACACTCTCGTTTGTACTTAATGACTCAGTATCAGCACTTTCTGAACTTTCTTCAGATGTAATCGATTGATCTTTCACTGTTTCACCAATTGATCTCATCCAAGTAGTAAACAAATCTGGTTCTCTAACAATCTTTGCAATGAAAGCTTTGAAATCCCCCTTTTCATCAATAAACATATCCCAGCTGAATCCTTCAGGTAGTTGTTCATCATTTTGGTCCACTAAACATGCTGTGCTGTTAGAAGAAATGTAGTTGCTCCAGTTGAAATCTACCAAACATCCTTTCTTTGAATCTTCAATCTTTCTACCATGAGCCGTCTGTGAGTCTTGTGTCTGACCAACTTGCTGATAAATGGCTTTCCGGTAGTAGTCATCTTTTCCAAATGGATTCTGAGCACCACTAACTTCTCTGTTCTTGCACTCCCGCTTAAAATGACCTTTTTCCCTGCATCTGAAACAAGTAACTTTAGATTTATCAAAACCTAAAGTAGAAACACAAGCATCAAGAAAGTCATTTCTCCCGGTAATTGTCTTGAACTTTTCAGCACGTCTAAGAACACTTGCAAGACACCATTTGATATCCATTAGTTCCATCTCTTCAGCATCTATTTGATCATAATCCTCTTTGGTAAGCATAGGATTTCCAATTCGACCAGCAACTAAACCTTCATATGATATAAGTACGGAACCAAGTAATGCCATATGATCTTTCGCAATGTCTTCAGAAAAACTTTGACCTTCTGGAAGATTTAGAGCTATGTTGCATTGAATCACACAACCATTTCCCATCTTTGTGCTTTGAGACTGAAAACTTTCTGATGTACTTTTCGGATTTACACTTGGATACAATGAGAAACCACTGTTGCTTTTGTTTGAGTTTTGATCAGTCTTTTCTGTAGAATCCCCAACACTATAAGCAGTCTGGATTTTCGGACTTCTCTCAGCTTCTGAAGTCGGAATACTACCTTTGTAATACATCTTTACATCTTGTTGACCACTTGGATTATTCATCCTTGCAATCTTCTGCTGTTCCAAATCCTGACTTTCAATCTTTTCAATGAACTGAGAGATCGACAACCCTTCATAAACTCCGGTATTCTTCAGTATCATCAAATATGTTCCCCACTCTTTCTGAGGTAAAGCATCAACTAGCTTATCCACCCATTCCTCATCTTCTTTGTTAATATTCATCATCGACATTGTTCGAACTAAGTGACAATATCGTTCAATGAGTTTCTTTGTATCTTCTCCGGGCAAACTTGTGAACAAGTCAAACTCCTTTTTACTTTTAATCATGTTTGCACTACCTTCAACTTTGACTTTCAAAGCATCCCAGATTGACTTTGATGTTTTGTCATGTTGAAGTAGTATAAAGATGTCTTCTTTGATAGCTTGTTGAAGCAAACTGATCATCATTTTTTCAGCTCGATACATTTCCCGTTCTTCATTACCAAACTCTGAAAGTTGTTTTACTGTCTCCATTTCAGAACGTGGTAACATATACTTTTTCAGAATACATTCCCATGATCTTAGATGATTTGCTTGCACCCAGTTTTCGAAACGATCTTTCCATCCATAGTATTCCTCAATGTTCATTAACTTCGGGGGTTTCTGAGTAGTCCCCGTTTCATTTTCTGAATTCATGTTCTGAGCAATGGAAGATGAACTAGACGATGTTGCAAACGCGTTGTGAAAATCGTTATCCATGTTTCAATCACTTTCAAGCGAACTAGTCAAGTGAACAATCTTTGAAGCGAAATAGTCAATCTGATTGAAGCGAAATCCTTGAAGCGAAATGATTCAAGCGAAACTTTCTGAAGTGAGAATCCTGAAGCGAACACCTTGAAGCGAAACACTGAAGCGAAAACGTTGAAGCGAAAACAAATCCTGTTTAAAGCGAAATGTTAAGTGTCGCTTGAAAGTTCAAGCGAAATCGTCCAATGAAGCTTTGTTCTTCAAGCGAAATCTATTCGAAGGTCGATTTTGATCAATTTTAGGTCGAATTTTGCTATGAAACTTTCAAGGGTTTGTTATCTTGTACTTTTAAACAATCCGTGAGAAATTGAATAGTTTTTTACCGTGAAAAATTTCTGAACTGATGAAAGAAGATGTAGAAGTAAGAGATTTTGAACTGTTTCAGCTGAATTTTGCAGAACTCCTCCTCCAGGCTCTGATACCAATTGAAAGGACCGAGTTCACGACCTAAACGAGTCGGTTCAGAGAAATTCCATCAAATACAGGTGCGGAAAACAAGTATTTGACCTATAAACAGCTGAATCTTCACTTTAACACTGATTTGTATTGATATGAATGCAATTACAATCAGTTCTCACACCGGCAGCACCTCGGTATGGAAATCTTTCAAAAACAACTTATGATTTCGCTTGACACTAGACTCCTATATATAGACTTCAAGGTTTCGCTTGGAATGGACATCAGCATGTCTCAAGCGAAATCTGATGAAATGATTTCGCTTGAGATGCTTCAAGCGAAACCTTCAACTTAAACTATTGTTCAAGCGAAATCTCACTAAATCTATCACATTTTCTAGTTTTACATGCCCTGATCTTTTCTAACTAGTGTAAGACTCGATACAAGACGAAGTCGACAGATGTAGTGCACCAACACAAAGTTAAAATATATCTGCAAACACTTGTTAGAAAATATTTTCTAAGTGTTGGAATTTTTAGAAAATTTCGCCATAGTTTCCTTTCTAAATGGAGGTGTCCATGCTATTTAGCATATCGTTTTCTTTTCAAAAATCATTCAAACCATCAACAAACATACTCTAAACAATATTACACTTACCAAGTGTAAAAACAAATGCACTTTACATAATAACATGAACTTGTGTTTTCGTAAAAACGCGTAGTAACTTAGTGGGGTATTTAGTGGGTTTAGTTACCCTCCAAAGTGTGTTTACTTTTGTTAAAATCTCATTCTCGGGATTTCTAGATGTTCACAACTTGTGAACATATTTTTCAAAAATATTTATTTACAACATCTTCTTGTTTTACTAGCATCCATATACTTATTTTGTTTCCAAAATAGTGTGAGTATACATAAGAATCATGATCTTTCAAAAACCGTGTCTTAAACTTGGTTTGTTTAAGAAAAATCATTCAGAAGTCTTGGGTTTACAAGTTTACTAGTCCACTAGGTTTATTACTTTGTAAGAAAAATCATTTCTTTTATTATCAAGTTCATGTTTAAATAAGAAGATGATTATTTTATGACAACACATAACCATCTCTAACTTGTTGAACCATGCTTTTAATCATGCTCTAACAAGTTCCATATGATGATCAACCATCATATTACTAGTAACCAACAAGTAATCATCAACACATTTAAAACAAAATCATACTAGCATTATTTCATCATGTTTCATCATGTTTAAGCTTATGTTTCATGATTCAAGATTCAAGTCTTTTAGTGTTCTAGTTATTTTATCATAATAAATCTTTTAACCACTAAGAATATGAAACAAACAAGAGTTTAAAGGAGTCTTACAACTAGCTTAAAGCTAGGGAAGATCAATGGAGAAAAATGAGTGGATAAAAGCTTGTGGTGGAGGTCCTTCAAGATCCGAGCTCACCAAACCTTCTAATATGGTTCCTTTCACCTTGAATGTAGCTTTGAATGGATGAGTGGAAATAAAAAATAATGGTGATGTATGGATTGTAGTACGGCCGTGAGTATAGGAGGGAGGAAAAAAAGAGTTGTTGTGGTGTGTAGTGTTTATGAAGATGGTGTTAGTTTTTATAATATTTAAACTCCATTATCCATTGGTTACAATGTCCCCATAAGTACAACCAAGATCCTAATCAAATCCCAATGAATATTGTGGAGGATTTAGTAAGATTGGTAAAAATCTTAGTGTGGGGCCACTATAATGAGCCGTAAGTTACATATGAGGGAGGGGGGGGGGGTTAATTTGTAATTTGAATGGTAAGTTAATTAGTGGAAGGTTGTTAAGTGTAAGTGTTGTGTCTAGTGTGTTACTTGAATTATGTAATATGTTAGTGTGCTCGGGAACCAATACTAGCTCAGAAAAAGTGAAACAATGTTTTTAACAATATTTTGGTGTCCCGGGTAATGTCCGGTTTTTCGGTTATATACCGTTCCGTTAAAGTGCTATGTTATACCGTTTAGTGTCTTTTATGTAACCTTTTGTGGTACTTTTAATTCCCAGCACTTAGGAAAGCATACAGGACCATTTTGCCATATTTTTGCACATTACTAGGATGTTAAAATGCTGAATTTTGTTAGTTAATGCAGAATTCTGCAATTTGAATGGGTTTTAGGCACTTTTCGACACCTAAACTATCACCTAGTGACGCAGTTTTATGGTCCTTACTTCCCTACACTTCCTACTAGTGTAGTATCTTGTCTCTGGCTCATACTGGGCCTCAAAATATTGTATGTCTATGTACTGGCACTGTCAGTATATTTCTGAGTTATCCGCTCACCGTGCTAACTGTGCTTTGTGCATCAAGTTTGTCACTAAAGTTGGTATGCAACAAATGGTGTGACAGTATGAAATATGATGCATATGTATGTATGATACAGAAATCATAAAGCAGTTTATATCATCAGTTGTAATTAAGCACAGTCATTAAGCACAAATTTATTGTTAATTAATTGTACGGATACCTGTAATTGTGAGGGTTGTCACATTCTCCCCCTGTTAAGAAAATTTCGTCCCGAAATTTAAGCTCTGCTACTAGATGCAGGGGTCTTGGGGAATAAATGTGGGTATTTGGCTTTCATGTGATCCTCACGCTCCCACGTGAATTCTGGCCGATGTCGTGCATTCCATCGAACCTTGATGAGTTTAACACTATTCCGGCGTGTCTTGTTAACTTTCCAATCAGTGACCTCAACGGGTTCTTCAGTAAAGTGAAGTGTGTCGTCGATATGAACTTCGTCGGCAGGAATAACCACTGTTTCTTGAGTTGGACTCTTTTTCAGATTGGATACATGAAATGCATCGTGAACGCCATTCAGCTCTGCTGGTAAATCCAACTTGTATGCTACGAGACCAATCCTTTCCAAGATTTTAAATGGACCAATGTATCTGGGGTTCAACTTCCCACGCTTCCCAAAGCGTGCCACACCCTTCCAGGGTGAAACTTTCAACAAAACCATATATCCCACCTCAAATTCCAGAGATTTCCTTCTCAGGTCCGCGTAACTCTTTTGACGACCACGAGCCGCTTTAATGCGCTCTCGGATCTGAGCAATCTTGTCTGTTCTCTCTTGAACCAATTCTGGCCCAACAAGCTGTCTATCACATGCGTCTGCCCAACAAATCGGTGATCGACACTTGCGTCCATAGAGAGCTTCGAACGGAGCGGCTTGAATGCTTGCATGGTAACTGTTGTTGCATGAAAATTCAACCAATGGTAGGTGAGTGTCCCAACTTCCACCTAAATCCATTGCGCAAGCTCGCAACATGTCTTCTAACGTTTGAATTGTTCGTTCGCTATATCCGTCTGTCTACAGATGAAAGGCAGTACTCAGATTCAACTGAGAACCAAATGCTTCTTGGAAGGATTGCTAAATACTTGACACAAATCATCCATCTCTATTAGAGATAATTGAGAGAGGCACTCCATGTCGTGCAACAATCTCTCTCAGGTATAGTTCAGCAAGCTTACTTGTGTTATCTTTCTCCTTGATTGCCAAAAAGTGTGCTGATTTCGTCAGACGATCTACGATTACCCAGATCGTATCATGACCTCTGGGCATCCTTGGCAGCTTGGTTATAAAATCCATGGAAATCTGTTCCCATTTCCACTGGGGTATTTAAGGTTGTTGCAGAAGACCTGAAGGCTTCTGGTATTCGGCCTTTACCTTGGCCTAAGTTAAACATTTGCCAACATATATCGCAACATCGCCTTTCAATCTCGGCCACCAATAGAAATCCTTTAAATCTTGGTACATTTTATCCAATCCTGGATGGATCGAGTACCGTGACTTGTGAGCTTCATTGAAAATAAGACCTCTCAAACCACCAAAGAGGGGAACCCAAATTCTTCCCAAGAAACACAATGTTCCATCCCCCTTTGGTACCAATTGCTTCTCCATCCCACGGAGATATTCATTCTCAATATTCCTTTCCTTAAGAGCTTCTCTCTGCGCGGCACGAATGCGCAATGAGAGGTCTGTTTGTATGATCATTTCCAAAGCCCTTACCTTTATGGGCTTAATCCTTTCTTTCCGACTTAGGGCGTCGGCGACCACATTCGCCTTCCCTGGGTGATACTTGATCTCACGATCATAATCGTTCAATAGTTCTACCCAGCGTCTTTGCCTCATGTTAAGCTATTTTTTTGTCAAATATGTGTTGCAGGCTCTTGTGATCAGTGAAGATTGTACATCGCTTGCCGTATAAATAATGTCGCCAGATTTTCAATGCAAATACCACCGCGCCTAATTCCAAATCATGCGTGGTGTAATTTTTCTCGTGAACTTTCAACTGGCGAGAAGCATATGCTATGACTTTCTGTCGCTGCTGAATCAACACGCAGCCTAAGCCTTGACGCGAAGCATCGCAATATACCACGAAGTCGTCCGTGCCTTCGGGTAGAGATAAGATAGGTGCGTCACAAAGCTTGTTTTTCAACAACTGGAATGCTTCTTCCTGTTTATCTCCCCAATCAAACTTCTTATCTTTCTGCGTAAGAAAGGTTAAAGGTTGAGCGATTTTCGAGAAATCCTCAATGAATCTGCGGTAATAACCAGCCAAACCTAGAAACTGTCGAATCTCGGTTGGCGTCTTAGGAGTTTCCCAGTTCTTGATCGCCCCGATCTTTGTGGGATCCACATGAATTCCATTTCCATTAACTACATGACCAAGAAACTGGACTTCGCGTAACCAGAACTCGCACTTCGAGAACTTCGCGTACAACTTTTCCTTTTTAAGTAGCTCTAAGATAGCTCTTAAGTGTTGGTCATGTTCCTCTTTCATCTTCGAATAAATCAGAATATCATCAATAAACACAATCACAAACTTGTCGAGGTATAGCTTGCATACTCGGTTCTTCAAATCCATGAATACTGCTGGCACGTTTGTTAAACCAAACGGCATAACTAGGAACTCGTAATGTCCATAGCGAGTCCTAAACGCAGTCTTGGGAATACTTTCCTCTTGAATCCTCAACTGGCGATAACCTGATCGTAGATCAATCTTTGAGTAAAAACTTGAACCTTGTAACTGATCGAACAGGTCATCGATCCTTGGTAAGGGATATGCGAAAACTACCATCCTTCTTTTTAACGAACAAAACTGGAGCTCCCCAAGGCGAGAATCTTGGTCTGATAAATCCCTTGTCTAGCAACTCCTAAAGTTGTGTCAATAATCCCTGCATCTCTGAAGGTGCAAGTCGATAGGGTGCCTTTGCCACAGGCGCAGCGCCTGGAACTAAGTCAATATGAAACTCGACTTGTCTTTGTGGTGGTAATCCTGGAAAGTCTTCTGGAAAGACTTCAGGATACTCCTTCACGACTGGAATATCTTCTATCTTTGGTTCAGCGGCTTCTTTATCCACGATGTGTGCCAGGAAGGCAACACATCCTTTCTTCAAACATCTTCTAGCCTTCAAGCAACTAATGA
The DNA here is from genome assembly GCA_030545235.1 of Helianthus tuberosus. Lineage (NCBI taxonomy): Eukaryota > Viridiplantae > Streptophyta > Magnoliopsida > Asterales > Asteraceae > Helianthus > Helianthus tuberosus. The sequence continues at coordinate 623,694 of JARYGA010057272.1, forward strand.
TTCTCAGGGGCGTATCGCGCTTCTCTCCATGTACCACAATCATTTCTCCATCCGCCAATGGGATGCGAATGGTCTTCGCGTGACATATAATTTCGGCTTTGTTTCTTCCATCCCCACTACCACATCGAAGCTTCCCAACTCGACTGGCAGTAGATCCAGTGTAAACTCGTGTTCTCCCAGTTCTATAACGCATCCTCTGATGACTTCATTCGTTTCAACTAGCTTTCCATTAGCCAGTTCAATTGAGTACGGAATGTCTAACTTACTAGTAGTTAACCCAAGCATTTTCTTAAATTCTAGCGATACAAAACTATAGTCGGCACCAGTATCAAATAGCACAGATGCAAAGCGTTGATTAATAGGGAAGTACCAGTAACGACATTTGGATCTTGGCGTGCTTCCCTCGCACCTATGTTGAAGACTCTGCCTTGTGCTTGGTTGAGTTTTGGGAATTCACGCTTGAAGTGCCCGATGTCTCCACAGTTAAAACATCCCGGTCCTCGACCATTACCATTTCCGCCCTGAGCATTGTTCTGGTTGCGATTCCCACTTCTAGCTTGATTCGCAAAATTACCACGGTTACCATTTCCACTGTTCCCTCCTTGTGGGTGGTTTCCATTTCCATTACCCCCACTGTTGTTGTTTCCAACACCCCTTTGGCCAACACGGACCGAACCAACCCAACAAGTTTCTTTCGAGTGCCCAGCTCTACCACATGCCTCACATTTTCCAGATCTGCATCGTCCCTCGTGATGCAATTGACAAGCGTTACACTTGGGCAAGGTGCCCATATACCCTTTTCCTTTGGCCTTGGCCGGTGCGCTTGTCTCACCTTTCTTGTTCGAACTACTGGTACCTTACTTAAAGTTCGAGAACTTCCGTTTGTTCTCGCAAAATGACTCCACATGAGTCTCCTTTTTCTGATCAGAATTTGAAAACTTGTTGAGCCTGATAGCTTCTTCAGTCAGTGACACGCTCAAATCGATGGCTTCAGTAATTGTTGCTGGTTTTGACGACGTAACCATGCTCATAATCTGAGGTGCCAACCCCCAGATGAAACGCTCCAAGCGTTTGAATTCAGGCGTAACCATGTATGGTACCACATGGGACAGATCATGAAACCTCTGAACATACTCGGCGATCTTCGGGCCGTCCGTTTTAAGATTCCAAAACTCAGTTTCCAGCTTCTGTATCTCGTCCCTGGAGCAATACTTTTTACGCATGAGCTCTTTCAGCTCGGTCCAAGTCATGGTGTATGCTGCAGCCTCCCCTAGGGTTTGGACTTGGAGGTTCCACCATGAGAGTGCTCCATCAGTAAACAACCCGGAAATGTAGGTAACTTGCTGCTCGGGTGTGCATTTGCTCATTCGTAGCACTGAGTCAGTCTTCTCTGTCCAGCGAACGTAAGCCACAGCACCTTCGGTGCCGTCAAAGTTAAGCGGTTTACAGTCTAGAAATTGTTTGTAAGTGCAGCCTGTCCAAGTAATGTTATTCATAGAAAACATTAGCATTTGCACATGAAATGTCCAAATGTAGTGTAATGTGTCTTGAGTGACTTAACATTACCATTTGGTGGGTTGTTGTTTCTTGAGGTAGGCAGGCGGGTTTCCCTTCTTGGTGGCATTTTCTATAAGAAGATTGTATTGGTCAAGTCATAATATATAATGAGTACGTAACATTCGCATGTAATAACATCCATCATCCTCATAACACATAACATCCCATGTTATAATATAAAACAAATAATTCAACAACGCATATAATGAGAATACTGCAATTGAGCTGTCATATAATCAAGACCACAAATTCAATGTTTACAAGTTTCACAAATGTATCGTACATCAAAAGAGACTAAGGGTCACATCGCCCTTGTCTGAATCGTCTAACCATATACAACAACTAAAAATCAAATGTCAAAAGTCATAATGTCAAAATGTGGTCTTCAAGATGCTCTGCAGTTAGGCTCAATTGCTGTCTTCTCATCAGAAGTAGTGCTACCTACAACAGACCAAAAATCCTCATGCTGATGGGGGAGGAGGAGGAGGGAAGAAAATCAAACGGCGCAAACGCACCCAATCCTCCTCAAGTGCATGGATAACGCGTAGCAGGTAAGCAATCTGCTGCTCAGGAGTAAGGAAGCGAACATCAGAATCAGGGGGTAGTGGAAGAGGAGCTGGTGGTGTAGCAAAAGGAGACTGACAATGGCAAGGGGGAGGACGCGGAGTCCTCTCCAGCTCCTGGACTGGACGGCTCAAAGCATCCTGCTGTAACTGTAGGGATATAAGTATGTCATCCGTGGTATATCCAACAGGGTAAGGATGATATGGGTCTGACAGAGGCATAACATTGGGCGATGACCACAAAAATGGCTCGCCCATAGGTGCTGAAGCAGGAAAAGTAGTGTGTGGGGCAGGTGTAATGTGACACCTGTGTCACTTCAACCTTCAAAAAAATGCCAAACCAATGAAATATTGTATTTCATACTTTGGATTTGTAAAAATATGTGTATCGATTTCACATATCAACTCTTGTTCGATTTCAAGCTCTAAATCGCTTTCTGGAAAGTTATACACGCACTGATGCGTAAATATAACCATTTTAATGCAACGAACACTCCGGAATAGTGAAATAGGCTTAACATACCTTAAATAACCTTTACTTAACTTAGAAATAAGTTTTGAAGGCTTTGGTATGGCAAAATCAAGTTAAATCGCTTACAGGGACTAAAGTTGACAAACTGTGAAAGTATGCCAATTTGAACTGTAACAGACATTCCAGAACATTACCATAAGTTAAACATACCCTAAATATCCTTTACATAGCTTAGAAATAGGCTTTAAGGGGTTCGGTGTGCTAAAATAAACTTCTGGGTCATTTAGGGACTAAAAGCGTCAAAAAGTGCACAAGTTTGCATTTTCGCGCATAACTTATGTTCTGAATACATCCGGACATCCAAAAATTTATGTAAGCACTAAAATATTTTATTTTAGTGTTTGGCATGAGAAAAATCCATTTGTCACGCATTTTGGATCGTTTTTCGCGCTTGTGCGCATTCCGTCGTAATTAATCGAACATCGCGTTCGTACGGCCAAACGAACCAACATCCGACATATTTTTGAGCATGTTTCATGTCCACAATGTTTAGGCATCATTTTAGGGCCTTAAAGTTGGCTTTACGGGCCTTAGAAGTGTCAAAAATGGCTTAAAACATCAACAGGGACTGAAACTGTAATTCTGCAAACATGTTTTTGATCTGCAACTCCCAGGCGGCCCGCCTGAGTTTTAGTAGATCCTGAAGCGGGCCGCGTCCGCCTCCCTGATCAGATTAGATCGAACAGTCAGCAGTTTCCAGCTGTTTGATCCTCACCCACACATTCTCAACTACACATTCAGCTCATTTAGACCCATTTTTAGGCACCATAACTTTCCGACACTTGTACGGATACGATTAAGGCACGATATTCGACAAACGATCTTAACGGTTCTTCGAATACTATAAATACCCAACCCATTCCATAGCCAAAACCACTAGAATCTGATCTAAGTGACTCTAAGTTGGAACCATTGTTTCATACCTGAGTTATTATGATCTAGATTAGCATTCGGGGACCCTTAGTAAGTATTCTTTCGTTCTTTTATTGCTTTTCGGGTCTTTTCGAGTCTGAAAGTCAAACTTGGTTTGACTTTCTGCGTTGACCAGTTTATGGTCAATGCGAAGTTCGTTTGAACTTCGCAACGTGAGTGTAATCACGTTGGTTATAGTCCCTTGGGACTATGCCTACTGATTACCACGTTGTCTAGGGTCGTAGGGTAAGCGATCTGATAAATCGCTTATACCTTCGAACCCGACCCATTTGGTCGATCATTAGGATCCGACCAAACACTTTAGGTGACCATAGTAGGTAGGGAATAACCTTCCGAGGTTATACCTTATGGTCGCTTCGTTAAGTAGTTGTATGATAGGTAGTTTATATGCCTTAGGTAAATTACCAGAATACCCTTTTCATGTATAATTGGTAATTAAGCATATGTAACCTAAACTTTTGTCACATAACTGATTATGTAACATGTTTAGGCATATAACACTTGTCATAGGACTCGTTAGACGTTCCGAACGCGTTTCACGCGAACGACGCGTTAAAGTAGCATAAGCTACCTAAACGGGTCGTAATGGGTCAAAAACACTTAGGTTAAGTTTCATTTAGTATGTAGGCTTTGTTAAACCATATGACATGAGTCTCTATACTCGTTTGGTTTACGAACCCTCATTCTATCAGATCTTCCGATTTAGGTCCGGTTAATAACATAGTTACCTATAAATAGGTGTCGTTTGATATCCGCGATCTCTAGCTTGCTTGGTGGTTATCTTAGGACTTCTGAGCAATCTCAAGTGAGTACATAGACCCCTCTTTTACTGTTTTCCAAACGTTTTGGGGTGGAACACATGTGCCTACTTGTTACTTTCATGCTTTCCTGTTTTCACATCATATACATGCTATGTTCAATAGTACACTTATAGTACCTTGTTTTACCTTACATTTCATGCTACGTATGTCTATTGTTGCATACTTAGTACAGGTCACATGCTACGTATGTCTATTGTTGCATACTTAGTACAGGTCACATGCTACGTATGTCTATTTGTTGCATACTTAGTACATTTGTTATTCATCACATGCTTACATTTTGGATACATATTACATGATTTACATTAGACATGAACATTTTACTTTGGTAGTTTTGTTTGAGTTAGTGATTAAGTAACGAGGCGTGTGTAATATGATACAAGCATGGTGGATACGCCGCTGGTACTTCCTATATATAAGTGTTTGTATGGTATTACATATCGTAGCGTTATTTGAATCATTTCAGTTTGAGACATAGAACATTTTATACAAATAACATACTTTTCACAAGACATTGATTTACAAACAATTTATCTTATACAAACTCATTTTACATGGTTATTCATTTAACCATACATTATTCTCTTATTTATACATATCATCTGATCTTATCGTTTTTCAAATGATTTACAAGACAAAGCAAATTACAAGGTTCATGACTAAACATTTTCTCAAACATAAGTCATGAATCCTATTTTCACAAAACCTATGTGTCACACCCCCAAAATCCACCTGCGGAGTACTACCGCTTGGAAGCGTGACTGACCAGGATCCAGCCACCAATCATATTGAACAAGCATATAAGTAGATATAAAATCCAACCAATACAATTGGTGTTCAAACAAAACATAGTTAAGTTGCAAGCGGAAGCATAAGTCTTAATTCATAACATAAGTTTAATTGTTTCAAAGTTTAACATGGCACACAGCCGTCCATGTCCCACAACGATCCTCCTCCATGCAAGCTCCAGCTAAGAAACCTAAGGACTTGCAAAGCATGTAGTAACGAGTCAACAACAAGTTGAGTGAGTTCACGGTTGGGTGTTCGTTTTAAGTGTTTCGAAAACAGTTTCCTTTAGCTGGCATCCTGCCGTGGGGGTTACCCCATAGTTGAAAACGTGACTTGTTTATTCCCGGTTACTCTGGCAATCCTGCCGTGGGGGCTACCCCGTGTTAGTTATCTGGCATTTCGGCCGTGGGGGCTACCCCATGTATACACTAGACTCGTTACCATATCGACTGCTGACTGTAGTCATGTTTATGTGCCCTGAACTGTCAATGTCTATCATCATTGACGTACCAGTAGTCCATTAGTTCACGCCCGTCCTCTGCGGCACGGTGTGAGGTTTGTCAAACCTAAATAGCGCTATCTAACTAATGACCCGCTCGCCATTGGCCCCGGCGATTAAGTCGATACAAAGATGAGGGACTTCGTGATATAGTTTTGGTCTACTACGAGTTATCTGTCCGTGAGGACGAGGAATTACATTCCTGAACCTTTGCTGTCCTACCCAAGGAGGACGAGGAACCCAGTTCCTTAACCCCAATTCCCGACCCCTGGGAATCCCATGCTTTGTAGAGGGTGTGAACTCACCTTGGTTTGCTCGGTAGAAAACACAGAAAAGTCAAACAAGCAATGTTGTGGCTACTCACGTCCTACCATAATTGTATCATACCATCAGGTTCGTATTCAAATAATGTTCTCAAGTAACGTTCATGGCATACATGTTAAATCATGGCAGATTCACGTTCAACAGTAACATATAAGGTCTGTGCATTGGGCCCAAGAGTCCGGCCCAAGCAATTAAGTCCGAAACAAGGTGAAAGCCCAAACAGTGTGCATCCGTGTATAGTCTCGAGTCGCAACTAGGCGTTTGCGACTCGCAACCTGAGTCGCAATCGTGGTTTCGGTTCGTGTTGTTTTGGTCTCGAGTCGCAACCGGACTCGTAACTGTGGTTTCGAGTCGCAAGGTTTATGTGCTGATCTCGTGTGGTTTCGAGTCGCAACCAGGTGTTTGCGACTCGCAATCTGTGTCGCAACCGGGGGTCTCGACTCGTCATGCAATGGTTTCGAGTCGCAACTGGCGGTTTCGGTTGGACAGGAGCTGATTCGGTACAGTGTACTACCCACTAACATTCTGATTTCATGTAACAGTTTGTACTATCCAACCAAAATCCTTAAACATGTTTCTTGTCTAGCAATTTACTAAAAATGGATCAAACATATCAGATTTCAAATATTCAACCATGTTCATATCATATTCATCATGTTCTTCAAACATTCAAGTAGTTCATATTGCTTATTCAAACTTGTTCATCTTATTTCCGGGTTTTTATCCTTAATCACAACATATAATCATGAACAACAATCAAACATTTGAACATATTCATCTAATGGCTTCAAGTCATCTAATAACATATCAAAATCAACTCTACACTAATCTAATTAACATGATACTACACATATGCAAGCCGGCTTTTATGGACATCAACACTCAATGGTTTGAATCATATTTAGACCTAAAATATTGTGTGTTCATTATGCAACCTATCCGAAATCAAAGCATGTTAACCAAGCATCATCATATACATCCGATACATGAGAACATCATCATTTGTACCATTATTCTAGCTACACCATGTCGTTCACAACATTTAACAATAACAACAACATAGAACACTAACCGATTGTGAGGTGGTGCCGAGTTGATAAGGAAGATGAGTGTCCGAGTGATGATGATGAGCTTAACCGGGTCTCCTTGTGGTCACCGGTTGGAATCCGAGAATGAGGGAGAGGGAGTGTGATGCTTGGTGTCTAGAGTTTTAGTGAGAGAATGGAGAGTGTGTGTGTGTTAGAAGAGTATGTGTGCTATATGCCTAAAGGATGTCAAGACTAGCATCACTAAGGGTTTTATACTTGATTCACTTAGTGCACCCTAATGGGTTTCGAAATAGGCTAAGTGTGTATGTGTGGCCCAACCGGCCCATGAGTGGTGTGATGTTTACTCGAGACCACATGGTCTCGAGTCGGGTCCTTGTTGTTTCGGTTCCTAGACATACTCGCATACATACACGCAAGCATACATGTAACATAACACATAATCATATAAAGGTTCACTTATCATTCATTAAATCACATAAGTTATCTAGCCACACGTTTAAGCATACATGAACGGTTCTAAATTTCGAGTTGTCACATCATCCCCAAGTTGAAAGAAATTTCGTCCCGAAATTTGGTAGGCACTCACTGAGGAAGCTAGTTAAGTTGTATGGTTTTCCCGGGGTGTCACATCCACCCCCCGTTGATCTGGAATTTCGTCCCGAAATTCCGTAGCTTCGGCCTCAGTAGTGGGTGTACTGTTTGCGAACAGTTGGGGATACTTTTGTTTCATCTGATCTTCGCGCTCCCAGGTGAACTCTGGGCCGCGACGTGAGTTCCAACGAACTCGAACGAGAGGTATTCTAGTGCTCTTGAGGACCTTAACATCCCGGTCCGTGATTTCGACTGGTTCCTCGACGAATCGTAACTGCTCGTCGATCGTGAGTTCCTTCAAAGGAACTACGTGGGTCTCATCTGATGGACACTTCTTCAGATTCGACACGTGAAAAACGTTGTGAACTGCACCGAGTTCCGCTGGTAAGTTTAGTCTGTAGGCCACCCTGCCTATTTTCTCAATGACCTCGAAAGGTCCAACGTATCGTGGGTTAAGTTTACCGCGTTTACCAAAACGAACCACACCCTTCCAGGGTGAAACTTTGAGTAGTACCCGCTCCCCAACCTGGAGCTCAAGTGGTTTCCTGCCCATGTCGGCGTAAACTTTCTGACGTTCACGAGCGGCCGTCATGCGTTTTCGTATCTGAGCGATTTGCTCGGTTGTATCTACCATATATTCTGGGCCAGTGATCTGACTTTCTCCCACCTCTGCCCAGCAAAGGGGAGACCGGCATTTACGTCCGTACAATGCCTCAAACGGAGCAGCTCCAATGCTGGTGTGGTAGCTGTTATTGTACGAGAATTCCACAAGTGGCAGATGCTTTTCCCAGCGGTTGCCAAAGTCGATTACACATGCACGAAGCATGTCTTCTAAGGTTTGAATAGTGCGCTCGGACTGCCCGTCCGTCTGAGGATGATACGCTGTGCTCATGTCTAATCGTGAGCCAAAGGATTTGTGCATTGCTTGCCACAGTTCGGAAGTAAATCGTGCATCTCGATCTGAGATAATGGAGGTGGGCACCCCGTGCCTCGAAACGACTTCCTTGAGGTATATTTCTGCAAGAGTGGAGAACTTATCCGTTTCCTTGATAGCCAGGAAGTGTGCAGATTTTGTGAGTCGATCCACGATCACCCAAATAGTATCGTTCCCGCGCTGGGATCTAGGTAGGCCAGTAACAAAATCCATGGAAATTTGCTCCCATTTCCACTGAGGTATCTCTGGTTGTTGGAGTAGGCCTGATGGTTTCTGGTATTCCGACTTGACTCTCGCACAAGTCAAACACTTGCTAACGTAAGTTGCTATGTGGGCCTTCATGCTAGGCCACCAGTACGTAGTTTTGATGTCGTGATACATCTTATCTGATCCAGGGTGTACTGAGTAGCGAGACTTGTGTGCTTCGTCCATCACAAGCTCTCGTAGGTTGCCATAAAGTGGGACCCAAACGCGTCCCGTTACGTAGTAAGCACCGTCTTCCTTCTGTTCTAATCGTTGCCTTGATCCGCGTAGGGCTTCAGCCCTGACGTTTTCTGGTTTCAGTGCTTCTATCTGAGCTGCTCGTATCTGGGAAGGCAGACTAGAATGGATCGTGAGTTGTAAAGCTCGCACGCGCTTAGGCGCAGTGTCCTTCCGACTGAGGGCGTCAGCCACAACATTGGCCTTGCCCGGGTGATACCTGATTGAGCACTCGTAGTCATTCAGTAGTTCGACCCATCGTCGCTGCCGCATATTCAATTCTTTCTGCTTGAAGATGTGCTCGAGGCTCCTGTGGTCAGTGTAGATCGCGCACTTGGTACCATACAGGTAATGCCGCCATAACTTAAGTGCAAAAACAACAGCTCCCAGCTCTAAGTCGTGCGTAGTGTAGTTCTTTTCATGAACCTTGAGTTGGCGTGAGGCGTAGGCTATAACTTTATCTCGTTGCATCAACACGCAACCAAGACCCTGAATTGATGCGTCGCAGTAGACCACGAAGTCGTCTGTGCCTTCCGGCAAGGAAAGGATAGGTGCGCTACAAAGTCTATCCTTTAGGTGCTGAAATGCCAACTCCTGTGCGTTTCCCCAGCGATAAATAACGCCCTTCTGCGTTAGTGAGGTGAGAGGCTGTGCAATCTTAGAAAAATCCTTTATGAATCTCCGGTAGTATCCCGCCAAACCCAAGAATTGGCGAATTTCCTTTGGTGTACGAGGTGCAGGCCAGTTCTTAATCGAGTCTATCTTGGATGGATCGACGTGAATCCCATCCTTGTTTACCACATGGCCTAGGAAATGGACTTCTCGAAGCCAGAAGTCGCATTTCGAGAACTTTGCATAAAGTTGTTCTGTTCGAAGGAGTTCCAGAATAAGTCGCAGATGCTGCTCGTGTTCTTCCCGACTTTTAGAGTAGATTAGGATGTCGTCGATGAAGACTATAACGAACTTGTCCAGGTAAGGCTTGCACACTCGGTTCATCAAGTCCATGAAAACCGCAGGTGCATTTGTCATCCCAAAAGGCATGACCAAAAACTCATAGTGCCCGTATCGAGTTCTGAAGGCTGTTTTGGAGACGTCCTCTTCCCGGACTCTCAGCTGGTGATAACCCGATCTCAAATCAATCTTCGAATAGTAGCTCGACCCTTGCAACTGGTCGAACAAGTCGTCGATACGCGGTAGAGGATAACGATTCTTCACCGTCACCTTGTTGAGTTCTCGGTAGTCGATGCACATTCTGAAAGTACCGTCTTTCTTCTTCACAAATAATACTGGAGCTCCCCAGGGCGATGAGCTTGGGCGGATAAAGCCCTTATCTAAGAGTTCTTGTAGTTGCGTGGAGAGTTCCTTCAACTCTGATGGAGCTAAACGATAAGGTGCACGAGCTATAGGCGCAGCTCCAGGAGCTAGTTCGATCTGAAACTCGACTTGGCGATGAGGCGGAAGACCAGGTAATTCCTCAGGAAATACCTCTGGATAATCGCGTACAACTGGAAAATCTTCTATCTTCTTCTCTTTTTCTGAGGTGTCAGTAACGAGAGCCAAAATAGCAGTGTGGCCCTTTCGCAAGCACTTTTGGGCCTTAAGGAGAGAAATGACGTTCTCAACAGCACTCCTCTTGTCGCCATGAATCATGAGAGGTTCACCACCGGGACCTGGAATACGGACAACCTTCTCGTTGCAAAGAATCTCTGCGCGGTGTCGGGATAACCAATCCATCCCAATGACAACGTCGAAACTACCCAAGACAATAGGAATGAGGTCGATAGAGAAGGTCTGGTCAGCGAGAACAGGTTTACAACCCTTGACTACGTGTGTGGCTTCTAAACTCTTACCATTTGCTAGCTCTACTGTGTGCTTGTTGTTCAAAGGTGTTGGAATACGCTTAAGCATTCGACTAACTTCTAGTGACATGTAGCTAGTATCGGCACCCGAATCAAATAAAACTGAAACATAAAAGTCGTCGAGAAGGAACTTACCCGCCACAACATTGGGGTCATTCCTTGCTTCACCTTGGCCGATCACAAACATTCGCCCCCTGGCGCCATTGTTGTTGTTGTTCCCATTGTTACCATTCCCCTGATTGTTGTTATTGTTGTTGTTGTTGTTCTGGTTCCTGTTCAGTTGGGGACAGTCTCTCTTGAAGTGGCCCTCAGCTCCACACTGAAAGCACCCTTTGTTATCACCTTGTTGCTGTTGCTGGCGCTGGTTCTGTTGAGCTTGCTGACGATTCTGGTTGGCGGGGTATAAGCTCCTACAATCCTTTGCAGCGTGACCAGGCTTGTTGCACCGATGACAGTTGCCCCTGGTGCATGGTCCGCTGTGGTGCAGGCTGCAGCGATTGCATTTGGGGTGATTTCCTTTGTATCCGCCACCAGACGATTGCTGATTAGGGCTCTTGTAGTCCTCAGTCTTTCTCAGCTGAGACTGGGACTGAACAGAAGCCGAACCCTTACTCGAAGTTCCATCCCATTTTCGTTTGTTGTCACTAGAGGTACCAGAAGTAGTTGCAGCACCTATGCGTTTTGGTAACTTGTTCTGCTCCACCGCCTGATCCGTGAGACGATGAGCCAACTGAACAGTTTGCTGGTAGGTAGCGAGGTTCGCTGAAGTCACATGACTTTGGATTTCTGGCACTAAGCCCTGAAGAAATAGTTCGATGCGTTTGATGGGAGGATCCACCATAGTAGGGCACATAATTGCCAGTTCGTTCGACCTTTTCACATAAGCTTCAATTTCGGACCCCGTCATCTTGAGGTTGAAGAACTCCACCTCGAGTTTGTGAATCTCATCACGACTGCAGTACTCTTCTTTGATCATTTCCTTAAAAGTTTCCCATGGGGTGGCGTTGGCAGCAACCAACCCTAGCATCTGAACTTGAGCGTTCCACCATGTGAGGGCTAAACCCTCGAGAGTACCAGTAGCGTACTTCACCCTGCGCGCCTCAGGGCATTCACACATTTCGAACACAGATTCTAGCTTCTCAAACCAGTGTAGGAGACCTACTGCTCCTTCAGTGCCGCTAAAAGTAGTTGGTCGGCAGTCCATGAAGGTCTTAAAAGTGCACACGGGTGGCTGAACATGATGACCTATCGTAGGTGAAAGAAAAGACAGAGTTTAACACAAAGGTTGGTTCACGAGAGTAGGATCCTAAAGATCCTAGAATGAGTTCGGACTGCAGGATATACCTCCTGCGTGTGCAGCTGCAAGTGCTGCGGCAACTCGTTCGTTGATCAGAGCCGTCAACTGGGCTTGTGTCATGTTAACGCGTCCAGACATGATCTTCATATCAAGAGGAACGTGAGTGAGAGGGGTTCGCGAAAATGCGATGATAGGATAGAGTAAGCACGCACGTGTTCAAGCAACAGTAGTTATACTAACCAAGCATACCATAAGCAATGTACCATGTATCTAACAAGTAGGCAATATATACACAGATCATATCACCTAGAATGTCGAGCCTTGCATGTGGAGTGAAGCATCGTTGTGGACCGTTGAGCACTGTACAGGTTATAGTCTGGTTTTAACAAAAACGTTTTACCTTTATTAAAACCAAGTTCTCTATAACCAATGGCTCTGATACCAATCTGTCACACCCCCAAAATCCACCTGCGGAGTACTACCGCTTGGAAGCGTGACTGACCAGGATCCAGCCACCAATCATATTGAACAAGCATATAAGTAGATATAAAATCCAACCAATACAATTGGTGTTCAAACAAAACATAGTTAAGTTGCAAGCGGAAGCATAAGTCTTAATTCATAACATAAGTTTAATTGTTTCAAAGTTTAACATGGCACACAGCCGTCCATGTCCCACAACGATCCTCCTCCATGCAAGCTCCAGCTAAGAAACCTAAGGACCTGCAAAGCATGTAGTAACGAGTCAACAACAAGTTGAGTGAGTTCACGGTTGGGTGTTCGTTTTAAGTGTTTCGAAAACAGTTTCCTTTAGCTGGCATCCTGCCGTGGGGGTTACCCCATAGTTGAAAACGTGACTTGTTTATTCCCGGTTACTCTGGCAATCCTGCCGTGGGGGCTACCCCGTGTTAGTTATCTGGCATTTCGGCCGTGGGGGCTACCCCATGTATACACTAGACTCGTTACCATATCGACTGCTGACTGTAGTCATGTTTATGTGCCCTGAACTGTCAATGTCTATCATCATTGACGTGCCAGTAGTCCATTAGTTCACGCCCGTCCTCTGCGGCACGGTGTGAGGTTTGTCAAATCTAAATAGCGCTATCTAACTAATGACCCGCTCGCCATTGGCCCCGGCGATTAAGTCGATACAAAGATGAGGGACTTCGTGATAGAGTTTTGGTCTAGTACGAGTTATCTGTCCGTGAGGACGAGGAATTACATTCCTGAACCTTTGCTGTCCTACCCAAGGAGGACGAGGAACCCAGTTCCTTAACCCCAATTCCTGACCCCTGGGAATCCCATGCTTTGTAGAGGGTGTGAACTCACCTTGGTTTGCTCGGTAGAAAACACAGAAAAGTCAAACAAGCAATGTTGTGGCTACTCACGTCCTACCATAATTGTATCATACCATCAGGTTCGTATTCAAATAATGTTCTCAAGTAACGTTCATGGCATACATGTTAAATCATGGCAGATTCACGTTCAACAGTAACATATAAGGTCTGTGCATTGGGCCCAAGAGTCCGGCCCAAGCAATTAAGTCCGAAACAAGGTGAAAGCCCAAACAGTGTGCATCCGTGTATAGTCTCGAGTCGCAACTAGGCGTTTGCGACTCGCAACCTGAGTCGCAATCGTGGTTTCGGTTCGTGTTGTTTTGGTCTCGAGTCGCAACCGGACTCGTAACTGTGGTTTCGAGTCGCAAGGTTTATGTGCTGATCTCGTGTGGTTTTGAGTCGCAACCAGGTGTTTGCGACTCGCAATCTGTGTCGCAACCGGGGGTCTCGACTCGTCATGCAATGGTTTCGAGTCGCAACTGGCGGTTTCGGTTGGACAGGAGCTGATTCGGTACAGTGTACTACCCACTAACATTCTGATTTCATGTAACAGTTTGTACTATCCAACCAAAATCCTTAAACATGTTTCTTGTCTAGCAATTTACTAAAAATGGATCAAACATATCAGATTTCAAATATTCAACCATGTTCATATCATATTCATCATGTTCTTCAAACATTCAAGTAGTTCATATTGCTTATTCAAACTTGTTCATCTTATTTCCGGGTTTTTATCCTTAATCACAACATATAATCATGAACAACAATCAAACATTTGAACATATTCATCTAATGGCTTCAAGTCATCTAATAACATATCAAAATCAACTCTACACTAATCTAATTAACATGATACTACACATATGCAAGCCGGCTTTTATGGACATCAACACTCAATGGTTTGAATCATATTTAGACCTAAAATATTGTGTGTTCATTATGCAACCTATCCGAAATCAAAGCATGTTAACCAAGCATCATCATATACATCCGATACATGAGAACATCATCATTTGTACCATTATTCTAGCTACACCATGTCGTTCACAACATTTAACAATAACAACAACATAGAACACTAACCGATTGTGAGGTGGTGCCGAGTTGATAAGGAAGATGAGTGTCCGAGTGATGATGATGAGCTTAACCGGGTCTCCTTGTGGTCACCGGTTGGAATCCGAGAATGAGGGAGAGGGAGTGTGATGCTTGGTGTCTAGAGTTTTAGTGAGAGAATGGAGAGTGTGTGTGTGTTAGAAGAGTATGTGTGCTATATGCCTAAAGGATGTCAAGACTAGCATCACTAAGGGTTTTATACTTGATTCACTTAGTGCACCCTAATGGGTTTCGAAATAGGCTAAGTGTGTATGTGTGGCCCAACCGGCCCATGAGTGGTGTGATGTTTACTCGAGACCACATGGTCTCGAGTCGGGTCCTTGTTGTTTCGGTTCCTAGACATACTCGCATACATACACGCAAGCATACATGTAACATAACACATAATCATATAAAGGTTCACTTATCATTCATTAAATCACATAAGTTATCTAGCCACACGTTTAAGCATACATGAACGGTTCTAAATTTCGAGTTGTCACACTATGAATCTCACAGGCATTTTTATGCTGACGTACCTATTTTCACATGTGTTTTTCAGGAGCTGTTGCATAAGATGATCAAGATACACATAGGCAGACTTGGGCTTTAGTGACAATAAAAGATACAAGACTAGTTAATTTTTGTTATGTACTCTTTGTTTCTTGTTAAAACAATGTAAACTCTCATGTTTGATTAATAAAACGAAACTTCAATTGCCATGGATTTGAAACAATTAATTCTGTTACAACACTCCCCGACGTTTCTGCCACGTTTTGTATGTTCTACGTGGTCGGGGTGTGACAGAAAAGATGGTATCAGAGCCAATGGTTATAGGGAATTAGGTTATTAGTAATGCTTTGACCTAGTCTATAACCTTCTTAGGACCCTAACGCGAGTTTACTTGCGTTTAGTCATAAAACAATATCGTCACCTATCCTTAGGCGACGACCACAACAAGAACATAAATTTCAATACCGCTTTGAAAACTAATCATCTGTTCTAGGATGACTGATTACTAGGTTTTGAACCCTCTATTGTAAGGTTTTGAACCCTCTGTTATATGGTTTTGAACCCCTTTGAGTTTTCAAAATCTCGTCTAGGTTTTTGGGTTTTTAATAATGTGAACACGTGCAAACTGGAAGGGTGAATGCCTGTATTCTGGGTTTTCTGTCTAGGTAAGCACATCGTATACATCTCATCAGACGCGAGACCAGTTGTACTTACCTGGGAATTCTTGGGATGAGCGTTCACTTATAGGCGAGCATGTCTTCGCGATACATTATTTTTGACCCATTTACTTTGATTATTCACTGTGTGTCGTTTGTTTGCTTTGTAGTAATGAACAAATGACCACTATCCTTGCTTTCATCAGATTTGTTTCATCTCATTCTTTTCGTCAAATTCTCTCACTCGTTTCCTTTCATGTTCTCCTCTTTTAGAATGCCTCCACGACGCGAAAATCCGGTATCTATTGACGATCTGGCAGCTGTCATTACACAGCAAATAACTGCTGTAATCCCGACTATCGTTGCCCAATGTCACCAAGCTATCAACAACAATAATGCTCTCTGCAGCTTCAAGACGTTCAACTCAGCTAAGCCATCAAAGTTTTCTGGGTCTCAAGGAGCGACTGCACTTCTGCAATGGTTCGAGAGTCTAGAGGGCACTTTCAGGGATGTTCAATGTCCAAATGAGCGAAAGGTAGATTTCACATCTAGTGTCTTTGAGAAACGAGCTTTGACATGGTGGAACGGTTTGGTGAGAGATAGGGGTGCCGAAGTGGCACTGGCTCAAACATGGGAAGAACTTAGAGCACTGATGATGAAGGAATTCTGTCCTCGTCACGAGATCAGGGCCTTGGAAAGGGAATTTGACGATCTTAAGCAAGACAGCGGTGAACATCGAGCATACACTGATCGATATGAGGAGCTGAGCCTGTTGTGCCCTACTATGGTTACGCCTTTGGATAAGGCGATCGAAAAATACATAGATGGTCTCCCGGACATAGTTCAAGACATTGTTACCGGTAGTAACCCCACTACGGTTAGGCAGGCCATTGAGCTATCTGCAACTTTGACTGAATCTCAGATCAGGAAACGTAAGCTTTTCCGAAAGGGTGACAAGAACCCGGTCGAGGAATCGAAACCAATCGAGGAATCAAAGACCATGGATGAACAGACTGGATTCCTTGAGCGGTCAAAGAAGCAAAAGGCTTCTCAGAACTTCGCCATGGTCGCTCACAATGATCAAGCCGCCCCCAACCAACCAGCTAAACCCCGTACTAGGAAGCCATACAATGGAACTTCACCCTTGTGCAACAAATGTAACCTTTATCATCATGCTATGGTGAAGTGCCGCGAATGCCAAATTTGTGGACATAAAGGTCATACAGCAAAAGTTTGCGTAGCAGCAGTTGCACCAAATCAAGCTAACAACAAACCTGCTCGAGCTCGCTTTCCACCAGGTTCTTGCTACAAGTGTGGCGAGATGGGACATTTCCGAAGAAATTGCCCAAAGCTTGCTAATGCTAATTCAGCACAGAGATGAGCATCTGACTGACTAGAAGACAACATCGTTTAGAAATAATCATGTCTTATGTATTATTTTCTTTTGTTGTCAAGGTCCATGAAACAGTTGTTATCATTGTTAATAAATAAATCTTTTTATTTACATTACAATGTATTTATGTGATTGTATGTATAAACAACATATCCCCTACAATACCGACAATCAAGGAATCGTATTCCTTGAAAAGCAAACTACCCCCAAAATTCTTCCATTTTACAATCTCTTGCGTTTTACACAAAGATCCTAAGTACCCGTCTCTTGCAAAGAGACGAAGTACAAGGTGCAAGTTATAACTTTGTGCGAATACCCCAAGTACCACTATAAATTCTTAATAGGGTACCTAAGGGTATTTCCGTATGTCCTAAATTATTGTGTACCTTAATTCGAATATTGCGTTTTCCTGAAAACGAAAATTGAATTTTTGGTAGATCATCATATCTTCATGGATGGATTCTTGAAATGATTAAAGTGCCAAATGAAATCCACGAATTGGATTCCTGGTGTGCTTTAAGTATCTGCGTCCAAAGATAACGAATTAATAACCAAGTTAAACAACTATGTGATTATGTGCTTATGTGTTTTCTTTTATGTTTTTGTGTAATCCAAGTTTTTGTTATCCAAATCCTCGTAGAATCTTCCATATCTTCGTATAAGGGATTCATAGTAGGATATCCAAAGGTGCTATATTAAATCCTCAATGGGCTTGTACGTAATAGTAAAGACCCTTGGATTATATTGTACCATTCCATAATTAGACCCCTGAGTGGTCTAGGTAAACAGATTGATCCAAAAATCTGGTTAGTAATATCATGTGATGATATAGCTGAAAGGACTCCTTGGTGGCCTAATTAAAAGGATCCTTTGTCGATCTAATTAAAAGGACCCTATGGTAGTCTAGTCACACTCATCACAGGTTTGATTTTTCCTCCCCTTCACATTACAAACAAATTGTGCGGACTATGCAAGGAATTGCGTAATTATGGATGCATACATAATTATGAAATTCAGTGCACGGAAACCACAGCGAGTTTTGTCATGTGTCTAGAGTTCGTTCCGTTCATTTTCGTTTCTATCTTAAGAAATGGTGGAAAATGACTCATTTCGTTCATTTTCGGTTCTGAAGAAGTGGTGGAAAATGACTCATTTCGTTCATTTTCGGTTCTGAAGAAATGGTGGAAAATGACTCATTTCGTTCATTTTCGGTTCTGAAGAAGTGGTGGAAAATGACTTATTTCGTTCATTTTCGGTTCTGAAGAAGTGGTGGAAAATGATTCATTTCGTTTATTTTTGGTTCTGAAGAAGTTGTGGAAAATGATTCATTTCGTTCATTTTCGGTTCTGAAGAAGTGGTGGAAAAAGACTCATTTCGTTCATTTTCATTTCTAAAGAATGCCTGTTGAAAATAACTCCGTTCATTTTTCATTTTTGAAAAATGTCCGTTAAAGAGAAATAACAGGATTATGCCTTGCTTATCTTTGATGGTTATTTAACACAAAGTCACAAATGGACTCCTACGAATGAATTTCGGGACGAAATTTCCTAAAGTAGGGGAGACTGTGACACCTGTGTCACTTCAACCATCAAACAAATGCCAAACCAATGAAATATTGTATTTCATACTTGGGATTTGTAAAAATATGTGTATCGATTGCACATATCAACTCTTGTTCGATTTCAAGCTCTAAATCGCTTTCTGGAAGGTTATACACGCACTGATGCGTAAATATAACTAGTTTAATACAACGAACACTCCGGAATAGTGAAATAGGCTTAACATACCTTAAATAACCCTTACTTAACTTAGAAATAAGTTTTGAAGGCTTTGGTATGGCAAAATCAAGTTAAATCGCTTACAGGGACTAAAGTTGACAAACTGCGAAAGTATGCCAATTTGAACTGTAACAGACATTCCGGAACATGAACATAAGTTAAACATACCCTAAATATCCTTTACATAGCTTAGAAATAGGCTTTAAGGGGTTCGGTGTGCTAAAATAAACTTCTGGGTCATACAGGGACTAAAAGCGTCAAAAAGTGCACAAGTTTGCATTTTCGCGCATAACTTATGTTCTGAATACATCCGGACATCCAAAAATTTATGTAAGCACTAAAATATTTTATTTTAGTGTTTGGCATGAGAAAAATCCATTTGTCACGCATTTTGGATCGTTTTTCGCGCTTGTGCGCATTCCGTCGTAATTAATCGAACATCGCGTTCGTACGGCCAAACGAACCAACATCCGACATATTTTTGAGCATGTTTCATGTCCACAATGTTTAGGCATCATTTTAGGGCCTTAAAGTTGGCTTTACAGGCCTTAGAAGTGTCGAAAATGGCTTAAAACATCAACAGGGACTGAAACTGTAATTCTACAAACATGTTTCTGATCTGCAACTCCCAGGCGGCCCGCCTGAGTTTTAGTAGATCCTGAAGCGGGTCGCGTCCGCCTCCCTGATCAGATTAGATCGAACAGTCAGCAGTTTCCAGCTGTTTGTGTGACAACTGGCCCAAACCGGTAATTTCCGTACACATTAATTATTGCTTAATGACTGCAATTATGAGTTTAATTGTCAGCAATGTCTGAACACATGATTAAACAAGTGAATTCATGCATGTTGTATACTACAAAATATTGCTTTATGCATAAACGAGAGCGTTGCGTCAGAATAATAGTAAACTCACCGGTAAGACACTATGTGTCAACGGAACTGCAGAAAGCAGCCAGACAATAAAATTGGAGCCTAGGTGTAGGTCCGACAACAAGAATGCATTAAAACCCAAGAGTACATACAAGGGTTAATATACATGCAATACGAAAGCAAAAATAAGCACTAAAAAGCACCCGAAACGCACTTTAAGTGCAGAATTTATATAATTCAGCAATAATTCAGCATTTAGACATATAAATATTATGCAGAAATGTCGTTCTATTATCCAGAATATTTCCCTAAGTGTTGGGAATTGAAAGAGTACAAGAAAGGTACTTAAACGACACTAAAAAGTGTAATTTAGCACTTTAACGAATCGGTATGTAACCGAACAACCGGACTATACCCGGAACATGAAAATATTGTTAATAACATTATTTATCTTTTTCTAAGCCAGTTAGGATCCCTGAATACCCTAACATCCCTTGTAACGCATGACACACCACTAACCAGGTTAAACACTTAACTAACTTACTTAACCTAACTAAATTACCTAACTAATGGTTGGAATCGGACTAGGACCCCCTCCCCCCTTTACAACCGTCCCCATGAGGGGAGACATACCTTGTCCTCCAAATTATTAATTTAATCCACATGTCTAGTATCTAGAGAACATGAAACCCGTTGGGTAATACACTTATGGATTGTCTATAAGATCATGGCATGACACATTATCACTTTCATCACACACATCACAACACCAAACTCCTCTCTCTCTCTCTCTCTCTCTCTCTCTCTCTAAGAGGCTACGGCCAAACATCCCTTGAACACACAACCATTGTCAAGCTTTGATCTTGCCATTTCAAGTCTATACAAGTGTTAAGGGTCTCGTATTAGGAAGCTTGGTGCAAACGGAACGCGAAGGACCTCTCTACTTTGCTTTTATCCACGCCATTTTCGTATAGATTCTTCCCTAGCCTTGAGCTAGAGGTATAATGCTTAAAACACCTTCTTGAACTAATCTAAAGTGGTTAAAAGGATTTTTATCGGATAAAACTCGGAATCTTGCATTTTGAAGCATTAAAGTTTACTAAAAACACTATAAATGGTGGTTAAAAGCTCATATGTTGTGTAAAAGTTGTAGTAATTGATTTGTGTGATTATTTGGACCCGATCTATGTTGTGGTAGCTCGGATCATCATTTAACCCGGTTTAGTCATGATCTTGGATTATGACATAAAGCTCATTTAAGAATAATAAAGGTTAAATGATGAAACTCTACCACACACATCATGAACTTGTGTAAAAGCGATTTAACTTGTGAAATAGTGTTTAAAACTAGCCGATCTATGTATCTACAAGTGGTATTTTCAAAAGACCAAGCATCAAAAGAAATCACATGTTCTAAACCGGATCTTACACAAACAAAAGTGGTTTTTGTGAACAAACAAGTGTGTGGACACTTGTGTAACAGAAGTTTTAACAAAGAAATAATTTTCATAAAAACCGACTAGAAGTTGTGAAACTTCATATTCTTTAAAAATAAGATTTTTAAGAAATTAAACTTATTTTTAAAGATAACAAGACTTACTAAATGTGCTAGTAAGATACTACACAATTTTGGTAAATATCCAAGTTCATGAAGTGGGGAAAAGTAGTGATTATTGTTGATAATTGTTGTTGATGATTATTGATGATTGATGATGAATTAAAAGAAAATAAACACACGTTTTGAAAACGTGGGAAACCTCCATTTTTAGGGGAAACTCTGTCAAAATTTTTATAAATTTTGACACTTAGAAAAATATAAGTTTTGAGAAACTTATTCCCTAAAAATGTGTTTAAAAGTATTACTAAGGTTTCCCTAATTTTTGGTGGTAAGAAATGAGGATTTCTTCAAGAATAAAATGGATATTAAGTATATATTTTTGAAAGAAAAATATATATTATTTGATCACCAACTTTATGTTGACGTTTTTCCAAAAACTCACATGTATTTCAGGTAACTAGGATGGATGTGCGCGTGGTCTAGCTTATGCTCGTGGATGTCGCTTGTGTTTAACTTTGAATAAAGTTGTAAACTTTTAAGACAATGCTTTATGCGACTTAGCGATGTAAACGCTAACGAATGTTTTCAAATTATGGTATTTGAATGTTATTTTACGAGCATGTAGCATGTTTACTCTTCGTATGCAATGAGAACCTTTCATGATCACACCTCGTGCTTCCGCCGTAGAAAGGGGTGTGACAGATTGGTATCAGAGCTGCGATTGTAGTGAACCAGGATTCCTTCTCGAGTCTAGTCTACAATCTCTAGGATCCATTCACGAAAACAATTTTCAAAGAGTTTTCATTGCATAAAACGTCCCGCGACATCCACTGCCTGAAACTGTCTACATGAGTCTAGAAAAGACATTACGAGACTTAGAGTGCACTTGAGTAGCACTTGTCGTTGACTAGAAACTACTTGCAATTATGTGTGATAATTAGCATGTACTAGAAGTAGAATGTCACAAGTATATGTGACTTTACCTGAAACAATGGCCTATCTGAAGGAAGAAATACGAAGATGAAACGAACTGTGCGGACTGTGCAAGGAGTTACGTAACTATGGATGCATACATAATTATGGAATTCAGTGCACAGAAATCACAGCAAGTCTTGTCACGTATAGATTCCCTCAGTGCAAGCCTACTAAGTACTCTGCTAGAGTAATAATTGTTTGATGTCACTTGTGTGGTATATATACCTGTGAATATATATGATACTACAATCTAGTGTGACGATATCAAACAAATGCCTAACCCTGCTGTGTTATGTTCTGTTAGAACATGGCACCCAGGAAAGCTGTGAATGCTCGCAATGACGATCAACCTCCTCCTCCCCCACTGCCAAGAACTGCTGAAGAGCTGAACGCTTTGCTAGAGGAAAGGATCTCCGCTACTATCGCCCAGTACGAGGCGAACCGAACTCAAGACAGTGGAGGACCAAGCAACGCTAGGCGTAATGGGAATGGAGATTCGTCTGGAGGCAATGCAGCTCAAGGCTGCACTTTCAAGCAGTTCCTCGACTGCAAGCCGATGAACTATGATGGCACAGGAGGTGCAGTAGCATTTGTGCGCTGGACGGAGAAGACTGAAGCTACTTTCCGCATGAGCAAGTGTACCGCGGATCAGCAAGTCACTTTTGCTACTGGGTTACTCGTCGATGAGGCTCTGACTTGGTGGAACCTGCAAGCCCAAACTTTGGGTGATGACGCCGCTTATGGCCTCACTTGGGAGGAACTAAAGGAAAGGATGAGAGAGAAGTACTGCTCTCGTGCTGAACTCCAAAGGCTGGAGACGGAGTTCTGGCACCTGACCATGGAAGGTGCTGACATTAATGGTTACACTCGAAGGTTCCACGATCTGTCTAGAGTACTTCCCTACATGGTGACTCCTGAATTTAAGCGTGTGGAACGCTACATTTGGGGACTGGCCTCAGAGTTTCGTGGCATGGTGACGTCGGCCAAACCACAAACAATCACCGAGGCTGTAACTCTGGCTGTCAGCCTGACTGAAGATTGTGTTCGTATGAAGAAGCTATCGTTGAACCCCACTGAGAAGACCGAGACGCATGCTGAGTCGTCCGGTGACAAGAAGAGAAAGCATGCCAGTTTGAACCAAGCGACTCGTAACAACAAGGGTTTCAGCAAGAAGCGTGACGCTAACCCGTCTCAGGAGACGAAAACCCATGCAACCAAAGCATACCAAGGCTCCATGCCTAGATGCCAAAAGTGTAAGTATCATCATGATGGAGCTTGTCGCATTCCAAGGTGCGACAAATGTGGTAAATTGGGTCATCAAACAGAAGACTGTTGGGGAAAAGGAAAGAACCGAAATGGGAACGGTGCTGGTAACAAGAATGGTAACGGGAAAGGGCAAGGATGCTTCAAGTGTGGAAGCAATGATCATTTCATGAAGAACTGCCCAGAGAGAAACAACGCTCCAGCTCGAGCATTTGTGATTGGAGCAAGAGACGCACGCGAGGACCCTAACGTGGTCACCGGTACGTTTCTCATTAACAATCACTTTGCATCCATATTATTCGACACTGGCGCCGATTATAGCTTCATGTCTGTGGAATTTAAACGCATACTCGGAATAGAATCTAGTAGATTAGAAATTCCTTATTCCATAGAACTAGCCAATGGTAAACTTGTTGAATCGGGCGAAGTTGTCAGAGGCTGCACACTAGAACTTGGCGAACGAAATTTTAGCATCGACCTCTTACCTATTCAATTAGGTAGTTTCGATGTAGTAGTCGGAATGGACTGGTTGTCCAAGAACAAAGCTGAAGTTATTTGTCATGAGAAAATCGTTCGCATCCCTTTAGCGAGTGGTGAAACTCTCATCGTGCATGGAGAAAAACGAGACGCGCCTCTTCGAATCATCAGTTGTATGAAGGCACAGAAGTGCCTAAGGAAAGGATGTGTTGCTTTCCTAGCACACGTTATACACAAGAAGGCTGAGGAGCCGAAACTCGAAGACATTCCTGTGGTGAAGGAATTTCCTGAGGTGTTCCCTGAAGATCTGCCAGGACTACCTCCGCAACGACAAGTCGAATTCCGTATAGACTTGGTTCCAGGAGCTGCTCCTGTAGCCAAGTCACCCTATCGACTTGCTCCATCCGAAATGCAAGAATTATCTACACAACTCCAGGAGTTGTTGGATAAAGGATTTATAAGGCCAAGCTTCTCACCCTGGGGAGCTCCAGTATTGTTCGTGAAAAAGAAGGATGGAACACTGCGGATGTGTATCGATTACAGGGAACTGAACAAGCTCACAATCAAGAATCGGTATCCGCTACCGAGGATTGATGACTTGTTTGATCAACTACAAGGATCAAGCTACTATTCCAAGATCGACCTTCGATCTGGATACCATCAGCTGAAAATCCAAGATGAAAGTGTGCCAAAGACTGCATTCAGAACACGCTATGGGCACTACGAATTTCTTGTGATGCCGTTTGGATTAACGAACGCGCCAGCGGTCTTTATGGACCTAATGAACCGCGTATGCAAACCATATCTTGATAAATTCGTGATTGTATTTATCGATGATATCCTGATTTACTCGCGAACAAAAGAAGAACATCAGCAACATCTCAGAACCATCTTGGAGCTACTGAAGAAAGAGAAACTTTATGCAAAGTTCTCGAAATGCGAATTCTGGATTCGCGAAGTACAATTTCTTGGTCACATTGTGAATGAGAAGGGCATTCATGTAGACCCGTCCAAGATTGAAGCAATAAAGAATTGGGAAACTCCCAAAACCCCAACTGAAGTTCGACAATTTTTGGGCTTAGCGGGCTACTATCGGCGATTCATTGAGAATTTCTCGAAGATAGCTCAACCGCTAACGACCCTTACTCAGAAAGACAAGAAGTACGACTGGGGTCACAAACAAGAAGAAGCCTTCCAGTTACTTAAGAGCAAGCTATGCGATGCACCGATACTATCATTACCCGAAGGCACTGAAGACTTCGTGGTATACTGCGACGCCTCACGACAAGGCTTGGGTTGCGTGCTCATGCAACGCCAAAAAGTCATCACTTATGCTTCAAGACAACTGAAGGTTCACGAGAGAAATTATACCACTCACGACCTGGAGCTGGGTGCAGTGGTATTCGCCTTAAAGATTTGGCGACATTATTTATATGGTACTCGATGTACAATCTTCACAGATCACAAAAGCTTGCAACACATATTTGATCAGAAGGAATTGAATATGCGCCAGCGACGTTGGATCGAGCTGCTGAATGATTATCACTGTGAGATTAAGTACCATCCTGGAAAGGCGAACGTTGTAGCAGACGCGTTGAGCCGAAAAGAAAGGGTTAAGACCCTAAGGGTTCGAGCATTGGAAATGACGATTCGAACGAACCTCACAGCACGCATTCGAGATGCACAACAAGAAGCTCTTAAAGAAGAGAACCGTAAAGCTGAATACCTACGGGGTATGCTGAAATACATGGTGCCAAACGAAGAGGGAGCCTTATACTTTAAGAAGCGTATTTGGGTTCCACTCTATGGTGGCATACGAGAAGTCATCCTTAATGAAGCCCACAAATCGAGATATTCGATCCACCCAGGATCGGACAAAATGTATCAAGATTTGAAAGAATACTATTGGTGGCCGAGACTCAAGAGCGACGTTGCTGTCTATGTTGGAAAATGCCTAACCTGTGCTAAGGTTAAGGCGGAATATCAGAAACCGTCCGGCCTACTACAACAACCAGAGATTCCCGTATGGAAGTGGGAACAAATCTCGATGGACTTCATAACGAAATTACCCAGGACCCCGAGAGGGCACGATATGATATGGGTAATAGTTGATCGATTAACGAAGTCTGCGCATTTCCTACCAATCCGAGAGAAGGATAGCACTGGAAAGCTGGCAGAGATATACTTAAGAGAAATTGTGGCACGTCATGGAGTGCCAATCTCAATCATTTCAGACAGAGATGGACGCTTTGTCTCAAGAATCTGGCAATCATTTCAGGAAGCCTTTGGATCTCAGTTAGATCTGAGCACGGCATTCCATCCGCAAACAGACGGCCAGAGCGAACGGACTATACAAACGTTAGAAGATATGCTTCGCGCATGTGTCATGGACCTAGGCGGCAGCTGGGATACTCATCTACCTTTAGTTGAGTTTTCCTACAATAACAGTTATCATACGAGCATAAAAGCCGCGCCGTTCGAAGCTCTGTATGGCCGCAAATGCCGATCGCCCTTATGTTGGGCAGATGCCGGAGATAAACGTATGGTTGGTCCTGAACTTGTACAAGAGACAACTGACAAGATTGCGCAGATCCGAGAGCGCATTAAGGCAGCTCGAGAGCGACAAAAGAGCTACGCGGATCCAAATAGAAAATCGGTAGAATTCAAGGTGGGAGACAAAGTGTTGTTAAAAGTCTCACCATGGAAGGGCGTAGTCAGATTTGGAAAGCGTGGAAAGCTGAATCCACGATATATCGGACCATACAGAATTTTGAAGAGAATTGGTACCGTGGCATATAAGTTGGAGTTACCGGAAGAACTTAATGGAGTACATGATACGTTTCATGTATCCAACCTGAAGAAGAGTCCAACACAAGAAAACGTGATCATCCCGATGGATGAAGTGCATATTGATGAAGCCCTCCGATTTACAGAGCAACCCGTTGAGGTTACTGACTGGAAAGTCAACAAGACCAGGAGGAGCAGTGTGAAGCTTGTCAAAGTACGTTGGAGCTCTAAGCACGGACCCGAGTATACATGGGAACGTGAAGACCAGTTCAAGAAAAAGTATCCCCACCTATTCAAGAAGACTCCTACGAGAGTTAGTTCAGTCTGAATTTCGGGACGAAATTCTTTTAACGGGGGGAGACTGTGACAACTGGCCCAAACCGGTAATTTCCGTACACATTAATTATTGCTTAATGACTGCAATTATGAGTTTAATTGTCAGCAATGTCTGAACACATGATTAAACAAGTGAATTCATGCATGTTGTATACTACAAAATATTGCTTTATGCATAAACGAGAGCGTTGCGTCAGAATAATAGTAAACTCACCGGTAAGACACTATGTGTCAACGGAACTGCAGAAAGCAGCCAGACAATAAAATTGGAGCCTAGGTGTAGGTCCGACAACAAGAATGCATTAAAACCCAAGAGTACATACAAGGGTTAATATACATGCAATACGAAAGCAAAAATAAGCACTAAAAAGCACCCGAAACGCACTTTAAGTGCAGAATTTATATAATTCAGCAATAATTCAGCATTTAGACATATAAATATTATGCAGAAATGTCGTTCTATTATCCAGAATATTTCCCTAAGTGTTGGGAATTGAAAGAGTACAAGAAAGGTACTTAAACGACACTAAAAAGTGTAATTTAGCACTTTAACGAATCGGTATGTAACCGAACAACCGGACTATACCCGGAACATGAAAATATTGTTAATAACATTATTTATCTTTTTCTAAGCCAGTTAGGATCCCTGAATACCCTAACATCCCTTGTAACGCATGACACACCACTAACCAGGTTAAACACTTAACTAACTTACTTAACCTAACTAAATTACCTAACTAATGGTTGGAATCGGACTAGGACCCCCTCCCCCCTTTACAACCGTCCCCATGAGGGGAGACATACCTTGTCCTCCAAATTATTAATTTAATCCACATGTCTAGTATCTAGAGAACATGAAACCCGTTGGGTAATACACTTATGGATTGTCTATAAGATCATGGCATGACACATTATCACTTTCATCACACACATCACAACACCAAACTCCTCTCTCTCTCTCTCTCTCTCTCTCTCTCTCTCTCTAAGAGGCTACGGCCAAACATCCCTTGAACACACAACCATTGTCAAGCTTTGATCTTGCCATTTCAAGTCTATACAAGTGTTAAGGGTCTCGTATTAGGAAGCTTGGTGCAAACGGAACGCGAAGGACCTCTCTACTTTGCTTTTATCCACGCCATTTTCGTATAGATTCTTCCCTAGCCTTGAGCTAGAGGTATAATGCTTAAAACACCTTCTTGAACTAATCTAAAGTGGTTAAAAGGATTTTTATCGGATAAAACTCGGAATCTTGCATTTTGAAGCATTAAAGTTTACTAAAAACACTATAAATGGTGGTTAAAAGCTCATATGTTGTGTAAAAGTTGTAGTAATTGATTTGTGTGATTATTTGGACCCGATCTATGTTGTGGTAGCTCGGATCATCATTTAACCCGGTTTAGTCATGATCTTGGATTATGACATAAAGCTCATTTAAGAATAATAAAGGTTAAATGATGAAACTCTACCACACACATCATGAACTTGTGTAAAAGCGATTTAACTTGTGAAATAGTGTTTAAAACTAGCCGATCTATGTATCTACAAGTGGTATTTTCAAAAGACCAAGCATCAAAAGAAATCACATGTTCTAAACCGGATCTTACACAAACAAAAGTGGTTTTTGTGAACAAACAAGTGTGTGGACACTTGTGTAACAGAAGTTTTAACAAAGAAATAATTTTCATAAAAACCGACTAGAAGTTGTGAAACTTCATATTCTTTAAAAATAAGATTTTTAAGAAATTAAACTTATTTTTAAAGATAACAAGACTTACTAAATGTGCTAGTAAGATACTACACAATTTTGGTAAATATCCAAGTTCATGAAGTGGGGAAAAGTAGTGATTATTGTTGATAATTGTTGTTGATGATTATTGATGATTGATGATGAATTAAAAGAAAATAAACACACGTTTTGAAAACGTGGGAAACCTCCATTTTTAGGGGAAACTCTGTCAAAATTTTTATAAATTTTGACACTTAGAAAAATATAAGTTTTGAGAAACTTATTCCCTAAAAATGTGTTTAAAAGTATTACTAAGGTTTCCCTAATTTTTGGTGGTAAGAAATGAGGATTTCTTCAAGAATAAAATGGATATTAAGTATATATTTTTGAAAGAAAAATATATATTATTTGATCACCAACTTTATGTTGACGTTTTTCCAAAAACTCACATGTATTTCAGGTAACTAGGATGGATGTGCGCGTGGTCTAGCTTATGCTCGTGGATGTCGCTTGTGTTTAACTTTGAATAAAGTTGTAAACTTTTAAGACAATGCTTTATGCGACTTAGCGATGTAAACGCTAACGAATGTTTTCAAATTATGGTATTTGAATGTTATTTTACGAGCATGTAGCATGTTTACTCTTCGTATGCAATGAGAACCTTTCATGATCACACCTCGTGCTTCCGCCGTAGAAAGGGGTGTGACAGTTTGATCCTCACCCACACATTCTCAACTGCACATTCAGCTCATTTAGACCCATTTTTAGGCACCATAACTTTCCAACACTTGTACGGATACGATTAAGGCACGATATACGACAAACGATCTTAACGGTTCTCCGAATACTATAAATACCCAACCCATTCCATAGCCAAAACCACTAGAATCTGATCTAAGTGACTCTAAGTTGGAACCATTGTTTCATACCTGAGTTATTGTGATCTAGATTAGCATTCGGGGACCCTTAGTAAGTATTCTTTCGTTCTTTTATTGCTTTTCGAGTCTGAAAGTCAAACTTTGTTTGACTTTCTGGGTTTGACCAGTTTATGGTCAATGCGAAGTTCGTTTGAACTTCGCAACGTGAGTGTAATCACGTTGGTTATAGTCCATTGGGACTATGCCTACTGATTACCACGTTGTCTAGGGTCGTAGGGTAAGCGATCTGATAAATCGCTTATACCTTCGAACCCGACCCATTTGGTCGATCATTAGGATCCGACCAAACACTTTAGGTGACCATAGTAGGTAGGGAATAACCTTCCGAGGTTATACCTTATGGTCGCTTCGTTAAGTAGTTGTATGATAGGTAGTTTATATGCCTTAGGTAAATTACCAGAATACCCTTTTCATGTATAATTGGTAATTAAGCATATGTAACCTAAACTTTTGTCACATAACTGATTATGTAACATGTTTAGGCATATAACACTTGTCATAGGACTAGTTAGACGTTCCGAACGCGTTTCACGCGAACGACGCGTTAAAGTAGCATAAGCTACCTAAACGGGTCGTAATGGGTCGAAAACACTTAGGTTAAGTTTCATTTAGTATGTAGGCTTTGTTAAACCATATGACACGAGTCTCTATACTCGTTTGGTTTACGAATCCTCATTCTATCAGATCTTCCGATTTAGGTCCGGTTATTAACATAGTTACCTATAAATAGGTGCCGTTTGATATCCGCGATCTCTAGCTTGCTTGGTGGTTATCTTAGGACTTCTGAGCAATCTCAAGTGAGTACATAGACCCCTCTTTTACTGTTTTCCAAACGTTTTGGGGTGGAACACATGTGCCTACTTGTTACTTTCATGCTTTCCTGTTTTCACATCATATACATGCTATGTTCAATAGTACACTTATAGTACATTGTTTTACATTACATTTCATGCTACGTATGTCTATTGTTGCATACTTAGTACAGGTCACATGCTACGTATGTCTATTGTTGCATACTTAGTATAGGTCACTTGCTACGTATGTCTATTTGTTGCATACTTAGTACATTTGTTATTCATCACATGCTTACATTTTGGATGCATATTACATGATTTACATTAGACATGAACATTTTACTTTGGTAGTTTTGTTTGAGTAAGCGATTAAGTAACGAGGCGTGTGTAATATGATACAAGCATGGTGGATACGCCGCTGGTACTTCCTATATATAAGTGTTTGTATGGTATTACATATCGTAGCGTTATTTGAATCATTTCAGTTTGAGACATAGAACATTTTATACAAATAACATACTTTTCACAAGACATTGATTTACAAACAATTTATCTTATACAAACTCATTTTACATGGTTATTCATTTTACCATACATTATTCTCTTATTTATACATATCATCTGATCTTATCGTTTTTCAAATGATTTACAAGACAAAGCAAATTACAAGGTTCATGACTAAACATTTTCTCAAACATAAGTCATGAATCCTATTTTCACAAAACCTATGTATCTCACAGGCATTTTTATGCTGACGTACCTATTTTCACATGTGTTTTTCAGGAGCTGTTGCATAAGATGATCAAGATACACATAGGCAGACTTGGGCTTTAGTGACAATAAAAGATACAAGACTAGTTAATTTTTGTTATGTACTCTTTGTTTCTTGTTAAAACAATGTAAACTCTCATGTTTGATTAATAAAACGAAACTTCAATTGCCATGGATTTGAAACAATTAATTCTGTTACAACACTCCCCGACGTTTCCGCCACGTTTTGTATGTTCTACGTGGTTGGGGTGTGACATGTAAAAGAGGGCATAAATGAAAAAGTTGTTGTCGTATGGGGCATGTGATAGGGCTGCTGTGTGGAAGGTCCTTCCCCTGGACAGGGAGGAGGGATATCCTGTAGAAAGGTGATGGGTAAGTCCGTGCGGTGGCCATCAGATACTTGCGGATGATACTGGGGAACATCAAGCGGTGCAAAAGCAGAGCAGTGGGTGTGACTGGTACAACAAAAGAAGGTGCAGCAGTGGGTGTGACTGGTACAACAAAAGAAGGATAATCATCAACATCCTCAATCCACCCGTTAAGGGTGTCAGCATATCTGGGATCAATATGTGTGGCGAAAGATGCATGGTCAACAACAAGTTGTGTAATAACGGGTGCATCAACAATAGGAACATCAGGAACCGGTGGTACAATGACGGGTGGTGCCACGTCTGGTATATCGACGTGATCAGGCTCAGGTAAAGGACCTGGCAAGAGTGCAACAGCTGGAGCATCGTTGGGGTCATGAGCAATGACAGGCTCTGGGCCAACTGGAGCAGGCTCAGCAGGTATGAACTCAACCTCAGGATCTGGGTCAATGTCATGGGGAACGACAGGCGCAGCAGACATCGCCATGTCTGAGTCTGCGTCAGGAGGGTAGCGCTGCACGCCTTGGTCGTGAATAGATGCGGATGCCACAGACTCAAACGAGTCTGGACCAGATGAATCAGAAGGAGCCTCCTCAACGGGAGCCTCAGCAGGTGGCAAGATAACAGCGTCAGCGGCAGGAACCTCAACAATAGGAACTACAGGGTCGGCAACGGGAACATGAGCAGGTGGGACATCGTCATCCATAAGGGCCACACCATCCTGGTCACCCTCCGGGGGACCCTCAATGAATAAATCGATGTCATCATCAGCGAACTCGTCATGTGGCAGATCCTCGACAGGAACTGCAGCAAGTGAGAGAGGAGCAGGGACCTAAATAAGAGGTAGGTCCCCGTCGAAAGGACCATCAGCTAGAGGCATATCATCCCCAAAGTCTGGTAGGGCAAAAGGCTGGAAGTCGTCCTCATCAGTGCTCGTAGTATCTGATGTATAAACCTCGCGCTCAGATAGGATCTCGTTGTCCGAGACTACCGCCATAGGATCAAGCGTGTCTGACACACCGGTATCCGAAGATGACATGCTGTCTGTAACACAACCACACATATGCACATATATCAACATGTAATCAAATAAGCATGTAAGTCACAATCAATGTATGCAAGTAATCATCCTAGTCTTCCCCAGACTATCCTCCCCAGTCTCTCAGACTAGACTCCCTAGTCTCTCAGACTAACTCCCTGGTCTCTAAGACCAACTCCCTGGTCTCTAAGACCAACTCCCTGGTTTCTAAGACCAACTTTCCCAGTATCTAAGACTAAATCCCTAGTCTCTAAGACTAAATCCTCCCTCAGTTTCTAAGACTGATTCTCCCTCAGTCTCTAAGACTGATCCTCCCTCAGTCTCTAAGACTGATCCTCCCTCAGTCTCTAAGACTGATCCTTCTCCCTCAGTCTCTAAGACTGATCCTCCCTCAGTCTCTAAGACTGATCCTTCCTCAGTCTCTAAGACTGATCCTCCCTCAATCTCTAAGACTGATCCTCCCTCAGTTTGTAAAAATGTTTGTTCCCTGGATCTGGACGTTTAGTGTATGCAATGTAAAAATGTTTGAAAACATTTTTGTGAGAGCCCTGATGATCATAGTCTAGACTCGAGAAAGAATCCTAGTTCGCTATGATCGAGGCTCTGATACAAAGCTGTCACACCCTGGCTTTTGCGGAAGCGTGGGTTTATTTGGTGTGACTTCTTAATACCATAGCAACAATCATAACAATGCTATATGATAAAAACACAAGATGTTCATCCGTTCATTAAGTTTAAAAGTACCACAATATCATTGTTTGAAAATGTCGACACTTAAAATAAGTTACAAACCATACTTGTCTACAACGTGTTCATGAGACACAGCAAAAGACTTTAAATAAAACGAGGTTTAGAGACATGTAACCCGTCCAGGAAGAGGTTACACCTCCCAAACCCTACAACCCTGGATGACATCTTTATTCAAACGTGGCTAGACAAATGCATACCCCGCCAGATCCGCTAGTTCCCTGAAATACACGTAGTTTGAAAAATCAACAAAAAGTTGAGCGAGTTCATGTGTAAGTGAGTATGTATAAACCTTTGTAAACATTGTATGTATGTATGTATGTCCCGGTATGATTGCAAACAAGGAAAAGATCACCAATGGTTTGCAAGGCCACTGGTATGTGTGACGGTGTAGGAAGACTCAAACCTAGCAAAGTTGTACCGGGCTCCCGGATGGAAGACATAGTCACCACTATGGGCCGCCCCGGCCTCATGGGTGTGGGCTCGCTACACCCAAATAGATCTATCACTCATGCCCCTCGGTCCTGATACGAGGATTAATGGTCCCAAGTATCCGCCTACCCTATCACATGATCTATGGTTCTTTCATAGGCTAATCATACCAATAGTATTGTAAGTATCCCTTTGTAACATGTATTTCACCCCCGAAGTAAGTAAAGAAAACAGTTTAAGAAAAGGGGGACATGAACTCACAGTAGTGCGTCTTGTACCGGCAACTCAAACTCTGTCAGCTACACGACAACCTACAATGTACTAATGTCTATTAGACGAACGGGCCGTGCCTTGGCTTAGAGTTGTATGTTCTTGAGTTGCGTTTCTTATGTTTCCCAATATTATTCCGAGTATAATTATTCGTCAAAATAATAATCATTTTTACTTTGAATTATATTTAGTTTTGGAATATTTGTTTAATCAATATTTTTGCATCAATACTTCACAAGTATTTTAACTTCGTATTTCCTTCCCAAGGGTGGGGGTATTTATACATGTATCTTGTTGTTCTGAAATATATTTTTAAGTCTAACATAGAAATATATACAACCTATTTGCCAAAAATAATGTATTCCAAAATATATATATTTTTCTCAAAAATAATATATTTTCACTTCTTGTATCCAAAACAATATTTTCCAAAAATATATTCATAAAAGTATTTTCCGGAATATTTCATAAGTTACGTTTTTTTTGCGTTCGGTTTCACAATACCAAGTGTGTAACTTAAATATCTTATTCCTTGTGGTATTTTGTTATATTATTTTACCCTAAAATAATATAACTAGTTCACAAATCATAAAAATATTCACACAAACGTTTTATTGATAAATATATATTCTATATATATATTTGTCCATAAAAACCAACCTCCGATGCTTTGTATTTTTTTTTGTAACAAAAATTATGGCGAAGTTTATATTTGAAAAACAAAGTTAAAATATATTTGCAAACACTTGTTAGAAAATATTTTCCAAGTGTTGGAATTTTTAGAAAATTTCGCCATAGTTTCCTTTGTAAATGGAGGTGTCCATGCTATTTAGCATATCGTTTTCTTTTCAAAAATCATTCAAACCATCAACAAACATACTCTAAACAATATTACACTTACCAAGTGTAAAAACAAATGCACTTTACATAATAACATGAACTTGTGTTTTCGTAAAAACGCGTAGTAACTTAGTGGGGTATTTAGTGGGTTTAGTTACCCTCCAAAGTGTGTTTACTTTTGTTAAAATCTCATTCTCGGGACTTCTAGATGTTCACAACTTGTGAACATATTTTTCAAAAATATTTATTTACAACATCTTCTTGTTTTACTAGCATCCATATACTTATTTTGTTTCCAAAATAGTGTGAGTATATGTAAGAATCATGATCTTTCAAAAACCGTCTCTTAAACTTGGTTTGTTTTAGAAAAATCATTCACAAGTCTTGTGTTTACAAGTTTACTAGTCCACTAGGTTTATTACTTTGTAAGAAAAATCATTTTTTTGTTATCAAGTTCATGTTTAAATAAGAAGATGATTATTTTATGACAACACATAATCATCTCTAACTTGTTGAACCATGCTTTTAATCATGCTCTAACAAGTTCCATATGATGATCAACCATCATATTACGAGTAACCAACAAGTAATCATCAACACATTCAAAACAACTTCATACTAGCATTATTTCATCATGTTTCATCATGTTTAAGCTTATGTTTCATTATTCAAGATTCAAGTCTTTTAGTGTTCTAGTTATTTTATGATAATAAATCTTTTAACCACTAAGAATATGAAACAAACAAGAGTTTAAAGGAGTCTTACAACTAGCTTAAAGCTAGGGAAGATCAATGGAGAAAAATGAGTGGATAAAAGCTTGTGGTGGAGGTCCTTCAAGATCCGAGCTCACCAAACCTTCTAATATGGTTCTTTGCACCTTGAATGTAGCTTTGAATGGATGAGTGGAAATAAAAAATAATGGTGATGTATGGATTGTAGTTCGGCCGTGAGTATAGGAGGGAGGAAAAGAAGAGTTGTTGTGGTGTGTAGTGTTTATGAAGATGGTGATAGTTTTTATAATATTTAAACTCCATTATCCATTGGTTACAATGTCTCCATAAGTACAACCAAGATCCTAATCAAATCCCAATGAATATTGTGGAGGATTTAGTTGTAACACCTGTGTCACTTCAACCGTCAAACAAATGCCGAACCAATGAAATATTGTATTTCATACTTGTGATTTGTAAAATTATGTGTATCTTTTACACATATCAACTCTTGTTTGATTTTAAGCTTTAAATCGCTTTCTGGAGGGTTATACGCGCTCCGAAGCGTAAATATAACCAGTTTAATCCAACGAACACTCCGGAATAGTGAAATAGGCTTAACATACCTTAAATATCCTTTACATAACTTAGAAATAAGTTTTAAAGGCTTTGGTATGGCAAAAACAAGTTAATTCGCTTACAGGGACTAAAGTTGACAAACTGTGAAAGTATGCCAATTTGAACTGTAATAGACCTTCCGGAACATGACCATAAGTTAAACATACCATAAATATCCTTTACATAGCTTAGAAATAGGCTTTGAGGGGTTCGGTGTGCTAAAACAAACTTTTGGGTCATTCAGGGACTAAAAGTGTCAAAAAGTGCATAAGTTTGCATTTTCGCGCATAACTTACGTTCTGAATACATCTGGACATCCAAAAATTTATGTAAGCATGACTATATTATATTTTACTGTTCGCCATAAGAAAAATCCATTCGTCGCGTCATTTGGATCGTTTTTCGCGCTTATGCGCATTCCGTCGTAATTAAGCGAACATCGCGATCGTACGACCAAACGAACCGACATCCGACATATTTTTGAGCATGTTTTGAGTTCCCTATACTTTAACTTCATTTTAGAGCCTTGAAATGAGGTTAACGGGGTTCAAACGCATCGAAAAAGGCCTTAAACACGTGCAGGGACCATTTCTGCCACTTTTGAAACATTTCTGAAACAGGGAGGTGCTAGCGTAGCGCGACTGCATAGTGCCTTTGCACTAGCGCTACGCGACTGCCTAACCTGACCAGATTAAGTGTATTTGCAATCAGATTTCAGCTGATTAACCACAACCACATGTTTGCAACTTGCTTAATCACTAAGATTAGGAGCATATGTGGCTCCATAACCTTTGTGACAAGTGTACGGCTCGGATCGTGGCACGATATTCAAGAAACGATCCTAGCGGCTCTACTTTATCTATAAATACCCACCCCCCTTTGTCTTAAAAACCCACAAATCTGATTAAGAAAGCTCTAAGTTGGAACCTTCGTTTCATACCTGAGCTATTTTGATCTGGGTTAGCATTCGGGGACCCTTCGTAAGTATTCTTTCGTTCTTTTCCTTATTTTACTGCTTTTCGAGTCAGAAAGTCAAACTTTGTTTGACTTTCAGCGTTGACCAGTAATGGTCAATGCGAAGTTCGTTTGAACTTCGCAACGTGATTGTAATCACGATGGTCATAGTCCCTTGGGACTATGCCTACTGATTACCACGTTGTCTAGGGTCGTAGGGTAAGCGATCTAATAAATCGCTTATACCTCGAACCCGACCCAGTTTGGTCGATCATTAGGATCCGACCAAATACATTAGGTGACCATAGTGTAGGGTATAACCTTCCGAGGTTATACCTTATGGTCACGGCGTTTAAGTAGTTGTATGATAGGTAGTTTATATGCCTTAGGTAAATTACCAGAATACCCTTTTCATACATAATTGGTAATTTAGCATATGTAACCTAAACTTTTGTCACGTAACTGATTATGTAACATGTTTAGGCATATAATACTTGTCATAGGACTAGTTAGGCGGTCCGAACGCGTTTCACGCGAACGACGCGTTAAAGTAGCATAAGCTACCTAAACGGGTCGTAATGGGTCGTAGACACTTAGGTTAAGTTTCAAATAGTATGTAGGCTTTGTTAAACCATATCACACGAGTCTCCACACTCGTTTGGTTTACAAACCCTAATACTACCCAGTCTTCCGATTTAGGTCCGGTTATTTAACATAGTTACCTATATTAGGTGTCGTTTGATTTCCGTGATCTCTAGCATTGCTTGGTGGTTATCCTAGGACTTCTGAGCAATCTCAAGTGAGTACATAGACCCCTCTTTTACTGTTTTCCAAACTGTTTTGGGGTGGAACACATGTGCCTACTTGTTACTTTCATGCTTTCCTGTTTTCACATCATATACATGCTATGTTCGTTAGTACATTATAGTACATGATTTCATTACTTTTCATGCTAGGTGTGCCCATTGTGTGCATTACTTAGTACATTGTTTTACATTACATTTCATGCTAGGTGTGCCCATTGTGTGCATTACTTAGTACATTGTTTTACATTACTTTTCATGCTAGGTGTGCCCATTGTGTGCATTACTTAGTACATTGTTTTACATTACATTTTGTTGCATATGCTCATCCAGTATATGAACACATTATATTACATTTTGAACCGTTGTACCTGTGAACCGTTTGTATCTGTGAACCGTTGTATCTGTGAACCGTTGTATCTGTGAACCGTTGTATCTGTGAACCGTTGTACCTGTGAACCGTTTGTATCTGTGAACCGTTGTATCTGTGAACCGTTTGTATCTGTGAACCGTTGTATCTGTGAACCGTTTGTATCTGTGAACCGTTTGTATCTATGAACCGTGTGAACCGTCTTTGACCATACATAAACATTTCTACAACTGTTAAACATTACTTTGGTGTTTTGGTTTGATTAAGTGATTAAGTAACGATGCGTGTGTAATATGATACAAGCATGGTGGATACGCCGCTGGTACTTCCTATATATAAGTGTTTGTATGGTATTACATATCGTAGCGTTATTTGAATCATTTCAGTTTGATACATATAACATTTTATTCAAATAACATACTTTTCGCAAGACATTGTTTTACAAACAACTTATCTTATACAAACTCAGTTTACATGGTTATTCATTTAACCATACATTATTCACTTATTTATACATATCATCTGAACTCATTGTTTTTCAAATGATTTACAAAACAAAGCAAATTACAAGGTTCATGACTAAACACTTTCTCAAACATAAGTCATGAAACCTATTTTCACAAAACCTATGTATCTCACAGGCATTTTTATGCTGACGTACCTATTTTCACATGTGTTTTTCAGGAGCTGTTGCATAAGATGGTCAAGATACACATAGGCATACTTGGGCTTTAGTGACAATAAAAGATGCAAGACTAGTTAATTAAGTTGTATTTCCTTGTTTGATAAGACATTGTTACACTTTTAATCAATAAAACAAGACTTCAATTGCCATGGATTTGAGACAATTAATTCTGTTACAACACTCCCCGATGTTTCCGCCACGATTTGTATGTTCTACGTGGTCGGGGTGTGACATTAGTAAGATTGGTAAAAATCTTAGTGTGGGGCCACTACAATGAGCCGTAAGTTACATATGAGGGGGGGGGGGGGTTAATTTGTAATTTGAGTGGTAAGTTAATTAGTGGAAGGTTGTTAAGTGTAAGTGTTGTGTCTAGTGTGTAACTTGAATTATGTAATATGTTAGTGTGCTCGGGAACCAATACTAGCTCAGAAAAAGTGAAACAATGTTTTTAACAATATTTTGGTGTCCCGGGTAATGTCCGGTTGTTCGATTATATACCGTTCCGTTAAAGTGCTATGTTATACCGTTTAGTGTCTTTTATGTAACCTTTTGTGGCACTTTTAATTCCCGGCACTTAGGAAAGCATACAGGACCATTTTGCCCTATTTTTGCACATTACTAAGATGTTAAAATGCTGAATTTTGTTAGTTAATGCAGAATTCTGCATTTTGAATGGGTTTTAGGCACTTTTCGGCACCTAAACTATCACCTAGTGACGCAGTTTTATGGTCCTTACTTCCCTACACTCCCTACTAGTGTAGTATCTTGTCTCTGGCTCATACTGGGCCTCAAAATATTTTCTGTCTATGTACTGGCGCTGTCAGTATATTTCTGAGTTATCCGCTCACCGTGCTAACTGTGCTTTGTGCATCAAGTTTGTCACTAAAGTTGGTATGCAATAAATGGAGTGACAGTATGGAATGTGATGCATATGTATGTATGATACAGAAATCATAAAGTAGTTTATATCATCACTTGTAATTAAGCACCGTTATTAAGCACATATTTATTGTTAATTAATTGTACGGATACATGTAATTGTGAGGGTTGTCACATTAGGTCCGTTTATTTACATAATTACCTATATTAGGTGCCGTTTGATTCCGTGATCCCTCTAGCTTTGCTTGGTTGTTATTCAAGACTTCTAAGTATCCTCAAGTGAGTACATAGACCCCTCTTTTACTGTTTTCCAAATGTTTTGGGGTGAAACACATGTGCCTACTTGTTATTTTCGTGCTTTCCATGTTTTCATATCATATACTTGCTATGTTCATTAGTACACTATTAGTACATGATTTCATTATGTTTTGCTATGTATGTTCACTTAACATGCTAGCACAATTGTTTTATGTTTTGAGCCATTTGAAATCATTGGATGTATGTGAACCATTTGTAACCATTTGATGTATGTGAACCATTTGTAATCGTTGGATTTATGTGAACCGTTTGTAACCATTTGATTTATGTGAACCATTTGTAACTGTTTGAGCCATTGGGTTAGGGAAGTGATTAGGTAACGGGGCGGGTGTAATGTGTTAAAAGCATGGTGGATACGCCGCTGGTACTTCCTATATATAAGTGCTTTTAACACATTATATATCATTGTGTTATCTAGATCACTTGGGTAAACGATTTCGGAACAATGTCACA
The DNA here is from genome assembly GCA_030545235.1 of Helianthus tuberosus. Classification (NCBI taxonomy): domain Eukaryota; kingdom Viridiplantae; phylum Streptophyta; class Magnoliopsida; order Asterales; family Asteraceae; genus Helianthus; species Helianthus tuberosus. The sequence continues at coordinate 664,672 of JARYGA010057272.1, forward strand.
CTAGGATGTTTTCTGAATAATATAAACCATACGAGTTTTATTAACGAGTTCTTATGAGATATTTTACAATTTGATTTAATAAAACAAATGTTTTAGAGTTAAGAATCATGGCTACGAGATTTTGCAAATTATAACCAACTTGGTTTGAGTTAGTTAATTATGTCGCAATATTATACTTTTCAAAACAAGGGTTTTAAATAAGTATTGCAACATGTAAAACGAGCCATGAACCTGACACTCATATAAAACCTATGTACTTGCCGGCATTTTTATGCTGACGTATTTTCACGTGTGTTTCAGGTACCATAGTGGATGATGTTTGATGATGATTTTTGTGTACGCTCACATAGGAATGGACGAGGCCTTAGTGACTTAATAACAATGAAAGTCTATTTGTTCTTGTTTTGTTTCTAATTCCAATGTAATGTAATACGTTTAATTTAATAAAACAAAACTGTTTAATCCATGGTTGTGAAACAATGATTCTGTTACAACACTCCCCGACGTTTCCACCACGTTTTGTTGTTTTACGTGGTCGGGGTGTGACAATTTCGTTCTTGTTCTTATCACTTTCATCAGTATTCCGCGCTTTTGATTGTGATTTTGATATCCGGTTGGTATTTTTGGGACTTACAATTGGTATCAGAGCCTAAGTAGTCTTGCGAAGGCTAGGTTGTGTTGGATATCATTTGAAGAGCAAGAATTTTTTTTTTCAGATTCGAAGAACATGAAGAAATTGTTGAAGATCTCGAAGAACAGTTGATTATTTTGTGTTTGATCTGTTGGTGGAAGAGAGAGATTGTATTTGCATGTTAGTAGGAGATTATTGGTGGAAAGGATATCAATTGAAGATTGAATTTAGAATTCATCCTTGACTTTCGGGATTAATTTGATTCAATTCTTTTCCAAAGTCAACGAAATATTATACTTGTGCGACTGAAATTAGAATTGTGTGGGGACCAGACAAAATTGTGCGATCAATAGTTTTAATTGAGCGATTACGGGATCTTGTGCGAGGTTATTGTGCGATTGGTTATTTCCTTGTCATTTCCTCAACAGCAGACATCATCACTTGAATTATCTTCAATCTTGTGCGATTACTTTAAATTGTGCGTTTCATCATTCATCCATTTGCTTGTGCGATTATCTTTGGCTTGTGCGATCAGAAGTTATCATCTTCTTCTGCTAAGTTTGGCTTGTACGATTATCCTTGGCTTGTGCGATTATCTTTGGCTTCTTCTTGTGCGATCATATTATTATCCAAATCACTGTTCATCATCATCATCCTAAACCTGTTCGAAAAACCATCATCTGCAATCATCATCATCATCGAAATAATATCAGTCACCATCCGTCTCTGTCAAACAATCACTAATCCATTACAACACCATCACGTTCACAGCACTATCTTCATCACCTCCATTTCGGTATCGAGTTCGAGTTCGGGTTTCCGTTATCGTCACTCACCATATCAACAACATCATCATCATTTTCGTCTCCAGCCACCGTCACCTTCCTCCGCTACACCATCGTCACCTGCCCAACTGACTTCATCCGGAGCACCACCTCTGTTCGTCATAACCCGCACACGTTTCCGGCAGATTCCTTCGAACCACTCTCAATAACCATCATCATCTTCAACCTCAAAACGTTCTCGGATTATCTTCTTAGTTTCAACTCCGATATCTCCGACCTTCTCCATCTTCTGATCACTGTTCAAACATCTTCACCGTCTTCATCAGCTGCTCTGTTTCACCATCATCATCTCCGGCGGCTGAATTTTTTCTGAAATAGGGTTTTGGGAGATCGGTGTTACGAAGAAGACGTGATTCTGTTTTTATTTAATATATTATATTAATAATAATAGTTTTAATAATAATATTAGTCATAAGGAAATCATTACTTAATCATTATTAATAATAATAATAATTATTATAATATTAAATTAGATTTTCTTTTAATTAATTATAATAATTGTTTATTTTAACATTAAAAAGGGGGTTTTGGTTATTGTTTTGGCGATAAGTTTTGACAGGTTCGAGGCGCGGTACAAGAAGTTGGTTCGTGCGTGTGGCAAAAGACTTGAGTTAGCGAGTACACGGGTTCTCGTTTGGTCTTGTGTTATGGAAATAGTGGGGAACACACATTTTTGGGGGATCACATATTCGGGGGATCACATTTTTGGGGGATCACATCTTAAAAATGTCTTCTAAGAGAGAGGTGCTTGAGTGTAACACCTGTGCCTCCACGGCCATCAAACAAATACCAAACCAATGAAATATTATATTTCATACTTGGGATTCGTAAAAATATGTGTATCATTTGCACATATCAATTCTTGTTCAATTTCAAACTCTAAATCACTTTCTGGAAGGTTATACGCGCACTGATGCGTAAATATAACCAGTTTAATGCAACAAACACTCCGGAATAGTGAAATAGGCTTAACATACCTTAAATAACCTTGACATAACTTAGACATAAGTTTTGGAAGGTTTGGTGTGGTGAAATCAAAGTTAAATCGCTTACAGGGACTAAAGTTGACAAACTGCGAAAGTATGCCAATTTGAACTGTAACAGACATTCCGGAACATGAACATAAGTTAAACATACCTTAAATATTCTTTACATAGCTTAGAAATAGGCTTTGAGGTGTTCGGTATGCTAAAATAAACTTTTGTGTCATTCAGGGACTAAAAGCGCCAAAAAGTGCACAAGTTTGCATTTTTACGCATAACTTACGTTCTGAATACATCCGGACATCCAAAAATTTATGTAAGCACTATAATATTTTATTTTAGTGTTCGGCATAAGAAAAATCCATTCGTTTCGTCATTTGGATCGTTTTTCGCGCTTATGCGCATTCCGTCGTAATTAAGCGAACATCGCGTTCGTACGGCTACACGAACCGACATCCGAGATATTTTTGAACACATTTTAAGTTCCCTATACTTTAACTTCATTTTAGAGCTTTGAAATGGGGTTAACGGGCCTTAAACGTGTCGAAAATGGGCTGAATGCATGACAGGGACTAAAAGTGTAATTCTGCCAAACTATGGCTAGCGGTGCGCTACACTTTTAGTGTAGCGGTGCGCTAGCCATGCACAGACCAGATGCAGTGTTTCTTAACAGCCTGTTTGCAGCTGATTAACCACACCCACACATTCCTAATTGTCTAGTCATCTGATAAGGATGGATTTCCAGCCACCATAAGGTCCCGACACATGTACGGGCAAGATTAAGGCACGTTTTCCATGAAACGATCTTAACGGTGGACCGAATACTATAAATACCCCATGCCCCCCATTGTATAACTTACAAGAATTCTGATTTGAGAAACTCTAAGTTGAAACCATTGTTTCATACCTGAGATTCTTGGATCGGGATTAGCATTTGGGGACCCTGGGTAAGTATTATTTCGTTCTTTTCCTTATTTTATTGCTTTTCGAGTCAGAAAGTCAAACTTTGTTTGACTTTCAGCGTTGACCAGTAATGGTCAATGCGAAGTTCGTAGGAACTTCGCAACGTGATTCTAATCACGTTGGTCATAGTCCCTTGGGACTATGCCCACTGATTACCACGTTGTCTAGAGTCGTAGGGTAGGCGATCTAATAAATCGCCTATACCTTCGAACCCGACCCAGTTTGGTCGATCATTAGGATCAGACCAAATACTTTAGGTGACCATAGTAGGTAGGGAATAACCTTCCGAGGTTATACCCTATGGTCACATCGTTTAAGTAGTTGTATGATAGGTAGTTTATATGCCTTAGGTAAATTACCAGAATACCCTTTTCATATATAATTGGTAATTAAGCATATGTAACCTAAACTTTTGTCACATAACTGATAATGTAACATGTTTAGGCATATAACACTTGTCATAGGACTAGTTAGGCGGTCCGAAAGCGTTTCACGCGAACGACGCGTTAAAGTAGCATAAGCTACCTAAACGGGTCGTAATGGGTCGTAAGCTTTTAGGTTAAGTTTCATTTAGTATGTAGGCTTTGTTAAACCAAATGACACGAGTCTCTACACTCGTTTGGTTTACAAACCCTAATGCTACCCAATCTTCCGATCTAGGTCCGGTTTATTAATGTAGTTACCTATATTAGGTGCCGTTTGATATCCGCGATCTCTTGCATTGTTTGGTTGTTACTCAAGGACTACTGAGCAATCTCAAGTGAGTACATAGACCCCTCTTTTACTGTTTTCCAAACTGTTTTGGGGTGGAACACATGTGCCTACTTGTTACTTTCCTGCTTTCCTGTTTTCACATCATATACCGACTATGTTTGTTAGTACATTATAGTACATGATTTCATTACTTTTCTGCTATGTATGTTGACTGATAACATGCTAAGCACATTGATTTACATGACTTTTCTGCTATGTATGTTGACTGATAACATGCTAAGCACATTGATTTACATGACTTTTCTGCTATGTATGTTGACTGATAACATGCTAAGCACATTGATTTACATGACTTTTCTGCTATGTATGTTGACTGATAACATGCTAAGCACATTGATTTACATGACTTTTCTGCTTTGTATGTTAACTTAGCATACTTAGTACATCATTTTACATTGCATCTCTGTTGCATATGTTCCAGTAACATATGGACACATTGTTTTACAGCTCTACCTTGTATGTTTACTCTAGCATACTAGGTACATTATCTTCATCTCATGCTTACATTTTGGTATGACATTTGGTTTGTTTAACGGGTCTATATAACATTCATTAACATTTGCTACGCCGCTCGGTAGTAGGTAGTGGTACCATAGGACTTGACAAATCCCGTTCCGGACATCCCAGGGAAAGGGGATGAAAGGAATGACCGAATCCGAATACATATTCTTTTGATAACTCACTTTTACATAGTTATCCTGCTGTCTCAAGGCTTGAATGTTTGCGTTTAACATACTGCATAAGTGTTTGTATCAGTAAAGCATGCATTATTCTACAAAACATAACTTTGATTTAAACCAAGTTTTACTTCAATACTTTGTTTTGTACATTTTTACTTATGGTTTAAGTAGTCTTAATTTTACTTACCATACATATCATTTTGGTTATACATTACTTGACTACTTTTAGATTATAAACATTTGACATGGATATTTGACATAGACATTTGACATGGATATTTGACATAGACATTTGACATGGATATTTGACATAGACATTTGACATGGATATTTGACATAGACATTTGACATGGATATTTGACATAGACATTTGACATGGATATTTGACATAGACATTTTGACATGATTTACATCTTGACATGAACACTTTGATAGTTTGGTTTGGTTTGGTTTGGTTTGATTAAGTGATTAAGTAACGATGCGTGTGTAATATGATACAAGCATGGTGGATACGCCGCTGGTACTTCCTATATATAAGTGTTTGTATGGTATTACATGTCGTAACGTTATTTGAATCATTTCAGTTTGAGACATAGAACATTTCATACAAATAACATACTTTTCACAAGACATTGATTTATAAACAACTTATCTTATACAAACACATTTTACTTGGTTATTCATTTAACCTTACATTTATTTATACTTATCATCTGATCTTATCGTTTTTCAAATGATTTAAAAGACAAAGCAAATAATAAGGTTCATGACTAAACATTTTCTCAAACATAAGTCATGAATCTTATTTTCACAAAACCTATGTATCTCACAGGCATTTTTATGCTGACGTACCTATTTTCACATGTGTTTTTCAGGAGCTGTTGCATAAGATGATCAAGATACACATAGGCAGACTTGGGCTTTAGTGACAATAAAAGATGCAAGACTAGTTAATTATGTTGTAATTCCTTGTTTGTTAAGACATTGTAACACTTTTAATCAATAAAACGAAACTTTAATATCCATGGTTGTGAAACATTAATTCTGTTACAACACTCCCCGATGTTTCCGCCACGTTTTGTATGTTCTACGTGGTCGGGGTGTGACAGAAAAGATGGTATCAGAGCCAATGGTTATAGGGAATTAGGTTATTAGTAATGCTTTGACCTAGTCTATAACCTTCTTAGGACCCTAACGCGAGTTTACTTGCGTTTAGTCATAAAACAATACTGTCACCTATCCTTAGGCGACGACCACAACAAGAACATAAATTTCAAAACCGCTTTGAAAACTAATCATCTGTTCTAGGATGATTGATTACTAGGTTTTGAACCCTCTATTGTAAGGTTTTGAACTCTCTATTATATGGTTTTGAACCCCTTTGAGTTTTCAAAACTTCGTCAAGGTTTTGGGTTTTAAATAATGTGAACACGTGCAAACTGGAAGGGTGAATGCCTGTATTCTGGGTTTTCTGGCTAGGCAAGCACTTCGTATACATCTCATCAGACGCGAGACCAGTTGTGCTTACCTGGGAATTCTTGGGATGAGTGTTCACTTATAGGCGAGCATGTCTTCGCGATACATTATTTTTGACCCATTTACTTTGAATTGTCACCATCTCATTTGTTTGCCTTAGGTAACAAACAAATGATCACAATTTTCATTCGTTACCATTCTGTATTGATTACCCAATAACCTTTCACTTGCTTCTTCCTCTGTCCTTCACTTTCTTCTAGAATGTCTCTTCATCACGATGACGCCCAGATATCCAAGCAGACTGCCAAATTCGCTCAGCGAATAGGCGAAGTAGTCCTAAAGACTGTGGAATTAGCTACTGCCATGTATCGTCTCCAGGATGAAGCCACTCAAGAGTCACCAAGACAGGCAGGACCTAGTCAGGTGATAGCACCACCAGACAAGAAACCAATCGAGGAATCAAAGACCATGGATGAACGATCCCCTAAGGAGTCAAAGAAGCGAAAGGCTTCTCAGAACTTCGCCATTGTCGCTCACAATGGTAAAGCAGTCCCTAACCAACCAGCTCAACCCCCTACAAGGAAGCCATACAATGGAACTGCACCCTTGTGCAACCAATGTAGCCTTCATCATCATGCTAGTGTGAGGTGCCGCAAATGCCAGATTTGTGAACTTATAGGTCATACAGCAAGGGTTTGCCCAACTGCAGCTGTACCAAATCAAGCTGGCGACAATCCTGCTCAAGCTCGTTTCTCACGAGGATCTTGCTACAACTGTGGCGAGATGGGCCATTTCCAAAGGGATTGCTCAAAGCTTGTTAATGCAAATCCAACCCTTGGATGAGCATTCGGCTGAACAAAGGATGTTGCTGTCTCATGCCTTTGTTTCTTTTGTTTTCGTGTATTGTGAAACAATATGTCTTGTTCATAAATAAAAATCGTGGTTCACAAATTCTGATATACAAGTATAGTTACATGTGTGTATGATTTTTCCTATGATACCTGCATTAAAGAACTATGTTCCTTACAAACTACTCTTGTGATTCTCACTTTCAAGTGATCGCTCATAATTTCCTCGAAAGTTCTAAGTACTCGTTTCATTCTAAGAAACGAAGTACAGGAAATAAAGTGAAATTATGAGTAATCGTGCATTTTTTTTACACATCTGTATTTTTGAATCCTTGGTTGGATAACTAAGGATATTTTCAAATCTCATACCCATTACGTTTTGATTTTTTTTTAACAGTCACAGTACAAGTATTTCAAAACAATCTTCATGATCTCAAAACATTTCATATAGTTTGAAAACAATTTTTCTAGATGCATTGTCTATGTTATTTCAAAAACATTGGCCATGTTATCAAAACCAACCTTTCTAATTTCAAAATATTTCATATAGTCTGAAGACAATATTAAAACAATACATTTTCTGATCAAGTGCATGATTTCGAAAAGCATCATTCATGTCTTTCAAAAATCTTATACATAATTTCAAAATTCATCTCGCATGATTTTAAAACATTTTTGTAAATATATCTACCTAATACACCTACTTTATGATTTCAAAAAGTATTATATATAAGGTTTCAAAAACGTTAAACACATTTTTCTTAAAAGAACCCCATGCATAGTTTTCAAAAATATTTTCCTCATACATTGACTTAACCTTCAAAATTCTGCTTCATATGTCGCCTTGACATATCAAGCATCTCAACTTCATAAGCATTTTACATCATGTTTTGACCTAAGCACATCCAGTGCAAGGTTTCAAAACATCTTCAACTTCTAAAATTCATATGGGATCTTTTTATCTTTACAATTAGATCCTTGTGGATGATTATCATTCAAATCAGAGTCCTTAATTGGATTCCTTATGTACCTTAATTCGAACACTTCGGTTCCTAATAATCGAAATCGAATTTTCTTTTTGAATCTTTCTATCTTTATAGTTGGATTCTTGATAACGTTTAAAGTACCAAATGAAATCCACGGAATGGATTCCTAGTGTGCTTTAAATGCATGTACGCAATTTACAAGAGAAATTAACAAACAATTTTGTGGTTATGTGACTATGTGTTTACTCATCTTATGTTTTCTTTTATGCATTTTTGGTGTTTTTAATACTCTGGATATTCGTTATCCAAATCCTTGTAGAATCTTTCATATCTTCATATGATGGATTCGTAGCAGGATATTCAAAAGGTACTATCTCAAATCCTTAATGGGCTTGTATGTAATAGTTAAGACCCTTGGATTTTTAGTACTACTCCATGATTCATAAGAGACCCTTTAGTGGTCTAGTCAAAAAGATTGATTCACAATTTGGTTAAAAAAATGACATCTATTGATGTAGCTGAACAGACTCCTTGATAGTCTATTTAAATCATTTATTGATTTAGTCTAAAGGACTCTATGGCGGTCTAAGTCACGCTCATCACAGGATTGTTCATTTGGTTTTACCCTACACATTATAAAATAGACTGTGTGAACTGTGCAAGGAATTCTCTAATTATGGATGCGCACATAATTATGAAATTTAGTGCACAGAAATCCAGTAAGATTTATTATGTGAAGGAACCGATAGTGACAACAATAACAAAATGAGAACGATGTAATGGAGGCATGGTGGACGCACCAATGACGCTTTATATACTTGTATATAAGTGTCCCTCTTACATTGCAAGCATGATGTTATTAAAGTTACTAGAAGTTCAGAACCCTAACCAATGTTGTTCGATCTTTTCAAACTTCATGCTTTCAAGCTCTCACAAGTTTCCTCTAAATAAATTTCGGGACGAAATTTCCTAAAGTAGGGGAGACTGTAACACCTGTGCCTCCACGGCCATCAAACAAATACCAAACCAATGAAATATTATATTTCATACTTGGGATTTGTAAAAATATGTGTATAATTTGCACATATCAATTCTTGTTCAATTTCAAACTCTAAATCACTTTCTGGAAGGTTATACGCGCACTGATGCGTAAATATAACCAGTTTAATGCAACAAACACTCCGGAATAGTGAAATAGGCTTAACATACCTTAAATAACCTTGACATAACTTAGACATAAGTTTTGGAAGGTTTGGTGTGGTGAAATCAAAGTTAAATCGCTTACAGGGACTAAAGTTGACAAACTGCGAAAGTATGCCAATTTGAACTGTAACAGACATTCCGGAACATGAACATAAGTTAAACATACCATAAATATCCTTTACATAGCTTAGAAATAGGCTTTGAGGTGTTCGGTATGCTAAAATAAACTTTTGTGTCATTCAGGGACTAAAAGCGCCAAAAAGTGCACAAGTTTGCATTTTTACGCATAACTTACGTTCTGAATACATCCGGACATCCAAAAATTTATGTAAGCACTATAATATTTTATTTTAGTGTTCGGCATAAGAAAAATCCATTCGTTTCGTCATTTGGATCGTTTTTCGCGCTTATGCGCATTCCGTCGTAATTAAGCGAACATCGCGTTCGTACGGCTAAACGAACCGACATCCGAGATATTTTTTAACACATTTTAAGTTCCCTATACTTTAACTTCATTTTAGAGCTTTGAAATGGGGTTAACGGGCTTTAAACGTGTCGAAAATGGGCTGAATGCATGACAGGGACTAAAAGTGTAATTCTGCCAAACTATGGCTAGTGGTGCGCTACACTTTTAGTGTAGCGGTGCGCTAGCCATGCACAGACCAGATGCAGTGTTTCTTAACAGCCTGTTTGCAGCTGATTAACCACACCCACACATTCCTAATTGTCTAGTCATCTGATAAGGATGGATTTCCAGCCACCATAAGGTCCCGACACATGTACGGGCAAGATTAAGGCACGTTTTCCATGAAACGATCTTAACGGTGGACCGAATACTATAAATACCCCATGCCCCCCATTGCATAACTTACAAGAATTCTGATTTGAGAAACTCTAAGTTGAAACCATTGTTTCATACCTGAGATTCTTGGATCGGGATTAGCATTTGGGGACCCTGGGTAAGTATTATTTCGTTCTTTTCCTTATTTTATTGCTTTTCGAGTCAGAAAGTCAAACTTTGTTTGACTTTCAGCGTTGACCAGTAATGGTCAATGCGAAGTTCGTAGGAACTTCGCAACGTGATTGTAATCACGTTGGTCATAGTCCCTTGGGACTATGCCCACTGATTACCACGTTGTCTAGAGTCGTAGGGTAGGCGATCTAATAAATCGCCTATACCTTCGAACCCGACCCAGTTTGGTCGATCATTTGGATCAGACCAAATACTTTAGGTGACCATAGTAGGTAGGGAATAACCTTCCGAGGTTATACCCTATGGTCACATCGTTTAAGTAGTTGTATGATAGGTAGTTTATATGCCTTAAGTAAATTACCAGAATACCCTTTTCATATATAATTGGTAATTAAGCATATGTGTAGGATCGAATTCCGACCTGAACGAGTCGTGTAGAAGAGTTTTTCACCGAAACAAGTGGCGGAAACAAATGTAACGATGTAATTCAGCACGTATACACATAAAACTGTCGATTTTATTGATTTTGAAGACGTGTACAACCTGTCGACACTTCGGCAGCACTTCGTGGCTCACCGGAAGAAAACACCTATCACTATATATGTGGTTCGCTCATAATACCTATATATAGAAGATCTGGTCCGCTCGAATGACATGCCCTAAAAGCGGTCCAGACTACTTGACTAATAAGCGATCCAGAAATTTACATATGAGCGGACCTCACTAATTTACATATAAGCGATCCAGAATATTATCATGATCGAACTCAATATTCACATTCTAAATCTTTGGACTTTAGTGTGATGATGTCATTGTGACATCACTTGGATGATGTCATGATGACATCATGCTTCAACATCTTCGCAACGAACACGAAACATGACTGAAGATGTAGACGACAGACGGATGCACCAACAAACTCCCCCTCGGATGTTGACGGAGTCTTCAGTGTCGAGTCTTTGCATCTTTAGTCTTTATCAGTCCTCTCTAACTCTTTGAAATGTCTGACATTGTAAGTATCCTCAATCTCTATCTTCTCATCTCTTTTCATCACTAGCAAAGTCTTCACGAACAATCTTTAGACTCCCCCTCTCAATCAGATGGGATCGTAGTCTGGAATTCACTTTCCACAGGTTCTTAGATCGTAACCTGGCATTCTAACAAACTCAGGTTTCGGAACCTGGCTAACCTGCACAACTCTACCCAAAAATAAATTTTCTGATGATAACTTGAACACAATCAGACATTATTTGAAAATATTACAAAAATGATCTAACATTTATAATCTCTGATGAATCATTTGAAGAAATATTATTTTCATGTTCAAAAACAACACACTCTCCCAAACCATCTGTTCATCATGTTTAGCACTTGGAATTTTGAAAATTAGTTCTCCAACACCAGTTGTCGAAAATCTTTTTGTATTTTTCAAAATTTATGCTAAAACACACTAAAATCTTTTTGGATTTTTGAATATAAAGAAATGCAGTAATGAAATATTTACAGACAATATTTTTGTGAGTTTGTGTAAGAGGATCATATCAGTTTCTGAGACAAATCACCAACACCGTTAAGCTTCATTTCATTTTAAGTTCTAAACGATTCACTTAGATTGTCAGTATGTTTGTCCACTTAAATTTTCACACAAAGTTCAACTGATCCGAGATACGATATTAATGTTTTAAGCACTTGAACTTATCCGTGTGTCCCACTACTTGAATATACTCCCGTATCCAGATCCCAATATTCAGTCTTACAGGTGAGTATACCACAGATGATATCTGTCAGGGGAATAAATTATGCCACCGTGATAGCTCAGGTCAGAACTTCCGTTCAGCAGAGAGCCTAGTTGACTTTTAGGTGTGTCCCCTTTAGAGGATCTTTTGAATTACAACAGCCATGATTAGCATTTTTCAATGTTTCATCATTTTTTAGCTGAGGGTGGTGCTATATTTCAAGCAAGCAGAAAGTATTCTCCGGGGACTAGGCCATTGCTTCCGCAAAATCAGAAGTCCCGGGATAATACCCCAGATATCACTGAGCATAAAGACCTAGTATCTCAGAATAAGGGACCTTTCAAACAAGATTTCAGGGGTTACCTATATATCCAAGTTTGTATTAACCCACAGAACAAGCAAGTTTGAATTTAGGTTTATATCTCGTCTCAATCTACTAAATGTGCAAAAACCTACTCACACATCCACAGTGAGATCGTTTATCACATTTGACTTTCCAATTCTTTAGCATGTTGTGATCATCCACTGATGTACTATCATTTCCTCTTCTTGACAACAAAACTCATTTTTCATTTTATCATGTTTTTGACTTTTTCAAATTTTTCAAATGTTTTTGGATTTTCTAAAAATTTCTTACTCCCCCTAAAATGCAAACACATTTTAGGAAATTTGAAAACAAACTATACAATAAAATGACAACTAATATCGAATCACCTCAATTCACCATTCACTTGGCATAAACAATCAGAACTCCCCCTCAAACTATTTTCCCATTTAGATTTCAAAACACTTAAGTTTGTTTTAATCAAATGGTTTTTCCGGAAAATAAGTTTGATTTTACCACTTGTAAATTTGGGGATGTGGTTCATCACTTTGTCTTCAACCATTTGTAGAAAATCAAGTACAACTTAATGTCCTTGATTTACCACTTGTACCAAAAACACAATCAAACAACTTAAACCTGTTTTTCAACCAATTTACCATCTGTTGGTTGAATTCTCAAGGTGCCGATTCCTACTCCTCGCTTACAAACCTGGGAGTTCCGGCAAGTCCTGCAAAACTTCTCAAAAACACATTAAACATGATAAAGAATGATGCCGATTCATGATCCACGATTACCAACTTGGGATCTCCGGCAAGTCCACAGACTCATTGTTCATAGTATGAACCATCCCAGTCACAAACCAGGGATGGTTCAACTTTATCTTTCTGCATCTTCTTCTCATAGAACTCTTTAACCCCTTTGACTTTTCGATCAATCATTTTACCAAAAATGTGTTTCACAGTGGGGTTAAAGGCTTTTTCAACATCAAATTCCTTCTTATCATTATAAAATTGGTTTGACATTTCAATTTTACCAATTTTCTTTTTATAATTTTCAGCCCGAAGTGATGGAAAATTCTCATCATCCACAGTCAGAACTGATTTTTCACTTTTTGAAACAACCTGTGGCTCCTCTGATTTTGTGGAATCAGATTCATCGCCAGAAGATAGCTCGTCTGATTTTGATCTATCAGAATCATCGCTAGAGCTTTCAGCAGCTTTCTTAACAACCCATTTCTGGTTGTCAGATATGGCTCTCTTCTTGTAAAACTTGTTTGAACATTCACCAATTTCAAATGTAGAATTTTTGAAAAGTTTGGTTCTGTCAATTAGTGGTTCAAACTCAACCCTTTGTTCTTTCAGTTTACGAGAAACTCCCTGTTTTGACTGTATTGCCTTTGAACAATCTTTGGCAATATGTCCAACATTGTTGCATTTGAAACAGGTTCTCATTTCTTTCATCTCTTCTTGCTTCTTTGCAAGGAATTCTTTGTTCGATTGTCTCCAGAATTCTTTCTTTTCTTCCTCTTCTGCTGATGTACCTGAAACAAATGTCATCTTTGATTTAAAATCACGAACATATTTTTCATTTTTCTGATTTTCTGTTGGAATAAATCCAAGACCTTTCTTTTTGAAATTACGGTTAGGGTTTGGTTTCTTGTGAAAACCAGAACCAGAACTGTAACCCTTTTTCTTGTTTAATCTTTGTTGTACTCTTGAGGTGTAAGGTTTAGGTTTACCATTAAGATTTAAATCTTTTATTTCAGAAATGTTAATTTCTGTAAGTTTGAAAACCTTTTTGATTAATTCAGTTTTGACACCTCTTATTGGAAATTCCTCATCAAAATATAATTTGTCAGAATCATTCAATGTATATGCAACTTTGAATGTTTCGTCACTCAAATTAGATTTTGATAACAGGAATTCTTTATTATAAACCCTTTTAACTGAAGACTTTTGACTGTTGACTGTTGAACTCGAACTTTCAGAACCAGACTTTGACTCTGACTCTGATTTTGACTCCAACTTTGACTCCTCAGTTTCATCTTTATCCAACACCTGATCGACGACTTTCTTTATTAACTCTGACTCATGATCAGTGTCAGATGATGTAAACACGACATCAATATTTTCTGGCAAATTGACTGACGACTCCGACTCCCACTGTAAATTTGTTGCTTTTTCGACTCTTTCCTGATTTGGATTCCTGGGCAAATATCCATTTTCTAACGGAGGTGGACATTTGTTGTAATCGACATCTTGTTTCTTACCAGAATCCTTCTTGTCAGTCTTTTTCTTTGAGTCACTCTTCTTCTTGTTCTTCTTTTCTGGAGTCTTTTCTTCAGCCACTTTTTCAACATTCTTTTCTTCAGTTACTTCATCCTCTTCAAATGCCTTCATGCCTTCAACAGTTGGATAAATCCTGTCAATGACATAAGAAGTACATGAGTAACTTTTCAACAATCGATTAACTCTTTCAGTTTCAATTCTTTGTAATTCCAACTTTTGTTCTAGCACAGCACACTTCTCAATGTAGTTGTTCACCACTTTTTGTTTTGTCATAAAAGCTCCTTGAAGTGTTTTCAATGCTGTTGCTTGTTCTTCACTAGTTAGATTGTATTGGTTCATTGCTTTGTTCAGTACATCGTAAGATTCCTTCAAACTATTCAAGTTATAGATCAGTGTACTGTTCTGCTTCTTCACAGCTTCACAGTTTTCACACTTCACTGGAATCTTCTTTGCATCAACTTCTTCATCAATTTTGAACTTCGCAACTTCAACCTTTACTTTCCTTTTAATCACTGGAATTTCTTCGTCATCACTGCTTACTGGAGTGTTGACCTTTTTCTTCTTCTTTTTAACCTTTTCATCTTCACTGTCACTTTCAGCAATCAGTTTCATATCAGCTTCGAATTTTCTCTTCCAATATTCAGTATCATCATCACTGTCCTCTTCAACTCGAGCTACAAACGCTGTGTGAGCTTTAGCTTGATCAGGAATATAATCATCCCAAGTAAAATTCTCCCAGCTAAAACCCTCAGGTAACTTTTCGTCATCTTGATCTATTATCAAAGCACTACCATTTACTCTCTTTAAAGAATCTTGATTCACTGCACAAGCTCTCTTTCCAGAATCTTCAATAATGTGCATTCCATGTGCAGTTTGTGCTTGATGTTGATGTTGTTGAGATGGTTGTTGAGCAACTTGATGGTAGATGGCTTTTCGGTAATAATCATTGTTGTTATTGAAAGGATTCTGAGCTCCACTTGCTTTGCGATTGGTGCACTCCCTCTTGAAGTGACCTTTCTCCCTGCAACGAAAACAAGTGACTTTAGATTTGTCAAAACCTAAAGTAGAAACATTAGCTTCACGTAGATCATCTCTTCCAGTGATTTGCTTGAATTTCTCAGCTCTCCTCAACACACTGGCCAAACACCATTTTATGTCCATCAGCTCCATCTCCTCAGCATCGATCTGGTCGTAATCTTCCTTTGTCAACATTGGATTCCCGATTCGACCTGCAACAAAGCTACCATAAGATTCAAGAACAGTTCCTAATAAAGACATATGACTTTTTGCTAACTCTTCAGAAAATTCTTGATCATTTTCAATGTTCAACACAATGTTGCATTGAATCTTTTTGCCATTTCTTGTTGTTGACACATTTGGATCAAATGATGAAAATGATGTAAAACTTGTTTTGCTGTTTGATCCTGATGATGAATTTTCAGAAGAATTCTTGACATTGTAAGCAGTTTCTATTTTCGGAGATAGATTTGAAGACTTTTCATTCACTCCTGCTTTATAATACAACCCAATATCTTGTTCACCATCGAAGTCTTTCATTCGAATAATCTTTCGTTGCTCCATCTCTTGAGCTTCCAACTTCTCAATGAACTTGCTGAGTGTCAAACTGCTAAAACCTTTCTTGTTTCTAAGCATCATAAGATATGTTCCCCAAGTCTCGTGTGGCAATGAATCAGCAAGCTTTTCAATCAACTCTTCATTGTCTTTCTCGATGCTCAATCTCTTCATGTTTGCTAGCAGATTGCAATATCTTTCAATAATTTGCTTTGTGCTTTCATTCTTCAAACCACGAAACAAATCGAACTCTTTCTTCAGAAGTGACTTCTTGTTCTTTATCATTTCTTGACTACCAACAAACTTTGATCTTAATGCTTTCCAAATCGAATAGGAAGTTCCGTTATGTTGTAATAACACCAAGATGTCTTCTTTCACAGCTTGTTGTAGAAGACTCAGCATCATTTTCTCATCTTTGTATTTCTTTCTAGCATCGGCGGTTAGATCTTTAATCGGAACCACTTCTTCATCATCATTCGTCGGTCGAATGTACTTTGTCTCGACACATTCCCACGCATCAAGATAGTTAGCTTGCACCCAATTCTCGAAACGACCTTCCCAACCTTTATACTCTTCAATGTTCATTAGTTTGGGCGGCTTTTGCATCGTCCCTGTTTCGTTTTCCATCAATGTGTTCTGTGTAATACTGATCGGAGTAGTCGGGGTAGCAAACGCATTGTAAAAATCTTCGTACATTTTTCTTCAAATTTTCAAATGAGCTTTATCACTTTGTAAAAATTCCTGTCGAATACCTGTCGATGAACAATCAAAACACAATCAGTTTATACGTTTGTCAATTAACTGAAACAAACTAGTACTCGAACTGATGATTTTCTGTACAGACGGAACGTTGACCAACTGTGCGGACTTCTAGGACACGAATGGAATTCAAGTGACTTGACTCTTTGAAATCTTTGAACTCCAAAACGTACAAAACTTTCAAGCGAGTCGATGACTTTAATACTCAACTTGACTGACAAAACAACTGATCGAAACGTGCGAACCAACTGAACTCCAAACCTGACAACTCACACGACCTGTAGATTCAAACAAGCTGACAATGTGCAACTGACAACAAAAATGTTAATTCAGCCGCAGTTAAGGATCAATCGCATGAACATGCAAACAAACTATTTTTATTTTTTTACAAAGAGTATCTCATGTAACAGTTGGGCCTTCAACAACTCAAATCCAATGATCAAAATTAATACAGATTGGGCCTTTGAAAACAAATATCAATACAATATGGTTGGGCCGCAATTAAGAATACAATTGTAATCACCACTTAACTCCCATTGGACCACCAAGTTGACTGATACTTTGTACAATAGTTCTCGTGATTTTTATTTCCAAATGACACAAACTGACAACCTCGATTAAATCAAAGACTCACTTGATTTACAATTGATTTTAATCTATGAAAATGGCTGACAATCACATGTATCAACTTAATATGATTTGACCGCACATAATTCAATGATATGTTTCACATGCAACCTCAATTGATAATATGACAAATATATTTTCACATGATTTATTTTTCAAAGTACTGACATATTTGAATCAACAACTTGTTTTTTTAAAAAAAAATATCACATGAATCTGACACAAATCCAATTTCAATAAAATTTGATTAGACCACACACTAATTCACAGTTAATATGTAGTTCTATGGAATATGTCACGTGAAATTCTGAATTATTTATCACAAATGGGCCGATGTCATTGGGCCGATTGTTTAAATGATCTGATCAAACCAATTTGTTATTTCTTTAAGACGATTAGACCTCACAACAATTATCCACTAACCGACTGACACATTAAATTGATTATTATCACATGCAAATCAACAACTAATACACGTTACTATCTCTTTTACGCAAACTGACAGCCTTGATAGATGTGTCACACAAAAACGATGAACTCAATACACTTTTGAATCTGAATCAAACATGTCACAAAGACGAAACCACTAGTGTCACAAGAGCGTATTTCAAATGACACTAAGAGCGGACCACAACTGTCAGATAAGCGAACCAGCCTTGTCACAAAAGCGGACCAGATGATGACACTAAAAGCGAACCTCAAATTGTTCAAATGAGCGAACCAGATGATGATGTCATCAAAATCACGAGTTCGTATGAGCGAACCTTCAAAAATCCGATGTTTTAGGTCGATACAAGCTGTGAAACTTTCAAGGATTGATCAAAACATGTTTTCGCACAATATATGTGAAATTTGGCCGATTTTGACCGAAAAAAGTTTTGTTTTTCGGAAAAGAAAGGTGTAGAAACAGAAATAATGGCTGAAATGTATAAAACTCTTCTTCACTGGCTCTGATACCAATTGTAGGATCGAATTCCGACCTGAACGAGTCGTGTAGAAGAGTTTTTCACCGAAACAAGTGGCGGAAACAAATGTAACGATGTAATTCAGCACGTATACACATAAAACTGTCGATTTTATTGATTTTGAAGACGTGTACAACCTGTCGACACTTCGGCAGCACTTCGTGGCTCACCGGAAGAAAACACCTATCACTATATATGTGGTTCGCTCATAATACCTATATATAGAAGATCTGGTCCGCTCGAATGACATGCCCTAAAAGAGGTCCAGACTACTTGACTAATAAGCGATCCAGAAATTTACATATGAGCGGACCTCACTAATTTACATATAAGCGATCCAGAATATTATCATGATCGAACTCAATATTCACATTCTAAATCTTTGGACTTTAGTGTGATGATGTCATTGTGACATCACTTGGATGATGTCATGATGACATCATGCTTCAACATCTTCGCAACGAACACGAAACATGACTGAAGATGTAGACGACAGACGGATGCACCAACAATATGTAACCTAAACTTTTGTCACATAACTGATAATGTAACATGTTTAGGCATATAACACTTGTCATAGGACTAGTTAGGCGGTCCGAAAGCGTTTCACGCGAACGACGCGTTAAAGTAGCATAAGCTACCTAAACGGGTCGTAATGGGTCGTAAGCTTTTAGGTTAAGTTTCATTTAGTATGTAGGCTTTGTTAAACCAAATGACACGAGTCTCTACACTCGTTTGGTTTACAAACCCTAATGCTACCCAATCTTCCGATCTAGGTCCGGTTTATTAATGTAGTTACCTATATTAGGTGCCGTTTGATATCCGCGATCTCTAGCATTGTTTGGTTGTTACTCAAGGACTACTGAGCAATCTCAAGTGAGTACATAGACCCCTCTTTTACTGTTTTCCAAACTGTTTTGGGGTGGAACACATGTGCCTACTTGTTACTTTCCTGCTTTCCTGTTTTCACATCATATACCGACTATGTTTGTTAGTACATTATAGTACATGATTTCATTACTTTTCTGCTATGTATGTTGACTGATAACATGCTAAGCACATTGATTTACATGACTTTTCTGCTATGTATGTTGACTGATAACATGCTAAGCACATTGATTTACATGACTTTTCTGCTATGTATGTTGACTGATAACATGCTAAGCACATTGATTTACATGACTTTTCTGCTATGTATGTTGACTGATAACATGCTAAGCACATTGATTTACATGACTTTTCTGCTATGTATGTTGACTGATAACATGCTAAGCACATTGATTTACATGACTTTTCTGCTATGTATGTTGACTGATAACATGCTAAGCACATTGATTTACATGACTTTTCTGCTTTGTATGTTAACTTAGTATACTTAGTACGTCATTTTACATTGCATCTCTGTTGCATATGTTCCAGTAACATATGGACACATTGTTTTACAGCTCTACCTTGTATGTTTACTCTAGCATACTAGGTACATTATCTTCATCTCATGCTTACATTTTGGTATGACATTTGGTTTGTTTAACGGGTCTATATAACATTCATTAACATTTGCTACGCCGCTCGGTAGTAGGTAGTGGTACCATAGGACTTGACAAATCCCGTTCCGGACATCCCAGGGAAAGGGGATGAAAGGAATGACCGAATCCGAATACATATTCTTTTGATAACTCACTTTTACATAGTTATCCTGCTGTCTCAAGGCTTGAATGTTTGCGTTTAACATACTGCATAAGTGTTTGTATCAGTAAAGCATGCATTATTCTACAAAACATAACTTTGATTTAAACCAAGTTTTACTTCAATACTTTGTTTTGTACATTTTTACTTATGGTTTAAGTAGTCTTAATTTTACTTACCATACATATCATTTTGGTTATACATTACTTGACTACTTTTAGATTATAAACATTTGACATGGATATTTGACATAGACATTTGACATGGATATTTGACATAGACATTTGACATGGATATTTGACATAGACATTTGACATGGATATTTGACATAGACATTTGACATGGATATTTGACATAGACATTTTGACATGATTTACATCTTGACATGAACACTTTGATAGTTTGGTTTGGTTTGATTAAGTGATTAAGTAACGATGCGTGTGTAATATGATACAAGCATGGTGGATACGCCGCTGGTACTTCCTATATATAAGTGTTTGTATGGTATTACATGTCGTAACGTTATTTGAATCATTTCAGTTTGAGACATAGAACATTTCATACAAATAACATACTTTTCACAAGACATTGATTTATAAACAACTTATCTTATACAAACACATTTTACTTGGTTATTCATTTAACCTTACATTTATTTATACTTATCATCTGATCTTATCGTTTTTCAAATGATTTAAAAGACAAAGCAAATAACAAGGTTCATGACTAAACATTTTCTCAAACATAAGTCATGAATCTTATTTTCACAAAACCTATGTATCTCACAGGCATTTTTATGCTGACGTACCTATTTTCACATGTGTTTTTCAGGAGCTGTTGCATAAGATGATCAAGATACACATAGGCAGACTTGGGCTTTAGTGACAATAAAAGATGCAAGACTAGTTAATTATGTTGTAATTCCTTGTTTGTTAAGACATTGTAACACTTTTAATCAATAAAACGAAACTTTAATATCCATGGTTGTGAAACATTAATTCTGTTACAACACTCCCCGATGTTTCCGCCACGTTTTGTATGTTCTACGTGGTCGGGGTGTGACATTGAGCAGGAACTCCAAGGATTCAGATACTCATATGGTGAATCTATAGAAGCACTTACAGGTCGGTTTACTGAACTGCTCTCTGAAATGGAGAAGGCGAAAATAGTGGTGTCTACTCACACGAGCAACAGAAAGCTTCTATATGCTCTAAAAATGTTTCCAGTCCAGGCAAACTGTAGTTGGTTTAGGAATGTTAATCAGATAATTGTGACAAGCGACTGCTACTGTTACAAAATGAAGTTGGATGAGCTGATCTCACTCATCAAATCTTATGATAAGGATGACAAGCAGAAGGCTCAATGCAACACATCTGATGCAGTTTGATCACCCACTCCTACTCCTACTGCTCCATTGCTTGCTGTAGTTTGCTCTTCCACTTCTGCTAATTCATCACAAAATTCAGAATCAGGTTGCTGTAAAAGGATCCAAATTCATGATTTCACTCCCATTCCCACTGAGTTATGTGTAGATGATATTTGGTGTACTTTAAAATGTAGGGAGAAGGTAAAATGGTTTAAGGAACAGGCCAAATCGCTTACTATGCAACTTCAATATACCAGATCCAGTAGTTATGAGGTTAAAAAGAAACTGGGTGGGTATAAGGATATGGTGGAGGTGCAAAAGCGTGATATCCGAAAGTTGCATAGCGATCTGAGTGAAGCAAACTGTAGGTATCTCCACTTCAAAGAGCTATCTGAAAAATTAACTGTTGAATTAAATAACTTAAAATCAACTTTTGAAAATACAGAATTCAATTTTAAAAAGTTTGATGTTTCAAGTGAAAAAGTCGGAAAGATGATAAATCAATAGTTAAAATATAGCAAAAAGGAAGTCAGGAATAAGGGATTTGGATTTGTATGCATACCTCCACCATACAATCACAATTACACCTCTATGCCTATAACTGAGGAGGAGATAGCCGACTTGCCTGACATGGAATATGGGAAGCCCGTTGATAGGAAGGTTGAGCCTATTAAGCCAAAGAAAGTTAAAATCACAAGGCCAGATAAAACCGAAATTATTCTAGAAAAACATGCATTTGATAAAACTTTCGTGAAACCTGCTGATGTTTCAAAGCAAACCGAGACTCTAAATTTTGAGAATAATGTGAATATTGACAAACATTTTCAAGTATTAGATGATACTGAGTCAAATTTTTTCTCAAAATACACCTGAAGTACAACAACAAGAGAAAGAGTCTAAAACAAAATCTATCAACTTCGAGTTTGCTATGATGAATGAGTTTGCTGAATGGTCTCGCAAACAAACTGAGTCAACTACTCCATCTGATTCGTCATGTGACTCTACAGAGACAGCTAACTGTGAAAAGTCAGAGTTAGTTGATTCTGCCGAGTCTAATCACGAATCACCTGAAGAAGTTGAATCAGAACAGATACATGTAGAATCAGAATCGACTTCAGGAGCTTCTGATGAGTCTAATGGTAAAACAACT
The DNA here is from genome assembly GCA_030545235.1 of Helianthus tuberosus. Taxonomy (NCBI): domain Eukaryota; kingdom Viridiplantae; phylum Streptophyta; class Magnoliopsida; order Asterales; family Asteraceae; genus Helianthus; species Helianthus tuberosus. The sequence goes on from JARYGA010057272.1 coordinate 687,508, forward strand.
ACAGAAGCCCCTTCTACTCTTTCGAATGACAATGATTCTGAAACTACTGAACAAACGGTGTCACTCGAGAATGAAAATGTTACTACGGCTTCGCTTGACATCATTTGTGAAAAAGTGAACGTTACTGATGCTTCTACCTCATATGCAAATGAGGTAATAATTAAGGATTGGGTTGAGGGGGATGATGTTGTTTGTCAAAAAGCTGACGATGTTTGTTCAAAAACATCAAATTTGTCTGCTGATGCTCCTCCTTATGTGAGAAAGGCTGATTCTGAGCCAGCTTTGAGAGGCCCTACAAATAAATATGTGCCTCCAAAGCTAACAGTTTGAAATGAAAATGTTAAATCCAATAAATGTACTAACTATTGTAAACATGAACATATGAAGCAGGGGCAGAAAGGTTGAACAGTTTACAAACAAATCATCCAACGAATCGTATAACTCATACTCAACATCGGTTGGATGGACTGGATCGGGATATGCTCCTTACGTAAAGAAGCAAACCTGTTACAACTGCGGCATACCCGGTCACATTGCAAGAAACTACACACATCATCCCTATGTGCCATACTATGGACATCATCAGAAGGTTACATCTAGGGATAGATCTTATTCTAAGCCAATGAAGGTTGAAAAACCTAAGGCAATGATGAATAAGCATCCCAAAGTTAAACCATCTGATGGGGATTGTAATACTGCCAAAGCTAAAAGAAAACAAGCTTTGAAACCTAAACAAGTTCTGAAAATAAAAAGGTTGAAAAGCAAACAGTTTGCTAAAGGCACCTAGGAAATTAGAGAAGCCTAACCAAATTTGGAAAGCAAAACATAAAGCAGCGACATCACCAATCCTTGAATCAAAAGGAGGCATGTGCTTTCGAGAAGTGTATTACGTCGATGCTTTAGGAATACCCAGGACCACGATGGCCTGGGTACCAATGTCTTACTAATCTCCTTACTTTTCAGGGACAACCAAGGATGAGCTGTTGACAACCTTTGGATGTTGATAGCGATTGTTCCAGAGACATAACGAATAACATTTCACTGTTGCTAAATGTGTATTTCTTTACAGTTGATATGTTTCATCTGAAGGAGATGAGAGAAGTAAGACAGGATCGGCGAAAAGGTACAAATTTGAATTTCGTATTCTAATTTCGACATTGATTAGTCTTAAATCTGATGATGGAACGGTTAAACAAAAACAACAAAAATATTTTTACTTTCTTTCGTATTTCTCTTTGTACATATGTTTACGTTGTTAGGTAAATTTGCTCGTAAGATTTACGCACAAATTTAGGGGGATATCTAGAGATATCTGTCTGTAAATATTTTTAGAGAAAATCAGAAAATACAAAAACATTCGAAAAACAGAAAAAATAAAAAAAATATTTTGTTGCATCTATGGGAAATGAAATAATTTCATTATGTGGATTAAGGCTGACTCATGTAAGACCAATACTGAAATGGTCTGACTCTAGAGTGATATATTGGTAAGTTTTATCCTGATGGCTAGACTCTTTGACTGGTTCTGTGTAGAACACTAAATTACTCTATGTAGGATCGAGTTGTGACCCAAACGAGTCGATCGGAAGAGCTCTAATCTGTTTCAGAGGCGGAAACTAAGAAACTGTAGTTCCCAAAACGAATCTGGATCACAGTGGTTGGTTGTTTTAACCCATAACACCTATTGATTAGGTGTTTGAGATATGAAAAGTTAAGAAAGATCAAAGATGAAGGTGAAGCTAATGGATTAATGAATATAACAAGTGTTGTATTGCAACCAAATAATAAGATATAACAATATAACACCTTGGATATCAGATTTGAGCACAAGATCAACACAAGAATGTAACAACACCAATATTCATTCAAGAGCCAAAAGCTTGAGTAGGTTACAATGTATGGGCTATATATAGTGTTCCTGATTAGCCAGCAAATTTATAAATTTGCTGGAATCTTTTCTACACTAAGTCAGGAAACTATCTTCAAGAGAATTACAAAATAAGCCCTTGTACATTCAAAATAGCTACAAACTATGACTAAACTAATCCAGCACAAGTATCAACAATCTCAAAAGTTCTAACAATATCCCCCCTAGATCGTTGCATACTTGTCTTTTCATTCTTCAGTTGTGGCCGCTGGATTCTCTGTCGCTTGCTTCTCAGGCTCTGTTGGTTTTTCTTTGCTTGTTGTCGTTTCTGTTGGTGCTTCGGTCTCGATTGGCACAGTTTGAGTTTCTTGAATTGCTGCAGCTTCACTAATAGGTTGATCCTCCTTAGTGGCCTCATATGTGGTTGAGGCCGGAGGTGGTGATGTTGTGGTGGGTTCAGTTGTGGAAGCAGAAGTTCCTTCTTTCTCTCGTTCGAGTTTCTTCTTCTTTCTTGCTTCCCTTTTCTTTTCTTCTTTTTCTTTCCTCTTCTCAATTTTATCTACCAGATCCAGCATATCTCTTTTCAACTTCCAGGCTCGCTCCACCGCTCTCTGAAATAACGCTGCCTCCTCCATGTTTGCATTACCAGCTACCACATTTATACGGCTAGCGTTCAATACTGTTAAATCTGAGAGCCCAAACATAAAAACATCCATCGGATCCAGAATACGAATATCCACATTTTCATTGGATCTTATTACAGCTTCACTAGTCCTGCTGTCGTAAAACCATTTCTTAAAATCATTGAGGGCGACAGGTACTTCTTCCGGAAGCTTGATCCTTGTGACAACTTTGGCAGGGTTGATCACCCACGTCACTTTTCCCTTTCCGGTTACTAGATCAATAGTTGTTTTTGAAACTCTGCGTCTTGGACGCTGTGGAGCATGATTGGGGAAACCCTTGTTGCTTTCTTTGGCAATAATCCGCTCGAAGTCCCTCCCGATTCCTCTTTCTTCTGGGTTTAATATGTCTAGGCGACCAAGTTCCCGCAGATCCCACCTAGGAAGTGTGAAAAGATCAAATCCGGTCTGGAAATACTGGATTACTCCACCACGTCTCTTTACCACAAACATTCCTCGAAGATTGTCGTACATCCAGCTGATGATCTTGTCAGTGGCTTCACTCTTTTCTACTGTTATTACTTGATAAAAGTCTGGGAGTCGTTCTCTCTCTTTCTTGAATCATTCAGGATGTTCAGGAGAGAAGGTTTTTCCATTTTCTTGTTCGTAGAGAACTTCTTCTTCAAGACCCCATTCGAAGAATTTGGTCGGCATATCATCTCGATCCACTTCCTCTTCATCACTTTCGTTTCCCTCAGTTACTTTTTCGACCGTTTCCAAACGCTTTTTCTTGGCTTCAGCCTCCTTTTCCTTTCGAGCATTTTCTTCTTCCACGAAAGATTCAAAGTCGAAGATTTCATCAAAGGAGAAGATGGGCTTTATTTTCATCTGCTCGCACATTTTTCTCATCATTCTATACAATTTCTCTAACCCCATCTGCTGGAACCTGATAAACTTTGATTGCTTGGCCATGTAGGCATTCATCTCCTATTCTTCTTACGCTGATCTTTAATCTTCTCTCTCAGAATGTTTGTGTCGTTGACTTGATTTTTGAGAAGACAGATCTCCTTTGCCACAGATGGACTGGTGTTCTCAACAAGTTTATCGTAAAGCTCTTGAAAGGGACGAATCCTTTGTGGCGGGACTGGTGGCTTTGAAAACCTCGTCGGCTTTACAGGAGATACTTTGAAAGATCTTTCATCTGTCTTTTTCTTGCTCGCTGAAGCTTCATCCGGATCTATTATCAAAGTATCAACGAAGTCATTTAACGATTGAACTTCCTCAGTCACAATCTCTGGTCTTTCTGTGGGTGATATCTCTTTTCGCTTCAACTTCTTTTCTCTTTTCTCCTTTTCTTGCAAGGCGTGAATCGCTTTCAAATCTTCAATGTGCTAGCTGTGTTCTTCTGACTCGGCCGCCCTTATGCCTGCATCCATAAATCGTTCAGTGCTTTCCGATGCCCTTTTCCTTTTGGGTGGTTCATCTTTAGCAGCTTCCTTTCCTTTTCTTTTACCTTTCGCTCGTTCTGCCTTTTCAGCAGCTTCTGCTTCAGCTTGTGCATTCCTTTGCTGCTTTTCCCGGAGTGCCTCTCTATATTTTCTGTAAGCTTCTCTGACTAAAGGCAATCTCTCGGCTGCATACATCCAATCGTGTAACATCACCCATTCATTAGTCTTAATTTCTGTATACTGACGACTGGTTGGCACATGGAAGGTGTACAGATTTCCATCATTTGGTGGGTTTTCATACTGATCGTTTATCAGCATCTGGATGAAACGAGGACACGTTGCCCAAGTTTTCCCGGTCACATTCTCTAGCAAGTAGCTGAAAATTAGACCAGAGATGTTGAATTTTTGATTCAGACACAGGTTTAACATGGCCGCCGACCACTCTAGGTTCAGTCCATCAAATCCCCCCTTTCTATGAGCTAGGCACATAGCAATAACGTGAACTATAAATCTCCAGTCCCTTGTGAGCCCATTTCTCTTAATCTCCCTCTTTAGACGAAAGTCTCCTATGTATCCCATTCCACGAAATCCGTCCAACACATCATCCTTGCTTAAGGAGATTGGATCTTGCTCGTTGTCTTTCAGTTTCAACACATTGCGAATCCTATCTTCAGTAACTTCTATACGTTTGTTACGAACAGTTGAAGAAATCCCTCTCTTGTTGTTTATATTTTCAGGCTTCGCATGTTCCCAGAACTCTTGAATGTGAAGGCGATAAACGGGAACAACTGCTTCAACTGCGAAACCGATTCTGCTAGATCGAATCCATCTCGCTGCATCCTGAAAATCCTGTGGTGTTTGATCGAGATTGATACTCTGGTTGTGCTTTGACGTAGTATCCCAATCAATAATTTTCACCATCTTGCTTCTGAAACACCAAACGAGCCAAGTGAGAGAAATGTTGAGATAGAAACAAATATTTACAAAAAAAAATTATAATTAAAAGCACTATTTACAAAGATATTTACAATATTAAAAAAAAATTAAATTAAAAAAAATAATAATTAAAGAGATAAAATCGCTGCCAGGTCGGTGATGGTCATCGCTGCCGGGCCGGATATCGACAGCGAACTCAGCGATGACAGAGTCTCGTACACGGAAGGAACCACCAGCGAAGACGATCCAGCAGCGATGGTGAAAGGGTTTTATCCTCGGTGCGATCTACCAGCGATGACCGTTTTTCGAGATAAAATCGCTAGCGAACTTAGCGAAGACATGGTTTTGTTTCCGGAAACGATTCAGTAGCGAAGACACTAGTCTCGGCCACATTACCGGTGAAACAGATTATTCCGCCGGATGCTCGAACTCGCGTTCGAGACTTTTGAGATTCCATGTTATCTTCGCTGCGTTCGCTGCATTCAAAACTAATTTGCTGTGTTAAAAAATTTCTTCATAAACCCCTTTTAAAAACCCTAACTGATTTCTGATTTCTAGTTTTGTTCAAACAATGATCACAGATAAGTCCAAATGCAAATGAACATTGTGACACTCGGTTTGTTCGGTTCTTAAAAACAGACATCTATATCAAAACACACAGATTTTGGATTCAGATTCTAGGGTTTATGAACATAAGTGGCAGTCATGGAAATTCAAACAGTGTACAGTATGCCGAAAATGTGAACCGATGAATACGATGGTTGCAAATGATGAATAATCGAAGAATTACCTGATGATCTTTGAACTAAAATAAGACTTGTGTCGGTTTTGAGAGTGTGTCCGAAGATGTGCGAAAGAGCGAAAGAGGAGATGAAGTGGTTTGTGAAAATTTTGAAAAATGACGGTTACAAGATATTTATATCGAAAATTTGATAACCAGCGAAATAATAATTTCGCTGGTATCTTATCTTCGCCGCCATTGGTATATTTTCAAAGCAATTTTTAATTTCGCTCGTAAATTTCAAACTTTCTCGAAAAGCGTGCCCAGTTTTGTTTAAAACGCAAAAATTTACTAAATATTTACACAACAGAGAAAAATGGGCCATTTAGACTCCGAACTTCGAATTTTCAGCTCTGGGAGGTTCCATTTGATGCGGAAATTCTTGAAACATTCGACGCTCGATGACTTACCTGCAGAAGATCATATCGCCAACACTTGCCAATTCCTTATTTATTATTATTATTAATAAGTACTAACCAGGGCACAAGAAAAACTGCCAGTATATTTGTCCGCTTAAATCCATGCATCCTTCTTTCAACATGCCTTCGGAGAGCGCTTTTATCATGTTTTCGGTAATATTGACAAGACTTCTATGGCCCCCACACAAGCTATTGAGAATAGAAACATTACGCCCGTGAGTCCCACGTCAGGACATACCCCGGTGATCATGGTATGCACAAAGGTTCTTCATAACAGGTGAGTATATTGGATCCATTCATTTCAACGATAGAACGGAGATCAGGTCTGTACTTTCGTACAACAGATATTCCAAGAACTATTGAGGGCGAGACAGATAGTTCGGTGAACAGGTCAGTACTTTCGTACAGTAGAGAGACCGAAACTAATCCATCAAAAGGTTTCTGGCCACAAAAGGCACTTATTATAAAAAGGTTTGGCCCTTTTTTTAAGGCGCTTATTATGAAGGGATATCATAGAAGTTCTAGGTCAGCATGTATCTGGATGCAGCAGAAGACCAACTATGATACCCCCCGAATGAAAACCAATATAAAGACCCGAGATTTCAGACTTTGGCAATCTATCAACACAAGATTTAAGACCATTAAGCCATATACCGCAACGTGTTACCCACAAGATGCGTAATGCCTGAGATAAGCGAGAATCCTTGTGTAGATGTTTTGTTTTGCTCCCTAACAACAGTTTACTCATCGGTGTTGCTGAATCTACCGACACGTCGTTGCTTGGTACCCCGATTTCTTTTTGTATGCTTTTCTGTTTTACAAGAAATGGCAAAGTGTTAGCAATTTTCTATCAGTTGCTCTAACCGGAGTCAGAAACAAGCATCTCATTTTGATTTTCTGGAATATCCCCCCTAAAATCTTTATTTTCGAAAGTTCATTTGCCCGAAAATAAAATTTTAAGAATCGGAAAATCTTTTTGGTGGGCAACGCTGTACGATACTTGTTTTACTTTCAACAAACGTTTTTTTTTTAATGTAAACTATAGACAAAGGATAGTGTATTTACGAAAGCTTTTGGACACAAGATTCATTTCCATTCAAGGAAATTAACCATTTCCAACCAGGTTACCAGCTGGTTGAATCGCGTTTTATCGAAAGCTTTGGTGAAAATGTCGGCCTGTTGCTGGGTTGTATCCACTGGTACCACTTGAATGTATCCTTTCTCGTACGCATCTCGAATTGCGTGAATACGAATTTCGATATGCTTCGTTCTGGAGTGGTGGATGGGATTCTTCACAATTCCCAGACATGCCTCATTGTCGATGAATATAGGAGTCTTCATGATGTTGATTCCATAATCCAACAACTGATTTTGTATCCAGAGAACTTGTGACCAGCAACTGTAGGCCGCGGTGTATTCTGCTTGAGCGGTGGAGGTGGACACAGTTGTCTGTTTCTTGCTTTGCCATGAGATCAGACGATTTCCCAAGAATTGACATCCTCCTGAGACAGACCTGCGATCTACTTTACAACCTGCATGATCACTGTCAGAATAAGCAATAAGATCAAAATTGCTATCTTTAGGATACCAAAGACCTAGTTTCGGAGTTCCTTTAAGATATCGAAAGATGCGCTTCACAGCGGTTTCATGAGATTCCTTGGGATTAGTCTGAAAGCGAGCACAGAGACAGACAACCCACATGATGTCAGGCCTGCTAGCCGTTAAGTACATCAGAGATCCGATCATCGAGCGATAGAATGACTTGTTTACAGGTTTTCCTTGAGGATTTAGAGTAAGCTCTGTCTGAGATGCAAATGGAGTACTTGCAACTTTGCAGTCATTCAAGTTGTATTTTGCGAGAATATCCCGAATGTACTTGGCCTGATGAATAAGAATCCCGTCTTCCTTTTGCTTCACTTCTAGCCCCAAGAAGAACGTTAGCTCTCCCATCATGCTCATTTCAAATTGTGCCTTCATGACAGACTCGAATTCTCTACACAGTTCTTCGTTGGTCGACCCGAAGATGATATCATCCACATAAATCTGAACCAGCATTACGTCTTCCCCGACTCTTTTGGTGAAGAGAGTCATGTCGACCGTTCCTCTGGTGTATCCACACTTCAAAAGATAAGTTGACAAAGTCTCGTACCAAGCACGTGGAGCTTGGTGAAGACCATAGAGGGCTTTGTCCAACTTGTAGTAGCGTCCTGGAAAATGAGGATCTTCGAAACCCGGAGGCTGGCACACGTAGACTTCTTCCTTTACCTTCCCACACAGAAAAGCGCTCTTTACGTCCATCTGAAAAACTTTGAAATTTATGTATGACGCGTAAGCTAGGAATATTCTAATGGCTTCCAATCTTGCAACTGGAGCGAAAACCTCTTCGTAATCGATTCCTTCCTCCTGACGAAAACCCTGCACCACTAATCTGGCCTTGTTCTTGATTACTACTCCACGATCATCCATCTTGTTTCGAAAGACCCATTTGGTACCAATCGGAAACTTTCCTTCAGGTAGATCAACTAACTCCCAGACCTTGAGTTTGCAAAATTGAGATAATTCTTCCTGCATGGCCTGAACCCAGCTGGAGTCTAGAATTGCATCTTCAATGTCCCGTGGCACCGATTATGAGAGAAAGGCTGCATAAAGACCTTTGTTGATGCTTGACGACTGACCTCGTGTACGCACTCCTTCTTCGACTGCACCGATGACATTTTCTAGAGGATGATTTCGATTTGTCTTGTGCCCTGCATTTGTCTGAGACTCAATCTGCTGCAGAAGGTTGGTGAAGTGTTCGTCCACGTAAATGACTGGAGGGTCATCTTCTTGTGTTGGTTCATCCACGTTCACCTATGAAGAAGAAGCACCGTTTTCTGGGGTGTTCTCAGACGAAGTGTCACCCGTCGCTTCATCCACAGAGAGAAGTGGATTAGCAGAGAATGGAGTGAAACGGGTAGTGAACGGAGTAAGACCAATATCTGAAGTATCAAACAGAGGTTCAACTTGAGCGACTTCTGCAGGTTCTGTTTCTGGAACATCTTCTAGAATTTCAAAAGTGTTGAAGATCACACCCACATCATAAAACTAGTTGGGAGTACTTCCAGTGTTAGTGTAATTTCCTTCTTGAAAATCAACGTAGTACGACTCAATCACCATCTTTGTTCTTTTGTTGTAGACTCTCTAAGCTTTCTGAGTAGATGAATATCCCATGAAGTAGCAGACATCACCCACTTCTTTGAACTTGATGAGATTCTCTTGAGTGTTTAGAAGAGTGCAAAAGCATCCAAATGGTCTGAAGAAATCAATAAGCGACTTTCTTTTGAAAAGAAGTTCATACGCCGTTTTTCCGTGTGGTTTTACAATGAGAACCCTGTTCAGAACGTAGCATGCTGTGTTAACTGCTTCTGCCCAGAAGATGATTGGAAGCTTTGAATCCAACAGCATGGTCCTTGCGGCTTCAATCAGTGTTCTCTTCTTGCGTTCAGCAACCCCATTTTGTTGAGGAGTTCTGGCTGCACTGTATTGAAGATGAATTCCCTTTTCTGCACAGAAGGATATGAAAGTCTGATTTTTGAATTCGGAGCCATTATCACTTCTGATTGACTTCACTTTTAATTTGGTCACGTTCTCAATCAAGGGAATGAATGCCTTGAGAATTTCCGCTGTCTCACTTTTTGCCTCAAGAAAATAAACCCATGAAAAACGAGAGAAATCATCTGTAATCACCAAACAATAAGAACTTTTAGCAAGACTTTTAACACTAATTGGACCAAAAAGATCCATATGCAACAACTGAAGAGGTGTCGTAATCGTGTTCACTGCTTTGGACTTGTGCGGTTTCTTATGTTGTTTTCCCTGGGCTCATGCAATGCATTTTTCAGAAAATGGAAATTCTTTAATTGGAAGACCCCTAACTAAGTTTAACTTAGAGAGTTTGTTCATATTTTTGAAATTAACATGCCCCAGTCGCCTTTGCCAAAGCAGTGATTCCGATTCTGAAGCCTTAGAGATCAAGCAGGTTAAGTTGTCATTTTTCTTGGCGTTTTTCATGTTGAGCACGTATGTGTTGTTTTGTCTTGGAGCAGTGAGCATGATCATTTCAGCAGGAACAACATATCCGGGCTTCAGGAACAAGCATTCCATGTCATTGAAAAGCACCGATATTCCTTTATCACAGACTTGTGAGACACTCATGAGATTGTAGCACAGCTCCGGCACATAATTGACATTCTCCAGAGTGAGGGCTTCAGACACCACATCTCCTACTCCAACAATCTTTCCTCCCTTCTCGTCTCCAGCGAAAGATACGAAATCACCATCGATGAAGCGAAAATTCTTCAGGAGTTCCTTCAGTCCTGTCATGTGTCTTGAACATCCGTTGTCTACGTGCCAGATGTATTCCATGAGCATGCGGAGCCATTTCTGGAGTTTATTCTGATATACACAAAAATACGAATATACAAATTAGTTAGTTTTGGGAATCCAGATTAGCTTCATTTCGAATCTATCGTGGTTTTGACCCACTTTGGCCTCTTTTTGTTTCCAAAAATAGGCAGTTGACTCAACCAGATTTTTAACAAACTTCTTAAGATAATTTAATTGATATGTGACGTTTGTAAGAAAATCATGCTCTGGTTTAGAAAACTTCTTGGTTTTACAATGTTTCGCTGTATGTCCTAAATGACCACAGCGAAAACATCTTTTATGTCTGGGTCTTTTGGTGTTAGAAAATGGTGTATGTGATGAGTGTCTTGAGCTTTCTGCTTTCTTCATTTTCTTGTCAACTTTGCTTTCATCTTCTGAACATTCTTCATCATTGTCGTAATCAGATGAGCTTTCAGACGTTTTGTATTCACTTGAGTCTTGTTCTTCACTTGCTTCGTAAATTGAATTATTGCAGCTTTGATCTTCGCTTGAACTTTCTGGATTTTGGTCTTCAATTGTTTCAACACTTGAGCTTTCTGAGCTTTCATCATTTGTTGTTTGATCTTCACTCGAGGTTTTCAAGGTTTCTTCACTTGAGAATTCTGTGCTCTCACTGTCTGTTATTTCTGACATTTGCTCATCCTCAGGGCTTGAAGTCTTCTTTTCATCTTCTGAGACAGCAGTGCTTGAGTCTTCATTGCATTGATCTTCAGTGACACTCTTTTCTGAGTCTGGCATACCTGTTCTGGAAGGAATAAATTCGGGAATTTCCTCTGTGAGGAATTTTCCAAAACTATTCCTTTTTAATTCTGGCACAAATACAGGAGATTCACAAGCAACTTTATCATCACAACACGCATAATTTAAATCATGACATTCAGACACACAATGTTCACGATCACGGGTCTCAAATGTAGGCACATGGCCCTTACAGTCATCCGAAGATTTAAATTTAGGCACTCGGCCATTACAGTCATCCATCCTACTTAAATTATTACATTAATCCTTAACATTGTTTTTCCTAGAACAGTTCCAGGCGAACCAGTTAACGGTGGAATAACTGTCGCCTGAATATCCGATTCCTATTTTTGACCCGCCGCAGTCTCCATCCTCATCGCCCACATCTTCTTTACACACAATAGGATCTGCATTGCTTTTAGAACAGTTAGCGGTTGTCTCATTTTCACAAAAATCATTCTGTGAAACAGAGGCCTTTTCATTGATAAGATCGTTTTCGGGATGAGGAGTCGGCATAGGCACATAGTTTTTGCTATGTGGAGGAAAGAAAAGTTTTCTTTCATTTCCGTGCCTATCCTTATACCCAATCCCGTCCTTCACAAACGTTGGTCGTTGGCAGTTTTTAATGTCAGTAAAGGCCTTTTGACTGACATTCCATTTATCTATTATAATTTGTAATTTATTCTTTTCGTTCAAAGCTTTTTCTAATCTCTCTGTAAGATCGTTAATGATAAAATCTTTTCTAAACACAAATTCTTTAAGAGTTTGCATTTCAGCTAAAGTTGAGTTCAACTTTCTCTGATATGCAGCCTCGTTCTGTTTAAGCTCGTTGTTAAATTTTAAAGCTTTGTCTTTTTGTCTTTCAAATTCTAGATTTAAGAATTTGTAATGTGCCACGACATCAACGCATGCAGGTGTGCATAACTTTTCCTTGAAACTAAGTGGAATACTGTTTACCAAGTCCTTGCCTGCCTTCTCCTTTGATGAATCTGCTTTCATCGCGGCTGCTGGGACCTTTTCGTTGCCCTTCTCAGATGCCTCTTTCGAAACATGCTCCTCTGCTTGACCACACTTCTCTTCTTTTTCAGGCTCCACTGAAGTCAGAATGCTTTTCAAACCTTTGTCAGCAGTATTGTCTCCTTTTGGAATTCCAGCTGTCTGCTTCTCAAACTGCCTTGATGAGGAGTCACCTGAGATCTTGGCCATCAGGGCTTTGTTAACTTGCTCCTTTGCTTCAGTAATTTCTTGACTCCAATCATAGTCTTCGATGACTAAAGCTTTTGGCGTGCTAGGAGACGCGTTGTTCTTGTTCTCTTGAACTATGATTTGCTTTACAGCGGGAGTGGTTTCACTGTTTCCTTCTTTCAACAGAGGACAATCACGCTTGAAGTGTCCTAGATTCTTGCAGTTGTAGAACCTAAGTTTAGATTTGTCAAACCCAGCTTTTCCAAGACCCAAACGCTTTCCTGTCTTGTCTTGAAATTTCTTTAGCCTCAAAGTGATCATGGCCATTTGCCATTTCAGATCCATTTCCTCCATATCATCTGGATCAACCTGATACATGTCTTCAGCAGTGAACATCTCCTTTTTCAGCTCCCCCGACATCAGGGCTTCATAGCTGCTCAGAAATGTGGTGAAGAGTGCCACGTTTTCAGTGGACACTTTCAATGCTTGGCTGTCAACCGTGATAGTCTTCTCAACAAGTTGTGGGGCTTTTGATGCGCTTGTGGAAGCGTTCGCGTAGATTAAGTCAGAAGCTTGTGGAGTAATGCCCTCTGAAGCAAGAAATGCCACATTTTTCAATCCAGATGAGGTTTGAGTTGACTTTGGTTGGTAACCGGCAGTGTTCATCTCTCTTTTGTTGACATCCATTTCAAAAGCTCTTAGGGTATTGATCAGATCAGACAAAGTAACAGGATTTGGATTGTTGAGGAAATCCTTCTTGATCATCATGCATTGTAGACTCCATTCCTTGGGAAGTGAATGTAGTAGCTTCTTTATTGCAGCACGATTTGTGACAGGATTTCCCGCCTTCTTCATTTTGGTCATCATATTCAGAAAACGACTGATGTGGTCAGAAAGACTTTCTCCACGAACTCCACAAAACATGTCATATTGTTTCTGCACCATATCTCTCTTGCTTTCGATCAACTCTTCATTTCCTTCATAGTACTCAATCAATGCATTCCAGAGTGCATTGGCAGTTCAGTGTTCTTCAAACATGTTGCAGTCGTTGGTTGATAGTGCCATGGTTAAGGCAGCATGAGCACGACGATCGCGTTGGATAAGAGCCTTGTCTTCATCAGTAAAGGTAGTTGCCTCATTGTTGGCAACTACTGCATCTCCTCGAACGACCGTTGGAATGTGGGGTCCAGCGGTGACAGAGAGCCACAGATTGTAGTCCGTGTACTCGAAGAACGATTGAATGCGAGTTTTCCAAGTGCTAAAGTCTTCAGCACCTTTCAACTTTGGTGGTCGAGTGGTGGTTCCAGTCTCAAGTTCCGCTTGAGCAATTGGACTTAGTTGATTCAACGACATCTTTGCTTGTTTTAGACAAAATGGAACTGATCAGAAGTTAATTTCGCTGACAAGTCACAGAAAACCGGTGATAAAATTAAATTCGCCGATGACCGAAGAATCCTGATCAACTTCGCTGGTGCTATAAGGAGTCCTGCACGAGCGAACACGATAATTCCGCTGACAAAACACAACACAGACAATAGTTAGGTTAATTCCACCGATTACCGTGATAAGAACGCTGTGGTTCGGTATCACGGTTCTCGAAGTCGCCTTCGATAATATCGCTCAAGGGTCACTGGACACTATTTTGCTGGTGATCAGTAATTTCGCTCGAATGATGATCGTCGAAATTAGTGATTCTGCGATGGGTTTCTCAACGATTTGATTAAATTCGCTATATTCAACGCTAAGTTCGCTATATTCAAAAATTTATTTCGCTGTATTCAAAAGTTGTTCGCTGTCTTCAAGATGATTTCGCTGGACAGAGGGTTTAACACGAACTAAAACCCTCTAATCACTCAAAAACAGCTCAAAAACCATGTTTTGATGCATCAAAATGTCCAAAATGACTTCCTAATCATGTATTAACAACAACCTATCGATTAAACACACCAAATCAATCCATTTTAAGTCCAAAAATTTGAAAACTTTGAAACTCTTGAAAAACCTTCAAAACTATGAAAAATCTCAACAAGAACACAACAACCAAGAGCACTAAGGCTCTGATACCAAATTGTAGTTCCCAAAACAAATCCGGATCACAGTGGTTGGTTGTTTTAACCCATAACACCTATTGATTCGGTGTTTGAGATATGAAAAGTTAAGAAAGATCAAATATGAAGGTGAAGCTAATGGATTAATGAATACAACAAGTGTTGTATTGAAACCAAACAATAAGATATAACAATATAACACCTTGGATATCAGATTTCAGCACAAGATCAACACAAGAATGTAACAACACCAATATTCATTCAAGAGCCAAAAGCTTGAGTAGGTTACAATGTATGGGCTATATATAGTGTTCCTGATTAGCCAGCAAATTTATAAATTTGCTGGAATCTTATCTACACTAAGTCAGGAAACTATCTTCTAGAGAATTACAAAATAAGCCCTTGTACATTCAAAATAGCTACAAACTATGACTAAACTAATCCAGCACAAGTATCAACGATCTCAAAAGTTCTAACAGAAACAGACATGTAAAACAGCTTATTTCACTATTAAACGTCTTGTTTATTGATTATAATCACTTTACAGATCAAACGACGCTTCGGCAGCAGTTCGGTACCGGAATGATGGATCGTTACAACTGATTTCGCTCAGAACCTATATATAGGGAAGGGGGTTTCGCTTGAAAGTGACATGGTATCAGTTCAAGCGAAATCAACAGACTTGATTTCGCTTGAAACTGTCACTTGTCATTTCAAGCGAAATAAGCTCAAATACACCTTAAAATCTCCTATTTTCTCGTACAACGTGCCCTGATCTAACAATTATAATACTAGACTCGATACAAGACGAAGTCGACAGACGTATGTACTAACAGACTCCCCCTCGGATGTTGACGAGTCTTAAGTGTCGAGACTTCAACATCTTCAGTCTTTATCAGTCTACGGGCTTCCAGAATCTTGATCTGGCTCTTGCATTACTCCAATTTCTTCTTTCTTTAGAATTGCCCAGAAACAAACCCTGGCTTTCTTTACTCCTATCAGCTTTTCTTTATCTCTTAAGTTCATCAGCATCAATAATTTCAGGATCAGAACCTGGCTCTTTGTCATTCAGACTCCCCCTTAACTTGTGCTGGGATAGTAGTCTGACTATTTTTGTCATACCCCCAAAATCCACCCTGCGGAGTATCGCCGCTTGGAGGCGTGACATGACCAGGATCGAGCCACCAATCATATTGAACAACTCAATTAAGTAAATAAAACTAAACATAATACGATTGGTGACCAAAGCTAGTTAACCTTGTTTGGTTTAAACAGCGGAAGCATAAACGTGAGTTCAAAAGCGTAAGTCCATAGTTCATAAGTTAAAGTTTCAAAACGCAAGTTTAGTAAGTTCATAAGGATTTAAACATTAAGCACGGAACATAACAGTCCGTACGCCACAACGACTCCTTCCCCGTGCAAGCTCCAAGCATTTAGCGACCTGTAAGGCATGTAACAACGAGTCAACAACAAAGTTGAGTGAGTTCACGTTTGGTTGTTTAGTTTTTAAGTTGTTTCTGAAAACGTGGTTTGACTTTCGTTGGCTTATTTGCCGTGGGGGTCACCCCATAGTTGAAAGTATGTTTAACCATTTCCTTTTTCTTTACCCAATCCATAACCATGATCAGTGGGGGTTTTCCCCGTTTGAACTACTAGACGGTATGATATCGACTGCTACGCAAATAAGTTTTGCCCTATATCAGCGTCTTTCATCACTGACAATCTGCCATAGTCCATTAGTACACGCCCGTCCGACTGGCACGGTGTGAGGTTTGTTAAACCTAATAGCGCTATTAACTAATGACCCGCTCGCCATTGGCCTCGGCGATTAAGTCGATATAAATTAAGGGACTTCATGATAGAGTTTTGTCTAGCTAGTTTTAAGGTTGTTGTCCTGCACGAGGAGGACTACAACGTATGTATTCTACACCAGGAGAATTCGTAGGATTAATAATGGCATCCAATCTTTGGAGGATAGCCGTACATATCCTACCCAAGGAGGATATGTAGATTTAGTTTTAATTCTTTAACCCATTCCCAAACCACCGGGAATCCCATGCCTTAGAAAGTGTGTGAACTCACCTTGGTTTGCTCGGTTAGATTCTCAATATAGCTAACAGTCAAGGTCGGTCAATCACGTCCTAATAAGGTACGGATAACAATCAGTTTCTCATGCATAACACGTATCCTACGTACGGTTTATTTGCACATTACTTCTACCACATAACAGGCACACACTTTAACAATTTACACCCATATATACTTCCCATCCATTCCCCACTCATAAGCAAACATACAATAATGCATATAACACATATAACATGTTAGATCATTCACAGATAGCATACTCGACATTTAGACGCGCAAATCACAACTTATGTCATTTCAGCATTAATATTCAAAACCGGCTGTTTTCGGACATTTTAATAAAATAGTTAAACTATTCCAAAATTCCCAAATTTTTACAGGATGTCTTAAACGTTCCATATTTTATTTTGTAAAAATATCGGGGTCCGGTTCATTACTAATATTTTATAAAAATTCATATTCCGGACTGAACTCAGATTTATGTATTTCTGACCACAGTCCACGGAAAAATTTATTAAAAATTCATCGAGTGTCCGATTTACGAAATTCCAGTGGGGTAATTACAAATACATAGGTTGTTATCTACTGTAAAAATTTCATGGTCCGATTCATCACAAAATCTCAGGTTATGACTGAAAGTACGACACCCATTTATTGCTGTCAAAATTCAGCTTAAGTTGCTGTTACAAATTAACACTTTAAAAAAGTAAACGGAGTCCAAAAATTACGATTCCGGTTCCATTAGAACCGTATTTCATAATAACATATTTTAGATTCAAAATATCGATTTTTCTTTGAGTTTAAGACCTGTTTACAGCCAACTGAAGTTCTCTGTAAAAGTTGGACAGATTCTGATTTTTAGTGTTTAACCTTCTAAATCGTGTTTGATCGATTCCGTTAACAAGTTTAGTGACCACAACAACATCACATACTAATATTATTCAGCACAACATCAGAAAATCAACCAATCATCATAATCACACAAGATATACATGATTTACACTAACATTCATCCATTAACCACCTTGTTCATCACTTTAGTAGACTTTTAGTTGGTGATCTTATATGTTAGTGATTTTTAACCGACGAAACTCTTATTAACCACTCTAGACAAGATCAAGAAGGCTTTTAGAGCAACTTACTACTAGCTCGAGGCTAGGGAAGATTCTAGTCGAAAATCGAGTGAATAAAAGCAATGGGGTGAGGTCCTTCGCGTTCCGAATGCACCAAGGTTCCTTATACGCGTTCCTTAACACTTGTAGATGTATGGAATGGGTTGAAGGAAATCGAAAAGGTGATGGATGGGTGTGGGTGTCTTCGGCCGAGAGCTCCAAGGAGAGGGAGATAGTGTGTTTTGTTCAAGTGTTGGTGGTGATGGTTATGATGGTTTAAGCTTATTACTTATAGACAATTTTCAAGATTATTACCCAAAGGTTTATGTGTCTACTAGATATTACACACATGTGCTTAATATAATCAAATATAGGACATGGGTGTCCCCCAAGGGGACCGAATTCGTTGGAGGGGGGGGGGGTTCTAGTCCATTTCCAACTAAGTGTTAAGTATTAGTTAGATGATTAGGAGGTTAAACCATTTACTAGTATGTAGTGCGTTGTGACGGGTGTTAGGGTATTCAGGGACCCTAACTGGCTCAAAAAAAAGAAAAACTATGTTGATAGCAATATTTTTGTGTTCCGGGTATAGTCCGGTTGTTCGGTTCGGTGTTGTTCCGTTAAAGTGCTTAATTAATCCGTAAAGTGTCCTATATATATATTTTGTAACGTTTTTACTTTCTAACACTTAGGAAAATATAACGGACTATTTAGTGACCTATCTGTACACTATTAGTATATTAACAAATACGTGCAAGCATAACACAGATATCAGAAAGCAGTTAAGTAATTCCACACAGTCGTCAAGCACATTAATTATTATTAATAAACTGTACGGTTATATGTAAATTCGAGGGTTGTCATATTCTCCCCCTGTTAAGAGAATTTCGCCCCGAAATTTAGCGCGTGGTTACTGAGGAAGCTAGTTAAGTTGCGTTGTTTTCTAGATTTTCCTGGGGTGTCACATCATCCCCCCGTTGATTTGGAATTTCTTCCCGAAATTCTGCAGTAGCTTCAGCCTCAGTAGTGGTTGCGTTTTTCTTAAACAGATGGGGATACTTGAGTTTCATTTGGTCTTCGCGTTCCCAGGTATACTCTGGGCCACGACGAGCATTCCAACGAACTCGGACTAGAGGTATCCTGGTATGCTTGAGGATCTTAACGTCTCGATCAGTAATCTCTACAGGTTCCTCGACGAATCGCAGCTGGTCGTCGATTGTGAGTTCCTTGAGGGGAACTATGAGAGTCTCATCTGACAGGAACTTTTTCAGATTCGACACATGGAAAACATTGTGAACTCCGTTGAGTTCTTCAGGTAGATTCAACCTGTAGGCGACTTTGCCAATTTTCTCGGTGACTTCGAATGGTCCGACATAACGCGGATTGAGTTTGCCTCGTTTGCCAAAGCGGACTACACCTTTCCAAGGTGAGACTTTGAGTAGCACTCGATCCCCAACCTGGAGCTCGAGTGGTTTTCTTCCTTTATCAGCATAGCTTTTCTGACGGTCACGAGCTGCCGCCATTCGCTGTCGTATCTAAGCAATTTTCTCGGTGGCATCTACCACATGTTCTGGGCCTGTGATTTGGCTGTCACCAACTTCTGCCCAACAGAGAGGTGATCGGCATTTGCGTCCATACAATGCCACGAATGGAGCGGCTTGGATGCTGGTGTGGTAACTGTTGTTATACGAAAACTCCACTAGCGGGAGGTGCTTTTCCCAGCCATTACCAAAATCGATTACACATGCCCTAAGCATGTCTTCAAGGGTTTGGATGGTGCGTTCAGATTGCCCATTCGTCTGCGGGTGATAAGCGGTGCTCATATCTAAACGTGAGCCAAAGGACTTGTGCATTGCTTGCCACAGTTCTGAAGTAAAACTTGCGTCACGATCAGATATAATAGAGATTGGCACTCCGTGCCTTGATACCACTTCCTTTAGGTAAATGTCTGCAAGAGTAGAGAGCTTGCCGTTTCTTTGATAGCCAGAAAATATGCAGACTTGGTTAGTCGATCTACGATCACCCAAATGGTATCGTTTCCGCGTTGAGATCTGCCAGGCCAGTAACGAAATCCATGGAAATTTGCTCCCATTTCCATTTCGGGATCTCCGGTTGTTGAAGTAGGCCTGATGGTTTCTGATATTCAGACTTGACTCTCGCACAAGTCAAGCACTTGCTGACGTAGGTTGCTACGTGGGCTTTCATGTAACACCCGTGTCGTTTCAACCATCAAACAAAGACCAAACCAATGAAATATCGTATTTCATACTTGGGATTTGTAAAAAAAATATGTGTATCATTTGCACATATCAACTCTTGTTCGATTTTAAGCTTTAAATCGCTTTCTGGAGGGTTATACGCGCTCTGATGCGTAAATATAACCAGTTTAATCCAACAAACACTCCGGAATAGTGAAATAGGCTTAACATACCTTAAATAACCTTTACATAACTTAGAAATAAGTTTTAAAGGCTTTGGTATGGCAAAAACAAGTTATATCGCTTACAGGGACTAAATATGACAAACTGCGTAAGTATGCCAATTTGAACTGTAACAGACATTCCGGAGCATGACCATAAGTTAAACATACCATAAATATCCTTCACATAGCTTAGAAATAGGCTTTGAGGTGTTCGGTGTGCTAAAATAAACTTTTGGGTCATTCAGGGACTAAAAGTGTCAAAAAGTGCACAAGTTTGCATTTTCGCGCATATCTTACGTTCTGGATGCATCTGGATATCCAAAAATTTATGTAAGCATGACTACATTATATTTTAGTGTTCGCCTTAAGAAAAATCCATTCGTCGCGTCATTTGGTTCGTTTTTCGCGCTTATGCGCATTCCGTCGTAATTAAGCGAACATCGCGATCGTACGGCCAAACGAACCGACATCCTAGATATTTTTGAGCATGTTTTGAGTTCCCTATACTTTAACTTCATTTTAGAGCCTTGAAATGAGGTTAACGGGGTTCAAACGCATCGAAAATCGCTTAAACGAAGTGCAGGGACCATTTCTGCAAAATCTGCCAAAACAGGGGCCTAGCGTCACGCGAGGGTCCTTAGCGTCACGCGAGCCCCTATCTGGACCAGATTCAGTGTTTTTATCACAAGTTGCAGCCACTTAAATCCTTAACCACATGTTTTCACTTGCTTAGTCACTAGATAAGGATGGAATTAAGCTTCCATAACCTTGCAACAAGTGTACGGACTAGATCTTTTCCCCTTTTCCAAGAAACGATCCTAACGGCTCTACCTTTTCTATAAATACCCATCCACCCACAACCCCAAAACCCACAAATCTGATTAAGAAAGCTCTAAGTTGGAACCTTCGTTTCATACCTGAGCTATTTTGATCTGGGTTAGCTTTCGGGGACCCTTCGTAAGTATTCTTTCGTTCTTTTCCTTATTTTTACTGCTTTTCGAGTCAGAAAGTCAAACTTTGTTTGACTTTCAGCGTTGACCAGTAATGGTCAATGCGAAGTTCGTTTGAACTTCGCAACGTGATTGTAATCACGATGGTTATAGTCCCTTGGGACTATGCCTACTGATTACCACGTTGTCTAGGGTCGTAGGGTAGGCGATCTAATAAATCGCCTATACCTTCGAACCCGACCCAGTTTGGTCGATCATTAGGATCCGACCAAATACATTAGGTGACCATAGTGTAGGGAATAACCTTCCGAGGTTATACCCTATGGTCACATCGTTTAAGTAGTTGTATGATAGGTAGTTTATATGCCTTAGGTAAATTACCAAAATACCCTTTTCATACATAATTGGTAATTTAGCATATGTAACCTAAACTTTTGTCACGTAACTGATTATGTAACATGTTTAGGCATATAATACTTGTCATAGGACTAGTTAGGCGGTCCAAACGTGTTTCACGCGCACGACGCGTTAAAGTAGCATAAGCTTCCTAAACGGGTCGTAATGGGTCGTAAACAATTAGGTTAAGTTTCAAATAGTATGTAGGCTTTGTTAAACCATATCACACGAGTCTCCACACTCGTTTGGTTTACAAACCCTAATACTACCCAGTCTTCCGATTTAGGTCCGGTTATTTAACATAGTTACCTATATTAGGTGCCGTTTGATTTCCGTGATCTCTAGCTTTGCTTGGTGGTTATCCTAGGACTTCTGAGCAATCTCAGGTGAGTACATAGACCCCTCTTTTACTGTTTTCCAAACTGTTTTGGGGTGGAACACATGTGCCTACTTGTTACTTTCATGCTTTCCCGTTTTCAATCATATACTTCCTATGTTCATTAGTACATTTATAGTACATGATTTCATTACAGTTTATGCTATGTATGCCCATTGAGTGCGTACTTAGTACATCGTTTTACATTACATTTTATGCTATGTATGTCCATTGTGAGCATACTTAGTACAGTTGATTTCATCACATGCTTATATTTTCTTGATTTCAAAGTATAATTGATTATACATGTTATTACTTATCATTTGACAAACTAAATGACTATCTATGGTTTAAACATTAATTTCTCAAAGAACATAAAATAAACTGTTGAATTGTACTTATTTTATGTTCACCAGACCGATTGTTAGTATGATATAGCGCTATAGGATTTGACACCCCATTCCTGTTGTCATGGAATGTCTGAAACCAATTTGTTGCTCCATCCAAATAGGGATTGCCTTTGTGGTATTTCTATAGTCTCAAAGGTGTATTTTGATGCACCAGGTCTGAATGAATTCTTAAATCACACTATTAAAGTATATTTTTATATACTCTCATGTGTGGTATTGTACAAAACCAACATATATTTTGTTAAACATCCAAAGCATATTTTGATATGTTATTTACAAAACCAAAACATAGTTTAATATGTTATTTATCACATCCAAAACATATTTTGATATGTTACTTATGAAACCAAAACATAGTTTAATATGTTACTTACAAATCCAAAGTATACTTTTGATATGCTACTATAAGGTTATTCGTTTAACTTTACATTACTTACAATACATAAACATTTCTACAATTGTTAAACATTACTTTGGTGGTTTGGTTTGATTAAGTGATTAAGTAACGATGCATGTGTAATATGATACAAACATGGTGGATACGCCGCTGGTACTTCCTATATATAAGTGTTTGTATGGTATTACATATTGTAGCGTTATTTGAATCATTTCAGTTTGAGACATAGAACATTTTCTCAAACATAAGTCATGAATCTTATTTTCACAAAACCTATGTATCTCACAGGCATTTTTATGCTGACGTACCTATTTTCACATGTGTTTTCAGGAGATGAAGCATAGGACTTATCAAGACATACTTAGGCGGACCTGTGCCTTAGTGACATTAAAAGATGCTAGACTAGTTAATTGTGTTGTACTTCTTTGTTTATTTAGACATTGTAACACTTTCATTCAATAAAACAAAACTTCAATTGCCATGGATTTGAGACAATTAATTCTGTTACAACACTCCCCGATGTTTCCGCCACGTTTTGTATGTTCCACGTGGTCGGGGTGTGACAGAAAAGATGGTATCAGAGCCAATGGTTATAGGGAATTAGGTTATTAGTAATGCTTTGACCTAGTCTATAACTTTCTTAGGACCCTAACGCGAGTTTACTTGCGTTTAGTCATAAAACAATACTGTCGCCTATCCTTAGGCGACGACCACAACAAGAACATAAATTTCAAAACCGCTTTGAAAACTAATCATCTGTTCTAGGATGATTGATTAGTAGGTTTTGAACCCTCTGTTATATGGTTTTGAACCCCTTTGAGTTTTCAAATTCTCGTCAAGGTTTTGGGTTTTAAATAATGTGAACACGTGCAAACTGGAAGGGTGAATGCCTGTATTCTGGGTTTTCTGTCTAGGCAAGCACTTCGTATACATCTCAACCAGACGCGAGACCAGTTGTGCTTACCTGGGAATTCTTGGGATGAGTGTTCACTTATAGGCGAGCATGTCTTCGCGATACATTATTTTTGACCCATTTACTTTGATTAGTCATTGTGTGTAGTTTGTTTGCTTTGTAATGCGAACAAATGACCACTATCCTTGCTTTCATCAGATTTGTTTCATCTCATTCTTTTCGTCTAAATTCTCTCACTCGTTTCCTTTCATGTTTCCTCTTTTAGAATGCCTCCTCGACACGACAATCAGATGGATAATGCCGAACTGGCGGAAATCATCGCACAGCAAATGGCTGTTGCCTTCCCAAATCTTTATGCTCAAATGATGCAAACCATCAACAACAACAATGCTCCATGCAATTTCAAGAGTTTCAACTCGGCAAAACCGCTCAAGTTTAGTGGTTCTGAGGGAGCAACTGGGCTTCTTCAATGGTTCGAGAGCATTGAGAATACGTTCCGTCACGTTCAGTGTCCTGAAAATCGCAAGGTCGAGTTTTATTCAAGTGTGTTTCAGAAGAGGGCTCTCACATGGTGGAATGGAGTGATGAGAGACCGCGGTGCTGAGGTTGCATTAGCACAGACTTGGGCTGAGCTTAGGGCTCTTATGATGAAGGAGTTTTGCCCTCGTCATGAACTACGAGCTTTGGAGAGGGAGTTTGATGATTTGAAGCAAGACAGTGGTGAACATCGAGCCTATACTGACCGTTTTGAAGAATTGAGCCTGTTGTGTCCTGCTATGGTTACTCCTGTGGATAAGGCGATCGAGAAATATACTGATGGTCTTCCTGACCTAGTTCAGGATATTGTTACTGGCAGCAACCCTACTACTATCAGACAAGCCATTGAACTGTCTGCCACCCTAACTGAATCCCACATCAGGAAGAAAAAGCTTTTTCGAAAAGGCGACCCAAGACCATCTGACAAGACTGCTCCAGCTGAGCCAAAGGAAAAACAGGATGAGGTATCCAAGAAGAAGAAACGCAAGGCCTCTCAAAACTGCGCGATAACTGCTCAAGACAAACAGGTTGCACCAAACCAACCAGCACAACCTCGCAAAAGGCAAAACTATGTTGGTACCGCACCTTTGTGCAACAAGTGCAACCGTCATCATCTAGCGCAAGAGCAGTGTCACAAATGTACCCACTGTGGGCGGTTAGGACATCTGATCAATGTTTGTCGATATGCAAATCAAGCTGCTGCAAACCCTGCTGCTGTTCAAGCACGGTTCCCTCCGGGGTCATGTTATAACTGTGGTGACCTTACTCACTACAGAAACAATTGCCCAAGGATTGTTAACGCACCTCCAGCGCGAGGATGAGCATTTAACATCAACAAGGCAAACAGAAACAATGATGCGGCAGTGAACAACAAGTGTTTTGTTATTTCCCTTGGTTGTTATCTATGACGTTTAAAGACAAGTCAGTTGTTATATAAATAAAAATTCGTCGTTTTTATTTTTGCAAAACTGATACGATTGTGTGAATGTTTGATACAACCTTATGATGTCAACCCAAATACAAACTACTCGTATGGTTCTGTCATTTTATGATCACTTGTGATCTCCCCAAGAACCTTAAACATTCGTTTCTTTTAAGAAACAAAGCCAAACTCTTATTGAAAATCCTTCTATCTTTATAGGTGGATCCTTGGAAATGATTAAAGTGCCAAATGAAATCCATGGATTGGATTCCTAGAGTGCCTTAAATTATCTATACCTAAAGAGAACGAATTAACGAATCAAGTTAACTAATTTTGTGCTTATGTGTTTTCTTACATGTTAATGGTTGTATGTGATCCATCCAAATCCTCATAGAATCTTACATATCTTGTATAAGAGATTCTTAATAGGATATCCAAAGTTACTATCTTAAATCCTTAATGGACTTCTACGTTGTAGTCAAATCCCATGGATTTTTAAAGTACTATATTATAATTGGACCCCTTGGGAGGTCTAGTTAAACAGATTAATTTGAAAATCTGGTTTGAAATATCATGTGATGATATAATTGAAAAGATCCCTTAAGTGGTCTATTTAAGGAGATCGTACGACGGTCTAGTTAATAAGGTCATGTGTTGATCTAGTTGAAAAGACTGTTCGTTGATCTAATTGAAAAGATCCTTTGGTGGTCTAGTCAGGTCTCTTCATGTTTATTCAATTGACTTTTCTCTACGCATTATGAAATGAACTGTGCGGACTGTGCAAGAGATTACGTAATTATGGAGGCCTACATAATTATGCAATTCAGTGCACAGAAACCACAAGAAGTTTTGTCATGTGTTAAAACCTATAGTGATAAGAATAATGATACGGGAGAAGTCTTGGACCTCGACCAATGTCATTTATTCTCACACTTCTCAATTCTGATATCAATCACACACCAAGTTTCCTATGATAAGTCTTCATAAGAAACGTTATTCTGTTGGTAGTTCAAAAATTCCATGTTTTACTATTACAAGGAATTCACTTTGAGGGTTAACAAATTCGCTAAGGATCCTAACAGGGCCCAGAGTTTTACTTAAGGGTTCAATGGATCTATTGGAAGGCGAAACCGTCACAGCTATTTTTACAAGTTTCCTCTAGAATTAAATTTCGGGACGAAATTTCCTAAAGTAGGGGAGACTGTAACACCCGTGTCGTTTCAACCATCAAACAAAGACCAAACCAATGAAATATCGTATTTCATACTTGGGATTTGTAAAAAAATATGTGTATCATTTGCACATATCAACTCTTGTTCGATTTTAAGCTTTAAATCGCTTTCTGGAGGGTTATACGCGCTCTGATGCGTAAATATAACCAGTTTAATCCAACAAACACTCCGGAATAGTGAAATAGGCTTAACATACCTTAAATAACCTTTACATAACTTAGAAATAAGTTTTAAAGGCTTTAGTATGGCAAAAACAAGTTATATCGCTTACAGGGACTAAATATGACAAACTGCGAAAGTATGCCAATTTGAACTGTAACAGACATTCCGGAGCATGACCATAAGTTAAACATACCATAAATATCCTTCACATAGCTTAGAAATAGGCTTTGAGGTGTTCGGTGTGCTAAAATAAACTTTTGGGTCATTCAGGGACTAAAAGTGTCAAAAAGTGCACAAGTTTGCATTTTCGCGCATATCTTACGTTCTGGATGCATCTGGATATCCAAAAATTTATGTAAGCATGACTACATTATATTTTAGTGTTCTCCTTAAGAAAAATCCATTCGTCGCGTCATTTGGTTCGTTTTTCGCGCTTATGCGCATTCCGTCGTAATTAAGCGAACATCGCGATCGTACGGCCAAACGAACCGACATCCTAGATATTTTTGAGCATGTTTTGAGTTCCCTATACTTTAACTTCATTTTAGAGCCTTGAAATGAGGTTAACGGGGTTCAAACGCATCGAAAATCGCTTAAACGAAGTGCAGGGACCATTTCTGCAAAATCTGCCAAAACAGGGGCCTAGCGTGACGCGAGGGTCCTTAGCGTCACGCGAGCCCCTATCTGGACCAGATTCAGTGTTTTTATCACAAGTTGCAGCCACTTAAATCCTTAACCACATGTTTTCACTTGCTTAGTCACTAGATAAGGATGGAATTAAGCTTCCATAACCTTGCAACAAGTGTACGGACTAGATCTTTTCCCCTTTTCCAAGAAACGATCCTAACGGCTCTACCTTTTCTATAAATACCCATCCACCCACAACCCCAAAACCCACAAATCTGATTAAGAAAGCTCTAAGTTGGAACCTTCGTTTCATACCTGAGCTATTTTGATCTGGGTTAGCTTTCGGGGACCCTTCGTAAGTATTCTTTCGTTCTTTTCCTTATTTTTACTGCTTTTCGAGTCAGAAAGTCAAACTTTGTTTGACTTTCAGCGTTGACCAGTAATGGTCAATGCGAAGTTCGTTTGAACTTCGCAACGTGATTGTAATCACGATGGTCATAGTCCCTTGGGACTATGCCTACTGATTACCACGTTGTCTAGGGTCGTAGGGTAGGCGATCTAATAAATCGCCTATACCTTCGAACCCGACCCAGTTTGGTCGATCATTAGGATCCGACCAAATACATTAGGTGACCATAGTGTAGGGAATAACCTTCCGAGGTTATACCCTATGGTCACATCGTTTAAGTAGTTGTATGATAGGTAGTTTATATGCCTTAGGTAAATTACCAAAATACCCTTTTCATACATAATTGGTAATTTAGCATATGTAACCTAAACTTTTGTCACGTAACTGATTATGTAACATGTTTAGGCATATAATACTTGTCATAGGACTAGTTAGGCGGTCCAAACGCGTTTCACGCGCACGACGCGTTAAAGTAGCATAAGCTTCCTAAACGGGTCGTAATGGGTCGTAAACAATTAGGTTAAGTTTCAAATAGTATGTAGGCTTTGTTAAACCATATCACACGAGTCTCCACACTCGTTTGGTTTACAAACCCTAATACTACCCAGTCTTCCGATTTAGGTCCGGTTATTTAACATAGTTACCTATATTAGGTGCCGTTTGATTTCCGTGATCTCTAGCTTTGCTTGGTGGTTATCCTAGGACTTCTGAGCAATCTCAGGTGAGTACATAGACCCCTCTTTTACTGTTTTCCAAACTGTTTTGGGGTGGAACACATGTGCCTACTTGTTACTTTCATGCTTTCCCGTTTTCAATCATATACTTCCTATGTTCATTAGTACATTTATAGTACATGATTTCATTACAGTTTATGCTATGTATGCCCATTGAGTGCGTACTTAGTACATCGTTTTACATTACATTTTATGCTATGTATGTCCATTGTGAGCATACTTAGTACAGTTGATTTCATCACATGCTTATATTTTCTTGATTTCAAAGTATAATTGATTATACATGTTATTACTTATCATTTGACAAACTAAATGACTATCTATGGCTTAAACATTAATTTCTCAAAGAACATAAAATAAACTGTTGAATTGTACTTATTTTATGTTCACTAGACCGATTGTTAGTATGATATAGCGCTATAGGATTTGACACCCCATTCCTGTTGTCATGGAATGTCTGAAACCAATTTGTTGCTCCATCCAAATAGGGATTGCCTTTGTGGTATTTCTATAGTCTCAAAGGTGTATTTTGATGCACCAGGTCTGAATGAATTCTTAAATCACACTATTAAAGTATATTTTTATATACTCTCATGTGTGGTATTGTACAAAACCAACATATATTTTGTTAAACATCCAAAGCATATTTTGATATGTTATTTACAAAACCAAAACATAGTTTAATATGTTATTTATCACATCCAAAACATATTTTGATATGTTACTTATGAAACCAAAACATAGTTTAATATGTTACTTACAAATCCAAAGTATACTTTTGATATGCTACTATAAGGTTATTCGTTTAACTTTACATTACTTACAATACATAAACATTTCTACAATTGTTAAACATTACTTTGGTGGTTTGGTTTGATTAAGTGATTAAGTAACGATGCATGTGTAATATGATACAAACATGGTGGATACGCCGCTGGTACTTCCTATATATAAGTGTTTGTATGGTATTACATATTGTAGCGTTATTTGAATCATTTCAGTTTGAGACATAGAACATTTTCTCAAACATAAGTCATGAATCTTATTTTCACAAAACCTATGTATCTCACAGGCATTTTTATGCTGACGTACCTATTTTCACATGTGTTTTCAGGAGATGAAGCATAGGACTTATCAAGACATACTTAGGCGGACCTGTGCCTTAGTGACATTAAAAGATGCTAGACTAGTTAATTGTGTTGTACTTCTTTGTTTATTTAGACATTGTAACACTTTCATTCAATAAAACAAAACTTCAATTGCCATGGATTTGAGACAATTAATTCTGTTACAACACTCCCCGATGTTTCCGCCACGTTTTGTATGTTCCACATGGTCGGGGTGTGACATTTCATGCCAGGCCACCAATACGTAGTCTTGAGGTCGTGGTACATTTTATCCGAACCAGGATGTACCGAATAACGAGACTTGTGCGCTTCGTCCATCACAAGCTCGCGTAAGTTTCCATAAAATGGAACCCAGATGCGTCCGTTTACATAGTAAGAGCCGTCTTCCTTTTGTTCTAGCCGCTGCCTCGATCCTCGTAGGAATTCAGCCCTGATGTTCTCTACCTTCAATGCTTCGACCTGAGCATCACGAATCTGAGAGGGAAGGTTAGATTGGATGGTAAGCTGTAGAGCACGTACACCCCTAGGTATAGTATCCTTTCGACTGAGGGCGTCGACCAAAACATTGGCTTTGCCCGGATGATACTTGATAGCGCATTCGTAATCATTCAAGAGTTCGACCCATCGGCGTTGTCGCATGTTTAACTCCTTTTGCTTGAAGATATGCTCGAGACTCCTGTGATCGGTGTAAATGGTGCACTTGGTACCGTACAGGTAATGTCTCCGTATCTTAAGCGCGAATACAACTGCTCCCAGCTCCAGATCGTGAGTAGTGTAGTTTCTTTCGTGAACTTTAAGTTGGCGCGATGCGTACGCAATGACCTTGTCACGTTGCATCAATACGCAACCAAGTCCTTGGATGGAAGCGTCGCAATAAACCATGAAATCATCGGTGCCTTCTGGAAATGAGAGGATAGGCGCGCTACAAAGTCTATCATTTAGATGTTGAAATGCGGACTCTTTTGCATCACCCCAACGATAGATGACACCCTTCTGAGTCAGTGAAGTGAGAGGTTGCGCAATCTTGGAGAAGTCTTTGATAAATCTTCTGTAATATCCTGCCAAACCCAAGAATTGGCGGATTTCTTTTGGTGTGCAGGGTGCAGGCCAGTTCTTGATTGAGTCAACCTTGGATGGATCAACATGAATCCCATCCTTGTTTACCACATGGCCTAGAAAGTGGACTTCGCGAAGCCAGAAGTCACATTTCGAAAACTTGGCATACAACTGCTCTTTTCGAAGAAGTTCCAGCATAAGTCGTAGATGCTGCTCGTGTTCCTCCTGGCTCTTAGAATAGATCAGGATATCGTCGATGAACACAATAACGAACTTATCCAGGTAAGGCTTGCACACTCGGTTCATGAGATCCATGAAGACCGCTGGTGCATTTGTCAGCCCGAATGGCATAACCAGAAACTCGTAATGGCCGTAACGAGTTCTGAATGCTGTTTTGGAGACGTCCTCATCTCGGACTCTCAGCTGATGGTATCCCGATCTTAAATCAATCTTGGAGTAATAGCTCTACCCTTGCAGCTGGTCGAATAAGTCGTCAATACGTGGAAGAGGATAACGATTCTTTACAGTCACCTTGTTAAGCTCGCGATAGTCAATACACATTCTGAAAGTACCATCTTTCTTCTTCACGAATAGTACTGGAGCTCCCCAGGGCGAAGAGCTAGGACGTATAAAACCCTTTTCCAAGAGTTCTTGTAGTTGTGTGGACAGTTCTTCGAGTTCTGATGGAGCTAGATGATATGGTGCTCGAGCTACTGGCGCTGCTCCAGGAGCTAGCTCGATTTGAAACTCAACTTGGCGATGAGGCGGAAGACCAGGTAATTCCTCAGGAAATACCTCGGGAAAATCGCGCACAATAGGGATGTCTTCAATTCTCTTCTCTTCCGTTGATGTGTTAGTAACGAGTGCTAGAATGGCAGTGTGGCCCTTTCGCAAACACTTCTGGGCCTTAAGGAAAGAGATAATGCCTACGACAGCACCACTCTTGTCGCCATGAATCACGAGGGGTTCTTCACCAGAACGAGGAATGCGGACGATTTTCTCCTTGCAAACAATCTCCGCTTGACGTTGAGATAGTCAATCCATCCCAATAACGACGTCGAAACTACCAAGTGTGATAGGAATAAGATCGATAAAGAAGTTCTGACCAGCTAAGATGAGGTTACAACCTTTAGCTACGTGTGTGGCTTCAAAACTTTTACCATTGGCTAGTTCTACTGTGTGTTTGGTGTTCAAAAGTGTTGGAGTGCGCTTAAGCAATTTACTAACTTTTAAGAATACGTAATCTAGTATCGGCACCCGAATCAAACAAAACAGTAACAAAGAAGTCGTCCAGAAGGAACTTACCCATTACTGCGTTGGGATCGTTCTTTGCATCACTCTGAAGGTTTCAAGGAGTGATCACCGAGGATTGAGAGTCGAGCCTTCGAAACATTCTATGCTAGAGGGTGTTCATTTCAGTGTCTTTGCATGGTGGAGCGAGAACGAAATGTCACTGTGGTAAGAGAATGACGGTTTGGTCTAAGCAAATGGTAGAAATTAGACATAACATAAACCAATAATCATGTGTAGGTACAAAAGATAGTGTAAAGATTCCGCGTATTTAAGAAGACTGTCATGGAATAATACGATTTCTTATAGTGTAAGGTGGACCAGGTAAGCTTATAGATTATCATGTTCGCTTGTAGGTTGAGTGATCCATATCTCCGCTCTCGAACGTTCTGAAAACTATCACATCAATAAGGGCATCCATTTGCTAGGTTGGGTTTTTGAAGGAGTAAATCAAGTAGAAGAAGCATTAACCATCCAATAAGGTAATGGGGGTAATCTTGTGATCGGTGGGAATAGTGGTGTGGTTGTTGGAGTTTCGTTAAATCAATTGCCAATCGAAGAAACAGGGAATTAATGAGGTTCATGCGAAGAATCGAGCGAAAACAGGGGTCCACCAATAACGGAAGAATTCGACCAAGTAATATGTCGCTTAGAAGCAATTCTAGTAGTGAGGTGTGGCGGCATGACCCAAAAAGGGAAGTTCGTTGTATTACGATCACGGAAGTATATCGCTTGTCCAAAATAGAGTTTGGTTTGTAGGGTTGCGAGTTGCAAAGCGACGAACGCGCGTAACTGTGGCTGCTTCGATTCTGGTAACGGCGACCAGTGGAGATGATGAGGTCCGTCAATAGGGATGCGTGGGTATAGTTCTCCAAAACCCATGTTCGTTTGAGCCAGGTCTGGTCTTTGTGAATGTTGACGTACAAACCGAATGTACGGAGGGTCTGATGGTGACGTCATGTCGAATTAAGCGTGTAAATAGATAAAATGCATAAACAGTTGTCGTAGCGGGGTGACGAGAAATCAGAAAAGAATTTGACCATCACTTGTCAAATTTCAAGTTAACAATTGCATATCATAAAGAACGCAGTAGGGCCAATAGACAACACGCTACTACCCTAAATAAACACACCATAGACACCACACCGGACAAAAGTAATCTAGCAAGTAAGAAATATAAACTTAAATCATACCACCTAGTGTGTTGAGTCTTGCACGTGGAGCGAAGCGTCGTTGTGGATCGTTGAGCACTGTACAGGTTATAGTCTGGTTTTAACAAAAACTTTTCCCTTTTTTTTTTAAAACCAAGTTCACTATAACCAATGGCTCTGATACCAATCTGTCACACCCCCAAAATCCACCCTGCGGAGTATCGCCGCTTGGAGGCGTGACATGACCAGGATCGAGCCACCAATCATATTGAACAACTCAATTAAGTAAATAAAACTAAATTTAATACGATTGGTGACCAAAGCTAGTTAACCTTGTTTGGTTTAAACAGCGGAAGCATAAACGTGAGTTCAAAAGTGTAACCCCATAGTTCATAAGTTAAAGTTTCAAAACGCAAGTTTAGTAAGTTCATAAGGATTTAAACATTAAGCACGGCACATAACAGTCCGTACACCACAACGACTCCTTCCCCGTGCAAGCTCCAAGCATTTAGCGACCTGTAAGGCATGTAACAACGAGTCAACAACAAAGTTGAGTGAGTTCACGTTTGGTTGTTTAGTTTTTAAGTTGTTTCTGAAAACGTGGTTTGACTTTCGTTGGCTTATTTGCCGTGGGGGTCACCCCATAGTTGAAAGTATGTTTAACCATTTCCTTTTTTCTTTACCCAATCCATAACCATGATCAGTGGGGGTTTTCCCCGTTTGAACTACTAGACGGTATGATATCGACTGCTACGCAAATAAGTTGTGCCCTATATCAGTGTCTATCATCACTGATAATCTGCCATAGTCCAGTAGTACACGCCCGTCCGACTGGCACGGTGTGAGGTTTGTTAAACCTAATAGCGCTATTAACTAATGACCCGCTCGCCATTGGCCTCGGCGATTAAGTCGATATAAATTGAGGGACTTCATGATAGAGTTTTGTGTAGCTAGTTTTAAGGTTGTTGTCCTGCACCAGGAGGACTACAACGTACGTATTCTGCACCAGGAGAATTCATAGGATTAATAATGGCATCCAATCTTTGGAGGATAGCCGTACATATCCTACCCAAGGAGGATATGTAGATTTAGTTTTAATTCTTTAACCCATTCCCAAACCACCGGGAATCCCATGCCTTAGAAAGTGTGTGAACTCACCTTGGTTTGCTCGGTTAGATTCTCAATATAGCTAACAGTCAAGGTCGGTCAATCACGTCCTAATAAGGTACGGATAAAAATCAGTTTCTCATGCATAACACGTATCCTACGTACGGTTTATTTGCACATTACTTCTACCACATAACAGGCACACACTTTAACGATTTACGCCCATATATACTTCCCATCCATTCCCCACTCATAAGCAAACATACAATAATGCATATAACACATATAACATGTTAGATCATTCACAGATAGCATACTCGACATTTAGACGCGCAAATCACAACTTATGTCATTTCAGCATAAATATTCAAAACCGGCTGTTTTCGGACATTTTAATAAAATAGTTAAACTATTTCAAAAATTCCCAAATTTTTACAGGATGTCTTAAACGTTCCATATTTTATTGTGTAAAAATATCGGGGTCCGGTTCATTACTAATATTTTATAAAAATTCATATTCCGGACTGAACTCAGATTTATGTATTTCTGACCACAGTCCACGGAAAAATTTATTAAAAATTCATCGAGTGTCCGATTTACGAAATTCCAGTGGGGTAATTACAAATACATAGGTTGTTATCTACTGTACAAATTTCATGGTCCGATTCATCACAAAAAAACTCAGGTTATGACTGAAAGTACGACACCCATTTATTGCTGTCAAAATTCAGCTTAAGTTGCTGTTACAAATTAACACTTTAAAAATAGTAAACGGAGTCCAAAAATTACGATTCCGGTGCCATTAGAACCGTATTTCATTATAACATATTTTAGATTCA
This sequence comes from Helianthus tuberosus, assembly GCA_030545235.1. Classification (NCBI taxonomy): domain Eukaryota; kingdom Viridiplantae; phylum Streptophyta; class Magnoliopsida; order Asterales; family Asteraceae; genus Helianthus; species Helianthus tuberosus. The sequence continues at coordinate 722,232 of JARYGA010057272.1, forward strand.
AAATATCGATTTTTCGTTGAGTTTAAGACCTGTTTACAGCCAACTGAAGTTGGCTGTAAAAGTTGGACAGATTCTGATTTTTAGTGTTTAACCTTCTAAATCGTGTTTGATCGATTCCGTTAACAAGTTTAGTGACCACAACAACATCACATACTAATATTATTCAGCACAACATCAGAAAATCAACCAATCATCATAATCACACAAGATCTACATGATTTACACTAACATTCATCCATTAACCACCTTGTTCATCACTTTAGTAGACTTTTAGTTGGTGATCTTATATGTTAGTGATTTTTAACCGACGAAACTCTTATTAACCACTCTAGACAAGATCAAGAAGGCGTTTATAGCAACTTACTACTAGCTCGAGGATAGGGAAGATTCTAGTCGAAAATCAAGTGGATAAAAGCAATGGGGTGAGGTCCTTCGCGTTCCGAATGCACCAAGGTTCCTTATACGCGTTCCTTAACACTTGTAGATGTATGGAATGGGTTGAAGGAAATCGAAAAGGTGATGGATAGGTGTGGGTGTCTTCGGCCGAGAGCTCCAAGGAGAGGGAGAGAGTGTGTTTTGTTCAAGTGTTGGTGGTGATGGTTATGATGGTTTAAGCTTATTACTTATAGACAATTTTCAAGATTATTACCCAAAGGTTTATGTGTCTACTAGATATTACACACATGTGATTAATATAATCAAATATAGGACATGGGTGTCCCCCAAGGGGACCGAATTCGTTGGAGGGGGGGGGGGGGTTCTAGTCCATTTCCAACTAACTGTTAAGTATTAGTTAGATGATTAGGAGGATAAACCATTTACTAGTATGTAGTGCGTTGTGACGGGTGTTAGGGTATTCAGGGACCCTAACTGGCTCAGAAAAAGAAAAACTATGTTGATAGCAATATTTTTGTGTTCCGGGTATAGTCCGGTTGTTCGGTTCGGTGTTGTTCCGTTAAAGTGCTTAATTAATCCGTAAAGTGTCCTATATATATATTTTGTAACGTTTTTACTTTCTAACACTTAGGAAAATATAACGGACTATTTAGTGACCTATCTGTACACTATTAGTATATTAACAAATACGTGCAAGCATAACACAGATATCAGAAAGCAGTTAAGTAATTCCACACAGTCGTCAAGCACATTAATTATTATTAATAAACTGTACGGTTATATGTAAATTCGAGGGTTGTCACAATTTTCCAGTTCAAGCATTGCAACCAGGCTTTCCTGTAAATCCTCTACTCAAAACATAAGTTTCATAAAAGATAAGATATAGCAAATTTAGACAACCTGCTAACCACTTGAAAACACAAACTTAACACAACATTTTCAAATAACAAACAGAAAGATTTATCATATAAGTCACTGATGAACTACTTGAATGTATATCATTTTCATTTCAAAACATCTTCAAACCAACTTTCCCAAACCTGTTCGTCATGTTCAGTACTCGGAATTTTGAAAATCATCTTTTCAACATCAGTTGTCTAAAATCTTTTTGAATTTTTCAAAAATTTATGCTAAAACACACCGAAAATCTTTTATTTTTTATTTTTTATAACATAAATGAAATGCAGTAAAGAAATATTTACAAACAATATTTTTGTGAGTTTGTGTAAGAGGATCATATCAGTTTTTTAGACAAATCACCAACACCGTTATGCTTTAAAAAATTTAAGTTCTAAACGATTCACTTAGATTGTCAGTATACTGATCCACTTAAATTTTCACACAAAGTTCAACTGTTTCAAGATATGAGATTACTGTCTTAAGCACTTAAACTTAATCGCGTGTCCCACCTCAGAATATACTCCCGTATCCAGATCCCAATATTCAGTCCTATAGGTGAGTATACCTAGATGATATTTGTAAGGGGTTAAATTGCGAAAACCGTGAGAGCTCAGGTCAGAACTTCCGTTCAGCAGAGAGTTGACGGCTTCGACTTTTGGTGTGTCCCCTTTAGAGGATCTTTTGTTTCAACAGCACATGATTAGCATTTTGCAATGTTTCATCATTTTTTATGCTGAGGGTGGTGCTATATTTCAAGCAAGCGTAAAGTATTCTCCGGGGACTAGGCCATTGCTTCCGCATTATCAGAAGTCCCGGGATAATACCCTAGATATCACTAAGCATAAAGACCTAGTATCTCAGAAAGAGGGGTCCTTCAAACAAGATTTCGGGGGTTACCCATATATCCGAGAGATGTTACCCACGATATAAGCAAGTTTGAATTTTAGGTTTATATCTCGTCACAATCTACTAAATGTGCAAAAACCTACTATCCATTTCTTTAGCATGCCGTGATCGTCCACTGATGTACTATCATTTCCTCTTTTATACAACAAAACTCATTTTTGATTTTATCATGTTTTTGGCTTTTTCAAATTTTCAAATGTTTTTGGATTTTCTGAAATTTTTACTTCCCCTAAAATGCAAATACATTTTAGGAAATTTGAAAACAAACTGTACAAGTAAAGCAACAACTGATATCAAATCACTTCAAATCATCATCCATTTGGCATAAACAATCAAAACTCCCCCTCACAACAAACCATTTTCGCATTGTGATTTCAAAACACTTAAGTTTGTTTTAATCAAATGGTTTTTCCGGAAAATTAGTTTTGTTGATTTTCAAACCACTTGTAGGTTAGGGGATAAACTCATCATTTTGTTCTCCAAAATACCACTTGTAAGTATGATTCAATCAAGTTCAACTTAATTACCTTGATTAACCATTTGAAAATGAAAACCTTCTTCAACCACTTGCAGGTTCACTCATCAATCAAACCACTTGCAAATCAAAATATAACAAAATAAAGATATCACCTGTATATTTACCAAACAAACATTTCAAGAATGATGCCGATTCCTGCTCCACTCTTACCAATCTGGAAGCTCTGGCAAGTCAGGATTTTCAGTTAGGAAACACTTTCCCCCAAGCCTGACCAGCCTTGGGAGATTCTGGTACACATCTATCCCACCAACATTTTGATTTGTAAAATTCTTTTGCACCCTTCACTTTCCTGTCTACCATCTTACCAAAAATATGTTTAACTTTCCCATTGAAAGCTTTTTCAGCATCAAATTCTTTTTCTCCAACAAAGAATTGATCTGAAATCTCAAATCTACCTTTTGATTTTAGATTATCTTTCGACAATGGCGGAAAATTTTCCTCGTTCAACTCAGGAACGGAATTATCAACCTTTTTCTCAACACATGACTCCTCTGATTTTATGAAATCAGATTCATTGTCGGAACTTCTTTCAGATTTTACAACCCATTTTTGTTTGTTTAAATCAACTCTTCTTTTGCAAAAACATTTTGAACTTTCTCCTTCTTCAAAAGTTGAATTTTCAAACACTTTCAATTTCTTAGTTGATTGTTTCTTCTCAAAGACAAGTTTTTGTTTCAGTTTTGAGTTAGAAGTAACTTCCTGTTTTGTGTTGTTGGACTGTTGGCAATTCCAAGCAATATGTCCAACTTTTTGGCACTTAAAGCAAGTTCTTTTATCAACTCTTTGAGCAAACTTCTTCACATTCCTTTTTACCTCAGCAAGAAACTCTTGGTTTGACTGTTTCCAGAATGGTTTCTTCTGCTCATCTTCAGAACTTCCTCCTGCAACAAATGTTGTTTTTGGTTTATAATTTTTTTCATTTTTATAATTTTCTGAAGAATTAAAACCAAGACCTTTCTTTTTGTAGTTACCATTATGGTTTGGTATCTTTTGAAAACCATAACCAGAACCGTAACCCTTTTTCTTATTCAATCTCTGTTGAACTCTTGAAGTGTACTTTTTAGGTTTTTCATGAAGATTTAAATCTTTTATTTCAGAAATATTAATTTCTGTTAATTTGAAAACCTGTTTGATCATTTCAGTTTTGACACTACTTATTGGAAATTCCTCTTCAGAATATAATTTGTCTGAATCATTCAAAGTATAAGCCACTTTGATTGGTTCGTCACTCAAATTAGATTTTGATAACAGGAATTCTTTATTGTAAACCCTTTTAACCGGTGAACTCGAACTCTTTTCTGACGAACTAGAACTTTCAGACTTAGACTCCGGTTTTGACTCTTCATCCATATCTAACACCTGATCGACCACTATCTTTAATAATTCAGACTCATGATCAGTGTCAGACGCTGTGAATGTAACATCAATATTGTCTTGTAATTTATCAATGATTTCAAACTTTAACTTGATGTTGACTGCCTTTTTTAGACGCTCCTTGTTAGGATTCCTAGGAGAATAACTTTCATGGATCGGAGGCGGACATCTGTTATACTTGACACTTTGTTTCTTACCAGTATCAGTATCTTCAGTCTTTTTCTCCATGAATGCTTCAAGACCTGCAACAGTAGGATAAACACGATCAATCAAATAGTCACAAGTAGTATAACTCAACAGTAATCGTTTAATCCTTTCACTCTCAATCTTTTCAAGTTCCAATTCCTTCTTCAGATTTGCACGATCTTCAATATACTCATTGATGACGCTATGCTTTGTCATTAATGTTGTATTCATCTTCATCTGAGCAGTTTCAACTTCTAAATTTGTCTTTTTCAGACTATCAACAGTTCTATTCAGAACATCATACGACTCCTTCACATACTTCACATCGGACAGTAAGTCGTCTTTAATCTTTTCCAAATCAGCAATCTTCTTATCTTTCTCCTCACATTGTGTACAAGACTCTAAACACTTCAAACATAGTTTTTCAACTTCAACCATTTTTTCAACTATCTTTTCAACCTCTACAATCTTTTCAACTTCAATGAGTTTCTCAACTTCAACAATTTTTTCTATTTCAACAATTTTTTCTACCTAGACGATTTTCTCAACTTCGACCAGTTTTTCAATTTCGACTACTTTTTCAACCTCAACAATCTTCTCCACCACTTTCTCCACTTCAACGATTTTCTCTACTACTTTCTCAATTGCTGGTTCAACATTTGCTTCTCCAGCTTCTGTCTTTACCGTTTCATCAGCTAGCCTTCTTGCTGCTTCCAGTTCTTTCAACAATCTGGAAATATTCTTCTGATACAGCATCTCCATTTTATCTGCAAAAAACAAATTAAAACTAGTAGGATCAATGCCTTTTCTATCTTTGTTAAGATGTTCTTCCTCATCATCGGTATCCATTTCACTTCCAAGATCTGGAAAAATTGGGATTCTTTTCTCACTAGTCTCATCTTCACCCAGAATTCTAGAAACAAGAGCTGTTCCAGGTATGTATTTGTCCAAACTAAATCCCTCAACAACTTTTTCATCATCCTGATGAATAAGTAAAGATTTTTTCTTTCCCTCTTCAATAGCACGAGCAGGTGCAGTTTACGGTTGTTGAGCAATCTGATGGAAAATTGATTTCTGATATTAATTGTTCTTTTCTTGATTCTCGGTTGCTTCTTGTAACACCTGTGCCTCCACGGCCATCAAACAAATACCAAACCAATGAAATATTATATTTCATACTTGGGATTTGTAAAAATATGTGTATCATTTGCACATATCAATTTTTGTTCAATTCCAAACTCTAAATCGCTTTCTGGAAGGTTATACGCGCACCGATGCGTAAATATAACCAGTTTAATGCAAAAAACACTCCGGAATAGTGACATAGGCTTAACATACCTTAAATAACCTTTACATAACTTAGAAATAAGTTTTGAAGGCTTTGGTATGGCAAAAACAAGCTAATTCGCTTACAGGGACTAAACTTGACAAACTGCGAAAGTATGCCAATTTGAACTGTAACGAACATTTCGGAACATGACCATAAGTTAAACACACCTTAAATATCCTTTATATAGCTTAGAAATAGGCTTTGAGGGGTTCGGTGTGCTAAAATAAACTTTTGGGTCATTCAGGGACTAAAAGTGTCAAAAAGTGCACAAGTTTGCATTTTCGCGCATAAGTTACGTTCTGAATACATCCGGAGATCCAAAAATTTATGTAAGCACTAAAATATTTTATTTTAGTGTTCGGCATAAGAAAAATCCATTCGTCGCGTCATTTGGATCGTTTTTCGCGCTTGTGCGCATTCCATCGTAATTAAGCGAACATCGCGTTCTTACGACCAAACGAACCAACACCCGGCATATTTTTGAGCATGTTTCATGTCCACAATGTTTAGGCATCATTTTAGGGCCTTAAAGTTGGCTTTACGGGCCTTAGAAGTGCTGGAAATGGGCTTAAACACGTGCAGGGACTAAAACTGTCATTTCGGAAACTTATTGCTGATCTGACATAGCCAGGCGGCCCGCCTGAGTTTATGTACATCCTGAAGCGGGCCGCGTCCGCCTTCTAGACCAGATTAACTGCATTTAACAGCAGTTTCCAGCTCTTTGATCCACAACCACACACTCACACATGCTTAGTCAGCTGATAAGAACCATTTTTAGCCACCATAAGGTTCCGACACTTGTACGGATGCGATTAAGGCACGATATTCGACAAACGATCTTAACGGTTCTCCGAATACTATAAATACCCCATCACCCCAACTTAAAAAATCACTAGAATCTGATCTAAGTGACTCTAAGTTGGAACCATTGTTTCATACCTGAGTTATTGTGATCTAGATTAGCATTCGGGGACCCTTCGTAAGTATTCTTTCGTTCTTTTATTGCTTTTCGAGTCTTTTCGAGTCTGAAAGTCAAACTTTGTTTGACTTTCTGCGTTGACCAGTTTATGGTCAATGCGAAGTTCGTTTGAACTTCGCAACGTGAGTGTGATCACGTTGGTTATAGTCCCTTGGGACTATGCCTACTGATTACCACGTTGTCTAGGGTCGTAGGGTAAGCGATCTAATAAATCGCTTATACCTTCGAACCCGACCCATTTGGTCGATCATTAGGATCCGACCAAACACATTAGGTGACCATAGTATATAGGGAATAACCTTCCTAGGTTATACCTTATGGTCACATCGTTTGAGTAGTTGTATGATAGGTAGTTTATATGCCTTAGGTAAATTACCAGAATACCCTTTTCATGTATAATTGGTAATTAAGCATATGTAACCTTAACATTTGTCACATAACTGATTATACAACATGATTAAACACGTTTAGGCATATAATACTTGTCATAGGACTAGTTAGACGTCTCTAACGCGCTTTGCGCGCACGACGCGTTAAAGTAGCGTAAGCTACCTTAATGGGTCTCGATGGGTCGAAAGCACTTAGGTTAGTCTCAATGTAGTATGTAGGTCTTGTTAAACCATATCATATGAGTTCCAATACTCATTTGGTTTACCAAGCCTCATCCTATCCGATCTCCCGATTTAAGTCCGGTTTATTTATATAGTTTTAGATTGCCGACTGATTCCGTGCTCCCTCTAGCTTTGTTTGGTTGTTGTTCAAGACCTCTAAGCATTCTCAGGCGAGTACATTTTCCCCTATTTTACTGTTTTCAATTGTTTTGGGGTGACTCATATGTGCTAAATGTTTTCAAGGTTTTAACGATGGTATCAAAACGATTTTCAATATTATAACTATGGTTTCAAAAACGATTAAGACGATTTATACAAAACTAATAACGATTTCGATAATGGGAACGAACTTGTTGGTTGGGTTACATAACAAATGACATTCATTAGCAATGATCAAGCCGACTAGTATTAGGTTATGGTACCATAGGATCTGACAAATCCCGTTAGTTACTACACCCGTGGTTATGGGTAGGTGTGGTGGGTAGCGACTGAATCTGTAATTGTTAATTTACCCTTTGGTAAGGGTTTGTTAATGCGAAAACGAGAAGCGACGAGAGATGAGTCACGAAGGTTTGAATGTTATTAGCGAGACGACCATATAAGTAGTTTCACGACCTAAAACGAATTTAACGATTTGGGTAAACGATTGGCTTCAAAGCGATATACGATTGGGTTTTGGTTAAGTGTTTACATGAATTACATTGATCATGCATTTCCACAAAACATAGCTTTGATTTAAACCAAGTTTTACTTCAATACTATGTTCTTGTGCATATGGTTTAGTTGATGCATTTTCACTAGCCATACATATCATTTTGGTTACACATTACATGGTTTACATTTGACACATAAACACTTTTGACATTGGTTATACATTACATGATTTACATCTTGACATAAACATTTTTACATATTATTTCAATACATTTGGAAGTTGGTTTAAACATAGACATCTTACATTGTTAGTTTGGTTTGAGTAAGTGATTAAGTAACGAGGCGTGTGTAATATGATACAAGCATGGTGGATACGCCGCTGGTACTTCCTATATATAAGTGTTTGTATGGTATTACATATCGTAGCGTTATTTGAATCATTTCAATTTGGACATATAACATTTTATACAAATAACATACTTTTCACAATTTGTTGTACTAAAACAAAAGTTTTATTTTGGGTTAAGAGTCATGGCTACGAGGATTTATAAACTATAACCCGCTTGATTTGAGTTGGTTAATTAAGTTGCAATATTATACTCTTTTCAAAACAAGGTTTTTAATAAAGTATTGCAACATCTAAACTAGCCATGATTTCGACACTCCTACAAAACCAATGTATTCGCCAGCATTTCTTTGCTGACCTCGTTTTCATATATGTTTCAGGTATTGTTGAATGATATCGATTGATAGGATGCATGCTCACATAGGACTGGACGAGGCCTTGGTGACTCAATAACAATGATAGACTATGTTTAAATTGTGTATTTAGATTTCCAGACGATGTAATTATTCAATGTTTAATAAAACGAAACACTTTTTGGTATCCATGGTTATGAAACATTAATTCTGTTGCAACACGCCCTGATGTTTCCGCCGCGATTTGTTGTTTTACGCGGTCGGGGTGTGACAGAAAAGATGGTATCAGAGCCAATGGTTATAGGGAATTAGGTTATTAGTAATGCTTTGACCTAGTCTATAACCTTCTTAGGACCCTAACGCGAGTTTACTTGCGTTTAGTCATAAAACAATACCGTCACCTATTCTTAGGCGACGATCACAACAGGAACATAAATTTCTAAACCGCTTTGAAAACGAATCATCTGTTCTAGGATGATTCATTTCTAGGTTTTGAACCCTTTGTTATATGGTTTTGAACCCCTTTGAGTTTTCAAAATCTCATCAAGGTTTTGGGTTTTAAATAATGTGAACACGTGCAAACTGGAAGGGTGAATGCCTGTATTCTGAGTTTTCTGTCTAGGCAAGCACTTCGTATATATCTCATCAGACGCGAGACCAGTTGTGCTTACCTGGGAATTCTTGTGATGAGTGTTCACTTATAGGCGAGCATGTCTTCGCGATACATTATTTTTGATCCATTTACTTTTGTTAGTCACTGTGTGTCGGTTGTTGCTTTGTAGTAACAAACAAATGACCACTATCCTTACTTTCATCAGATTTGTTTCATCTCATTCTTCTCGTCTAATTCTCTCACTCGTTTCCTTTCATGTTTCCTCTTTTAGAATGCCTCCTCGACGCGAAAGCCAGATAGCGACTGCCGAATTGGCAGAAATCATTGCGCAGCAAATGGCTGCTCAATTCCCAAACCTCTTTGCTCAATGGATCCAAGCCAACAACAACAACAACAATGTTCCATGCAAATACAAAGATTTTAACCAGGATAAACCACTCAAGTTTAGTGGTTCTGAAGGACCGACTGGGCTTCTTCAATGGTTCGAGAGCATTGAGAATACTTTCCGCCACGTGCAGTGTCCTGACAATCGCAAGGTCGAGTTTTCTTCAAGTGTGTTTCAGAAGAGGGCTCTCACATGGTGGAACGGGGTTATGAGGGATCGTGGTGCAGAAGTTGCTCTAGCACAGACATGGGCTGAACTTAGGGCTCTTATGATGAGGGAATTCTGTCCTCGTCATGAGCAGCGAGCTTTGGAGAAGGAATTTGATGAGTTGAAGCAAGATAGTGGTGAGCACAGGGCGTATACTGATAGGTTCGAGGAGTTGAGTCTGCTTTGCCCAACAATGGTTACCCCACTCGACAAGGCTATCGAAAGGTACATCGACGACCTACCTGACTCGGTACAAGACATCCTTACTGGTAGTAGCCCTACCACACTCCGTCAGGCGATCGAATTAGCTGCGACATTGACTGAGTCGCAGATTCGGAAGAATAAGTTACACAGAAAGGGTGACAAGGGTAAGAAGCAGGGGTCTGACAAGGAGGATAGCAAGAAAGGTCAAAACAAGAAGGGTAAGGAAGGTGAGACGTCAAAGAAATCAAGAAAGCGAAAGGGTGTTCAAAACTTTGCTGTTACAACACAGACTGCTCAGAACCCGCGGAACCCACCAGCTCAGCCACCTGCAAAGAAAGCATATGCCGGTACCGCACCACATTGTGCCCGTTGCAACGGTCATCACGTTGCACAACAAAATTGCAAGAAATGCACGACGTGTGGTAAACTTGGGCATTTGGCCAATATTTGTCGTTTGGGACAAAATCAGGCTGCTCAGGTTCAAGCTCCGGTTCAAGGGAATGCTGCGAGATTCCCACAGGGTTCATGTTTCAACTGCGGAGAGATTGGTCACTTCCGCCACAACTGTCCGAGACTGGTGAATGCAAATGCTAACGCAAACCCGAATGCGAACGTCAACGTCAATGTGAATCCAGCACGTGGTCGAGTGTTTAACATCAATGAGGCAATCGATGATGAAGGAGTGAACAATTAGTATTCTGAAATTCTTCTGGTTGTTATCTTGTAACATTTAAAGACAATGCGGTTGTTATATAAATAAAAATTTGTGGTTTTTATTTTCTTTAACTAATGCAATTGTATGAATGTTTGATCCAACCTTATGATGTCAACACAAAGACAAACTACTCGTGTGGTTCTGTCATTATTATGATCACTGGTGACCTCTCTAAGAACCTCAAACACTTGTTTCTTTTAAATCTAAAGTATCTTATCGTCTTGCACCGTTCGAGATGCAAGAATTATCAAAACAGCTTCAAGAGTTGTCTGATAAAGGATTCATCCGTCCGAACTTTTCACCTTGGAGAAACTCCTGTCCTCTTTGTGAAAAGAAAAATGGATCTTTTCGAATGTATATCGATTAACGTAAGCCTAGTAAGCTTACCATCAAGAATCGGTATCCCCTACCTTAAATCAACGATTTCTCCGATCAACTACATAGCGTTTCATGTTTTCCAAGATCGATTTGCGTTTTGGGTATCATCAACTTTGTATTCTCGAAGAAGATATTCCCAAAACGGTTTTCTGCACGAAGTATGGCCATTACGAGTTTACAGTCATGCCTTTTGGATTGACAAATGCTCCAGCCATCTACATGGACTTAATAAATAGAGTCTGCAAGTCTTATTTGGATCAGTTCGTCATTGTTGTTATTGATGACATCTTGATCTATTCATGTCCCGAGCCGATAACGATCAACACCTTCATTGACACTGGAACCCTTAAAGAAGGAACAAACTTTTCTCTAAATCCTCCAAGAGGAAATTTTGGCTTAAAAAAAAGTTCAGTTCTTGGGTCATGTAGTCAACAAGCAGGGTATTCATATGGACCCATACAAATTGCTGCAATTAAGGATTTGATTCCTTGTATGCTTTAAATACCCGTGTCCAAAGATAACAAATTTAAAGGTCAATTTAAACAATAATGCTGTCACACCCGCTCGTAGCGGAAGCGCGAGGTGTGATCTGATCGGTTCTCATTGCATAACAATATAAGTGAACATACTAAATGAATAAAAACAAGCTCCAATGCCATTGTCATAATCGTTTCAAAAGAACGCAACATAAGTTAAATGTATTTGTTACAAACCATCAAATGAAAATATGTTTTCATCGTTCTATACATCAAAATGTAAGTCTTAAAATGTCAAGGCTTTGACCACTATATCACCGCAAAGAGGCGGTATATAACGGGCAAACCCTTCAAATGGTGGCATGGAGTCTTGATACTGGCTTTCCTTGACTGAAATGTCTGCCAGGTCCACTAATTTCCTGAAATACATGTTAAGTTTGAAAACATCAACAAAAGTTGAGCGAGTTCATGCAGTCTAGCTGTATAAGACGTATCTGTATCAAAACAGTATGTAATATGTATTTGTCTCAATTGTAATTGTATCCAAACTGGATATAAGATGTATCCGTAAAATGTGAGTTGTATAAAATGTATCCTTAAAATGTGAGTTGTATAAAATGTATCTGTATGTAATGATGTAGTATGTAAAGCGTCAATGAAATCGTTGATCATTAATGTTTCGCGAGGACATTAATATGTGTGACGAATTAGGAAGCAATCCAACCCTAGACGATTTTATGTCGATTCCTATCGACTGGGACACAAAAGCACTCTTCTGTATGGGTCCACGACCAAGAGTGGGGCTCGCCAAAACCCATTAGATCTAACCACTTGTACCTAGGTCCAAACTGGATTAATGGTGCTTAGATGTATAACCCTAATTCGCACATGATCTATGGTGTTTCATTCCCTAACTTTAACATACGTTGAACATGTATTTTACCCGATAGTTGTAAAGTTGTAAAACATTTAAATGAATAGGGGACATGAACTCACAGTATCGCGTCCTGTGAATAGATGTAAATAAGATCTCACGTGCGGTCGTCCTGAATAGCGTTGCGACCTACAAATGTTCTTATTTTTGTTAGACACTTCGGTCTTTGTAAAGAACTTGAGTACAAGTCTTGTGTCTTCAATATGTGTAAGACTTGTATGTCTTTACCGTTCATTAACTGTGTATTCGATGAATGAGTTGTTCAAATGTTATATATATATTTTTCACCAAATATATATATATAAATGTTATCTTGAATCTTGTGAGTTGTATAGTCGGATCTAGTCCGCTGAATTTCGTGTCTTATATGTATCAATTATATAGTTGTGTTTCCAATAATGGTATCATTGGGCCAAGCCCATGTCTTCAAGTTATTGGGCTTAAATAGTACTGGGCCTTAAATAGTGTTGGGCCTCAATAGTGTTGGGCCTCAAATAGTGTTGGGCCTCAAATAGTGTCGGGCCTCAAATAGTGTCGGGCCTCAAATAGTGTCGGGCCTCAAATAGTGTCGGGCCTCAAATAGTGTTGGGCCTCAAATAGTGTTGGGCCTCAATAGTGTTGGGCCTCAATAGTGTTGGGCTTGAATAGTGTTGGGCTTGAATAGTATTGGGCTTGAATAGTGTTGGCCTTGAATAGTGTTGGGCTTTGGCCCATATGTTTGGTGTTTGGGCTTAGCCCATGAATTTATGTTAAGCCCATTATGAAGATAAGCCCATTAAGAAAAATAAGCCCATTTGTAGAAAAATAGCCCATTAAGTAAAGTAAGTCCATTAAGAAAATAAGCCCATTTGTTATAATTTAGCCCACTTGTAAGTGTAAGCCTTTCATTTTTATAAAAACCTTTTTATAAAAATTTACTAAGCATACTTTTTGGTAAATAAAAAAACATACTATTTTTTATAAGTTTATAAACATCCGAAATTTGTTATCGATAGCATATTTATATTTTCGTGTCGAAAGATCGTCTAAACGTCGTAGTAACTCCCCGGATTGGTGACTCGTTTAAGGATTCGTCCGTCGTCCGTTTTGACCATAAATGGTGTCCGCTCATTCGGATCGTCCGTAACTCGTTTTAAGGCGTAATTATGCTAAGTCTTGTAAGACTTTTGTTATAAAGTGTCTTGAGTTTAATTGTGACAATGAGATTCAAGTTCCTACATTGATATATATAACTAATACATCAAGTAATACATCACACAAAAATTGTCAAAGTAACCAAATATATATTTTCTAAAAAAAATATATATATTTATATTGTCTTTTATTTTATAACTTTTTTATGAAAAATGGCCATATAACCTTTGTATTTTTATTCTAACCATGTTTCATAAACATATCATTTTCTTTTTCAAATCACCATCAATTTATTCAACATCTTAACTAAACATATGAGACTTTTATAACATGAAATTATCAAGATGATATCCAAATCATGTAGGGTTTTAAACATGATCATAACATATGCTAACTAGTTCAAATACCAAGTTTAATTCTAGTTTTAACAACTTTTAACAAAAATCACTAGTTGTATGTTATTTTATATAATCTTGTGGAAGTATTGTTTTTAAATAAAAACCTTAAATACTTTCACAAAATCAATAGTTATGATCATCCTTTTAAACTTCTATGTTAAAAACCCTTTAACATAAACATGTGTATTTGTTAGATCATATTTTTAAAACATACTCTAACAATTTATTTATATCAATATCATCACAACAAGATCATATATGCATATCACAAGTCTTAAATCACAATATAAACCAACATAAATGTATCATGATTATTATCTTTGCTTCTTTGTATTTTCTTCATGTTTATTATGTATGATTTCTTGGTTATTATTTGTAATAATAACAATCATAATCATAATATATGTATCAAAGAAAAAAAAATAGATAAAGAAGCTTACTTCTAGCACTAGGCTAGGGATGATCTTAGATGATTTTAAGAAGCAAAGAAGATGAAGATCTTGATGATATAAGGCTCTTGAATGGATGAATACACTTCCTTTAACTTGCTAGTTCTTTAGATCACCTTAAGCTCCATAGAAGTACAACTTGATCATCAAATAAAGGCTAAAAAGGAAATGGGTTTTTGTGGTGTTCTTGGTAAAAAGATGAAGATGATGAGAGTATTCTTATGTGTGGGTAAAGTATGGTGAAAAGTGGTGTAGAATGGTTAGTAACTAATGAGATTACATGTTATAATAATTCACCAACTTGATCCACTTGCATCTAAATAAATATCTAGATATTTTTAACACATAATTTAGGGTATGTGGGCCCTTATACACGTTCATACATGGGGGGGGGGGTCTTGAATTGTTGAATTGTTATTAAGGGTTTAAAGTGTTAGAAACTTTTAGCAAAGTTTAGGTGTTTTGGTGTTTAAATGTTTCAAGTGTATAAATGTGTTAAGAAGGTGTTAAGTGACCATTACTAGTCTAATATGATCTAAATAATATTAGATGGTCACTAAAAAAAAGATCCGACATTGTTCGGATATTCGTTTCGAATTGTTTCGGTTAGACGTTATTTGAACGCTAAGTTGTGTAACTTGTATGAATTGATGTAGTTATTGGTTCGGATGATACCCGAAAGTATCCTCATATGAATTATATGTTTAATAACATTTTTACATGTCTTAAAAATATTAGAAAGCTGATTTCTGCAGAATTTCTGCGGAAAAGTGTTGAAATTGTCGCTTTTAGTGCTTTTCGGCAGTTTTTAGTGTTATCGGACATCGGGAAAGTATTAAACCAAACCCTTGTATTTCCATATAGGGTTTAATGTATATTTGATGTTGGACTTTCGTCTGAGTCCTAAAGATGTAATTTAGATGGTTTCTACGGATCCGGAGTTTTCGTCAGCACGCTAGTTCACTAGGTACTACTCTAGTTGTTTCGATGCATTGTTTTAAACTGTTTCAAATATAACCAATAGAAACGAATAATGTGCATCATAAATGAGTGTTCTAAGATGTATATCATGTAATCAAGAAATTCGGATATTCAAAACACATATTTGTATAATGTAATTCATTGCTTTAAATGTACGTAAATTACCAGAAAGTGGCAGTTGTCACATTCTCCCCCTGTTATTGAGAATTTCGTCCCGAAATTCAAGCTGAGTCATCCTATACAGGAGACTACTCGAACAGGTGAGAGTATTTGGCTTTGATTTAATGTTCACGTTCCCAAGTATACTCGGGTCCGTGTCGAGAGTTCCAAAGTACATTTTAATAATTTTATACGACTCCTCCATGATTTCTAGACTTTACAGTCCATGACTTCAACAGGTTCTTTAGTGAATTGGAGTTTGTCGTCAATGTGAATAGAATGATAACGGTTGCTTGTGTTGGGCTCTTTTTAAGATTCGACACATGAAACGTGTCGTGCATACTGTTAAGTTCATCTGGTAACTTCAACTTGTAGGCAACAGTGCCAATCTTTTATAAGATTTCAAATGGTCCAACGTAATGTGGGTTAAGCTTTCCACGTTTACCGAACCTCACTACGCCTTTCCAAGGCGAGACTTTCAACAAGACTTTGTCTTCAACCTCGAAAGATAATGGTTTTCGTCTTTTATCTGCGTAGTTCTTTTGTCGATCGCGAGCCGCCTTGATACGGTCTCGGGTCTGAAAAATTTTATCCATAGTCTCTTGGACTAGTTTCGGACCAATTAATTGACTATCGCCTGTTTCCGCCTAACATAGCGGAGAGCGACACTTTCGACCATAAAGAGCTTCAAACGGTGCAGCTTGTATAGTAGTATTGTAGCTGTTATTGTAGGAAAACTCAACTAAAGGTGGATGAGTATCCCAATTGCCGCCTAAATCCATAACACATGCGCGAAACATATATTCGAGTGTTTGGATTGTCCGTTCGCTCTGGCCGTCAGTTTATGGATGAAAGGCCGTACTTGGATTCAAATGAGATCCAAAGGCCTGTTGAAATGATTTCCAAATTCTAGAAATAAAACGACCGTCTCGGTCTGAAATGATTGAAATAGGCACTCCATGACGAGCCACTATTTCTTTGAGATAGAGTTCCGCTAGTTTCTCAGTATTATCCTTCTACCAAATCGGTAAGAAGTGCGTGGACTTTGTTAGTCTATCGATGATTACACATATCATGTGGTGACCTCGTGAGGTCCTGAGTAACTTCGTAATGAAGTACATCGATATTTGTTCCCATTATCAAACGGGAATCTCGGGTTGTTGTAACAAGTCCGAGGGATTTTGCTACTCGACTTTGACTTTTGCGCAAGTCAAGCATTCTCTGATATAAGTCGCGATATCACTTTTGAGGTTAGGCCACCAGTAGTATTCTTTCGCTACTTAGTCCTATGTGCTTCCTCAAAATATCATCTCGAAGGCCGCCAAAGAATAGAACCCAATTTCGACTCATAATGTATAAAGTTCCATCTTCTTTACACTAATTGTTCCTTCATGCCTCGAAGTGTTTCTGCTTGAATATGCTCTTCCTTGAGCGCTTGTGAATCATCTTCTCTAATGCTTGAACTCTCAGTGTTCTAACTCGCTCCTTGCGGATCAAGGCATCTGCTACAACGTTTGCCTTGCCCGGATGGTACTTTATTTCATAATCATAGTCGTTCAACAATTCAACAAACATCGTTGACGTATATTTAATTCTTTTTGGTTGAATATGTGTTGAAGACTTTTATGATCCGTGAAAATAATGCATTGAGTACCATATAAATAATGTCGCCATAATTTTTTTTAAAGCGAATACCACCACGCCTAACTCAAGGTCGAGAGTGGTATAGTTCTTCTCGTGAACTTTTTAAATGGGCGCGACGTGTACACAATAACTTTTTCACGTTGCACGAGTACGCAACCCAATCCTTGATGCGAAGCATCATAGTCTACAACAGAGTCATCGGTATCGTCAGATAATGATAAGATTGTAAAATGCTATGCACCAATCTTAAGAATAAGTTGTAAGGCTATATCTTGTTTTTCGATTTGGGGCGAATTTATTGTCTTTAACAACTCTAAAATGGTTCTCAAATGTTGCTCATGTTCATCAGTCGATCGAGAGTATATCAAAATGTTGTCAATAAACACTATGACGAATTTGTCGAGATACGGCTTGCACACACGATTCATTAAATCCATGAAGACCGCTGGTGCATTTGTTAAACCAAAAGGCATAACGAGAAACTCGTAATGACCGTAACGAGTCTTAAAAGCCGTTTTCGGTATGCTTTCCTCTTGAATTCGTAACTGATGATACTCCGATCGTAAGTCTATCTTAGAGTAGAAGCTAGAACCTTTCATAAACCATTTGAGTTAGTTGGAAATTCATTTGTAACATGGTTTAGAAATATGAATTTTCGTTCATCGAAATGTTGTGCATTTTATTTTATTTTATTTTTTTATTTTTGCAAAACTTGCATGTCTTTCCACCCTCAAAACCTTTATAAAGATGTATAGTGGTAAAGAGTGGGGGTTATGAACTCACAACATCCTTATTCGGTCAACTACAAGGTTCAGAAGGTGCTAATCAACATGGAGATTTGGCTATGGGTGCGGCTCCCGGTACCAAGTCGATGTGAAACTCGACTTGTTGATATGGTGGTAGTCCTGGCAAGACTTCAGGAATTTCTTCAGGAAATTATTTTATCAAAAGAATATATGTCAGCTGTGGCCCAACGGCCTTCTTGTCTACTACAAGTGCTAGATAGGCAATACAACCTTTCCGTAAGCACTTATGTGCTTTCATGCCATTGATGATCCGCAATGGGGTGTCGCGCTTCTCTCCATGTATCACAAGTGTCTCTTCGTTCAGTAGTGGTAGGCGAATGATCTTCTCGTGATATAAGACTTTGGCTAGGTTATCGGATAACCAATCCATGTCAACCACTACTTCGAAAATACTCAACTGAACGGGGAAGAGATCGATATTGAATTTCAGCTCTAGACTCGACTAGTTTACGTTTTGCCAATTCTATAGAATGAGGAGACGTCTAGCTTACTTGACTCTAGGCCAAGTACATTTTAAATTCTGTGTGGCGAGGACTTCACTGTATAGTTTTAGGAACCCTATGTCTAAATGTAGGATAACCCAATCCATATGTTTAGATGTAGGATAACCCGATCCATATGTTTAGATGTTGGATATCCTAACCATATGTTTAGATGTAGGATAACCCAATCCCTAATTGTAGCTAGGACAATCCCGTCCATAGCCATGAAACTCATGTATGTGAAATGTTGAGATGAAGCTAAAATTGCCAATTGTATAAAATAACATGGATGTGAAATGTTGACGAATAGGATACATACCGGTGGCCCTTAATGATTTGATATGTCTCAGCTAATTACCCATTAGCTAACTTGATATAGTAATGTGTGTCCAACATGACTCTAATTCGAGTATATGTATAACAACTAAAGACACTAGTTAAGCTTGGTGTTGGTATTAATAGAATTGATACATGATGATAGTAGAGTGTAAGTACTCATGACTCCATTGGGATTTTGTGGAGTATTCATAGTTCTAGCCACACACACACTTATTCACTAGCTTGATCCATTCTTAAGTATTATCGTCTTGCTTGTCTTTGTTTTGCGCTCGGTCTTAGCACACTGCTACTCTTGGCGCTTTTGCAATTGCCCTCATGATGAATGTCTCACTTGTCGCATTTAGGATTTCGACAAGTTACCAGCATACATCCTGGTGCCAAAATCGTTTATGGCAGCAGTTGCCTTCATTTCTCTCATGGGGAGAGTTATTGTTTGAGTGATTGAGGTAGGGAGGGATGATGCGGTTATGCTTCGGATCTCCGAGGCTAAACCTAAAATGTAACACTCAGTGTGTTTGAATTCGGGTGTTTCCCAGTATGGAACAACCCTTGAGAGACCGTGAAAGCATCAAGTGTAACCATCAACATTGGCTCCAGTTATGATCGAGTTCTTTTATAAAATCATAGGAAAATAGATATGAAAATCAGATGATATAAAGAATGATGTATGGTTAAATAAATAACCAATAAAAATGTAGTGTATAAATATATCATGTCTTGAAATAGAATATTATGTCTTGTGTAGAGGATGTCGCGTCTTGTGCAAAAATGTCATGTCTTGTCTTTGTCGAAGAGATTTGAATAACACCACGATATGCAATATAACATAAGCACTTATATATAGGAAGTACCAGTGGCGTATCCACCATGCTTTTATCATATTACACACGTCTCATCACTTACAAATAACCACCAAAAATGTCTTGTGTAAACCAACATCAAATGATATGTATAACAATGTCTTGCGTAACAATGTCATGTATAAACCATGTCTTGTGTAAAAGCAATAGTTTTCAACACATAACTTTTAACTTAAACAATTGATTCTTTTGGCGCCATGATCTTTTTAATACACACTATTAAAAGAATCTAGACATTTATTTGAATAAATAAAGTCTATCATGTGCCCAAGAATGAAGAATACAATCAATCGGTCATGGAAACCTCAAGACCATATTGTTCATACATGTTTGAATAAATGATAATGTGGATAACCAAAACCAAAAGGTGTAATGCCTCTTGCATGTATTGGTCATATGTTTAAATGGAAAAAGAAAAAAAAATTCGTTGAGGAGGGGAAACCAACCAGTGGTCTTCGTCTATATAATATGTATTCCCTACTCTATGGACCTCGATCATCCTAAGTAGAGAAAATCCTTTGTCTTACTTGTCCATGTGACAATTATGGTAATAGTGCTTGAGTTTCACGAGCTCTAGCAAAATTATTAAGAATTTCCAAAGATGTCGAATAGAATGTAATGAGGGAGTTGCAGCATGGTTCATGCCATACCATCCCTTGGAAAAAAAAAACAAATGTCAAACGACGGAATTTATTGTATCACTTCCAATAAATATGATAAGGTGGAATATGATAAAGTAAGGTAAGGTAAAGTAGGATAAAGTGTCATAGACACCCTGGAACCAACCCATGTTCAAGAATTTCGAGAATGTTGAGGAAAATCCTCCATGAGTAGCTAACACGTTTTGTTTGTTTAAATAACTAGTCTCAACTGAATCGTGATATAGATCGAATGTTAGGTGTGAACAAATATGTGTCGTCTTCCCGTATTGTATTGTATTGTATTGTATTGTATTGTAGGGTGTTATACTAACCACCCCCAGTTCGTGTTCTACTAGATAGGAAGAATTGAATCTCAAGTAATAACCTAAGAATTTTGAATGAATAGTGATCATTAGCTTGACCCGCAGAGTCCACCAGAATTTCCATGCACTACAAGTTGTTATTACGTGGGCCCCCGTAATAATAAATTGTCTTGCATGGTCACCCTAGCATTCTCTCGTTCAGAGCAGGCGATCAGTCAGAGAGAGGACACTATTGTTTATATACCTTCAACATAGAAGGAAACTTCGTGATAGTTCACGTGTCAACGTCCGTTGTTGTTACTCGCAGGACGGTACGACGTTAGATGAAATAGAAATGGAAAGAACCTGTAACAATAACAATTGAAGGGGCACCTTCAAGATGAGTACTTCATCTTCCTTGTAAGGACAAGAGTATATCCACCTTGATTAGTATGAGTCACATGGATCTCGTCCCACTAATGGAGTTGTTGTCCAAGGTTACCACCTTCGCCTCGTCGTCATTATCATGGTCAGGCATCTCAGCATTCGCGAGAAAGCAACCATATTTTACGGAATTAAGTTTAAGATTTAACTTAGGAATCATGTTCGCCATAAGCTCCGCAATAGACATGAGGTCGATATTTTCACCGTGTGAGTAAAGAATAATAATAGAGTTTGAAGTCGAAGGTATTTTGTTCTTGGCAAAATATTCCATGCAACATATATATGAACCACCTATATATATAATCATGTAAAATCCTATCAATCAAGGATTTCTATCTTGTATAAGCTGAATTTGTGAACTGTTTATAATGCATAAACTGATAATGTAATGTATTGTAGGCACATAGTCTATTAATGTATTGTGTCTGTTTCTCATAGACTTCACCCATGGAAATGTCCTCGCTTGATTTATGTGAAATGAATTTTTGTTGTAGTGGACCTTGAAAAATGTTTATGCAATGAAAACCTTTTGACCTGTCCAATTTTATTCTGTTCAACATGAACAAGAGGTTTTCGTGAGAGATCCCTAGTGATTGTAGACTTAGACTCGGGAAAGAATCCTGGTTCACTACAATCGAAGCTCTGATACCAATCTGTCACACCCGCTCGTAGCGGAAGCGCGAGGTGTGATCTGATCGGTTCTCATTGCATAACAATATAAGTGAACATACTAAATGAATAAAAACAAGCTCCAATGCCATTGTCATAATCGTTTCAAAAGAACGCAACATAAGTTAAATGTATTTGTTACAAACCATCAAATGAAAATATGTTTTCATCGTTCTATACATCAAAATGTAAGTCTTAAAATGTCAAGGCTTTGACCACTATATCACCGCAAAGAGGCGGTATATAACGGGCAAACCCTTCAAATGGTGGCATGGAGTCTTGATACTGGCTTTCCTTGACTGAAATGTCTGCCAGGTCCACTAATTTCCTGAAATACATGTTAAGTTTGAAAACATCAACAAAAGTTGAGCGAGTTCATGCAGTCTAGCTGTATAAGACGTATCTGTATCAAAACAGTATGTAATATGTATTTGTCTCAATTGTAATTGTATCCAAACTGGATATAAGATGTATCCGTAAAATGTGAGTTGTATAAAATGTATCCTTAAAATGTGAGTTGTATAAAATGTATCTGTATGTAATGATGTAGTATGTAAAGTGTCAATGAAATCGTTGATCATTAATGTTTCGCGAGGACATTAATATGTGTGACGAATTAGGAAGCAATCCAACCCTAGACGATTTTATGTCGATTCCTATCGACTGGGACACAAAAGCACTCTTCTGTATGGGTCCACGACCAAGAGTGGGGCTCGCCAAAACCCATTAGATCTAACCACTTGTACCTAGGTCCAAACTGGATTAATGGTGCTTAGATGTATAACCCTAATTCGCACATGATCTATGGTGTTTCATTCCCTAACTTTAACATACGTTGAACATGTATTTTACCCGATAGTTGTAAAGTTGTAAAACATTTAAATGAATAGGGGACATGAACTCACAGTATCGCGTCCTGTGAATAGATGTAAATAAGATCTCACGTGCGGTCGTCCTGAATAGCGTTGCGACCTACAAATGTTCTTATTTTTGTTAGACACTTCGGTCTTTGTAAAGAACTTGAGTACAAGTCTTGTGTCTTCAATATGTGTAAGACTTGTATGTCTTTACCGTTCATTAACTGTGTATTCGATGAATGAGTTGTTCAAATGTTATATATATATTTTTCACCAAATATATATATATAAATGTTATCTTGAATCTTGTGAGTTGTATAGTCGGATCTAGTCCGCTGAATTTCGTGTCTTATATGTATCAATTATATAGTTGTGTTTCCAATAATGGTATCATTGGGCCAAGCCCATGTCTTCAAGTTATTGGGCTTAAATAGTACTGGGCCTTAAATAGTGTTGGGCCTCAATAGTGTTGGGCCTCAATAGTGTTGGGCCTCAAATAGTGTTGGGCCTCAAATAGTGTTGGGCCTCAAATAGTGTCGGGCCTCAAATAGTGTTGGGCCTCAAATAGTGTTGGGCCTCAAATAGTGTTGGGCCTCAATAGTGTTGGGCTTGAATAGTGTTGGGCTTGAATAGTATTGGGCTTGAATAGTATTGGGCTTGAATAGTATTGGGCTTGAATAGTGTTGGGCTTTGGCCCATATGTTTGGTGTTTGGGCTTAGCCCATGAATTTATGTTAAGCCCATTATGAAGATAAGCCCATTAAGAAAAATAAGCCCATTTGTAGAAAAATAGCCCATTAAGTAAAGTAAGTCCATTAAGAAAATAAGCCCATTTGTTATAATTTAGCCCACTTGTAAGTGTAAGCCTTTCATTTTTATAAAAACCTTTTTATAAAAATTTACTAAGCATACTTTTTGGTAAATAAAAAAACATACTATTTTTTATAAGTTTATAAACATCCGAAATTTGTTATCGATAGCATATTTATATTTTCGTGTCGAAAGATCGTCTAAACGTCGTAGTAACTCCCCGGATTGGTGACTCGTTTAAGGATTCGTCCGTCGTCCGTTTTGACCATAAATGGTGTCCGCTCATTCGGATCGTCCGTAACTCGTTTTAAGGCGTAATTATGCTAAGTCTTGTAAGACTTTTGTTATAAAGTGTCTTGAGTTTAATTGTGACAATGAGATTCAAGTTCCTACATTGATATATATAACTAATACATCAAGTAATACATCACACAAAAATTGTCAAAGTAACCAAATATATATTTTCTAAAAAAAATATATATATTTATATTGTCTTTTATTTTATAACTTTTTTATGAAAAATGGCCATATAACCTTTGTATTTTTATTCTAACCATGTTTCATAAACATATCATTTTCTTTTTCAAATCACCATCAATTTATTCAACATCTTAACTAAACATATGAGACTTTTATAACATGAAATTATCAAGATGATATCCAAATCATGTAGGGTTTTAAACATGATCATAACATATGCTAACTAGTTCAAATACCAAGTTTAATTCTAGTTTTAACAACTTTTAACAAAAATCACTAGTTGTATGTTATTTTATATAATCTTGTGGAAGTATTGTTTTTAAATAAAAACCTTAAATACTTTCACAAGATCAATAGTTATGATCATCCTTTTAAACTTCTATGTTAAAAACCCTTTAACATAAACATGTGTATTTGTTAGATCATATTTTTAAAACATACTCTAACAATTTATTTATATCAATATCATCACAACAAGATCATATATGCATATCACAAGTCTTAAATCACAATATAAACCAACATAAATGTATCATGATTATTATCTTTGCTTCTTTGTATTTTCTTCATGTTTATTATGTATGATTTCTTGGTTATTATTTGTAATAATAACAATCATAATCATAATATATGTATCAAAGAAAAAAAAAATAGATAAAGAAGCTTACTTCTAGCACTAGGCTAGGGATGATCTTAGATGATTTTAAGAAGCAAAGAAGATGAAGATCTTGATGATATAAGGCTCTTGAATGGATGAATACACTTCCTTTAACTTGCTAGTTCTTTAGATCACCTTAAGCTCCATAGAAGTACAACTTGATCATCAAATAAAGGCTAAAAAGGAAATGGGTTTTTGTGGTGTTCTTGGTAAAAAGATGAAGATGATGAGAGTATTCTTATGTGTGGGTAAAGTATGGTGAAAAGTGGTGTAGAATGGTTAGTAACTAATGAGATTACATGTTATAATAATTCACCAACTTGATCCACTTGCATCTAAATAAATATCTAGATATTTTTAACACATAATTTAGGGTATGTGGGCCCTTATACACGTTCATACATGGGGGGGGGGGGGGGTCTTGAATTGTTGAATTGTTATTAAGGGTTTAAAGTGTTAGAAACTTTTAGCAAAGTTTAGGTGTTTTGGTGTTTAAATGTTTCAAGTGTATAAATGTGTTAAGAAGGTGTTAAGTGACCATTACTAGTCTAATATGATCTAAATAATATTAGATGGTCACTAAAAAAAAGATCCGACATTGTTCGGATATTCGTTTCGAATTGTTTCGGTTAGACGTTATTTGAACGCTAAGTTGTGTAACTTGTATGAATTGATGTAGTTATTGGTTCGGATGATACCCGAAAGTATCCTCATATGAATTATATGTTTAATAACATTTTTACATGTCTTAAAAATATTAGAAAGCTGATTTCTGCAGAATTTCTGCGGAAAAGTGTTGAAATTGTCGCTTTTAGTGCTTTTCGGCAGTTTTTAGTGTTATCGGACATCGGGAAAGTATTAAACCAAACCCTTGTATTTCCATATAGGGTTTAATGTATATTTGATGTTGGACTTTCGTCTGAGTCCTAAAGATGTAATTTAGATGGTTTCTACGGATCCGGAGTTTTCGTCAGCACGCTAGTTCACTAGGTACTACTCTAGTTGTTTCGATGCATTGTTTTAAACTGTTTCAAATATAACCAATAGAAACGAATAATGTGCATCATAAATGAGTGTTCTAAGATGTATATCATGTAATCAAGAAATTCGGATATTCAAAACACATATTTGTATAATGTAATTCATTGCTTTAAATGTACGTAAATTACCAGAAAGTGGCAGTTGTCACATTCTCCCCCTGTTATTGAGAATTTCGTCCCGAAATTCAAGCTGAGTCATCCTATACAGGAGACTACTCGAACAGGTGAGAGTATTTGGCTTTGATTTAATGTTCACGTTCCCAAGTATACTCGGGTCCGTGTCGAGAGTTCCAAAGTACATTTTAATAATTTTATACGACTCCTCCATGATTTCTAGACTTTACAGTCCATGACTTCAACAGGTTCTTTAGTGAATTGGAGTTTGTCGTCAATGTGAATAGAATGATAACGGTTGCTTGTGTTGGACTCTTTTTAAGATTCGACACATGAAACGTGTCGTGCATACTGTTAAGTTCATCTGGTAACTTCAACTTGTAGGCAACAGTGCCAATCTTTTATAAGATTTCAAATGGTCCAACGTAATTTGGGTTAAGCTTTCCACGTTTACCGAACCTCACTACGCCTTTCCAAGGCGAGACTTTCAACAAGACTTTGTCTCCAACCTCGAAAGATAATGGTTTTCGTCTTTTATCTGCGTAGTTCTTTTGTCGATCGCGAGCCGCCTTGATACGGTCTCGGGTCTGAAAAATTTTATCCATAGTCTCTTGGACTAGTTTCGGACCAATTAATTGACTATCGCCTGTTTCCGCCTAACATAGCGGAGAGCGACACTTTCGACCATAAAGAGCTTCAAACGGTGCAGCTTGTATAGTAGTATTGTAGCTGTTATTGTAGGAAAACTCAACTAAAGGTGGATGAGTATCCCAATTGCCGCCTAAATCCATAACACATGCGCGAAACATATATTCGAGTGTTTGGATTGTCCGTTCGCTCTGGCCGTCAGTTTATGGATGAAAGGCCGTACTTGGATTCAAATGAGATCCAAAGGCCTGTTGAAATGATTTCCAAATTCTAGAAATAAAACGACCGTCTCGGTCTGAAATGATTGAAATAGGCACTCCATGACGAGCCACTATTTCTTTGAGATAGAGTTCCGCTAGTTTCTCAGTATTATCCTTCTACCAAATCGGTAAGAAGTGCGTGGACTTTGTTAGTCTATCGATGATTACACATATCATGTGGTGACCTCGTGAGGTCCTGAGTAACTTCGTAATGAAGTACATCGATATTTGTTCCCATTATCAAACGGGAATCTCGGGTTGTTGTAACAAGTCCGAGGGATTTTGCTACTCGACTTTGACTTTTGCGCAAGTCAAGCATTCTCCGATATAAGTCGCGATATCACTTTTGAGGTTAGGCCACCAGTAGTATTCTTTCGCTACTTAGGCCTATGTGCTTCCTCAAAATATCATCTCGAAGGCCGCCAAAGAATAGAACCCAATTTCGACTCATAATGTATAAAGTTCCATCTTCTTTACACTAATTGTTCCTTCATGCCTCGAAGTGTTTCTGCTTGAATATGCTCTTCCTTGAGCGCTTGTGAATCATCTTCTCTAATGCTTGAACTCTCAGTGTTCTAACTCGCTCCTTGCGGATCAAGGCATCTGCTACAACGTTTGCCTTGCCCGGATGGTACTTTATTTCATAATCATAGTCGTTCAACAATTCAACAAACATCGTTGACGTATATTTAATTCTTTTTGGTTGAATATGTGTTGAAGACTTTTATGATCCGTGAAAATAATGCATTGAGTACCATATAAATAATGTCGCCATAATTTTTTTTTAAAGCGAATACCACCACGCCTAACTCAAGGTCGAGAGTGGTATAGTTCTTCTCGTGAACTTTTTAAATGGGCGCGACGTGTACACAATAACTTTTTCACGTTGCACGAGTACGCAACCCAATCCTTGATGCGAAGCATCATAGTCTACAACAGAGTCATCGGTATCGTCAGATAATGATAAGATTGTAAAATGCTATGCACCAATCTTAAGAATAAGTTGTAAGGCTATATCTTGTTTTTCGATTTGGGGCGAATTTATTGTCTTTAACAACTCTAAAATGGTTCTCAAATGTTGCTCATGTTCATCAGTCGATCGAGAGTATATCAAAATGTTGTCAATAAACACTATGACGAATTTGTCGAGATACGGCTTGCACACACGATTCATTAAATCCATGAAGACCGCTGGTGCATTTGTTAAACCAAAAGGCATAACGAGAAACTCGTAATGACCGTAACGAGTCTTAAAAGCCGTTTTCGGTATGCTTTCCTCTTGAATTCGTAACTGATGATACTCCGATCGTAAGTCTATCTTAGAGTAGAAGCTAGAACCTTTCATAAACCATTTGAGTTAGTTGGAAATTCATTTGTAACATGGTTTAGAAATATGAATTTTCGTTCATCGAAATGTTGTGCATTTTATTTTATTTTATTTTTTTATTTTTGCAAAACTTGCATGTCTTTCCACCCTCAAAACCTTTATAAAGATGTATAGTGGTAAAGAGTGGGGGTTATGAACTCACAACATCCTTATTCGGTCAACTACAAGGTTCAGAAGGTGCTAATCAACATGGAGATTTGGCTATGGGTGCGGCTCCCGGTACCAAGTCGATGTGAAACTCGACTTGTTGATATGGTGGTAGTCCTGGCAAGACTTCAGGAATTTCTTCAGGAAATTATTTTATCAAAAGAATATATGTCAGCTGTGGCCCAACGGCCTTCTTGTCTACTACAAGTGCTAGATAGGCAATACAACCTTTCCGTAAGCACTTATGTGCTTTCATGCCATTGATGATCCGCAATGGGGTGTCGCGCTTCTCTCCATGTATCACAAGTGTCTCTTCGTTCAGTAGTGGTAGGCGAATGATCTTCTCGTGATATAAGACTTTGGCTAGGTTATCGGATAACCAATCCATGTCAACCACTACTTCGAAAATACTCAACTGAACGGGGAAGAGATCGATATTGAATTTCAGCTCTAGACTCGACTAGTTTACGTTTTGCCAATTCTATAGAATGAGGAGACGTCTAGCTTACTTGACTCTAGGCCAAGTACATTTTAAATTCTGTGTGGCGAGGACTTCACTGTATAGTTTTAGGAACCCTATGTCTAAATGTAGGATAACCCAATCCATATGTTTAGATGTAGGATAACCCGATCCATATGTTTAGATGTTGGATATCCTAACCATATGTTTAGATGTAGGATAACCCAATCCCTAATTGTAGCTAGGACAATCCCGTCCATAACCATGAAACTCATGTATGTGAAATGTTGAGATGAAGCTAAAATTGCCAATTGTATAAAATAACATGGATGTGAAATGTTGACGAATAGGATACATACCGGTGGCCCTTAATGATTTGATATGTCTCAGCTAATTACCCATTAGCTAACTTGATATAGTAATGTGTGTCCAACATGACTCTAATTCGAGTATATGTATAACAACTAAAGACACTAGTTAAGCTTGGTGTTGGTATTAATAGAATTGATACATGATGATAGTAGAGTGTAAGTACTCATGACTCCATTGGGATTTTGTGGAGTATTCATAGTTCTAGCCACACACACACTTATTCACTAGCTTGATCCATTCTTAAGTATTATCGTCTTGCTTGTCTTTGTTTTGCGCTCGGTCTTAGCACACTGCTACTCTTGGCGCTTTTGCAATTGCCCTCATGATGAATGTCTCACTTGTCGCATTTAGGATTTCGACAAGTTACCAGCATACATCCTGGTGCCAAAATCGTTTATGGCAGCAGTTGCCTTCATTTCTCTCATGGCGAGAGTTATTGTTTGAGTGATTGAGGTAGGGAGGGATGATGCGGTTATGCTTCGGATCTCCGAGGCTAAACCTAAAATGTAACACTCAGTGTGTTTGAATTCGGGTGTTTCCCAGTATGGAACAACCCTTGAGAGACCGTGAAAGCATCAAGTGTAACCATCAACATTGGCTCCAGTTATGATCGAGTTCTTTTATAAAATCATAGGAAAATAGATATGAAAATCAGATGATATAAAGAATGATGTATGGTTAAATAAATAACCAATAAAAATGTAGTGTATAAATATATCATGTCTTGAAATAGAATATTATGTCTTGTGTAGAGGATGTCGCGTCTTGTGCAAAAATGTCATGTCTTGTCTTTGTCGAAGAGATTTGAATAACACCACGATATGCAATATAACATAAGCACTTATATATAGGAAGTACCAGTGGCGTATCCACCATGCTTTTATCATATTACACACGTCTCATCACTTACAAATAACCACCAAAAATGTCTTGTGTAAACCAACATCAAATGATATGTATAACAATGTCTTGCGTAACAATGTCATGTATAAACCATGTCTTGTGTAAAAGCAATAGTTTTCAACACATAACTTTTAACTTAAACAATTGATTCTTTTGGCGCCATGATCTTTTTAATACACACTATTAAAAGAATCTAGACATTTATTTGAATAAATAAAGTCTATCATGTGCCCAAGAATGAAGAATACAATCAATCGGTCATGGAAACCTCAAGACCATATTGTTCATACATGTTTGAATAAATGATAATGTGGATAACCAAAACCAAAAGGTGTAATGCCTCTTGCATGTATTGGTCATATGTTTAAATGGAAAAAGAAAAAAAAATTCGTTGAGGAGGGGAAACCAACCAGTGGTCTTCGTCTATATAATATGTATTCCCTACTCTATGGACCTCGATCATCCTAAGTAGAGAAAATCCTTTGTCTTACTTGTCCATGTGACAATTATGGTAATAGTGCTTGAGTTTCACGAGCTCTAGCAAAATTATTAAGAATTTCCAAAGATGTCGAATAGAATGTAATGAGGGAGTTGCAGCATGGTTCATGCCATACCATCCCTTGGAAAAAAAAAACAAATGTCAAACGACGGAATTTATTGTATCACTTCCAATAAATATGATAAGGTGGAATATGATAAAGTAAGGTAAGGTAAAGTAGGATAAAGTGTCATAGACACCCTGGAACCAACCCATGTTCAAGAATTTCGAGAATGTTGAGGAAAATCCTCCATGAGTAGCTAACACGTTTTGTTTGTTTAAATAACTAGTCTCAACTGAATCGTGATATAGATCGAATGTTAGGTGTGAACAAATATGTGTCGTCTTCCCGTATTGTATTGTATTGTATTGTATTGTATTGTAGGGTGTTATACTAACCACCCCCAGTTCGTGTTCTACTAGATAGGAAGAATTGAATCTCAAGTAATAACCTAAGAATTTTGAATGAATAGTGATCATTAGCTTGACCCGCAGAGTCCACCAGAATTTCCATGCACTACAAGTTGTTATTACGTGGGCCCCCGTAATAATAAATTGTCTTGCATGGTCACCCTAGCATTCTCTCGTTCAGAGCAGGCGATCAGTCAGAGAGAGGACACTATTGTTTATATACCTTCAACATAGAAGGAAACTTCGTGATAGTTCACGTGTCAACGTCCGTTGTTGTTACTCGCAGGACGGTACGACGTTAGATGAAATAGAAATGGAAAGAACCTGTAACAATAACAATTGAAGGGGCACCTTCAAGATGAGTACTTCATCTTCCTTGTAAGGACAAGAGTATATCCACCTTGATTAGTATGAGTCACATGGATCTCGTCCCACTAATGGAGTTGTTGTCCAAGGTTACCACCTTCGCCTCGTCGTCATTATCATGGTCAGGCATCTCAGCATTCGCGAGAAAGCAACCATATTTTACGGAATTAAGTTTAAGATTTAACTTAGGAATCATGTTCGCCATAAGCTCCGCAATAGACATGAGGTCGATATTTTCACCGTGTGAGTAAAGAATAATAATAGAGTTTGAAGTCGAAGGTATTTTGTTCTTGGCAAAATATTCCATGCAACATATATATGAACCACCTATATATATAATCATGTAAAATCCTATCAATCAAGGATTTCTATCTTGTATAAGCTGAATTTGTGAACTGTTTATAATGCATAAACTGATAATGTAATGTATTGTAGGCACATAGTCTATTAATGTATTGTGTCTGTTTCTCATAGACTTCACCCATGGAAATGTCCTCGCTTGATTTATGTGAAATGAATTTTTGTTGTAGTGGACCTTGAAAAATGTTTATGCAATGAAAACCTTTTGACCTGTCCAATTTTATTCTGTTCAACATGAACAAGAGGTTTTCGTGAGAGATCCCTAGTGATTGTAGACTTAGACTCGGGAAAGAATCCTGGTTCACTACAATCGAAGCTCTGATACCAATCTGTCACACCCGCTCGTAGCGGAAGCGCGAGGTGTGATCTGATCGGTTCTCATTGCATAACAATATAAGTGAACATACTAAATGAATAAAAACAAGCTCCAATGCCATTGTCATAATCGTTTCAAAAGAACGCAACATAAGTTAAATGTATTTGTTACAAACCATCAAATGAAAATATGTTTTCATCGTTCTAATCAAAATGTAAGTCTTAAAATGTCAAGGCTTTGACCACTATATCACCGCAAAGAGGCGGTATATAACGGGCAAACCCTTCAAATGGTGGCATGGAGTCTTGATACTGGCTTTCCTTGACTAAAATGTCTGCCAGGTCCACTAATTTCCTGAAATACATGTTAAGTTTGAAAACATCAACAAAAGTTGAGCGAGTTCATGCAGTCTAGCTGTATAAGATGTATCTGTATCAAAACAGTATGTAATATGTATTTGTCTCAATTGTAATTGTATCCAAACTGGATATAAGATGTATCCGTAAAATGTGAGTTGTATAAAATGTATCCTTAAAATGTGAGTTGTATAAAATGTATCTGTATGTAATGATGTAGTATGTAAAGCGTCAATGAAATCGTTGATCATTAATGTTTCGCGAGGACATTAATATGTGTGACGAATTAGGAAGCAATCCAACCCTAGACGATTTTATGTCGATTCCTATCGACTGGGACACAAAAGGACTCTTCTGTATGGGTCTACGACCAAGAGTGGGGCTCGCCAAAACCCATTAGATCTAACCACTTGTACCTAGGTCCAAACTGGATTAATGGTGCTTAGATGTATAACCCTAATTCGCACATGATCTATGGTGTTTCATTCCCTAACTTTAACATACGTTGAACATGTATTTTCCCCGATAGTTGTAAAGTTGTAAAACATTTAAATGAATAGGGGACATGAACTCACAGTATCGCGTCCTGTGAATAGATGTAAATAAGATCTCATGTGCGGTCGTCCTGAATAGCGTTGCGACCTACAAATGTTCTTATTTTTGTTAGACACTTCGGTCTTTGTAAAGAACTTGAGTACAAGTCTTGTGTCTTCAATATGTGTAAGACTTGTATGTCTTTACCGTTCATTAACTGTGTATTCGATGAATGAGTTGTTCAAATGTTATATATATATTTTTCACCAAATATATATATATAAATGTTATCTTGTATCTTGTGAGTTGTATAGTCGGATCTAGTCCGCTGAATTTCGTGTCTTATATGTATCAATTATATAGTTGTGTTTCCAATAATGGTATCATTGGGCCAAGCCCATGTCTTCAAGTTATTGGGCTTAAATAGTACTGGGCCTTAAATAGTGTTGGGCCTCAATAGTGTTGGGCCTCAAATAGTGTTGGGCCTCAAATAGTGTTGGGCCTCAAATAGTGTCGGGCCTCAAATAGTGTTGGGCCTCAAATAGTGTTGGGCCTCAAATAGTGTTGGGCCTCAATAGTGTTGGGCTTGAATAGTGTTGGGCTTGAATAGTATTGGGCTTGAATAGTGTTGGCCTTGAATAGTGTTGGGCTTTGGCCCATATGTTTGGTGTTTGGGCTTAGCCCATGAATTTATGTTAAGCCCATTATGAAGATAAGCCCATTAAGAAAAATAAGCCCATTTGTAGAAAAATAGCCCATTAAGTAAAGTAAGTCCATTAAGAAAATAAGCCCATTTGTTATAATTTAGCCCACTTGTAAGTGTAAGCCTTTCATTTTTATAAAAACCTTTTTATAAAAATTTACTAAGCATACTTTTTGGTCAATAAAAAAACATACTATTTTTTATAAGTTTATAAACATCCGAAATTTGTTATCGATAGCATATTTATATTTTCGTGTCGAAAGATCGTCTAAACATCGTAGTAACTCCCCGGATTGGTGACTCGTTTAAGGATTCGTCCGTCGTCCGTTTTGACCATAAATGGTGTCCGCTCATTCGGATCGTCCGTAACTCGTTTTAAGGCGTAATTATGCTAAGTCTTGTAAGACTTTTGTTATAAAGTGTCTTGAGTTTAATTGTGACAATGAGATTCAAGTTCCTACATTGATATATATAACTAATACATCACAAAAAAATTGTCAAAGTAACCAAATATATATTTTCTAAAAAAATATATATATATTTATATTGTCTTTTATTTTATAACTTTTCTTTAATAACCTTGTTATTCTTGTAGAGATTTAACCAAAAAAAATGTGGTTACTTTATAAAATAAAGTTTTTATGAAAAATGGCCATATAACCTTTGTATTTTTATTCTAACCATGTTTCATAAACATATCATTTTCTTTTTCAAATCACCATCAATTTATTCAACATCTTAACTAAACATATGAGACTTTTATAACATGAAATTATCAAGATGATATCCAAATCATGTAGGGTTTTAAACATGATCATAACATATGTTAACTAGTTCAAATACCAAGTTTAATTCTAGTTTTAACAACTTTTAACAAAAATCACTAGTTGTATGTTATTTTATATAATCTTGTGGAAGTATTGTTTTTAAATAAAAACCTTAAATACTTTCACAAGATCAATAGTTATGATCATCCTTTTAAACTTCTATGTTAAAAACCCTTTAACATAAACATGTGTATTTGTATTTGTTAGATCATATTTTTAAAACATACTCTAACAATTTATTTATATCAATATCATCACAACAAGATCATATATGCATATCACAAGTCTTAAATCACAATATAAACCAACATAAATGTATCATGATTATTATCTTTGCTTCTTTGTATTTTCTTCATGTTTATTATGTATGATTTCTTGGTTATTATTTGTAATAATAACAATCATAATCATAATATATGTATCAAAGAAAAAAATAGATATAGAAGCTTACTTCTAGCACTAGGCTAGGGATGATCTTAGATGATTTTAAGAAGCAAAGAAGATGAAGATCTTGATGATATAAGGCTCTTGAATGGATGAATACACTTCCTTTAACTTGCTAGTTCTTTAGATCACCTTAAGCTCCAT
Source organism: Helianthus tuberosus (assembly GCA_030545235.1). Lineage (NCBI taxonomy): Eukaryota > Viridiplantae > Streptophyta > Magnoliopsida > Asterales > Asteraceae > Helianthus > Helianthus tuberosus. The sequence continues at coordinate 757,160 of JARYGA010057272.1, forward strand.
AGAAGTACAACTTGATCATCAAATAAAGGCTAAAAAGGAAATGGGTTTTTGTGGTGTTCTTGGTAAAAAGATGAAGATGATGAGAGTATTCTTATGTGTGGGTAAAGTATGGTGAAAAGTGGTGTAGAATGGTTAGTAACTAATGAGATTACATGTTATAATAATTCACCAACTTGATCCACTTGCATCTAAATAAATATCTAGATATTTTTAACACATAATTTAGGGTATGTGGGCCCTTATACACGTTCATACATGGGGGGGGGGGGGGTCTTGAATTGTTGAATTGTTATTAAGGGTTTAAAGTGTTAGAAACTTTTAGCAAAGTTTAGGTGTTTTGGTGTTTAAATGTTTCAAGTGTATAAATGTGTTAAGAAGGTGTTAAGTGACCATTACTAGTCTAATATGATCTAAATAATATTAGATGGTCACTAAAAAAAAAGATCCGACATTGTTCGGATATTCGTTTCGAATTGTTTCGGTTAGACGTTATTTGAACGCTAAGTTGTGTAACTTGTATGAATTGATGTAGTTATTGGTTCGGATGATACCCGAAAGTATCCTCATATGAATTATATGTTTAATAACATTTTTACATGTCTTAAAAATATTAGAAAGCTGATTTCTGCAGAATTTCTGCGGAAAAGTGTTGAAATTGTCGCTTTTAGTGCTTTTCGGCAGTTTTTAGTGTTATCGGACATCGGGAAAGTATTAAACCAAACCCTTGTATTTCCATATAGGGTTTAATGTATATTTGATGTTGGACTTTCGTCTGAGTCCTAAAGATGTAATTTAGATGGTTTCTACGGATCCGGAGTTTTCGTCAGCACGCTAGTTCACTAGGTACTACTCTAGTTGTTTCGATGCATTGTTTTAAACTGTTTCAAATATAACCAATAGAAACGAATAATGTGCATCATAAATGAGTGTTCTAAGATGTATATCATGTAATCAAGAAATTCGGATATTCAAAACACATATTTGTATAATGTAATTCATTGCTTTAAATGTACGTAAATTACCAGAAAGTGGCAGTTGTCACAAATGCGAGTGTGCGATTATGTGATTATGTGATATGTGTTTATGTGTTCTCCTCTATGATTTTGTGTGATCCGATTTTCAAATCCTCATAGAATCTTTCATATCTTTATATGAGGGATTCATAGTAGGATATTTAAAAGGTACTACCTTAAATCCTTATGGGCTTCTACGTGGTAGTTAAGACCCTTGGGTTATATAGTACCATTCCGTGATTCGATGAGAGATCCTTTAGTGGTCTAGTCAAAAAGATTGATTCACAATTTGGTTAAAGAACGACATCTAGTGATGTAGCTGAACAGACTCCTTGATAGTCTATTTAGATCATTTATTGATTTAATTAAAAGGACTCTATGGTGGTCTAGTCACACTCATCACAGGATTGTTCATTTGGTTTTACACTACACATTATAAAATAGACTGTGTGAACTGTGCAAGGAATTGTCTAATTATGGACGCGTACATAATTAAGAAATTTAGTGCATAGAAACCCAGTAAGAATTATTATGTGTAAGAACCGATAGTGACAACAATAACGAAATGAGAACGATGTAATGGAGGTACGGTGGACGCACCAATGACGCTTCATATACTTGTATATAAGTATCCCTCTTACATTGCAAACATGATGTTATTAAAGTTACTAGAAGTTCAGAACCCTAACCAATGTTGTTCGATCTTTTCAACTGCATGTTTTAAACTCTCACAAGTTTCCTCTAAATAAATTTCGGGACGAAATTTCCTAAAGTAGGGGAGACTGTAACACCTGTGCCTCCACGACCATCAAACAAATACCGAACCAATGAAATATTATATTTCATACTTGGAATTTGTAAAAATATGTGTATCATTTGCACATATCAATTTTTGTTCAATTCCAAACTCTAAATCGCTTTCTAGAAGGTTATACGCGCACCGATGCGTAAATATAACCAGTTTAATGCAACAAACACTCCGGAATAGTGACATAGGCTTAACATACCTTAAATAACCTTTACATAACTTAGAAATAAGTTTTGAAGGCTTTGGTGTGGCAAAAACAAGCTAATTCGCTTACAGGGACTAAACTTGACAAACTGCGAAAGTATGCCAATTTGAACTGTAACGAACATTCCGGAACATGACCATAAGTTAAACACACCTTAAATATTCTTTATATAGCTTAGAAATAGGATTTGAGGGGTTCGGTGTGCTAAAATAAACTTTTGGGTCATTCAGGGACTAAAAGTGTCAAAAAGTGCACAAGTTTGCATTTTCGCGCATAACTTACGTTCTGAATACATCCGGACATCCAAAAATTTATGTAAGCACTAAAATATTTTATTTTAGTGTTCGGCATAAGAAAAATCCATTCGTCGCGTCATTTGGATCGTTTTTCGCGCTTGTGCGCATTCCGTCGTAATTAAGCGAACATCGCGTTCTTACGACCAAACGAACCAACACCCGGCATATTTTTGAGCATGTTTCATGTCCACAATGTTTAGGCATCATTTTAGGGCCTTAAAGTTGGCTTTACGGGCCTTAGAAGTGCCGGAAATGGGCTTAAACACGTGCAGGGACTGAAACTGTCATTTCTGAAACTTATTGCTGATCTGACAGGCCTGAGTTTATGTATATCCTGAAGCGGGCCGCGTCCGCCTTCTAGACCAGATTAACTGCATTTAACAACAGTTTCTAGCTGTTTGATCCACAACCACACACTCACACATGCTTAGTCAGCTGATAAGAACCATTTTTAGCCACCATAAGGTTCCGACACTTGTACGGATGCGATTAAGGCACGATATTCGACAAACGATCTTATCGGTTCTCCAAATACTATAAATACCCCATCACCCCAACTTCAAAAATCACTAGAATCTGATCTAAGTGACTCTAAGTTGGAACCATTGTTTCATACCTGAGTTATTGTGATCTAGATTAGCATTCGGGGACCCTTCGTAAGTATTCTTTCGTTCTTTTATTGCTTTTCGAGTCTTTTCGAGTCTGAAAGTCAAACTTTGTTTGACTTTCTGCGTTGACCAGTTTATGGTCAATGCGAAGTTCGTTTGAACTTCGCAACGTGAGTGTGATCACGTTGGTTATAGTCCCTTGGGACTATGCCTACTGATTACCACGTTGTCTAGGGTCGTAGGGTAAGCGATCTAATAAATCGCTTATACCTTCGAACCCGACCCATTTGGTCGATCATTAGGATCCGACCAAACACAATAGGTGACCATAGTATATAGGGAATAACCTTCCTAGGTTATACCTTATGGTCACATCGTTTGAGTAGTTGTATGATAGGTAGTTTATATGCCTTAGGTAAATTACCAGAATACCCTTTTCATGTATAATTGGTAATTAAGCATATGTAACCTTAACATTTGTCACATAACTGATTATACAACATGATTAAACACGTTCAGGCATATAATACTTGTCATAAGATTAGTTAGACGTCTCTAACGCGCTTTGCGCGCACGACGCGTTAAAGTAGCGTAAGCTACCTTAATGGGTCGCGATGGGTCGAAAGCACTTAGGTTAGTCTCAATGTAGTATGTAGGTCTTGTTAAACCATATCATATGAGTTCCAATACTCATTTGGTTTACCAAGCCTCATCCTATCCGATCTCCCGATTTAAGTCCGGTTTATTTATATAGTTTTAGATTGCCGACTGATTCCGTGCTCCCTCTAGCTTTGTTTGGTTGTTGTTCAAGACCTCTAAGCATTCTCAGGCGAGTACATTTTCCCCTATTTTACTGTTTTCAATTGTTTTGGGTTGACTCATATGTGCTAAATGTTTTCAAGGTTTTAACGATGGTATCAAAACGATTTTCAATATTATAACGATGGTTTCAAAAACGATTAAGACGATTTATACAAAACTAATAACGATTTCGATAATGGGAACGAACTTGTTGGTTGGGTTACATAACAAATGACATTCATTAGCAATGATCAAGCCGACCAGTATTAGGTTATGGTACCATAGGATCTGACAAATCCCGTTAGTTACTACACCCGTGGTTATGTGTGGGTGTGGTGGGTAGCGACTGAATCTGTAATTGTTAATTTACCCTTTGGTAAGGGTTTATTAATGTGAAAACGAGAAGCGACGAGAGATGAGTCACGAAGGTTTGAATGTTATTAGCGAGACGACCATATAAGTAGTTTCACGACCTAAAACGAATTTAACGATTTGGGTAAACGATTGGCTTCAAAGCGATATACGATTGGGTTTTGGTTAAGTGTTTACATGAATTACATTGATCATGCATTTCCACAAAACATAGCTTTGATTTAAACCAAGTTTTACTTCAATACTATGTTCTTGTGCATATGGTTTAGTTGATGCATTTTCACTAGCCATACATATCATTTTGGTTACACATTACATGGTTTACATTTGACACATAAACACTTTTGACATTGGTTATACATTACATGATTTACATCTTGACATAAACATTTTTACATATTATTTCAATACATTTGGAAGTTGGTTTAAACATAGACATCTTACATTGTTAGTTTGGTTTGAGTAAGTGATTAAGTAACGAGGCGTGTGTAATATGATACAAGCATGGTGGATACGCCGCTGGTACTTCCTATATATAAGTGTTTGTATGGTATTACATATCGTAGCGTTATTTGAATCATTTCAATTTGGACATATAACATTTTATACAAATAACATACTTTTCACAATTTGCTGTACTAAAACAAAAGTTTTATTTTGGGTTAAGAGTCATGGCTACGAGGTTTTATAAACTACAACCCGCTTGATTTGAGTTGGTTAATTAAGTTGCAATATTATACTCTTTTCAAAACAAGGTTTTTAATAAAGTATTGCAACATCTAAACTAGCCATGATTTCCTACAAAACCAATGTATTCGCCAGCATTTCTTTGCTGACCTCGTTTTCATATATGTTTCAGGTATTGTTGAATGATATCGATTGATAGGATGCATGCTCACATAGGACTGGACGAGGCCTTAGTGACTCAATAACAATGATAGACTATGTTTAAATTGTGTATTTAGATTTCCAGACGATGTAATTATTCAATGTTTAATAAAACGAAACACTTTTTGGTATCCATGGTTATGAAACATTAATTCTGTTGCAACACGCCCCGATGTTTCCGCCGCGATTTGTTGTTTTACGCGGTCGGGGTGTGACACTTCTTGGTTTTTACATTCTCGTTTAAAGTTTCCCTTTCCTTTGCAACGAAAACAGGTTACTTTTGACTTGTCAAATCCTAATGGAGAAGTAGCCAATCCCCGAAACTTATCTCTGCCGGTAATTTGTTGAAACTTTTCTACCCTCCTACAAGCACTGGCTAAGCACCACTTCACATCCATCAACTCAAGTTCTTCTGCATCGGTTAATCTTCTTTTGTAAGTATTGGATTTCCAATTTTGCCAGCAATCAAACCTTCATAAGATTCCAACATAGCAACGAGTGATGCCATGTGTTGCTTGGCTATTTCTGGAGATAAATTCTGACCATTTTGAATGTTCAAAGTGACATTGCATTGAAGATTTGTAGAACTTTGTTGTTGAGGACTTGATGTTCTGCTGTTTGGATCAAAACTTGAAAATGATGAAGAATATCCACCACTATGAGTTGTAGTGCTAACATTCGGACTAGACGATCCATCAGCATTAAAAGCAGTACTAATCTTTGGACTTGGACTGGGGGTAGCCTCAAACTTGTTTCCTCGATAATACAGACTGACATCCTGTTTAGCATTTGGATTTGTCATGATAGCCGTCTTTTGGATATCCAACTCGTGCTCTTTAATTTTCTGAATAAATTGTGCCAGATTCATATTCTCAGACTTCCTCATGTGTTTCACAATCATCAAATAAGTTCCCCATTTATGCTGTGGTAGTGCATCAGCAAGTTTATCAACCCATTCCTCATCTTCTTTCTTTATATCCAATCTCCCCATTTCCAAAACAAGATGACAATATCTGTCAATGGTCTGTTTTGTTGTTTCATGATCAAAGGCTACAAACATATCAAAAGATTTCTTCAGTAACGCCTTTCTGTTTTTAATCATATCTGCACTTCCTTTGAACTTTTGAATCAAAGCTTCCCAAATTGATCTAGCTGTACCATTATGTTGGAGCAAAACAAAAATGTCTTCTTTAATTTCCTGTTGAAGAATACTGATCATCATTTTCTCACTTGTATATTTCAACTTATCAATCTCTGTAAAATCACTGAAACCCTTTTCAAGCCCACGTTCGTTTTTCGGTTTTTCGTAATCTTTCTCCAAAGAACACCACGCATCAAACTTATAAGCTTGCACCTAGTTCTCAAATCGATTATGCCACCCTTTGAAATCTTCAATGTACATCAGTTTTGGTGGTTTCTGATGAGTTCCTGTTTCATTCTCACTGTATAAAGTTTCAGCAGCAGTAACAGGAGCAACTGGTGTCGCAAATGCATTGTAAAAATCCTCCTCCATGTTTAGGAATTTTTTTTTTCACAAAATACAGGTTCAAGCGGAATACTGATCCAAGCAAAATAACTATCTAAAGCGAAATCACCTAATTTCGCTTGAAACGGCTCAAGCGAAATCACCCACTGAAGCGAAATAAGGTATTTCCAAGAGAAATAAAGTATTTTTACTAGTTTTAAGCCGAATTAATGTCCAATTCTTTCAAGGATTACTTAAAACATAGTTTCGACCACAATATGTGTAATTCAAGACTTTTTAACCGTGAAAACTTGTTCAATTTCGAAAAGAAGGTGTAGAAATAAAAAAACGGCTGCTTTGGCAAGAACTCTTCTTCCTGAGCTCTGATACCACTTGTAGGATCGAGTGGTGACCCAAACGAGTCAATTGGTAGAGTTCTAATCTGTTTCAGAGGCGGAAACTAAGAAACAGACATGTAAAACAGCTTATTTCACTATTAAACGTCTTGTTTATTGATTATAATCACTTTATAGATCAAACGACGCTTCGGCAGCAGTTCGTTACCGGAATGATGGATCGTTACAACTGAATTCGCTCAGAACCTATATATAGGGAATGGGGTTTCGCTTGAAAGTGACATGGTGTCAGTTCAAGCGAAATCAACATATTTGATTTCGCTTGAAACTGTCACTTGTCATTTCAAGCGAAATAAGCTCAAATACACCTTAAAATCTCCTATTTTCTCGTACAACGCGCCCTGATCTAACAATTCTAATACTAGACTCGATACAAGACGAAGTCGACAGACGTATGTACTAACACTCTATGACCTTAGGAAAGAACGTCACTTGGAATTAGGACATAGCTATTTGAATGCGTGTGTGATGTCCCGATACACACAATTTCGTTATAATTCTGAAATCATTTCTGACCAACTCGTGTATCTCCTCTGTTTTGCATGAGCAAAGACCTGGAGGTGCTAGGCAACGTCAGCTTTTGTTTTGTGTGAGCAAAGACCTAGCCGTACGTTGTCGCACTATAGATCAATTACACCCGAAAGAAGCCCTCTAGTGCCCAAAAGAAACCCGAAAAAAAAACCTATATCAAACTGAGAAAACTCATTTTATCTGTATATTATATCCATCTCTGCTGTTGATCTATTCTGTTCCCTTCTCAATCCAGTCCCAGTCAAGATTTCAGAATCCTAGAACGGGCTTGTAAAATATGTGGTAGGGAAACTGCATGTATGATAGTGTGTTCTGATTAAAATTTTGGGATTTGATTGTGATTGAATTGAGTGTTCATATTAATTAAAATGAAAACATGATAAATCAGTTGTAGACCATCATTTGAAAAAGGCCTAGGGAGATAAGTTTAAGTGGACAAATATACAGGCAATCGCTCAGATCATCCAAAGTAAATTAGTGTTGATAAGTGTAGTCTAGCCTGAAACACTGTGATTTGATCCCATTGCAATTGTAATTGTATATTAGTTTCTTTGTTTATTTGTGTTTCAGTTATATTAAAATAAATCCAAAAAATCCAAAAATAGAGTGCTTATTTGTTTTATTAAAAATTTTAACCGTTCTTGAAGATTTGATTGATCATCATAATTTGAAAGAAATTTGAATTGTAAAATCTGAGTACAAATACTTGGATGTACTGAGTGTTCACGTGGTATTTCCCTCTGTTGCACAAAATTGTTTGCTTATGAATTTCTGAGTATGTGCAGAATTTAATGTTAAATAAAGAAACAGGGGTTGTTGAGGATTGAGATGCTGTTGGCTACTGACAAAGCATGAAGCATCACAACAACAAGATGTGCCTGAGTCAGAAGAACCAGATACAAGTCGTCATCTGACAGTGATAGTACATTTTGAAGAAGTACCTGTGAACCTGCTTGAAATAGAAGACATTGACAAAGAAAAGAGTTGCTAAGAATCCTTCGCTTGCATTCTTTTCAACAAGATTTTCAAGCAAAGCTGATCACGAGTAAGAAGAACAAAAGAGCCCAAGTTTGAAGATGAAAAGATGAAGTATCTTCCCACAGAGACATGATATAGACTGCAGTATGATAAAGACAGCATAAACCTAGGGGGATATTGTAAGGCCCTATAATTGAGTAGGTTTACTCTTATCTTTATCAAACACAATTATAGGCTATTGGGCTTAACCTTGTTGTGGGTTAGATAACAATGGGATAAGCCATGTGGGCTAAATTAGTAATTTGGGCTTATTTAGTTAATTATTTGTGCATGTGGGCCTGGCCCAGTCTGTAACTAGGTCACCCTATGTAACTATAAATAGGGTGAGTCTACGTCATTATTTGGTTGGTTGTTCATATTTCTGTTCTTCTAGTATTTTGAGTTCTTTGGTTTTGTGTGCAAGACTGTTCTTAGAAACTGTGTGCACTTTGGTTAATATTCAATCAATTTCGTTCTTGTTCTTATCACTTTCATCAGTATTCCATGATTTTGATTGTGATTTTGATATCCGGTTGGTATTTTTGGGACTTACAGTTACAGTATGAATCGGCATATTTTTGCAGTTTGTCAAAATTAGTCCCTGTAAGCGAATAAACTTGATTTCGACACACCAAACCCTCCAAAACTTATTTCTAAGTTATGTAAAGGTTATTTAAGGTATGTTAAGCCTATGTCACTGTTCCGGAGTGTTTTTTGTGTTAAACTGATTACGTTTACGCATCATTTCGCGTATAACTTTCCAGAAGGCGATTTAGAGCTCGAAATCGAACGATAATTGATATGTGCAAATGATACACGTATTTAAACAAATCCCAAGTATGAAACACAATATTTCATTGGTTTGGTATTTGTTTGATGGCCGTGGAGGCACAGATGTCACAAATGGCCCCGCGGATTACTATGCTTATTTGTTGAGCGATAGTAGCAGCCAGTTCAGGTTTTTGAGTATCGCTCGGATGAGGAGGCATTCTAAAGATAGTGGAAAATATGAGAGAAAACAAGTGAGATGTTATTGGATAATCAAAATAGAATGTTTTAATATGTCAACAAAGCATAAGGATTGTGATCATTTGTTTGTTACCTAAAGCAAACAAACGACACAGTGACTAATCAAAGTAAGTGGGTCATATTCATGTATCGCAAAGACATGATTTAGCCTATAAGTGGACACTCACCCAAAGAGTTCCCAGGTAAGAGTGACTGGTCCGATTATGTGGATTTGTACGAACACTCTAGCCTTAGATAGAAAACTCGGGATACAGGCACCCACCCTTCCAGATTGCACGTGTTCACATTATAAGACCCAAACTTTGATGAGATTTCAAAAACTTTGAAGGTTCAAAACCTTATAATAAATCATCTAAGAATAGATGATTGGTTTTCAAAACAGATTTATAATTTGTATTCTTTTTGTGGTTGTCACCCTATGATAGGTGACGGTATTGTTTGAAGTTCTAAACACAAGAATCTTGTGTTAGGGTCCTAGGAAGGTTATAGTCTAGGTCAGAGCATTACTAATAACCTAATTCCCTATAACCATGAGCTCTGATACCAACTCTTCTATCACACCCCGACCGCGTAAAACAACAAACCGTGGCGGAAACGTCGGGGATTGTCGTAACAGAATCATTGTTTCACAACACAAGGTAATCGAAGTTCTGTTTTATTCAATTAATAATTGTTTGACATAGTCTTAAAGTGAAATAAACGAGTTTAAACACATTGTCTTTCTTGTTTTATGTCACTAAGGCCCTCATCCAATCCTATGTTTTGCATCATGATCATCTAACAACAACACCTGAAACACATGTGAAAATAGGTACGTCAGCATAAAAATGCATGTGAGATACATAGGTTTTGTTAATGGATGATTCATGACTTGTAGTTAAAAGAAGTGTTTAACAAAAGAAAGTAGTCATGAACCTTGTAAAAATGTTTTCCTTTATAATATCATATGAAAATCGATAGGAAAGTCAGATGATATAAAAGAATAATGCAATGGTTAAATAAATAACCAAGTAGAAATGAGTTTGTATAAAATATGTCGTTTGTAAAACAATGTTGTGTAAAAATATGTCATTTGTATAAAATGTATCATCTCCTTGTCTAAGTGGTTTAGTTAACGCTAAGATATGTAATATCATAAAAGCACTTATATATAGGAAGTGCCAGCAGCGTATCCACCATGCTTTTATCATATTACACATGTCTCGTTATTTAAATCACTTATTAATAACCAACAGAATGTCTTGTTTAAACCAATGTCAAAATGTTATACGTAAACAATGTTCAATGTCAAATGTAAATCATGTTTTGCGAATGTCATGTGAAACCAAATGTTATGTGTGGTGAATAAAGAGTATTTACTCAACCCCATATGTATATGTCAACGTAAAATTAAAAAATGTCATATGTGGTGAATAAGAGTATTTACTCAACCCCATATGTATATGTCAATGTAAAATCAAATGTCATGTAAAACAATGTTTTTGTATAAACAAATGTTTAAATCAAAGGTTATGTTTTGAAAGAAAAAAAACAATGCTTTTATTGATAGAACATTTATTTAGTAATGTTTATCGCATACATCCAAGCCTTGCGACTGTCGGACAAACCCTTAACAAGGTAAAGGTTTATCAATTATGTATATCGGATTATGTCATTCCCTACTTCCAAACATACCTAGGAAGCCAGGAACGGGAGTTGTCAGTTCCCATGGTACCACTACATACTACTGAGCGGCGTGATCAATGTTAATGAACATATTTTTAACCCGTTAAACATACCAAATGTCAAACCAATGTAAGCATGTAATGTAAAAACCAATGTTATAAAATCAATGTGCTAGCATGCTAAGTAAACATACATAGCAAAAAATGTAATGTAAATCAATGTGTACATATGCTGAGTAAACATATGCAACAAAAGTGTTTATGAAATCAATGTGCTAGCATGCTAAGTAAACATACATAGAAAAACATAAATGAAATCATGTACTATATGCGTACTAATGAACATAGCAAGTATATGTCATGAAAGCACGAAAATCACGAAAGTAACAAGTAGGCACATGTGTATCACCCCAAAATATTTGAAAACGGTAAAAGAGGGGACTATGTATTCATTTGATATTGCTTAATAGTCTTGAAATATCAACCAAGTAACGCTCGAAGGATCACAGAATCAAACGGCACCTAATATAGGTAACTATGTTACTAAACCGAATCTAAATCAGAAGATCGGATAGAATGAGGTCTCGTAAACCAAATGAGTATTGGAACTCATATGATATGGTTTAACAAAGTCTACGTTCTAAGACGGAACCTATCCTAAGTGCTTATGAGCCGTTACGACTCGTTAAGGTAGTTTATGCTACTTTAACGTGTCGTTCGCGCAAAAGCACGTTCGGAGCGCCTAACTAGTCCTATGACAAGTATTATATGCCTTAACATGTCTAATAACATTGCATAATCAGTTTAAGTGTCAAAAATTAAGTTACATATGCTTAAATTTAAATTATGCATGAAAAGGGCATTTTGGTCATTTTCCTAAGGCATATAAACTACCTATCATACAACTATCTAAACGGAGCGACCATAAGGTATAACCTCGGAAGGTTATGCCCTATACAACTATGGTCACCTAATGTGTTTGGTCGGATCCTAATGATCGACCAAACGGGTCGGGTTCGAAAGTCTAAGCGGTTATTTAGACCGCTTAACTTACGACCCTATATAAGCACTAAACTAAAAGTGACGAGTTAAACATATTAAAACATGTTTAACTAAGTTAGAAAACAGGTTTGGTATCAAAACAAAGTGTTTTGATACCCGAAAATAGGTTCGTCGCAAAATGCGCATAATCGGCATTTTGACCGAAACTATGACTCGTCACTTCGACTAATCAACGTGGTAATCAGTAGGTATAGTCACAAGGGACTATAACCATCATGATTACGCTCACGTTGCAAAGTTCAAACGAACTTTTTCTTGACCAATTCATGGTTAAAGCTGAAAGTCAAACACTGTTTGACTTTCTTGCTTGAAAAACATAACCAAGCATGAAAGAAACTTACAAAGGGTCCAAGCTTGGAAGAATTGAACTAAAAATACTCAGGTAGGTGGCCTTCAACTAGTGAATGCCTCCACTTAGAGCAGATTATATCAAATGAGCAAGTTGGAATGAAAGAATTCATGGGTATATAGGAATCAAGGATGAATTTGATCTTGCCAAGTGTTTGTGAGTTAATCAAAGCATGATCTTCACCCTACACTTGTTACACATTCATTAGGGGGTTTTGGGAACACTTAAACCAGCTCCATGTACTGAAAAACTAGGATTAAAACCATGTTCCAGCTACTGAATTGCATATTTAGAAAATTTTGAAAAACAGGTGCTGTCGCGTGGCGCGCCAGGGACACCTGGTGTGACAACTGGCCCAAACCGGTAATTACCGTACACATTAATTATTGCTTAATGACTGCAATTATGAGTTTAATTGTCAGCATTGTCTGAACACATACTAAACAAGTGAATTCATGCACGTTGTATACTACAAAATATTGCTTTATGCATAAACGAGAGCGTTGCATCAGAAATACTAGTAAACTCACCGGTAAGACACATTGTGTCAACTGAACTACAGAAAGCAGTCAGACTTTAGAATTGAGGCCTAGGTGTAGGTCCGACAACAAGAATGCATTAAAACCCAAGAGTACATACAAGGGTTTAATATATATGCAATACGAAAGCAAAAATAAGCACTAAAAAGCACCCGAAACGCACTTTAAGTGCAGAAATTATATAATTCAGCAATAAATCAGCATTTAAACATACGAATATTATGCAGAAATGTCGTTTTATTATCCAGAATATTTCCCTAAGTGTTGGGAATCAAAAGTGTTACAAAAGGATACTTAAAAGACACTAAAAGGTGCAATTTAGCACTTTAACGAACCGGTATATAACCGAACTACCGGATATTACCCGAAACATAAAAATAATGCTAGAAGCATTGTTTTTATTTTTCTAAGCTAGTTAGGGTCCCTGAATACCCTAACACCCGTTATAAATTATAACACCCAAATAATCTATTTATTCACCTAACTATCCCACTAACTAATACTTAAACTTTAATTCAAAATAAACCAAATGGCCCAACCCCCCAACCGAATGGCTCCCCCCTAGTAAACACACAATCACATTCTTTTGATTAATTAAATCCAATTGCCTAAAATCTAGTAGGCATTTTATCTTGTGGTCAAAAAGGATTTGAGTTATAAATTAATCTAAAAGTCTAAGACCTCCACATTCACAATTCACCAACAAATATTACTCTCTTTTTTCCCTCTTTGACATTCACGGCCAAGACCAAGAAGGATCATCTCGCCACTTTCCAACTTTGATCAAGCCATTTTTTTATACTTTCAAATGTGAAGGATCACGTATAAGGAAGCTTGGTGCATACAGATTGCCAAGGACCTCACCACAACGCTATTAACCACCCATTTTTCGTCTAGTTTCTTCCCTAGCCACGAGCTAGTAGTAAGTGACTCTAAACACCCTATTGATCTTGTCTAAAGTGGTTAATAAGAGATTTAACGGGTAAAAATCATAAACACTAGAGATCAAGTTTAAAGTCTACAAATAAAAAATTATGAACAAAGTGGTTAATGAGTAAATATTAGTGTAAAACTTATGAAACTTGTTTTGTTATGGTTATTTATTATTGTTGAATGCTAGTAGGGGAACGGATCGCCATCTAACCACGCTAGGTCATGTTCATGGAACATGAACTAGCACTATGTTTAGTGTAAAAATAACTAGATGACGAACCCTTTCACTCACAAACATGAACTTGTGTAAAAACGATTTTTCTTGTGAAATGGAGTTCAAAACTAGTAGATCTATAGATCTACAAGTGGTATTTTTGAAGAACCAAGTGTATGATGAAATCATGTTTAAAAAAAAAAACCCGGATCTTTCATGAAGTAGAGGTGTTTTTATGAACAAACAAGGGTGTGGACACTTGTGTAACAAAGGTTTTAACAAAGAAATAATTTTCGTAAAAACCGACTAGAAGTTGTGAAACTTCATATCCTTTAAAAATAAAGTTTTTAAGAAATTAAACTTATTTTTAAAGATAACAAGACTTATTAAATGTGCTAGTAAGTTACTACACATTTTTGTAAATATTCAAGTTCATGAAATGGAGAAATTAGTGATTATTGCTGATGTGTATTGTTGTTAATTGTTGTTGATTGTTGACGATTTAAAAGAAAATAAACACATGTTTTGAAAACATGGGAAACCTCCATTTTTATGGGAAACATTGTCAAAATTTTTATAAATTTTGACACTTAGAAAAATATAAGTTTTTGAGAAACTTATCCCCTAAAAATATACCTCAAAACATTACCAAGGTTTCCCTAATTTTTGGTGATAAGAAATGGTGATTTCTTTAAAAATAAAAATGGATATTATGTATATATATTTTGAGTGAAAAATATATATTATTTTATCACCAGCTTTTGTGCTAAGTGTATATAGTATGTGCTATACGTGCTAGTGTATTAAGACTTAAAAATACACTAAATACTCATGAGGAGTATAAACATAAAAATACACATACAACATACAAGATACAAGATACATAATTCGGGTGCAATGTGCAAAATACAAAAAGCTTATATATATTTTTGAGAAAATAATATAAGTAAGGTACGTAGTTAAAAATATAGAATATTTTTAACACAAGAATATATACAAAAGAGAGTGACTGTACTTGTGCGACGCAAGTCTAGTGACTAACGTTAGGAAAACGCGTATAGGTTACGACGTTAATTAAGCAAATCCGGTGGAGTTTACGAAGCTAGGAACGCAAAGTTGTGAGTTCATGCTCCCCCTTTTCTTTTTAACTGTTTTCAGTTTTATACCTTCGGGGGTGAAATACATGTTACAAATATTACAATGTTTACAAATGGTATGATGGATACAAGAATGATACGAGAAATCGTGTCACGAATAGGGTACCATAAGCACCATTAATCGTGTACATACTTAGACCGCAGAACAAAAGGTTAGATCTAATGGGTTCCGGGCAGCCCCACGCTTGGCCACTCTTTTACCAAGTAGTGTTTTTGTGTCTCAGTCGTAAATCGTCTACAGAAAAATGCCTATGGTTTGGTGACTTCCTATGTCGTGTCACATGTTAATGGCTTTGCAACCCATTAACACATGATACATACAGAAATATTTGACTTATACATGAGTACGTGGTGTACACAAAAGACTTGATTTATACAAAGGACAAATTATGTTTTCATACAAAGTATACAAACGTGAAATACAAAAACTGCATGAATTCACACCAACTTTATGTTGACGTTTTTCCAAAACTCACATGTATTTCAGGTAACTAGGATGGATGTGCGCGTGGTCTTACTCATGCTCGTGGATGTCGCTTTGTTTATCTTTAAATAAAGTTGTGACTTTTAAAACAATATGTTATCTCGTGTTGTAAACACTTGACGTATGATTTCAGTAATGTAATATTTGAAGGTATTTTTGAGCATGTAGTATGTTTACTCTTCGTATGCAATGAGAACCTTTCATGATCACACCTCGTGCTTCCGCCGCAGAAAGGGGTGTGACAGATTGGTATCAGAGCTGCGATTGTAGTGAACCAGGATTCCTTCTCGAGTCTAGTCTACAATCTCTAGGATCCATTCACGAAAACAATTTTCAAAGAGTTTTCATTGCATAAAACGTCCCGCGACATCCACTACCTGAAACTAGTTACATGAGTCTAGAAAAGACATTACGAGACTTAGAGTGCACTTGAGTAGCACTTGTCGTTGACTAGAAATTACTTGCAATTATGTGTGATAATTAGCATGTACTAGAAGTAGAATGTCACAAGTATACGTGATTTTACTTAAAAGCGATGGCCCATCTGAAGGAAGAAATACGAGGATGAAACGAACTGTGCGGACTGTGCAAGGAGTTACGTAATTATGGATGCATACATAATTATGGAATTCAGTGCACAAAAATCACAGCAAGTCTTGTCGCGTATAGATTCCCTCAGTGCAAGCCTACTAAGTACTCTGCCAGAGTAATGATTTAGGGCATAAAGACAAGAACCGTCAATAAGGTGTTTACCTAACTCTACATGCTTACTGCAGTATGAATTGATTTATACAATTGACGGATTGTTTGATGTTACTATGTGGTATATGCTTGTGTATATATAAATACTACCACTGTCTCGTATGACGATATCAAACAAATGTCTAACCCTATTGGGTTGTGTTCTTCAGAACATGGCACCCAGGAAAGCTGTGAATGCTCGCAATGACGACCAACCTCCTCCTCCCCTACTGCCCAGAACTGCTGATGAGCTGAACGCTCTACTGGAGGAAAGGATCTCCGCTGCTATCGCCCAGTACGAGGCGAACCGAACTCAAGACAGTGGAGGACCAAGCAACGCTAGGCGTAATGGGAATGGAGATTCGTCTGGAGGCAATGCAGCTCAAGGCTGCACTTTCAAGCAGTTCCTCGACTGCAAGCCGATGAACTATGATGGCACAGGAGGTGCAGTAGCATTTGTGCGCTGGACAGAGAAGACCGAAGCTACTTTCCGCATGAGCAAGTGTACCGCGGATCAGCAAGTCACTTTCGCTACTGGGTTATTCGTCGATGAAGCTCAGACTTGGTGGAACCTGCAAGCCCAAACTTTGGGTGATGATGCCGCTTATGGCCTAACTTGGGAGGAACTGAAGGAAAGAATGAGAGAGAAGTACTGCTCTCGTGCTGAACTCCAAAGGTTGGAGACGGAGTTCTGGCACTTGACCATGGAAGGTGCTGACATCAATGGATATACTCGAAGGTTCCACGACCTGTCTAGAGTGCTTCCCTACATGGTGACTCCTGAATTTAAGCGTGTGGAACGCTAAATTTGGGGACTGGCCTCAGAGTTTCGTGGCATGGTGACGTCGGCCAAACCACAAACAATCACCGAGGCTGTAACTCTGGCTGTCAGCCTTACTGAAGACTGTGTTCGGATGAAGAAGCTATCACTGAACCCAACAGAAAATGCCGAGACGCATGCTGAGTCGTCTGGCGACAAGAAAAGGAAATATGCAAACTTGAATCAAGCAACTCGTAACAACAAAGGTTCCAACAAGAAGCGTGACCCTAACCCGCCTCAAGGGGCGAAACCTCTTGCAGCTATGAATGACGCACCAGCAAGGGGATACCGGGGCAACTTGCCCAAATGCCATCGGTGTAAACACCATCACGAGGTAGCTTGTCGCATCTCAAAGTGTGACAAGTGTGGAAAGTTGGGTCACCGCACTAAAGACTGCTGGAGTAAGAGGAACGGGAATGGAAATCGTAATGGGGCTGATGATAGGAACAATGGTGGAAATGGAAACGGTGCAGGCAACGAGAATGGGCGAAACCAAGGATGCTTCAGATGTGGAAGCAAAGATCATTTCATGAAGGACTGCCCAGAGAGAAACAATGCTCAGGCCCGAGCATTTGTGATTGGAGCAAGGGACGCACGTGAGGACCCTAATGTGGTCAACGGTACGTTCCTCATTAACAATCACTTTGCATCCATATTATTCGACACTGGCGCCGATTATAGCTTCATGTCTGTGGAATTTAAACGCATACTTGGAATAGAATCTAGTAGATTAGAAATTCCTTATTCCATAGAACTAGCCAATGGTAAACTTGTTGAATCGGGCGAAGTTGTTAGAGGCTACACGCTAGAACTTGGTGAACGAAAATTTAGCATCGACCTCTTACCTATTCAATTAGGTAGCTTCGATGTAGTGGTCGGGATGGACTGGTTGTCCAAGAACAAAGCTGAAGTCATTTGTCATGAGAAAATCATTCGCATCCCTTTAGAGAATGGTGAAACTCTCATCGTACATGGAGAAAGACGAAACACGCCTCTACGAATCATCAGTTGTATGAAGGCACAGAAGTGCTTAAGGAAAGGATGTGTTGCTTTCCTAGCACACGTTGTAGATAAGAAGGCTGTGGAGCCAAAACTCGAAGACATTCCTGTGGTGAAGGAATTTCCTGATGTGTTCCCCGAAGATCTGCCAGGACTACCTCCGCAACGACAAGTCGAATTCCATATAGACTTGGTTCCAGGAGCCGCTCCTGTAGCCAAGGCTCCATATCGACTTGCGCCATCCGAAATGCAAGAATTATCTACACAGCTCCAGGAGTTGTTGGATAAAGGATTCATAAGGCCAAGCTTCTCACCCTGGGGAGCTCCAGTATTATTCGTGAAGAAGAAGGATGGATCACTGCGGATGTGTATCGATTACAGGGAACTGAACAAGCTCACAATCAAGAATCGGTATCCGCTACCGAGGATTGTGACTTGTTTGATCAACTGCAAGGATCAAGCTACTATTCCAAGATCGACCTTCGATCTGGATACCATCAGCTGAGAATCCAAGATGAAAGCGTGCCAAAGACTGCATTCAGAACACGCTATGGGCACTACGAATTTCTTGTGATGCCGTTTGGATTGACGAACGCGCCAGCGGTCTTTATGGATCTGATGAACCGCGTATGCAAACCATATCTCGATAAATTCCTGATTGTATTTATCGATGATATCCTGATTTACTCGCGAACGAAAGAAGAGCACGAGCAACATCTCAGAACCATCTTGGAGCTACTGAAGAAAGAGAAACTTTATGCAAAGTTCTCGAAATGCGAATTCTGGATTCGCGAAGTACAATTTCTTGGTCACGTGGTGAATGAGAAGGGCATTCATGTAGACCCATCCAAGATTGAAGCGATAAAGAATTGGGAAGCTCCCAAAACCCCAACTGAAGTTCGACAATTTTTGGGCTTAGAGGGCTATTATCGGCGATTCATCGAGAATTTCTCAAAAATAGCTCAACCGCTAACGACCCTTACGCAGAAGGACAGGAAATACGACTGGGGTCACAAACAAGAAGAAGCCTTTCAGCTACTTAAGAACAAGCTCTGCGATGCACCGATACTATCATTACCCGAAGGCACTGAAGACTTCGTGGTATACTGCGACGCCTCACGACAAGGCTTGGGTTGTGTGCTCATGCAACGCCAAAAAGTCATCGCTTATGCTTCAAGACAACTGAAGATTCACGAGAGAAATTATACCACTCACGACCTGGAGCTGGGTGCAGTGGTATTCTCCTTAAAGATTTGGCGACATTATTTATATGGTACTCGATGTACAATCTTCACAGATCATAAAAGCTTACAACACATATTTGATCAGAAGGAATTTAATATGCGCCAGCGACGTTGGGTCGAGCTGCTAAACGACTATGACTGTGAGATTAAGTACCATCCTGGAAAGGCAAACGTTGTAGAGGACGCGTTGAGCCGAAAAGAAAGGGTTAAGACCCTAAGGGTTCGAGCATTGGAAATGACCATTCGAACGAACCTCACTGCACGCATTCGAGATGCACAACAAGAAGCTCTTAAAGAAGAGAACTGTAAAGCTGAATACCTACGGGGTATGTTGAAGTACATGGTGCCAAACGAAGAGGGAGCCTTATACTTCAAGAAGCGTATTTGGGTTCCGCTCTATGGTGGCCTACGAGAAGTCATCCTTGATGAAGCGCACAAATCAAGATACTCGATCCACCCAGGGTCGGACAAGATGTATCAAGACTTGAAAGAATACTATTGGTGGCCGAGACTCAAAAGCGACGTTGCTGTCTATGTTGGAAAATGCCTAACCTGTGCTAAGGTTAAGGCAGAATATCAGAAACCGTCCGGCCTACTACAACAACCAGAGATTCCCGTGTGGAAGTGGGAACAAATCTCGATGGACTTCATAACGAAATTACCCAGGACCCCGAGAGGGCACGATATGATATGGGTAATAGTTGATCGATTGACGAAGTCTGCGCATTTCCTACCAATCCGAGAGAAGGATAGCACTGGAAAGCTTGCAGAGATATACTTAAGAGAAATTGTGGCACGTCATGGAGTGCCAATCTCAATCATTTCAGACAGAGATGGACGCTTTGTCTCAAGAATCTGGCAATCATTTCAGGAAGCCTTTGGATCTCAGTTAGATCTGAGCACGGCATTCCATCCGCAAACAGACGGCCAGAGCGAACGGACTATACAAACGTTAGAAGATATGCTTCGCGCATGTGTCATGGATCTAGGCGGCAGCTGGGATACTCATCTACCTTTAGTTGAGTTTTCCTATAATAACAGCTATCATACGAGCATAAAAGTCGCACCGTTCGAAGCTCTGTATGGCCGCAAATGCCGATCGCCCTTATGTTGGGCAGATGCCGGAGATAAGCGTATGGTTGGTCCTGAACTTGTACAAGAGACCACCGACAAGATTGCGCAGATCCGAGAGCGCATTAAGGCGGCTCGAGAACGACAAAAGAGCTACGCTGATCCGAATAGAAAATCGGTAGAATTCAAGGTGGGAGACAAAGTGTTGTTAAAAGTCTCACCATGGAAGGGCGTAGTCAGATTTGGAAAGCGTGGAAAGCTGAATCCACGATACATCGGACCATTCAAAATTTTGAAGAGAATTGGTACCGTGGCATACAAGTTGGAGTTACCGGAAGAACTTAATGGAGTACATGATATGTTTCATGTATCCAACCTGAAGAAGAGTCCAACACAAGAAAGCGTGATCATCCCGATGGATGAAGTGCATATTGATGAAGCCCTCCAATTTACAGAAAAACCCGTTGAGGTTACCGACTGGAAAGTCAACAAGACTAGGAGGAGCAGCGTAAAACTTGTCAAAGTACGTTGGAGCTCTAAGCACGGACCCGAGTACACATGGGAACGTGAAGACCAATTCAAGAAAAAGTATCCCCACCTATTCAAGAAGACTCCTGCGAGAGTTAGTTCAACCTGAATTTCGGGACGAAATTCTTTTAACGGGGGGATACTGTGACAACTGGCCCAAACCGGTAATTACCGTACACATTAATTATTGCTTAATGACTGCAATTATGAGTTTAATTGTCAGCATTGTCTGAACACATACTAAACAAGTGAATTCATGCACGTTGTATACTACAAAATATTGCTTTATGCATAAACGAGAGTGTTGCGTCAGAAATACTAGTAAACTCACCGGTAAGACACACTGTGTCAACTGAACTGCAGAAAGCAGTCAGACATTAGAATTGAGGCCTAGGTGTAGGTCCGACAACAAGAATGCATTAAAACCCAAGAGTACATACAAGGGTTTAATATATATGCAATACGAAAGCAAAAATAAGCACTAAAAAGCACCCGAAACGCACTTTAAGTGCAGAAATTATATAATTCAGCATTTAAACATACGAATATTATGCAGAAATGTCGTTTTATTATCCAGAATATTTCCCTAAGTGTTGGGAATCAAAAGTGTTACAAAAGGATACTTAAAAGACACTAAAAGGTGCAATTTAGCACTTTAACGAACCGGTATATAACCGAACTACCGGATATTACCCGAAACATAAAAATAATGCTAGAAGCATTGTTTTTTTTTCTAAGCTAGTTAGGGTCCCTGAATACCCTAACACCCGTTATAAATTATAACACCTAAATAATCTATTTATTCACCTAACTATCCCACTAACTAATACTTAAACTTTAATTCAAAATAAACCAAATGGCCCAACCCCCCAACCGAATGGCTCCCCCCTAGGAAACACACAATCACATTCTTTTGATTAATTAAATCCAATTGCCTAAAATCTAGTAGGCATTTTATCTTGTGGTCAAAAAGGATTTGAGTTATAAATTAATCTAAAAGTCTAAGACCTCCACATTCACAATTCACCAACAAATATTACTCTCTTTTTTCCCTCTTTGACATTCACGGCCAAGACCAAGAAGGATCATCTCGCCACTTTCCAACTTTGATCAAGCCATTTTTTTATACTTTCAAGTGTGAAGGATCACGTATAAGGAAGCTTGGTGCATACGGATTGCCAAGGACCTCACCACAACGCTATTAACCACCCATTTTTCGTCTAGTTTCTTCCCTTGCCACGAGCTAGTAGTAAGTGACTCTAAACACCCTATTGATCTTGTCTAAAGTGGTTAATAAGAGATTTAACGGGTAAAAATCATAAACACTAGAGATCAAGTTTAAAGTCTACAAAAAAAAATTATGAACAAAGTGGTTAATGAGTAAATATTAGTGTAAAACTTATGAAACTTGTTTTGTTATGGTTATTTATTATTGTTGAATGCTAGTAGGGGAACGGATCGCCATCTAACCACGCTAGGTCATGTTCATGGAACATGAACTAGCACTATGTTTAGTGTAAAAATAACTAGATGACGAACCCTTTCACTCAGAAACATGAACTTGTGTAAAAACGATTTTTCTTGTGAAATGGAGTTCAAAACTAGTAGATCTATAGATCTACAAGTGGTATTTTTGAAGAACCAAGTGTATGATGAAATCATGTTTAAAAAAAAACCGGATCTTTCATGAAGTAGAGGTGTTTTTATGAACAAACAAGGGTGTGGACACTTGTGTAACAAAGGTTTTAACAAAGAAATAATTTTCGTAAAAACCGACTAGAAGTTGTGAAACTTCATATCCTTTAAAAATAAAGTTTTTAAGAAATTAAACTTATTTTTAAAGATAACAAGACTTATTAAATGTGCTAGTAAGTTACTACACATTTTTGTAAATATTCAAGTTCATGAAATGGAGAAATTAGTGATTATTGCTGATGTGTATTGTTGTTAATTGTTGTTGATTGTTGACGATTTAAAAGAAAATAAACACATGTTTTGAAAACATGGGAAACCTCCATTTTTAGGGGAAACACTGTCAAAATTTTTATAAATTTTGACACTTAGAAAAATATAAGTTTTTGAGAAACTTATCCCCTAAAAATATACCTCAAAACATTACCAAGGTTTCCCTAATTTTTGGTGATAAGAAATGGTGATTTCTTCAAAAATAAAAATAGATATTATGTATATATATTTTGAGTGAAAAATATATATTATTTTATCACCAGCTTTTGTGCTAAGTGTATATAGTATGTGTTATACGTGCTAGTGTATTAAGACTTAAAAATACACTAAATACTCATGAGGAGTATAAACATAAAAATACACATACAACATACAAGATACATAATTCGGGTGCAATGTGCAAAATACAAAAAGCTTATATATATTTTTGAGAAAATAATATAAGTAAGGTACGTAGTTAAAAATATAGAATATTTTTAACACAAGAATATATACAAAAGAGAGTGACTGTACTTGTGCGACGCAAGTCTAGTGACTAACGTTAAGAAAACGCGTATAGGTTACGACGTTAATTAAGCAAATCCGGTGGAGTTTACAACGCTAGGAACGCAAAGTTGTGAGTTCATGCTCCCCCTTTTCTTTTTAACTGTTTTCAGTTTTATACCTTCGGGGGTGAAATACATGTTACAAATATTACAATGTTTACAAATGGTATGATGGATACAAGAATGATACGAGAAATCGTGTCACGAATAGGGTACCATAAGCACCATTAATCGTGTACATACTTAGACCGCAGAACAAAAGGTTAGATCTAATGGGTTCCGGGCAGCCCCACGCTTGGCCACTCTTTTACCAAGTAGTGTATTTGTGTCTCAGTCGTAAATCGACTACAGAAAAATGCCTATGGTTTGGTGACTTCCTATGTCGTGTCACATGTTAATGGCTTTGCAACCCATTAACACATGATACATACAGAAATATTTGACTTATACATGAGTACGTGGTGTACACAAAAGACTTGATTTATACAAAGGACAAATTATGTTTTCATACAAAGTATACAAACGTGAAATACAAAAACTGCATGAATTCACACCAACTTTATGTTGACGTTTTTCCAAAACTCACATGTATTTCAGGTAACTAGGATGGATGTGCGCGTGGTCTTACTCATGCTCGTGGATGTCGCTTTGTTTATCTTTAAATAAAGTTGTGACTTTTAAAACAATATGTTATCTCGTGTTGTAAACACTTGACGTATGATTTCAGTAATGTAATATTTGAAGGTATTTTTGAGCATGTAGTATGTTTACTCTTCGTATGCAATGAGAACCTTTCATGATCACACCTCGTGCTTCCGCCGCAGAAAGGGGTGTGACACCTGGGTCAGGCGCGTGGCATGAGGGAGGTCAGACAGAAACTTTCATATTTCGGCAAAACAGGTCCCTACATGCTATAAAGTTGATTTTTGACGTGTTTAAGCCCTGTTAACCCAATTTCAAGGCTCTACAAGGATGTTAAAGCATAGGGGACATGAAATATGCTTGGAAATATCACGGATGTCGGTTCGTTTGGTCGTACGATCGCGTTATTCGGTTAATTACGACGAAAACTCGAACGGACGCGAAAAAGATCCAAATTACATGATGATTGATATTTTTGCATTCCAATCACTAAAATAAAATATTTTAAGGATTACAAAAATTTTTGGATGTCCGGACATGTTCAGAACGTAAGATATGCGCGTAAATGCAACGCTTTTAGTCCCTATTGATCAAATAAGTTTATTTTTGCACACCGAACCCCTCAAAGCTTATTTCTAAGCCATGTAAAGGATATTTATGGTATGTTTAACTTATGATCATGTTCCGGAGTGTACGTTATTATACGAATCGGCTCACTTTCGTAGTTTGACGCAAATAGTCCCTGTAAGAGAATAAACTTGTTTTTGGCATACCAAACCCTTTAAAACTTATTTCTTAATTATGTAAAGGTTATTTAAGGTATGTTAAGCATACTTCACTGTTACGGAGTGTTTTTCGCATTAAACTGATTACGTTTATGCATCAGTTTGCGTATAACTTTCCAGAAAGCGATTTAGAGTTTGAATTTGAACAAGGATTGTTATTGTGCAAGTATTATAGATAATTACACAATCCAAGAAATAAAACACAAGGTTTTATTGCTTACGAAACTGTTCGGGATTGGTTAGTGATAACTGTAGGCACAGTTGTCACACCAAGAAGGGAGGATTTTGTGTAAGGAAAGGTTCTCAAATTGAAAAAAATGGTTTCATCGCATATAAGTATCGTACAGGTTCCAAGGAGGGTCATAAGCCATTTAAAAAGTTTAATGAAGCTATATAAGTTGCTAAAGATGGAAAAAAACCAAGAAAGGGTACGAATAAGCCCTCTATCCGTACGGGTTGTCACACACACATTGCATTATCTTCTGATGATGGTGTATCGTATAATGTATAAAAGTTTGTAGAAGAACATAATCATACTTTGATTTCTCAAGAGGATATGCAATTTGTTCTTCATCAAGGAATTTAACGATTATGAAACAAAAGAGGATATATTCTTAGTCAACGTTAAACCTAGGTCCTGTAAAATCATTTAACATTTTGAGGATAGAATATGATGGTTTTGAAGAGGTTGGTGCAACTGTTGTGTACTACAAGAATTTTAAAAGAGATTTAAATTGTTTTATCAGAGAGTACGGTGTTGAAATGATTTTTCAAAGATTGACCAATAAGAAAGAATATCTGTGGGATTTTTCATTTGAATATACTGTAGATTCAAATGGTTATCTGACAGTGTTATTTTGGGCAGACGAAGTTTCTAAACAGAATTATTTGGCTTTTGGTGATGTAATATCATTTGATGGAACTTTCAAAACGAACAAGTAAGTTTATACTCTATTTTTTTTATCATTTTTAATGTTATTATTAGTTTTTTTACTTATTTATTATTTATTTTTTTAAGCAGATACAAAATGGTTTTTGTACCGTTCACGGGTATTGATAATCATTTTCATAATGTTAATCTTGGAGCTAGTCTAATTGCAAAAGAAATTACCGAATCTTATGTGTGGTTATTAACATGTTTTTTGAATGCATTTGGTTATCAACCAAAGGTTATAGTTACGGATTAAGATGCCGCTATGTAGGCAGCAATTGAAACTGTTTTCACGGATAGTAGACATCCATTATGTATGTGGCATATTATGAAGAAGGTAACGGATAAGGTTAGTTTGAGCAACTTATTTAGAGTAATTATATTTAATATTGTAGAGTAATTAAGTAATTTTTGGCAGTAGAATTAAGTGTAGAATAATTATGTTCATAGGGTAATTGTGTAGTTCTTGTTTTATATAAGTAGAGTAATTATGTCTAAAGTTTTGGTTAAATATCATGAATATCAGTAGGGTAATTATGTAGTTCTTGTTTTATATAAGTAGAGTAATTATGTCTAATGTTTTGGTTTAATATCATGAATATCAGTAGAGTAATTAAGTAGTTCTTGTTTTTATATAAGTAGAGTAATTTTGTCTAATGTTTTGGTTTAACATTATGAGTATCAGTAGAGTAATTATGTCTAGAGTAATTTTATGTAGATCTTTGTTCAACTATGTAGAGTAATTTTTATGGGGACACTTGTGTTCATATCTTTATAGGCATATAACATCAATAGAGTAATTTTTATAGAGTAATTTATCTAGTTCTTGTTTTATATCAATAGAGTAATTATTTATTATTTTAGAGTAATTATGTAATTTTTGTAGTAGAATGAAGTGTTGAGTAATTATATTGAGTTTTTTTCCCAAACTAGTGTACTTAGAAAAAATATTTACCATTTTGGGTATTTTAAAAAGTATTTACCTAAATGGGTATTTTTCTAATTGCTTTGTCTCTCTCCTAATCTAATTCGTTAAAGCCTAAATTAATTATTCCCAAATAAAACATAGTGATTTTGTTCAACAAACTTGTTTTTGTAAATTATTATATTTTTTAGCTTACGTTTTTTAGTTAATATATGTATGTTTTCAATTTGTAATAAAAATACTTCTAAGTTTGAAAGTAAAAATTTATGTATTTAGCTGTTATTCTAAGAACAACAAACTTATTAATTATTTACTTAATTAAGGATACCTAAAAAATTATGTATTTAGCTTGTTATAAGTTTTTTTATTATACGTTTTTTTGTAAATTGATGTTCAACGTAATTGTGTTGTTCAATAATATATTTCGGGTTTTTAATTTTTAATTTGTAATAAAAATACCTTTAAGTTAAATATATGTAGTTTGGCTTTTTAACTTAGTAATAAAAAAACTAATTTAATCATTCACTCAGTTTATTAAGAGAGTATTCTTGTTCTCTTTACTATTTTGTGTATTTTGTTCTCAATTGTTGTTCGACTCTGTTAATAAGTAATGACTAAAAAGCCTAGCTAAATACATAAATGTTTACCTTTAAACTTAAAGTATTTTTGTTACAAATTAAAAACAAACATATTTTAATTATAACTAAAAAATGTAAGATAAAAAATATAATAATTTACAAAAAGTCAGCTTATTAAATAAAAATATTATGTTTTATTTAGGTTTCATTAATTTAGGATTTAACCAATTAGATTAGGATTGAGACAAACAACTTAAAAAAGAGATAAAAAAAGTACCCATTTAGGTAAATATTCTTTAAAGTACCGAAAAATGTAAATACTTTTTGTAAATACACTACTTTGGAAAAAAAAAACTCTAATTATGTTCATAGGGTAATTGTTAAGTAATGTAGTGTGACATCTGTGCCCCTTTGACCATCAAACAATTACAAAACCAATGAAATATTGTGTTTCATACTTGGGATTTGTATAAATATGTGTATCATATGCACATATCAATTCTCGTTCGATTTCGAGCTCTAAATCGCTTTCTGGAAAGTTATACGCAAACTGATGCGTAAACGTAATTAGTTTAACGCGATAAACACTCCGGAACAGTGACATAGGCTTAACATACCTTAAATAACCTTTACATAACTTAGAAATAAGTTTTGAAGGGTTTGTTGTGTTGAAATCAGGTTTATTCGATCGCAGGGACTATTTGCGTCAAACTATGAAAGTCTGCCGATTCATATGGTAACGAACATTCTGGAACTTTATCATAAGTTAAACATGCCCTAAATATCCTTTACATAGCTTAGAAATACGCTTTGAGGTGTTTGTTGCGCAAAAATAAACTTTTTGTTCAAACAGGGACTAAAAGCGTCAAAAAGTGCATAAGTTTGCATTTATGCGCATATCTTACGTTCTGAACATATCCAGACATCCAAAAATTTTTGAAATCAATAAAATATTTTATTTTAGTGATTGGAAGGAAAAAATACCATTCGTCGCGCAATATGGATCGTTTTCGCGTCCGTTCGAGTTTCCGTCGTAATTAATGTAGGTCCCTCTCGAGGATGAGATAAAACCTTATCCTTGTTATATCAAACACACTAGCGAGTGCGGAATCCAAGCTAGCATACAACCGAGACTTTATACGAGAACAAGCACAAACACAACACGCAAGATTCACCGATTAACACCACTTGTATTAATACGAATGAAGGGTCCGGTTACAAGCTCAATGTTTACAGATATGTTCTATAAACTCTCAAAGTGTGTGTGTGCTCTCCTGTCTCTCTCTGCGTTCTATCTCTCTATGTCAAGCTGCTATCGAACACAACACACTACATGGGTATATATACCCGACACAGATCGTCTGGTCAAAGGATCAGACAGACTGATCGAAAGATCATCTGTCGACCAGAAACAGCTCGAAGGATCAACATATACCACGAAAGATGTGATCTTTCGTGGTCCATCCTTCGACTTCGAAGGATATCTTTCGAGCTCAACATCATCGAAGGATATAAGCAATCCTTCGATGACTTATCCTTCGACCCAACATCTTTCAAACAATGTGCTAACTGTTTGGTCAAGTCAAACCAGGAGGATGGTTGACTTGATCAAACTTACATCAACCTTACATTAAAGACATCGTTTTGTATCATGACGAAATACAGACAAAGTACAGACACAAGTGCACCAACAAACTCCCCCTTGGCTGTAGCTTTGTCTCGATCTTCGTGTCTTCAAGTCTTCAAGGCCGAGTCGAACCGAGCCGAGTCGCGTCCACACAAAGTGCATCAACAATTAACCGAACAACGCAACCGTACAACCAAACGAATCGACATCCGAGATGTTTTTGAGCATATTTTAAGTTCCCTATACTTTAACTTCATTGTAGAGCCTTGAAATTGGGTTAACGTGGCTTAAACGTGTTAAAAATGCATCGAAAAACCAAGTTTCAGGCTTGCAGGGACCATTTTTGACAATCTGTCAAAGTAGGCTAGGCGGGGCGCGAAGCCCAGTGCCTCTACCTATGCGGCTAGCAATAGCATATCAGAAACAAACATTGAATATGGTCCAATTAAGCTATTTTGATGTTTTTGATCCTTGTTTTGCAATACCATTTGATGGTTTTTTAGTGTCCTATTGTATTATAAACCATGGGCTACACATGGAGGGTCAAGATCAAGGCACGAATTACGAGAAACGATCCTAAGGGTTCTCCGAAATCTATATATACCCAAGCTTTTCATTCATTTCAGCTCACACTTTGATTCAATCTGCTCTAAGTTGAAGATTATACTTCATACCTGAGTTATTTGAATCAAAACTTACTTGCTTGGACCTTTTGTGAGTATTCTTTCATGCTCTTTATGCTTTTCAAGCATGAAAGTCAAACAGTGTTTGACTTTCTTCTTTGACCAGTCTTTGGTCAACATGAAGTTCGTTTGAACTTCGCAACGTGAGCGTAATCACGATGGTCATAGTCCTTTGTGACTATACCTACTGATTACCAAGTTATTTAGGCATAGTGACGAGTCATAGTTTCGGTCAAAATACGCGTTTATTCGTATTTTGTAGCCAAACTATTCTTGGGTATCAAAACCCTTTGTTTTGACATCAAAACTTGTTTTCTAACTTAGTTAAACATGTTTTAACATGTTTAACTCGTCACTTTTAGTTTAGTGCTTATATAGGGTCATAAGATAAGCGGTCTAAACAACCGCTTAGACTTTCGAACCCGACCCGTTTAGTCGATCATTAGGATCCGACCAAACATATTTTGTGACCATAGTTGTATAGGGAATAACCTTCCGAGGTTATACCTTATGGTCACTACGTTTAGTTAGTTGTATGATAGGTAGTTTATATGCATTAGGAAAATGACCAAAATGCCCTTTTAACGCATAATTTCATTTTAAGCATACGTAACCTAAATTTTGACATTTAAACTGATTAGGAAATATTATTAGACTTGTTGAGGCATATAATACTTGTCATAGGACTAGTTAGGCGGTCCAAACGCGTTTTACTCGAACGACGCGTTAAAGTAGCGTAAGCTACCTAAACGAGTCGTAATGGGTCGTAAGCACTTAGGATAGGTTCCGGTTTAGAATGTAGGCCTTGTTAAACCATATTACATGAGTTCCTATACTCATTGGGTTTACGAAACCTCATTCTATCAGATCTTATGATTTAGGACCGGTTTATTAACGTAGTTACCTATATTAGGTGTTGGTTGATTCCGTGATCCCTCTAGCATTGATTGGTTGTTATTCAAGACTTCTAAGCATTCTCATATGAGTACGTAGTTCTCCTCTTTTACCATTTTAAACTGTTTTGGGGTGATTCATATGTGCTAAACGATTTCGAGTTTTCTAAACAAATACTATGGTTTATATTAAACTATTAGAACCATTTGAACCATTGGGTTAGGGAAGTGATTAGGTAACGGGGCGGGTGTAATGTGATAAAAGCATGGTGGATACGCCGCTGGTACTTCCTATATATAAGTGCTTTTAACACATTATATATCGTTGCGTTATCTAGATCACTTGGGCAAATGTTTTCAAAACAAAGTTACATTACAAGGTTTTTCTAACAATATAAACCATTCGAGTTTTATTACAAAAACGATTTACGATCTGGGTTTACATAAACAAATGTTTTGAGTTAAGATTCATGGCATCGAGGTTTTATAAACTATAATTAATCTGTTTTGACTTGGTTATTTCAATTTACAATGCAAACATTTTACAAAACTAGGTTTTCTAATATCAATTAACGAAGTTGTTCGAGTTATTTCAACATGTAAACGAGCCATGAATCTGACACTCACACAAAACCTATGTACCCGCCGGCATTTTTATGCTGACGTATTTTCACATATGTTTCAGGTACCATAGTTGATGATGTTTGATGATGATATTGATGCATGCTCACACAGGAATGGATGATGCCTTATATACTTAATAATAATGAAAGACAAGTGTTCATGTTTTGTTTCTGATTCAAGACAATGTAATAAACTTAATTCAATAAAACAGAATTTCAAACCATGTGTTGTGAAACAATGATTATGTTACGACACTCCCCGACGTTTCCACCGCGGTTTGTTGTTTTAACGCGGTCGGGGTGTGACATGTAGAGTAATTAAGTAACTGTTGTAGTAAAATTAAGTAAGTGTGTAGTAATTAATTGATCATTTATTTCTTTACAGGTTGGGTCTGTATTGTGCAATAATGATTCTTTTATGACGTGTTTGCAATATTGTGTGGACATATGCAATTGTACCTGAAACGTTTGAGTAGGAATAATAAGAAATAATCCATGACTTTACAGAATATTTGCTTAAAAATTGTGTTTGACTTAAAATTAATGTGGATTCCAGCGTTTTATCGTGATGAGCGTATGTCCGGGCTTATGCGTACTACTTCAAGGTCTGAAAGTGAAAATCATTTTTTGGTCTTGTTTCAAACTCTCAATTGACTCTTGTAGAATTTTTTACTCATCTTGATACGGAAATTGAAGCTCAAAGATATAATCATCGGAAAAACGATCATGATACACGTAATACTGAACTTGATTTTTCGACCGATTCTCTTCTTGAATGACATGCTGCTAAGTTGTATACTAGGGCCATATTTTTTGACGTTCAAGAAGAAATCCTTGCTAGTTTTGAGAAATGTTTTTCAGTTAACGTCAAAGAAGAAGGAGAGTATGCAAGGTTCTTTATTAAAGATATTCCAGCTTTTG
This sequence comes from Helianthus tuberosus, assembly GCA_030545235.1. Classification (NCBI taxonomy): domain Eukaryota; kingdom Viridiplantae; phylum Streptophyta; class Magnoliopsida; order Asterales; family Asteraceae; genus Helianthus; species Helianthus tuberosus. Next base: position 789,532 of record JARYGA010057272.1, read on the forward strand.
GAAATGGTTTCTTTGAGGTAATTTTTTTGTTGATTTCTTATGCATAGAATAATTTTATTTATATGTAGAGTAATTATATGAAGTATAACAACCAATAGTTGATCTATTAGTAAAGTAATTTTATTTAAATTTATGGTAATTATCTAAATTAGAAATACCAACAATTGATGTATCAGTAGAATAATTGTGACACCTGTGTCACTTCAACCATCAAACAAATGCCAAACCAATGAAATATTGTATTTCATACTTGGGATTTGTAAAACTATGTGTATCGTTTGCACATATCAACTCTTGTTCGACTTCAAGCCTTAAATCGCTTTCTGGAGGGTTATACGCGCTCTGATGCGTAGATATAACCAGTTTAATGCAACGAACACTCCAGAATAGTGAAATAGGCTTAACATACCTTAAATAACCTTTACATAACTTAGATGTAAGTTTTGGAAGGTTTGGTGTGGTGAAATCAAGTTTATTCGCTTACAGGGACTAAATTTGACAAACTGCGAAAGTATGCCAATTTGAACTGTAACAGACATTCCGGAACATGACCATAAGTTAAACACACCTTAAATATCCTTTATATAGCTTAGAAATAGGCTTTGAGGGGTTCGGTGTGCTAAAATAAACTTTTGGGTCATTCAGGGACTAAAAGTGTCAAAAAGTGCAAAAGTTTGCACTTTCGGGCATAACTTACATTTTGAATACATCCGGACATCCCAAAATTTATGTAAGAACTAAAATATTTTATTTTAGTGTTTGGCATAAGAAAAATCCATTTGTCACGCAATTTGGATCGTTTTTCGCGCTTATGCGCATTCCGTCGTAATTAAGCGAACATCGCGATCGTACGGCCAAACGAACCGACACCCGAGATATTTTTTAGGACATTTTAAGATCCCTATACTTTAACTTCATTTTAGAGCTTTGAAATGGGGTTAACGGGGCTTAAACATGTCAAAAGTGCATCAAATAGCAAGTTTGGAGCTTTAGGGGCCTGTTATGCCATTTTTGAAAGTATCAGACCTGCGCACCGCAAGGTTCTAAGTCTTACGGTGCGCAAGCAGGGGTCAGACAGCAGAAACTTGTTTAAACAGCTGTTACACTCTCCTAATCCCAATTGCACTTGCCTCTTCATGTTAATGACGGGCCATTTTGGTGTTCCATGGGAATTCCAACAAGTGTAGGGGTGAGATTAAAGCCCGGATATCGAGAAACGATCCTAACGGTCTTGCATATCCTATAAATACCTATCCCATTCATTTTCAAAACCCACTTGAAATCTGAGAATTCTCTAAGTTGGGGTTTTTCATCACCTCATACCTGAGAATACTTGGATTATCAATCTTGCGGGGACCCTTTGTAAGTGTTCTTTCGTTCTTTTCTTTCGTTTTAGCGTAAAAGTCAAACTTTGGTTGACTTTCTACGTTGACCAGTTTATGGTCAATGCGAAGTTCGTTTGAACTTCATAACGTGAGCGTAATCACGATGGTTATAGTCCCTAGTGACTATACCTACTGATTACCACGTTATCTAGGCTTAGTGACGAGTCGTAGTTTCGGCCAAAATGCGTGTTATTGCGTATTTTGTAACCAAACTACTCTTAGGTATCAATACCGTTTGTTTTGATACCAAACCTGTTCTCTAAACTTAGTTAAGCATGTTTTAACATGCTTAGCTCGTCACTTTTAGTTTAGTGCTTATATAGGGTCGTAAGGTAAGCGATCTAAACAATCGCTTATATTTTCGAACCCGACCCGTTTGGTCGATCATTAGGATCCGACCAAACACATTAGGTGACCATAGTATATAGAGAATAACCTTCCGAGGTTATACCTTATGGTCACGATGGTTAGTTAGTTGTATGATAGGTAGTTTATATGCCTTAGGTAAATGACCAAAATGCCCTTTTTACGCCAAAATTCATTTTAAGCATATGTAACATAACTTTTGGTATCTAAACCGATTTGGTAACAATATCAGACATGTTAAGGCATATTTTACTTATCATAGGGCTAGTTAGGCGTTCCGAACGCGTTTTACGCGAACGACGCGTTAAAGTAGCATAAGCTACCTAAACGGGTCGTAATGGGTCGTAAGCACTTAGGCTAGGTTTCATTTTAGTATATGGGCTTTGTTAAACCATATGACATGAGTTCCCATACTCATTTGGTTTACGAGCCCTCATTCTATCCGATCTTCCGATTTAGGTCCGGTTTATTAATGTAGTTACCTATATTAGGTGTCGTTTAATATCTGTGATCTCTAGCATTGTTTGGTTGTTACTCAAGGACTACTAAGCAATCTCAAGTGAGTATATAGACCCCTCTTTTACTGTTTTCCAAACGTTTTGGGGTGAAACACATGTGCCTACTTGTTACTTTCATGCTTTCCTGTTTTCACATCATATACTTGCTATGTTCATTAGTACATTTATAGTACATGATTTCATTGTGTTTTATGTTATGTATGCCCATTGTGTGCATACTTTGTACATTGTTTTACATTACATTTTATGCTATGTATGCCCATTGTGTGCGTACTTAGTACATTGTTTTACATTACATTTTATGCTATGTATGCCCATTGTGTGCATACTTAGTACATTGTTTTACATTACATTTTATGCTATGTATGCCCATTGTGTGCATACTTAGTACATTGTTTCACATTACATTTTATGCTATGTATGCCCATTGTGTGCGTACTTAGTACATTGTTTTACATTACATTTTATGCTATGTATGCCCATTGTGTGCATACTGAGTACATTGTTTTACATTACATTTTATGCTATGTATGTCCTTTGTTGCATACTTAGTACATTTGTTATTCATCACATGCTTACATTTTGATATTGATATACACAATTCATTATTTACATTAGACATAAACATTTTGACATTGATATACACAATTCATGATTTACATTAGACATAAACATTTTGACATTGATATACACAATTCATGATTTACATTAGACATAGACATTAGACATGGTTTTCACACAAAAATTTTGACATTTGATTATACATAAACATTTTACGTTGGTGGGTTGGTTTGAGTAAGTGATTTAAGTAACGAGGCGTGTGTAATATGATACAAGCATGGTGGATACGCCGCTGGTACTTCCTATATATAAGTGTTTGTATGGTATTAGATATCGTAGCGTTATTTGAATCATTTCAATTTAAGACATATAACATTTTATACAAATAACATACTTTTCACAAGACATTGTTTTACAAACAACTTATCTTATACAAACTCATTTTATATGGTTATTCATTTAACCATACTTTATTCTCTTATTTATATATATCGTCTGAACTTATTGTTTTTCAAATGATTTACAAAACAAATCAATTACAAGGTTCATGACTAAACTTTATTAAACAACTCTTTCTAAACTTAAAAGTCATGAAACCTGTTTTCACAAAACCTATGTATCTCATAGGCATTTTTATGCTGACGTACCTATTTTCACATGTGTTTTTAGGAGTTGATGCATAGGACTTATCGAGACATACTTAGGCGGGCCTGTGCCTTAGTGACTTAAAACGAGACAAGAACTAGTTAATTTATGTTATGTACTCTGTATTTCTTGTTTAAAGACAATGTAACTCGCTTGTTTGATGAATAAAACGAAACTTTATTTTCCATGGTTGTGAAACATTAATTCTGTTACAACACTCCCCGACGTTTCCGCCACATTTCGTTGATTTACGTGGTCGGGGTGTGACAGAAAAGATGGTATTAGAGCCCATGGTTATAGGGAATTAGGTAATTAGTAATACTTTGACCTAGTCTATAACCTTCCTAGGACCCTAACGCGAGTTCACTTGCGTTTAGTCATAAAACAATACCGTCACCTATCCTTAGGCGACGACAACAACAAGAACATAAATTTCAAAACCGCTTTGAAAACTAATCATCTGTTCTAGGATGATTGATTACTAGGTTTTGAACCCTCTGTTATAAGGTTTTGAACCCCTTTGAATTTTCAAAACTCTCATCAAATTTTTGGGTCCTAAATAGTGTGAACACGTGCAAACTGGAAGAGTGAATGCCTGTACCCTGGGTTTTCTGTCTAAGGCTAGAGTGTTCGTACAAATCCACATAATCGGACCAGTCACTCTAACCTGGGAACTCTTGGGGTGAGTGTCCACTTATAGGAGAGCATGTCTTCGTGATACATTATGAGGATCTATTTGCTTTGACTCAGCCTTTGTGTTGTTTGTTTGCTTCGTGGTTCAAACAAATGACCATCACCCATGATTTTGGTTGGTAATTGTAACATCCTATTCTTACCCAATGCCATTTCATTTGTTTTCTCTCTTGTTTCCCCTTTTAGAATGCCTCCACGACGTGAAAATCAGGTATCTATTGAGGAGCTGGCAGCTGTCATTACACAGCAAATGACTGATGCAATCCCGAACATCGTCGCTCAATGTAACCAAGCCCTCAACAACAATAATGCCCCATGCAACTTCAAGACGTTCAACTCGGCTAAGCCATCAAAGTTTTCTGGGTCTCAAGGAGCGACTGCACTTCTGCAATGGTTCGAGAGTCTAGAGAGCACCTTCAGGCATGTTCAATGCCCAAATGAGCGAAAGGTAGATTTCGTATCTGGTGTTTTTGAGAAACGGGCTTTGACATGGTGGAATGGTGTGATGAGAGATAGGGGTGCTGATGTGGCACTGGCTCAAACATGGGAAGAGCTTCGAGCTCTGATGATGAAGGAGTTCTGTCCTCATCATGAACTTAGAGCTTTGGAAAGAGAATTCGACGATCTTAAGCAAGACAGCGGTGAACATTGAGCCTACACTGATCGATATGAGGAGCTGAGCCTGTTGTGTCCTACCATGGTTACGCCTTTGGATAAGGCAATCGAAAAATACATTGATGGTCTCCATGACCCAGTTCAGGACATTGTTACTGATAGTAATCCTACCACAGTTAGACAGGCCATTGAATTATCTACTACCCTAACCGAATCCCAGATCAGAAATGGCAAACTTTTTCGGAAAGGCGACAAGAAACAAGCAGCTAATGTTCAGGAGGAAACCAAGGAAAGCAAAACCGAACCTTCTAAGAAGCGTAAGGCTTCGCAGAATTGTGCGATTGCTGCTCAACCCAACCAAAACACCCGCAACCAACCAACTCAACCTCCTGCAAGGAAACCTTATGCTGGTACTGCACCGATACGCAATAAATGTAATGCACACCACTTAGCTCACCTAGAGTGCGTTTATGTGCATCATGTGGGAGACTCGGTCACCTGGCAAATGCTTGTCGATTTACCCCAAACCAAGGTGGTCCAAACCAACCTCAAGTAAATCCTGCTCAAGCTCATTGTCCACCAGGTCCTTGCTTCAACTGTGGCGAGATGGGCCATTTCCGAAGAAATTGCCCAAAGATTGCTAATGCGAATCCAGCGCAGGGATGAGCATCGGACCAACTAGAAGACAATGTTGTTTAGAAATAATCAAGCCTTATGTATTATTTTCTTTTGTTGTCAAGGTCCATGAAACAGTTGTTGTTGTTTATAAATAAATCTTTTTATTTTACATTGTAATGTACAAATGTGATGGCATGTATAAACAACGTATCCCCTACAATACCGACAATCAAGGAGCCGTATTCCTTGAAGAACAGATTACCCCCCAAAATCTTTCCATTTTATGATCTCTTGCGATTTCCCACAAAAATCCTAAGTACCCGTTTCTTCCAAGGAAACGAAGTACAAGGCGCAAGTTACAACTCTGTACGAATACCCAAAGTACCACTATAAATTCTTAATAGGGTACCTGAATATTGCGTTTTCTTGAAAACGAAATCGAATTTTTGGTAGATCATTCTATCTTTATAGATAGATTCTTGAAAATGATTAAAGTGCCAAATGAAATCCACGGATTGGATTCCTGGCGTGCTTTAAGTATCTGCGTCCAAAGATAACAAATTAAAGGCTAAATTAAACAATTATGTGATTATGTGTTCCCTTTTTGTGTTTTTGTATGATCAATTTTTTTTATCAAAATCCTTGTAGAATCTTCCATATCTTTGTATAAGGGATTCGTAGTAGGATATCCAACGGTACTATCTTAAATCCTTAATGGACTTCTACGTTGTAGTTAAGTCCCTTGGATTATAAAGTACTATTCCAAAGTTTAAAGACATCCTCTGTCGATGTAGTTAAATATTCCTCTTGGGTAGTTTAGTTAAAAAGATCCTTCGTCGATCTAAGACTCTAAGTTAAAGAGATTGGTTCGACAATCTAGTTAAATATATCATGTGTTGATATAGTTAAAGAGGCCCTCTGGTGGTCTAGTTAAAGAGATCCTTCGTCGATCTAAGTTAAAGAGATTGGTTCGACAATCTAGTTAAATATATCATGTGTTGATATAGTTAAAGAGGCCCTCTGGTGGTCTAGTTAAAGAGATCCTTCGTTGACCTAGTTAAATAGATTGGTTCGGCAATCTAGTTAAAGATATCATGTGTTTATGTAGTAAATAGGCCCTCGAGTGGTCTAGTTCAAGAGATTGTTCGTTGATCTAATCCTTTGGTGACCTAGTTAAAGAGGCTCTATTGCATTCAAGTTAAATCACCACAGGATTATTCATTTGATTTTTTTCCCCATACGCATTATGAAATGAACTGTGCGAACTGTGCAAGGAATTACGTAATTATGGAGGCCTACATAATTATGGAATTCAGTGCACAGAAACCATAGGAAGTTTTGCCATGTGTTAAGACCTATAGTGACAAGAGTAATGATACGGGAGAAGTCTTGGACTTTGACCGATGTCATTTTATCTTACACTTCCCAATCATGAATTCAAGTTTCCTATGATAAGTCTTCATGGGAGACGTTCTCCCATCCATAGTTTGAAACTCCATGTTTTGCTGCTACAAGGACTTCACTTTGAGGGATTGACAATTTCGCTAAGAACCCTATTATGGCCCGGAGTTCTACTTAGGGATCAAGTGGTTCATTCAAAGCGAAAACATCACCGTCGTCCTCACAAGTTTCTCCTAAAATTAAATTTCGGGACTAAATTTCCTAAAGTAGGGGAGACTGTGACACCTGTGTCACTTCAACCATCAAAAAAAATTCCAAAACAATGAAATATTGTATTTCATACTTGGGATTTGTAAAAATATGTGTATCGTTTGCACATATCAACTCTTGTTCGATTTCAAGCCTTAAATCGCTTTCTAGAGGGTTATACGCGCTCTGATGCGTAGATATAACCAGTTTAATGCAAAGACCACTCCGGAATAGTGAAATAGGCTTAACATACCTTAAATAACCTTTACATAACTTAGATGTAAGTTTTGGAAGGTTTGGTGTGGTGAAATCAAGTTTATTCGCTTACAGGGACTAAATTTGACAAACTGCGAAAGTATGCCAATTTGAACTGTAACAGACATTCCGGAACATGACCATAAGTTAAACACACCTTAAATATCCTTTATATAGCTTTGAATAGGCTTTGAGGGGTTCGGTGTGCTAAAATAAACTTTTGGGTCATTCAGGGACTAAAAGTGTCAAAAAGTGCATAAGTTTGCACTTTCGCGCATAACTTACATTTTGAATACATCCGGACATCCAAAAATTCATGTAAGAACTAAAATATTTTATTTTAGTGTTTGGCATAAGAAAAATCCATTTGTCACGCAATTTGGATCGTTTTTCGCGCTTATGCGCATTCCGTCGTAATTAAGCGAACATCGCGATCGTACTGCCAAACGAACCAACACCCGAGATATTTTTGAGCACATTTTAAGTTCCCTATACTTTAACTTCATTTTAGAGCTTTGAAATGGGGTTAACGGGGCTTAAACGTGTCAAAAGTGCATCAAATAGCAAGTTTGGAGCTTCAGGGGCCTGTTCTACCATTTTTGAAAGTATCAGACCTGCGCACCGCAAGGTTCTAAGTCTTACGGTGCGCAAGCAGGGGTCAGACAGCAGAAACTTGTTTAAACAGCTGTTACACTCTCCTAATCCCAATTGCACTTGCCTCTTCATGTTAATGAGGGGCCATTTTGGTGTTCCATGGGAATTCCAACAAGTGTAGGGGTGAGATTAAAGCCCGGATATCGAGAAACGATCCTAACGGTCTTGCATATCCTATAAATACCCATCCCATTCATTTTCAAAACCCACTTGAAATCTAATAATTCTCTAAGTTGGGGTGTTTCATCACCTCATACCTGAGAATACTTGGATTATCAATCTTCCGGGGACCCTTTGTAAGTGTTCTTTCGTTCTTTTCTTTCGTTTTAGCGTAAAAGTCAAACTTTGTTTGACTTTCTGCGTTGACCAGTTTATGGTCAATGTGAAGTTCGTTTGAACTTCATAACGTGAGCGTAATCACGATGGTTATAGTCCCTAGTGACTATACCTACTGATTACCACGTTATCTAGGCTCAGTGACGAGTCGTAGTTTCGGCCAAAATGCGTGTTATTGCGTATTTTGTAACCAAACTACTCTTAGGTATCAAAACCGTTTGTTTTGATACCAAACCTATTTTCTAAACCTAGTTAAGCATGTTTTAACATGCTTAGCTCGTCACTTTTAGTTTAGTGCTTATATAGGGTCGTAAGGTAAGCGATCTAAACAATCGCTTATACTTTCGAACCCGACCCGTTTGGTCGATCATTAGGATCCGGCCAAACATATTAGGTGACCATAGTATATAGGGAATAACCTTCCGAGGTTATACCTTATGGTCACGATGTTTAGTTAGTTGTATGATAGGTAGTTTATATGCCTTAGGTAAATGACCAAAATGCCCTTTTTACGCCAAAATTCATTTTAAGCATATGTAACATAACTTTTGGTATCTAAACTGATTTGGTAACAATATCAGACATGTTAAGGCATATTTTACTTATCATAGGGCTAGTTAGGCGTTCCGAACGCGTTTTACGCGAACAACGCGTTAAAGTAGCATAAGCTACCTAAACGGGTCGTAATGGGTCGTAAGCACTTAGGCTAGGTTTCATTTTAGTATGTGGGCTTTGTTAAACCATATGACATGAGTTCCCATACTCATTTGGTTAACGAGCCCTCATTCTATACGATCTTCCGATTTAGGTCCGGTTTATTAATGTAGTTACCTATATTAGGTGTCGTTTGATATCCGTGATCTCTAGCATTGTTTGGTTGTTACTCAAGGACTACTAAGCAATCTTGTTGATGCACAAGAATGTCAGTTGACTGCATCTTCATCAAGTCTTAAATCAAGAAAGTCAAGAAAGTCAAGATTAGGGTTTAAATGTTAATTTCGCTTTAATGTACATGGTTTTATAGGTGATTTCGCTTTTAGGGACACATGGTGATTTTGCTTTAATGGACATGCCATATAAGCGAAATCAGTTACATGTGATTTTGCTCATATGGTCATGCCATTGGAGCGAAATCAGCCTTAGTATATAAACCCGCACATGTGTTCATTAGTGAAACCATTGGAGCGGAATTAGGTCATTAGCTTGGTAACGAAACTATGTCAAAATCATTCTAGAAAGCTAATAAAGAGAAGAAATTGAAAGGAAAAGCTGTTGTTACTTTGCGTGCATTGATTCCGCCTTTACACGTGAAGATGAACTGCCTTGACGGATCGTTTAGGGTCACGACACGGTCCAACAAGTGGTATCAGAGCTTCAGGACGAGGAGTTCATACTACTTCAGCTGATTCGACACTATTATCTCATTTCTACTCAGTTTCTCTTTTATATTTTCGGATTAAACAAGTTCCTACGGTCATAATGGTTTGAAGTTCAAGTATATTGAACGAAACTAGTTGTTAAACAATCCGTAATAATATCAGACCTTAAAACAAAGTAAAAATCAATAAATTTTATCAAAAACACGATCGGTTCACGAACAGAAACTTTATTTTCAGATCTGGAACGAATTTGTGGTCGAAATTGAACATATTTCATATCATTGTGATCGGAATTAAGTGTAGTACAACCCTTGAAAGTTTCAGATTGAAATTCAGCATAAAAATGAGTAAAATCGTGATTCCGCTTTTGTGAACATCGTGTGTTAAAAGTGATTTCGCTTATCCGGACATTACTAATTTCGCTCATTCGGACGAGTAGTTATTTCGCTCATACGAACATAGTGATTTCGCTCTTGTGGACTTTGTAATTTCGCTCATAAGGACAGTCTCCTGATTTCGCTTATTTGGATAATAAGTGTTTTCGCTCATTCGGACATCATTTGATTTCGCTTTTAAGTACAAAAGTGATTTCGCTTTTGTGACATTGTTGTGATTTCGCTTTTGTGGTCATTAAAGCTGATTTCACTTATTTGTCACGGTTGGTCAAAATTTCGAAAATTTTTCTAACTGATTGATTGTTTGTTTGATTGCAGGTGATTCGAGGTGATTTACAAGGCGCAAATACCAAGAAGTTGATATTTTGTGGACTTTGAGATAAAAACAATTTTTGAATCATGTCATTTAACAAAGAAATTGTGGTTAAAATGTTTGACGAAAAGGAAAACGATAACCTTGAAAGATTGAATGATTGGTATGATAGGTTTTGGTTTAACATAAGAGATAAAGGGGATAAGCATGTTTGGGTTAATAGATTTGAAAATTTTTTGTGCAAGAAACATGAACCGTTGGATGAGTTGGTAACACGGTATTATCAATTACTTGAAAATTTAAAAAGGAATGAGATAAGAATGTCAGATGCTGAACAAATATCAAAATTTGCAGATGTATTACCGGCTGAATGGAATGAATTCTTGATTAACCTGAAAAAGGATTATAGATTTTCAAATTTGAGTTTAAGAGAATTCATTGATAAGATTAAAACACACAATTTATAAAATGAAAAGAAAAAGAAGAAGTTGATAGATGAAATAAAAACGGATTTAGAAAAGATAGATTTGGATGTGATCATTGAAATGAGAAAACGAATCATTGTGTGTCTTGCAGCAAAAAATGTTATGAGATACGATATTAAGAGAGGTTGCTATATTGTTGAAAATATGAATACTCTTGATTTTGTTAAAATTTTCTGTGCAGGAACATACAAGATGGAAACAAAGAAAGAAGCTGATAATGGAGAGATGAATGGAAAATGCTTGAAATGTGAAAAATCAGAAATAGACAATGTCAAACTTCTGAAGAATGTAGAAAGTTTAACATTGGAAATCAAAAGCTTGAAGGATGAGAAAGAATCTGATGATAAACAGATTTTTGATATGCGAGAAATTTGTGAAAATTTGAAGTCTGAAAATGTTAAACTGCTTAGTGATGTGAACAGTTTGACAGCAGAAAACAAAATTTTAAAAGAAAAAATTGAAAATTTTGAACATGAAAAATTAAAATTTGATAAAGATTTTCAAAGTAAAATAAAGATTTTAGAAGATGAGAGAGATATTTTTGGTAAAGATAATCTTGAAAAACAAATTGAAATCAATTCTCATCTTGCTAAATTCATTCAGCTTGAAAAAGAAGCTGAAAAAGCTCGGATGAAAATCAAAGAGCTTGAAGTGAAATTGAAAGGTTTTGTGACTTCGGCACCATATGAGTGTCCAAAACCGATCAATTCTGTTCCAATAAGTGACTATGTCACAAATTTTGACAAAGTCAAAATTGAAAATTGTGATGAAATATCTGATGATGAAAAAGAAAAGAAAAGAAAAATATTTTTAGATTTACAAGAAAAATTTCCAAATACTGTGTTGCAATCTACTGAAATAGGTGAATGCTCAAAGCAAAAACCTGTTAAGAAGAATGCAGAACAGAAACAAAAAGATAAAAAATTGAAAAACTTCAAAATTGAAAATAAAAGCTCATCAGATAAATCATCCAATCATTATCAAAAATTACAAAAATTTAAAAATGAAAACTCACAAAATATTGGTAATAAGTGGTGCAGGTTTGACCACAGTGCTTCAAAGCCAAAACCAGTTTTCAAGAAGAGTGATGATTACCACAAAGCCAGACAATGTTATGATCTAAGCATATGGTGTGAAAGTGGTGAATGGTACGATAACAGAGTGTGTTACACTTGTGGATTTCAAGGACATATTGCTGTTAACTGCCAAAGTCAGAGATTCGAAACGAGAAGGTGCTATGAATGCCAAATCAGAGGACACATTGTCAGAAATTGCCCAATGAGATCAAAGGAACGATCGAGGGCTAATTCTCAAAGAATGGCAAAGAAACCAGTCAACGTCAAGCCCCATGAACAGAAGGTTCTAAAACCTAAAGTTCAGGATCAGATAATTCAAGAAAAGAAAGTTAAACTTTCACAGGGGCAGAAAGACAGACTGCGAAAGAAAAGGAAGAAGGCGAGAGAGTATCTCGAGAAAATTTTGTCTTCAGGTTCAAAGGACAGATTGAATAAAAGTTCTGATGAATCAACTCACTTGACTGCAAAGCCAAGTAAATTGAATTCTTCAGATGCAAATCTGAGGACAAAAGAGAAAAAGGAGAAAAAGAAAGTTGTCGGCGATGAATCTGGCTCATCAAAGTCAGACAAGTCATATCCAGGCAATGATTCTGGTTCGTCAAAGCCAGAAGAGCCTGTTGTTGAGGTAAAATCTGTGAATTCAGGTTTAGCAATGGATGATGCAAATTTTCCACCATTGTTGAACAAGAATTCTAAATCACCCAAAGACAGTCAGGCTTGGGTGAAACTTTTCAAATAGAAAAACCTGACTTGCCGGAGCTTCCAGGTTGGTAAGCGTGAAGCAGGTATCGGCATCATTCTTGAGAAATTCACAGGATGGTAACTGTGATATTTCGATTTAGAAGTGGTAAATCAGGGACATTAAGTTGTACTTGATTTTCTACTAGTGTTTGTGGTTGATAAGGGTCTTAATTGTTAAATCTTTCAAAATGGTTAAAGAAGAACAAAGTGATGAAGTAATCCCCTAACCAACAAGTGGTTTGTTAGTTCAACAAAACTAATTTTCCGGAAAAACCATTTTGATTAAAACAAACTTAAGTGTTTTGAAATCTTAATGGGAAAATAGTTTGTTGTCAGGGGGAGTTCTGATTGTTAAGCCAAGTGAATGGCGAATTGAAGTGATTTGATATCAGTTTGTCACGTTTCTTGTATAGTTTGTTTTCAAATTTTTTCTTGAAAATCAAAATTGAAACATATTTTGATTTTAGGGGGAGAAAAATTTAAAAAAAAATTAGAAAATTTGAAAATTTCAAAAACATTGAAAAATGAAAATGAGTTTTGTGTTAAAGAAGAGGAAATGATAGTACATCAGTGGACTTTCACAGCATGCTAAAGAATTGGAAAGTTAAATGTGATAAACGGTCTCACTAATGATGTGTCAGTAGGTTTTTGCACATTTAGTAGATTGTGACGAGATATAAACCTAAATTCAAACTTGCTTATATCGTGGGTAACATCTCTCGGATATATGGGTAACCCCCGAAATCTTGTTTGAAAGGTCTCGTATTCTGATATACTAGGTTTTTATACTCAGTGATATCTGGGGTATTATTCCGGGACTTCTGCTGAACGGTGGTTCTGACCTAGTCCTCGAATAATACTTTCTTCAAATGCTTGAAACATAGCATCACCCTCAGCATAATTGATAAGACAATAAAATTGCTTAGCAATGCTGTTGTAAAAAAGATCCTCTAAAGGGGACACACCCATAAGTTGAGTCATGATCTCTCTGCTGAACGGTAGTTCTGACCTGAGCTCTCATGATTCTTCATAATTTATTAACCCCTTACAGATATCATTTGTGTTATAATTGCCTGTAAGACTGAATATTGGGATCTGGATACGGGAGTATATTCTGAGGTGGGATACGCGAATAAGTTTAAGTATCTAAGACATTAAACTCGTATCTCGAAGCAGTTGAACTTTGTGTGAAAATTTAAGTGGATCAGTATACTGACAATCTAAGTGAATCGTTTAAAACTTAACATGTTTAAAGCTTAACAGTGCTAGTGATTTGTCTCATAAACTGATATGATCCTCTTACACAAACTCACAAAAATATTGTTTGTACATATTTGTTTACTGCATTTCTTTAAAATCAAAATTCAAAAAGATTTTCGACAACTGATATTGAAGAGCTGATATTCAAAATTCCAAGTGCTAAACTTGATGAACTAGAGGGTTTGAAGAATATGTTGAAAACTTTGAATGTCATATACAAATGTTTTGAAAGACTGTGTGGTTAGTTTATCAAGGTCATTCATTTGAACTTGATGTAACTAGTATGATTGATTGTGTTAATGATGTCTATCAGTAAGTTTACTAAATTCAATTGTTATAAATTTGTGAAACTTATGTTGAGGTAGAGGATGTGCAGGTTAACAGGTTGTAAACTTCATTATTCCCATGGAAGCTAAATGCAAAAGCTTGAACCAGATACCTCAGATTCTAGCATATTGAGAGGGGGAGTCTGTGAAAGGGGGAGTCTGGATCAACAGTCAAAGGGAAGATGGAAGTTAGAGACAGGTTGTGTTTCTGAAGTTTGTAAAGACAGAGAGTTAGAGAAAAGACTAAGACTGAAGACTCAGGAGCTGAAGACTACGTCAACATCCAAGGGGGAGTCTGTTGATGCACAAGAATGTCTGTTGACTGCATCTTCATCAAGTCTTAAATCAAGAAAGTCAAGAAAGTCAAGATTAGGGTTTAAATGTTAATTTCGCTTTAATGTACATGGTTTTATAGGTGATTTCGCTTTTAGGGACACATGGTGATTTCGCTTTAATGGACATGCCATATAAGCGAAATCAGTTACATGTGATTTCGCTCATATGGTCATGCCATTGGAGCGAAATCAGCCTTAGTATATAAACCCACACATGTGTTCATTAGTGAGGACATTGGAGCGGAATTAGGTCATTAGCTTGGTAACGAAACTATGTCAAAATCATTCTAGAAAGCTAATAAAGAGAAGAAATTGAAAGGAAAAGTTGTTGTTACTTTGCGTCCATTGATTCAGCCTTTACACGTGAAGATGAACTGCCTTGACTGATCATTTAGGGTCACGACACGGTCCAACAAATCTCAAGTGAGTACATAGACCCCTCTTTTACTGTTTTCCAAACGTTTTGGGGTGAAACACATGTGCCTACTTGTTACTTTCATGCTTTCCTGTTTTCACATCATATACTTGCTATGTTCATTAGTACATTTATAGTACATGATTTCATTGTGTTTTATGCTATGTATGCCCATTGTGTGCATACTTAGTACATTGTTTTACATTACATTTTATGCTATGTATGCCCATTGTGTGCATACTTAGTACATTGTTTTACATTACATTTTATGCTATGTATGCCCATTGTGTGCATACTTAGTACATTGTTTCACATTACATTTTATGCTATGTATGCCCATTGTGTGCGTACTTAGTACATTGTTTTACATTACATTTTATGCTATGTATACTGAGTACATTGTTTTACATTACATTTTATGCTATGTATGTCCTTTGTTGCATACTTAGTACATTTGTTATTCATCACATGCTTACATTTTGATATTGATATACACAATTCATGATTTACATTAGACATAAACATTTTGACATTGATATACACAATTCATGATTTACATTAGACATAAACATTTTGACATTGATATACACAATTCATGATTTACATTAGACATAGACATTAGACATGATTTTCACACAAACATTTTGACATTTGATTATACATAAACATTTTACGTTGGTGGGTTGGTTTGAGTAAGTGATTTAAGTAACGAGGCGTGTGTAATATGATACAAGCATGGTGGATACGCCGCTGGTACTTCCTATATATAAGTGTTTGTATGGTATTAGATATCGTAGCGTTATTTGAATCATTTCAATTTAAGACATATAACATTTTATACAAATAACATACTCTTCACAAGGCATTGTTTTACAAACAACTTATCTTATACAAACTCATTTTACATGGTTATTCATTTAACCATACTTTATTCTCTTATTTATACATATCATCTGAACCTATTGTTTTTCAAATGATTTACAAAACAAATCAATTACAAGGTTCATGACTAAACTTTATTAAACAACTCTTTCTAAACTTACAAGTCATGAAACCTATTTTCACAAAATCTATGTATCTCACAGGTATTTTTATGCTGACGTACCTATTTTCACGTGTGTTTTCAGGAGTTGATGCATAGGACTTATCGAGACATACCTAGGCGGGCCTGTGCCTTAGTGACTTAAAACAAGACAAGAACTAGTTAATTTATGTTATGTACTCTTTATTTCTTGTTTAAAGACAATGTAACTCGCTTGTTTGATGAATAAAACGAAACTTTAATTTCCATGGTTGTGAAACATTAATTCTGTTACAACACTCCCCGACGTTTCCGCCACGTTTCGTTGATTTACGTGGTCGGGGTGTGACAATAATTATATCTATATGTAGGGTAATTATATGAAATCTCATAACAATACCAATTGTGATTATATCAGTAGAGTAATTGTAAATATATGTAGGGTAATTTTAAGAAATACAATAACACCAATAGAGAATATACCAGTAGATTAATTGTTTTCATATGTAGGGTAATTATCCTTTTTTTTTTTACATGTATTAGCTAAAGTTGATGATGAATTTTCTGCTTCATGTTTTTGTAAAAGATTTGAGCAATATGGGTTATTATATCAACATGTTGTCCTCATAATTAGAATATTTGAAATCGAGGAAATTCCTGAAAAGTACATTTTTAGGCGTTGAAGGGAAGCAGTTACAAATAGAGCCAATTGTTCTTTTTTTGCTGAAGATAGTTCGAATGTCAACATTGATATGGCAAATCAGGTTGTTCGTGAGATTATGTTTGCTAGCGAATGCCTTTGTAATTGATATTTTACAAATAATGAAGAATTGATCAAGATTAGAGATCAACTGAACGGAATGATTGAAAAGGCAGATGAGAGTAGTAAGACTGGTCCGGTTTTGAAGAAAAAAGATATGATGGCTTCTCTTATAATCAACCATCAACATCATCTATTAAACATCCTCTTGGTATTAGAAACAAGGGACGTGACTCACATAGGAGAATTAAATCCAAAAAAGAAAAAGCAGCTAGTCGTATGGGGAAAGACGTCGAGGATGTAAAGTATGTGGGAAGATTGGTCATCATATTCGAACTTGCAAGGAACTTGTTGTCCTGTTGTAGAGGGTGCAATTTCTACGGATAAATAGCTTATTATATTTTTGAAATTTTGTAAACTATAACCGATCTTAAGGATTTTTGGATTCGCAGATTTTTTAATTGAATAGTTTTATTATAGATTAATATTCTTCTTCAATGTGTAGGGTAATTATTGGATTATAACAAATACCAACAGTTGATGTTATCTGTAGAGTAATTATATCAATGTGTAGCGTAATTATCAGAATTATTACATATAACAAGTTCTTCCCAACCATAGAGTAATTATATCAATGTGTAGGGTAATTATTAGAATTATAACAATACCAACAGTTCATCTTATCCATAGAGTAATTATATCAATGTGTAGGGTAATTATCACAATTATAACAAATAACAACAATTGTTCTTATCCATAGAGTAATTATAACAATGTGTAGGGTAATTATCAGAATTATAACAATACCAACAGTTGATCTTATCAGTAGAGTAATTATATCAAATATGTAAGGTAATTATCAGAATTATAACAAATAACAACAGTTGGACAATATGTAGAGTAATTATATCAATCTATAGGGTAATTATCAAAATGATAACTATACTAACAGTTTAATTATGCATAAAGTGAACCAAACCATATTCTAAAATAAAGTTCTACAGTATATAACCATATTCAAAAGTTGACAATTCTAGAAGTTAAATCCAAACATTAAACATGAGTTCAAACCACCAAATTAAAACAGACATTCAAACAAACTGCTTTTGCCTTTGATCGATCTTTTTCTTCAAATCCTTTTGACGTTCTGCCTTAACTTTATCATCCATTTTTTTTATATTCAAGGGCATCCTTTATAATATTAGCTTTCAAATTGTTGATTTCTAACAATAGTATTTTTGTCAAGATTTTTTTCCTCAATTCAGAAATTTGTTCTTTATAAGATTTCTCATTTAATGAGAAGTCGCAATCCCAGTTTCAACACCAAAATAAGTTTCCATATGGCGCATTGTATAAATGCCACATTCAATGTAGTTTTCAGCTGTCCTCCATGGCATTTCAAGTCTTTTGATGTTTGCCCTTCTTAGTTTTTGGCGAAATTGATTTTCTTGAACTCGAGATAGTCCCACAACGCATTTGTCTACAATATATCAAAAATAAAATATATTAGTTTCTTAAAATTCTAAAATTAGTAAAATTCTAAAGTTATTATTAATCATACCAATATATTAGGGATCCCATTATATCTATCATGGAATTTTTCACCCATTTTGTTGTTATCGATCAACACAATTTTTGAAGTCTTCAAATTAAAACACAAGACGTAATAATGTTCTGAAGCTAAAATGGGAAAAAAACAGGAGGTCGAAATCTCTTATCGATTTGACTTTAAACTATTCAAGCTATTGATCCATGTTTTGTGTGAACATCAAAAGTCGAACTTCATCAGTGCTTGTCGGCACATAATGATCCCTTAACTGTAAGTTCACAATATCAACAGTAGATCAATTATTAGGGTAATTTTATCTATATGTAGAGCAATTATCTGAAATATAATAATCGTAAGGGTTGATCTATCAATATAGTAATTATAGCTATATGTAGAGTAATTTTGAAGTTATTCTTATACAAAATTTTATCCTTACAATACTACCACGGCAGAATATTTATTTGCAGAAATAATTATCAGTAGAGTAATTATATCAATGTGTAGGGTAATTATCAGAATTATTACAAATAACAATAGTTGTTCTTATCAGTAGAGTAATTATAGCTATATGTAGAGTAATTGTATGAAATATAACAATAATAATGAATCTATCAATTTAGTAATTGCATCCAAATGTAGAGTAATTATCCATTTTCATATTCTAAAATCATTTTAACATAATGATTTAACAAGCTCTAAACACAAGATTCTTCACTAATTGTTGGGATTGAACACTATCAGAGGAACATATAATAAAAGCCAAATCTGGTTCACAACAGTGGATTCATCATAATCAGTAGTTTAGACCAGACTTTCACCTTGAAAGTGTTTATAATATCTGATGTCCTATATCCACTGTCCGTATACAACAGCTGTTGTCCTTCAAACTGCTGATGAAGCCCTGAAGATTGTTAAGAATTAAACACTGCTGGTTTAATCTACTAATGCTATCTAAGTACTGTTGTTGACTAAAGGACTGCCCACTCAAGGACTTATCAACTTTGAGGAAAGCACTGATAGTCAAACATCAGTGCTGATGGAAGGAGAAAGCAGTAGTTAGGGTATCACTTGTATTGTATAGAATCAATGGTTAAGTTAGCAGTGTTTGTATAAGAACAGTGGTTAAAGGGTTGTTAGGTTGTTAGATGTCACTTTCATGGTGACGTCAGCTTAGATGCTTCAGTGGTTTGATTTGCCTATAAATGAAACAGTACCCTGTATTGTTACATTTGATTGACTGAGTGAGTCTATCTCCTCAAATCCTTTCATCTTGTGCGATCAACCAGGGAGCATTAGGCTGAGGGGGAGTTTTGGTTGTAAGTGTGACAACCCTCACTAAACCAGGTATCCGTACGACTTAATTAATAATTAATTACTGCTTAATTACTGTGCTTACTTGAAATTATGGATAAACTGCTACTTGAATACTGATACATGTACTTACTTGCATCATACTTTACTTGCTGTCACTCCATGTTTTGCTTACAACACCTTTGTGACAACCTTGATGCACCAAAAGCACAATAGCACAATGAACGAATAACCTATTAAACGTGCTGTCATAACTAGCACCAGGCAGGTACTGCCTCTAAGGCCTGTAAGAGCCAGAGATAGTTGCTACACTAGTGGTGAGTGTAGGGATATAAGGGTTGTAGAACTGCGTCACTAGGAATGAGATTACAGTGACCGGATGTGCCTAAAACGTACTTTAAGTACAAAATTCAGCACTTTAATTAAAATTCAGCATTAAGCTACCTAATAGAGTGCCAAAACATGAGAAAAATATTACTAGACACTTTCCAAAGTGTCGGGAATAAGTTGTGTCACTAAAAATAATAATAACGACACTTTAAAGCTTTGTTAAGCACTTTAACGGATTACTATCCAACCGAACAACCGGATTATACCCGGAATATAAAATTATTGCCATATACATTGTTTATCTTTTTCTGAGTCAGTTAGGGTCCCTGAATACCCTAACACCCGTCATAATGCACGACACGCTAGTAACCGAGTTAACCTTCACTTAACTTAACTAATGCTTAACTATCTAGTTGGAAACTAACCAAATACCCCCCCCCCCCCCCCAAACCGAGTTCGGTCACCATATGGTGACACCCCTTGTCCTTTATTTGATTATAATAATCCATGTGTCTAATATCAAGTAGACACATAATCCTTTGGACAATTAACTTGAGAATTGTCTATAAGATCAAGTCATAACACAACATAACCTTAACCACAACTCACAACACTTGAGCACAACTCTCTCCCTCCCTATAAACTCTCGGCCGAACACCCCCTATATCATCCCTCCATCTTTCGATTTTGATCTTCTCATTCCAAGATCATACAAGTGTTGAGGATCACATACGAGGAGGCTTGGTGCATTCGGAACGCGAAGGACCTCACCCTATTGCTTTTATCCACTCATTTTGCGACTAGAATCTTCCCTAGCCTCGAGCTAGTAGTAAGTTACTATAATCACACGCTTGATCTATTTTAAAGTGGTTAAAAAGAACTTTGTCGGTTAAAATCTATGAACATACAAGATGATATGTTAAAAGTCTACTAAAAATGCTAATAATGATGGATAAAAGCTTGATTGTTGTGTAAATCTTGTAAGATTTGTTTTGTGTGATTATTTAGTGCTGATCTATGTTGTGGTAGCTCGGATCATCGTTTAACCCGGATTGGTCATGATCATGGATCAAGACATAGAGCTTGTTTAAAGTATAACAAGGGTTAAGTGATGAAACTCTACCACACGAGAAAATTGAACTTGTGTAAAATCGACTTTACTCACGAAATAGTGTTTAAAACTAGTAGATCTACGGATCTACAAGCGGTATTTTCAAAGGACCACGTGTCAAGAGAAAACATACTTTTAAAGACGGATCTTTCATTAACAAGAATGATTTTAGCAAACACACAAGTGTGTAAATACTTGTGTAACACTAAGTTTCGACAAAGAACTAGTTTTGTCAAATTTTACAAGAAGTTGTAAAGATGGAATTTCTTTAAAAACGAGACTTTTACGAAACCGGATGGATTTATATAAAGATACACTAAAAGTAAGTAGCTTTACTACATATTTTTGGAAAAACTACAAGTTCATGTAATTTTTGCGATATATATATATTGTTTTGACTAATTAATGTTGAAATGTTGTTTGATAATGTTGGGAACATTGTTGGTTTGATTTGTAAGAAAAAATGATACGCTTGAAAGCGTGGCCACGTCCAGTACAGAGGAAACTCTGGCGAAATTTTTCCAAAAACCTAACACTTAGAAATATTTTCACCACAAGTGTTAGAAATGCATTTTGACTTGTTTTCAAATTATAGATTTCGCCACGACTTATTTACAAAATATCGGAGGTGGGATTTCACAAAATGAAATGTGATAAATATATGTATTTAGTATATATACTTTTCATAAGCGTCACTTGTAAAATGTTTATGATTATTTTGTGAAATATACAAATATTATTTTTAGGGTAAAAATAATATTACCGAATGTTAGTGATTATATTTTGGGGTTAGAAATAAAATATACTTTTAAGTGAGACTTAATAATATATTTTGAAGGTATACGAACGCACATGTATTAAATCCCCCATCCTTGGGAAGGAAAATAATTACCAAGTATTTACAAAAATATAAACACGAAATAGTTGTCTAACTATTTCCCAAAAACTTAAACCTTAAGCTAAGGCACGACCATCCGTCTAATAGAGTTAGTACGTGTAGGTCGTCGCACAGCTGCTTGATCAGGAGATATACTTGGTAGAGACGCACCACTGTGAGTTCATGTCCCCCTTTTCTCTTAACTGTTTTCAGTTTTCTAAACTGCGGGGGTGAAATACATGTTACTATGATTACGAATATTTCTTACAGGGTATGGTTAGCGTAAGGAGGGTTATTATTTAGATCATGTGAGTGGGTAGGCGGAAACTTGGGACTATTAATCCTCATAGTAGGACCGAGGGGCAGGAGCGGTAGATCTATCTGGGTGTAGCGAGCCCAGCCCCAGGCCCAAACAGTACGGACCTCGGGGTGACTTTGTACCCAACGCATAAATCTGCTAGGTTTGAGTCATCCTACTTGCACTTCACACATATCAATGGCCTTGCAAACCATTGGTGATCTCTTTTTCCTTATTTGCTACATACCAGGATTTTTATACTTACAAAGGTTTAATTACTCACTTACACATGAACTCGCTCAACATTATTGTTGATTTTTCAACTTACATGTATTTCAGGGAATTAAAGATCTGGCGCGGTATGTTATGTTTTCCCGCTGCATATGGGTTCCGAGGTCATCCCGGTTTAGGAAATGTGACTTTTTCCTGGACGAGTCACAAATCTTAAACTGCGTTTTATTCATGTTGATATTTATGTCTTTCAAAACAATGTTTTATGTTATGGTGCTGTAGTCCCTAAGACAATGTTATGTTACTTTGGTTTTAAAACTTAAATCTATGGATGATCTTGCATGGTTTTATTATCATATAGCTTTGTTATGATTAAGCTATGGTATTAAGAAGTCACACCAAATTAACCACGCTTCCGCAAAGCCAGGGTGTGACAGCTTGGTATCAGAGCTCTGATCATAGCGAACTAGGATTCCTTCTCGAGTCTAGACTATGATCACTAGGGCTCTCACGAAAACATTTTTACACTGCATACCACTTAAGTCCAGATCAAAACGTTTTTATAAACAAATGTTGAGCACATTTTATTTATTATTATTTATAGGCTCAGTCTGGAAAGGCTGAGGCTCGGTCTGGGAGGCCGAGGCTCGGTGTGGGAGACCGAGGTAGTTGTCTAGTGGGACTAGGGAGTCAGTCTGGGAGGCTGGGAGGCTAGTGGGACTAGGAAGAGCAGTCTGGGAGGCTGGGAGGCTGGGAGGCTAGTGGGACTAGGAAGAGCAGTCTGGGAGGCTGGGAGGCTAGTGGGACTAGGAGAATTATTTGATTGCTTACTTGGTGACTAATGTGCTTATCTGATTGTATGATTGATTATTTGTACATATTTATGTTTGTGTTACAGACACCATGGACTCGTCCGGCACAGGTGATTCAGACACCACAGGCCCTAGACCCATAGTATCAGATGACTTAGAGTCTTCAGAGCACGAGGTCCACACATCAGATGTTACCAGCACATGTGGCAAAACCTTGAATGAAAATTCCTGAAAAAAAAACTGCTGACATATTGAACTTGACAATTTGCAACTAAAATGTATTTTGTTGAGGATAGCAATCTTGCAGATATTTCAGAACCACCATAAACTGATATTGGACGTGATATTGTGATTTCACAAGATAAAATCATTCCTTTTATCAGAACAGCAGATGCGCAAAATATTTGTCGAAAGATTTTCCACTGGTGCACTAACAGTTGCTGACATAATAGCCTTTCAAATCCTTACCATTACCTTACCCCTGACCACTGTTTTGTTCAAACATCTGTTTCCTAACCACTGTCCACTGCTGAAAGTCAACCCCTGTTCTTTCATTTTTTTGGTAATCACTGTTGTTCAACATCAGTGTTTTATCCACTGATCCACTGATAGTTAAAATCGTCCACTGTCTTCACTTTGACCGTTGCAACCACTGATATTTGCTTCATCAGTGGTTCTCTAAACAACTGTCCTCCATTATTCATCTTTCCATCAGAGGTTGGCACGTGGTCAGTTCTTAGCCATCAGATCTTTGTAACCGCTGCCACGTCAACATTTACTTTTTCTCTTACAAAACCCTGATCAAAACCCCTAAACAGAGTTTTACACTGTCGAATTGAATTCCAAAATTCTCTTCTCAAAGCAGTTTCCAACCTTCCGTCTCAAATCATTCTTCGTTCTTCTTCATTAAAATGACAAAATCAAAATCATCCTCATCTTCCAAAAAGGTCGCTCAAAAGGCCACTGAACCCATTGAAATACCGTACAAAGCACCCCACAACTACTTGGGTCTACTCACAAAACCCACCACCACCACCACCAAAACCTTCGATTCCATCATTGACACTCTTGCAGCTTCAAAGTACAAAACTTTGTTGACTGCTGATGCTCCTATTTATGAACAAACCCAGAGAGAATTCTGGAAAAATGCCACACTTGAGTATCAAGGTGAAACAGTTATAGCCATTAATTCCTCCATAAAGGGCAAAAAGATTCAAATCACTCCATAATCAATTTCAGAAGTCTTTGCACTCGATGATCAGGAAGGTAAAACTTCTTTTCCCAAAAACGAGTTAAAAACTGATTTTCTAGAAAGAGGGTATGGTGCGGAAATGAAAAGGGACACCTTACATAAAGGCTTCTTCCCTTCTGCACCAAGGTTTTTATTTCATACCCTTTTGATGTGTGTCTCAAATAAAACAACTGCTTTTAATGAAATACCATTAAAGATCCAAAACCTGGGCTTTGCTATTTTACATAATGAAAATTTTAACTATTCCCAGGAGATCTTTGATGATTTAGTAAAAAATGTTGATAGCAAATCATTTCTACTTTTTCCAAGGCTCTTAAGTTACTATCTTAAACAAAAATTTGGAAAGGAAGATGAAAATTTGCTCATTCAAGGTGAATCTTTTCAAATACGTAGTTTAACATCTGAAACATTCACTAGAATGTTACACTTACAAAAACACAAGCAGAGGTGCCTGAGCAGACTTTAGCAGCTACCACTGCTCCTCAGGTATCTGCTGCTGAGCCCACTGCTCCAGGTGATCATGGAAGCACACCCACTGCTATGGGTAACACCTGTGCCTCCACGGCCATCAAACAAATGCCAAACCAATGAAATATTGTATTTCATACTTTGGACTTTTATAAATGTGTGTATCTTTTGCACATATCAACTCATGTTCGATTTCAAGCTCTAAATCGCTTTCTGGAAGGTTATACGCGCACTGATGTGTAGATATAACCAGTTTAATCCAACGAACACTCCGGAATAAGTGAAATAGGCTTAACATACCTTAAATAACCTTTACATAACTTAGATATAAGTTTTGGAAGGTTTGGTGTGGTGAAATCAAAGTTTAATCGCTTACAGGGACTAAAGTTGACAAACTGCGAAAGTATGCCAATTTGAACTGTAACAGACCTTCCGGGACATGAACATAAGTTAAACATACCATAAATATCCTTTACATAGCTTAGAAATAGGCTTTGAGGTGTTCGGTATGCTAAAATAAACTTTTGTGTCATTCTGGGACTAAAAGCGTCAAAAAGTGCACAAGTTTGCATTTTTACGCGTAACTTACGTTCTGAATACATCCGGACATCCAAAAATTTATGTAAGCACTAAAATATTTTATTTTAGTGTTCGCCATAAGAAAAATCCATTCGTCGCGTCATTTGGTTCGTTTTTCGTGCTTATGCGCATTCCGTCGTAATTAAGCGAACATCGCGACCGTACGGCCAAACGAACCGACATCCAAGATATTTTTGAACATGTTTTAAGTTCCCTATACTTTAACTTCATTTTAGAGCTTTGAAATGGGGTTAACGGGCCTTAAACGTGTCGAAAATGGGCTGATTGCAATACAGGGACCAAAAGTGTAATTCTGCCAAACTTGGGCCTAGCGGTGCGCTACACTTATAGCGTAGCGGTGCGCTAGGGGTCTGCAGACCAGATGCAGAGTACTTAACAGCCTGTTTTCAGCAGATTAACCCACAACCACAAGTTCCTAATTATCTAGTCAGCTGATAAGGATGGAATTTTAGTCACCATAAGGTCCCGACACATGTACGGGCAAGATTAAGGCACGTTTTCCTTGAAACGATCTTAACGGTGGACCGAATACTATAAATACCCCACCCCCCATTGCTTCTAAACCCACAAGAATTCTGATTTGAGAGCTCTAAGTTGAAACCATTGTTTCATACCTGAGTTCTTAGATCGGGATTAGCATTCGGGGACCCTGGGTAAGTATTCTTTCGTTCTTTTCCTTATTTTACTGCTTTTCGAGTCAGAAAGTCAAACTTTGTTTGACTCTCAGCGTTGACCAGTAATGGTCAATGCGAAGTTCGTTTGAACTTCGCAACGTGAGTGTAATCACGTTGGTCATAGTCCCTTGGGACTATGCCCACTGATTACCACGTTGTCTAGGGTCGTAGGGTAGGCGATCTGATAAATCGCCTATACCTTCGAACTCGACCCATTTGGTCGATCATTAGGATCCGACCAAATACATTAGGTGACCATAGTAGGTAGGGAATAACCTTCCGAGGTTATACCCTATGGTCACATCGTTTGAGTAGTTGTATGATAGGTAGTTTATATGCCTTAGGTAAATTACCAGAATACCCTTTTCATTTATAATTGGTAATTAAGCATATGTAACCTAAACTTTTGTCACATAACTGATTATGTAACATGTTTAGGCATATAACACTTGTCATAGGACTAGTTAGACGGTCCGAACGCGTTTCACGCGCACGACACGTTAAAGTAGCATATGTTACCTTAATGGGTCGCGATGGGTCGAAAGCACTTAGGTTAGGTTTCATGTAGTATGTAGGCCTTGTTAAACCATATCATATGAGTTCCAACACTCATTTGGTTTACCAAGCCTCATCCTATCCGATCTCTCGATTTAAGTCCGGTTTATTTATATAGTGTTAGATTGCCGACTGATTCCGTGCTCCCTCAAGATTTGTTTGGTTGTTGTTCAAGACCTCTAAGCATTCTCAGGCGAGTACATTATTCCCCTATTTTACTGCTTTCAATTGTTTTGGGGTGACTCATATGTGCTAAATGTTTTCGATGTTATAACGATTGTTTCAAAAACGATTAAGACGATTTATACAAAACTAATAACGATTTCATAAAGTGAACAAACTTGTTGGTTGTAGTTACATAACAAATGACATTCATTAGAAATGATCAAGCCGACCAGTATTAGGTTATGGTACCATAGGATCTGACAAATCCCGTTATTTACTACACCCGTGGTTATGTGTGGGTATGGTAGGTAGCGACTGAATCTGTAATTGTTAACTTACCCTATGGAGGTTTGTTAATACGAAAACGAGAAGCGACGAAAACGAGAAGCGACGAAAACGAGAAGCGATGAAAGTCAAGAAGGTTTGAATGTTATTAGCGAGACGACCATTTAAGTAGTTTCACGACCTAAAACGAATTAAACGATTGGGTAAACGATAGGTTTTCACACGATGTTTTAACGATTGGGTAAACGATTGGCTTCAAAGCGATATACGATATTATTTTAGTTACATATTACATGGTTTACATTTGACACAAAAACACTTTTGACATTGGTTATACATATTACATGATTTACATTTGGGCATGAACATTACTTTGGTGGTTTGGTTTGGATTAAGTGATTAAGTAACAATGTGTGTGGAATATGATACAAGCATAGTGGATACGCCGCTGGTACTTCCTATATATAAGTGTTTGTATGGTATTACATATTGTAGCGTTATTTGAATCATTTCAGTTTGAGACATAGAACATTTTATACAAGTAACATACTTTTCACAAGACATTTATTTACAAACAACTTATCTTATACAAACTCATTTTACATGGTTATTCATTTAATCATGCATTATTCTCTTATTTATACATATCACCTAAACTTATTATTTTTCAAATGATTTACAAAGACAAAGCAAATTACAAGGTTCATGACTAAACATTTTCTTAAACAGAAGTCATGAATCTTATTTTCACAAAACCTATGTACTCGCCAGCATTTCTTTGCTGACCTCGTTTTCACATATGTTTCAGGTATTGTTGGATGATATCGATTGATAAGATGCATGCTCACATAGGACTGGACAAGGCCTTAGTGACTCAATAATAATGATAGACTATGTCTAATTTGTGTATTTAGATTTCCAGATGATGTAATTATTCAATGTTTAATAAAACGAAACACTTTTGGTATCCATGGTTATGAAACATTAATTCTGTTGCAACACGCCCCGATGTTTCCGCCGCGATTTGTTGTTTTACGCGGTCGGGGTGTGACAGAAAAGATGGTATCAGAGCCAATGGTTATAGGGAATTAGGTTATTAGTAATTAGTAATGCTTTGACCTAGTCTATAACCTTCTTAGGACCCTAACGCGAGTTTACTTGCGTTTAGTCATAAAACAATACCGTCACCTATCCTTAGGCGACGACCACAACAAGAACATAAATTTCAAAACCGCTTTGAAAACTAATCATCTGTTCTAGGATGATTGATTACTAGGTTTTGAACCCTCTATTGTAAGGTTTTGAACTCTCTATTATATGGTTTTGAACCTCTTTGAGTTTTCAAAACTTCGTCAAGGTTTTGGGTTTTAAATAATGTGAACACGTGCAAACTGGAAGGGTGAATGCCTGTATTCTGGGTTTTCTGTCTAGGCAAGCACTTCGTATACATCTCATCAGACGCGAGACCAGTTGTGCTTACCTGGGAATTCTTGGGATGAGTGTTCACTTATAGGCGAGCATGTCTTCGCGATACATTATTTTTGACCCATTTACTTTGATCAGTCACCGTCTCATTTGTTTGCCTTAGGTAACAAACAAATGATCGCAATCTTCATGCGTTATCATTCTGTTTTGATTGTCCAATAATCTTTCACCTGTTTCTCCCTATGCCTTTCTTTTTCTTCAAGAATGTCTCTTCATCACGATGACGCCCAGATATCTGAGCAAGCAGCCAAAATTCGCTCAGCGAATAGGCGAAGTAGTCCTGAAGACTGTTGAATTAGCTACTGCCATGTATCATCTCCAGGATGAAGCCACTCAAGAGTCACCAAGACAGGCAGGACCTAGTCAGGTGACAACACCATCAGCCAATAAATCAATCGAGGAATCAAAGACCATGGATGAACGATCCCCTAAGAAGTCAAAGAAGCGAAAGGCTTCTCAGAACTTCGCCATGGTCGCTCACAATGGTAAAGCAGTCCCCAACCAACCAGCTCAACCCCCTGCTAGGTGTGTAGGGCTTTTCCTATGATACCTACATCAAGGAACTATGTACCTTACAAACTACTCTTGTGATTTCTCTCTTTCAAATGATTGCTCATGATTCCCTCAAAAATTTTAAGTACTCGTTTCACTCTAAGAAACCAAGTACAGAAAATAAAGTGACATTATGAGTAATCATGCTTCTGCACATCTGTGCCATTAAATCCTTGGTTAGATAACTAAGGGTATTTTCAAATCTCATACCCATTACGTTTTGATTTTTCAACATACACAGTACCAGTATTTCAAAACAATCTTCATGATCTCAAAACATTTCATATAGTTTGAAAACAATTTTTCTAGATGCATTGTCTATGTTATTTCAAAAACATTGGCCATGTTATCAAAACCAACCTTTCTAATTTCAAAATATTTCATATAGTCTGAAGACAATATTAACACAATACATTTTCTTATCGAGTGCATGATTTCGAAAAGCATCATTCATGTCTTTCAAAAACCTTATACATAATTTCAAAATTCATCTCGCATGATTTTAAAACATTTTTGTAAATATATCTACCTAATACACCTACTTTATGATTTCAAAAAAGTATTATATATAAGGTTTCAAAAACGTTAAACACATTTTTCTTAAAAGAACCCCATGCATAGTTTTCAAAAATATTTTCCTCATACATTGACTTAACCTTCAAAATTCTGCTTCATATGTCGCCTTGACATATCAAGCATCTCAACTTCATAAGCATTTTACATCATGTTTTGACCTAAGCACATCCAGTGCAAGGTTTCAAAACATCTTCAACTTCTAAAATTCATATGGGATCTTTTTATCTTTACAATTAGATCCTTGTGGATGATTATCGTTCAAATCAGAGTCCTTAATTGGATTCCTTATGTACCGTAATTCGAACACTTCGGTTCCTAATAATCGAAATCGAATTTTCTTTTTGAATCTTTCTATCTTTATAGTTGGATTCTTGGTAACGTTTAAAGTACCAAATGAAATCCACGGAATGGATTCCTAGTGTGCTTTAAATGCATGTACGCAATTTACAAGACAAATTAACGAACAATTTTGTGGTTATGTGATATGTGTT
Source organism: Helianthus tuberosus (assembly GCA_030545235.1). Taxonomy (NCBI): domain Eukaryota; kingdom Viridiplantae; phylum Streptophyta; class Magnoliopsida; order Asterales; family Asteraceae; genus Helianthus; species Helianthus tuberosus. The sequence goes on from JARYGA010057272.1 coordinate 819,956, forward strand.
TATGTGTTCTCCTCTATGATTTTTGTGTTTTTGTATACTCTGGATATTCGTTATCCAAATCCTCGTAGAATCTTTCATATCTTCATATGATGGATTCGTAGTAGGATATTCAAAAGGTACTACCTTAAATCCTTATGGGCTTCTACGTAGTAGTTAAGACCCTTGGATTATATAGTACCACTCCATGATTCTTAAGAGACCTTAAGTGCTCTAGTCAAAAAGATTGATTCACAATCTGGTTAAAGAATGACATCTAGTGATGTAGCTGAACAGACTCCTTGATAGTCTCTTTAGATCATTTATTGATTTAATTAAAAGGACTCTATGGCGGTCTAGTCACACTCATCACAGGATTGTTCATTTGGTTTTCCCCTACACATTATAAAATAGACTGTGTGAACTATGCAAGGAATTGTCTAATTATGGACGCGTACATAATTATGAAATTTAGTGCATAGGAACCCATTAAGATTTATTATGTGTAAGAACCGATAGTGACAAAAATAACGAAATGAGAACGATGTAATGGAGGTACGGTGGACGCACCAATGACGCTTCATATACTTGTATATAAGTGTCCCTCTTACATTGCAAACATAATGTTATTAAGGTTACTAGAAGTTCAAGAACCCTAACCAATGTTGTTCGATCTTTTCAACTTCATATTTCCAAGCTCTCACAAGTTTCCTCTAAATAAATTTCGGGACGAAATTTCCTAAAGTAGGGGAGACTGTAACACCTGTGCCTCCACGGGCATCAAACAAATGCCAAACCAATGAAATATTGTATTTCATACTTTGGACTTTTATAAATGTGTGTATCTTTTGCACATATCAACTCATGTTCGATTTCAAGCTCTAAATCGCTTTCTGGAAGGTTATACGCGCACTGATGTGTAGATATATCCAGTTTAATCCAACGAACACTCCGGAATAAGTGAAATAGGCTTAACATACCTTAAATAACCTTTACATAACTTAGATATAAGTTTTGGAAGGTTTGGTGTGGTGAAATCAAAGTTTAATCGCTTACAGGGACTAAAGTTGACAAACTGCGAAAGTATGCCAATTTGAACTGTAACAGACCTTCCGGGACATGAACATAAGTTAAACATACCATAAATATCCTTTACATAGCTTAGAAATAGTCTTTGAGGTGTTCGGTATGCTAAAATAAACTTTTGTGTCATTCAGGGACTAAAAGCGTCAAAAAGTGCACAAGTTTGCATTTTTACGCGTAACTTACGTTCTGAATACATCCGGACATCCAAAAATTTATGTAAGCACTAAAATATTTTATTTTAGTGTTCGCCATAAGAAAAATCCATTCGTCGCGTCATTTGGTTCGTTTTTCGTGCTTATGCGCATTCCGTCGTAATTAAGCGAACATCGCGACCGTACGGCCAAACGAACCGACATCCGAGATATTTTTGAACATGTTTTAAGTTCCCTATACTTTAACTTCATTTTAGAGCTTTGAAATGGGGTTAACGGGCCTTAAACGTGTCGAAAATGGGCTGATTGCAATACAGGGACCAAAAGTGTAATTCTGCCAAACTTGGGCTTAGCGGTGCGCTACACTTATAGCGTAGCGGTGCGCTAGGGGTCTGTAGACCAGATGCAGAGTACTTAACAGCCTGTTTTCAGCAGATTAACCCACAACCACAAGTTCCTAATTATCTAGTCAGCTGATAAGGATGGAATTTTAGTCACCATAAGGTCCCGACACATGTACGGGCAAGATTAAGGCACGTTTTCCTTGAAACGATCTTAACGGTGGACCGAATACTATAAATACCCCACCCCCCATTGCTTCTAAACCCACAAGAATTCTGATTTGAGAGCTCTAAGTTGAAACCATTGTTTCATACCTGAGTTCTTAGATCGGGATTAGCATTCGGAGACCCTGGGTAAGTATTCTTTCGTTCTTTTCCTTATTTTACTGCTTTTCGAGTCAGAAAGTCAAACTTTGTTTGACTTTCAGCGTTGACCAGTAATGGTCAATGCGAAGTTCGTTTGAACTTCGCAACGTGAGTGTAATCACGTTGGTCATAGTCCCTTGGGACTATGCCCACTGATTACCACGTTGTCTAGGGTCGTAGGGTAGGCGATCTGATAAATCGCCTATACCTTCGAACTCGACCCATTTGGTCGATCATTAGGATCCGACCAAATACATTAGGTGACCATAGTAGGTAGGGAATAACCTTCCGAGGTTATACCCTATGGTCACATCGTTTGAGTAGTTGTATGATAGGTAGTTTATATGCCTTAGGTAAATTACCAGAATACCCTTTTCATTTATAATTGGTAATTAAGCATATGTAACCTAAACTTTTGTCACATAACTGATTATGTAACATGTTTAGGCATATAACACTTGTCATAGGACTAGTTAGACGGTCCGAACGCGTTTCACGCGCACGGCACGTTAAAGTAGCATATGTTACCTTAATGGGTCGCGATGGGTCGAAAGCACTTAGGTTAGGTTTCATGTAGTATGTAGGCCTTGTTAAACCATATCATATGAGTTCCAACACTCATTTGGTTTACCAAGCCTCATCCTATCCGATCTCTCGATTTAAGTCCGGTTTATTTATATAGTGTTAGATTGCCGACTGATTCCGTGCTCCCTCAAGATTTGTTTGGTTGTTGTTCAAGACCTCTAAGCATTCTCAGGCGAGTACATTATTCCCCTATTTTACTGCTTTCAATTGTTTTGGGGTGACTCATATGTGCTAAATGTTTTCGATGTTATAACGATGGTTTCAAAAACGATTAAGACGATTTATACAAAACTAATAACGATTTCATAAAGTGAACAAACTTGTTGGTTGTAGTTACATAACAAATGACATTGATTAGCAATGATCAAGCCGACCAGTATTAGGTTATGGTACCATAGGATCTGAGAAATCCCGTTATTTACTACACCCGTGGTTATGTGTGGGTATGGTAGGTAGCGACTGAATCTGTAATTGTTAACTTACCCTATGGAGGTTTGTTAATACGAAAACGAGAAGCGACGAAAACGAGAAGCGACGAAAACGAGAAGCGATGAAAGTCAAGAAGGTTTGAATGTTATTAGCGAGACGACCATTTAAGTAGTTTCACGACCTAAAACGAATTAAACGATTGGGTAAACGATAGGTTTTCACACGATGTTTTAACGATTGGGTAAACGATTGGCTTCAAAGCGATATACGATATTATTTTAGTTACATATTACATGGTTTACATTTGACACAAAAACACTTTTGACATTGGTTATACATATTACATGATTTACATTTGGGCATGAACATTACTTTGGTGGTTTGGTTTGGATTAAGTGATTAAGTAACAATGCGTGTGGAATATGATACAAGCATGGTGGATACGCCGCTGGTACTTCCTATATATAAGTGTTTGTATGGTATTACATATTGTAGCGTTATTTGAATCATTTCAGTTTGAGACATAGAACATTTTATACAAGTAACATACTTTTCACAAGACATTTATTTACAAACAACTTATCTTATACAAACTCATTTTACATGGTTATTCATTTAATCATGCATTATTCTCTTATTTATACATATCACCTAAACTTATTATTTTTCAAATGATTTACAAAGACAAAGCAAATTACAAGGTTCATGACTAAACATTTTCTTAAACAGAAGTCATGAATCTTATTTTCACAAAACCTATGTACTCGCCAGCATTTCTTTGCTGACCTCGTTTTCACATATGTTTCAGGTATTGTTGGATGATATCGATTGATAAGATGCATGCTCACATAGGACTGGACAAGGCCTTAGTGACTCAATAATAATGATAGACTATGTCTAATTTGTGTATTTAGATTTCCAGACGATGTAATTATTCAATGTTTAATAAAACGAAACACTTTTGGTATCCATGGTTATGAAACATTAATTCTGTTGCAACACGCCCCGATGTTTCCGCCGCGATTTGTTGTTTTACGCTGTCGGGGTGTGACACTATGAAACCCACACCTACCATCACCAAAAAGACTAAAAAGAAATCATCCAAAAAGCCCCCCAAACCCACTAAAAAGGCAACTCTGGAAGATGAGATCCCAGAGCCACTGCCAGTGACAACACAAATGTCACCAAAAACCACTCCTGCTACTTCCTCACAGCAGATGGAAGAAAGATCTCCACCCTTGCCTCAAACTCCTCCTGCATCCTCACAAAAGGATCAGGTTGTAAACACAGGGACCCCACATTATGAAGCTCTGGATCCAATTGGATCCATCTTCCTCAGTCATGATCCCAAGGACATGTCTCTTTCAACACCCATATCTTCACCCCTCACATTACCACAATCCATAATACCCTTGTTGCATGCAGTTGCTATAGCTCAGACACAAACCAGTTCCTCTCAATCACTTGTCACTAAGAGTACACTCTCATAAGTGACTGGGTCTGATGCTTATACCTCTGCTATCCCAGCAACATTTGAGGAGGTTACACTGCAGGAGTTACAAGTAATTCCTGACAGTAATTCAAGTGGAGCAGCAACTACAAGTGTTGGATCAACAGATCTACATTTGGCCAGTTGTTTCATCAATCAGACTCCCTTGAAGGCAATTTCTTCCATAGCACCTCTGGTAACCACTAGTGAGTTTGTTTTGACCACTGGTACCTTCAAAAGGTTATCAAGTGTTGAAGAAAGAAGACCCCAGAACCAAGAACAAGGGGAATATATGGGTGATTTTTAGGATTCAGTTCCTAAGTCACACATTGATACAACCACTACTGGTGGGGAATCAGATGATCCCATTAACTTGGGTGATGATTTAAAATATCAGGAATTGACGGGTAGAATTGACAACCTTGAGACATCTGTTGTTGAAATAAAAGATATGATGCAACAGTTGTTGAAAGCTCAAAAGGTCTCAACCACTGCTGTTCCATCTCAAGCACCTGCTCCACCACAAGCACCTGCTGCAGATGAGTTATGGAATCTATTTCAACCCCTGCTCCAACAACAAAGACAAATGGCATATCAGAAGCATGCAATACATATTCAAGAGCTGAGAAACATGATGGAGTCAAGGTTTAGAAATACTCAAGAAGATATCAAGGCTATAGAGGCCCACATCCTGAACAACACTGGCAAAGCTCCTCCCACTGTTCTCTTCATTGATAAACTTACTCCAGATAATGCCAAAAAGGGGGAGAAAATTAAGTAGTGGAAGAAGAAGGGAATTGAAGATGGTCTTTATATTGAACCAGAAGAAGAAAACATGACTAAAACCATTCCTTTGCCAGATGGTAGTAAGAAAATTGATGTTACCACAAATGCACTTGCAGAAGCAAAAGCAAGTGTTAAAAGAGATAGAGAGGCTAAGGATAAAGCCAGGTGGGAAAAGGAGAAAAGACCTTACATGGAGCTGAATGCACAGGGTACTTCTGGGCCAAAGGATGATGAAAATCCTAAGGATGAAAAGAAGAAGCCCACTAGACAAGTGAGGCAACCCAAATCCACACCATCCAGACCCACAAAGCATGCCTCCAAACCACCTCCCAAAGGCTCCAAACCTCAAACCACCAAATCTCAAACTTCCACCCAAACAGTGGTTTCAACAACTGCTAGCCAAACAACTGCCCTACCACCACCACCTAAAATCACTTCACCACCAAAAACCATCACTTCAACTACATCACCACCCACCAAATCACCACCTGCTGAAAAGCAGAAGACATCTACTGACACATCAGTAGTTGTAATGACAACAGAGGTTGAAACACCAGTTGTTTCAACAGCTATTTGCCAGTCATCTACCACTGCCCTCACCATTTCAACAATCACCATACAACCCATTGTCACATCACAACTGAAACCCCCTTCACCCAAAAAGCTTTACACAAGGAAAAGGAAATTTCAGGAAGGTAATGATGATATACCAGCACCTATTCATTTATCCTCCACACCTTACATTGACATCAAACCACAACAATCCATTTCACCAACTTTTGTCAAACCAATAAACCCTGGTAAGATTGTATCCACTGCTACAAGTTATCCACTGGAATTGGAAGCTGTAAAGGATGAGATGAGACAATTCTATACAGTGGATGATCCTTCACAAAGAAAATTTTCTTCTCTCATAGGCTTCAGGAATCCAGCAAATATGGATGAGTATCTAAAACTCAAAGCCATGCAAGCAGATATAAGAGCTAGAATTGAATGCAAAGATCAAGGTGACAAAGCCATTTCAGAAAGAATGGAATTTTTACTCACTAAGGTCAAACAAATGGAAGATTATGCAAAAGACCTAAGCAAAGACATGTCAAATCTGCCACCTGGAGTCGTCCTACAAAAGGAAATGAGAAAGGATTATCATGCATTTATTATTAGAGAAACATTTTATCCAGCTAATGAAGAACAATTCAGTGAATGGCCACTCATTGCACTAAAGCATGAAGTTAACAGAATCAGGATGATCAAGAATGATCCAGGTAAGAAAAGGACAGCTCCAAACTAGAGCAAATACAAAAAGGTCGTTGATAAACTTACCTCAGAATACAAGAGGAAGAAACAGGAGCTGGTGGATGCAAAGGTTGTGTTGGTGCACTTGTGTCTGTACTTTGTCTGTATTTTGTAATGATTTAAAACGATGTCTTTTGTTAGTCTTGTTACGTCTTAGATGTGTTAATATGTGTGCTTAATGTAAGTTTGACCAGTCAACCATCCTCCTGGTTTGACTTGGTCAAACACTTAGAAAAGTTTGTAAGATTGTGTGTGTCGAAGGATGGCTCATCGAAGGATTGTTTATATCCTTCGATGAGCTCGAAAGATAACCTTCGATGGATATAGATGGACCTCGAAGGATGCCAATCCTTCGAGGTATATGTGGATCCTTCGATAGGCTGTATCTCGATAGATGATCTTTCGATCAGTCTAATTGATCCTTCGACCAGACTAGCTGTGAAGGTTATATATACTGTTGTAATGTGTTCACTTCATTTGGGTGAGTGAACTTAGTCTTGTTGAGAGCGTATTTTCAGTTTGGTCAAGGGCTGTAACCGTGTCCACTGAAATACAAGAGAAAACTTTGATATCTTGTGTGTCTACCTTTCTCTTTGTAGCTTGTGTTCTCATTATAAACTACCGGTTTGCATTCTAGCTTGGATTCCGCACTTGCTAGTGTGTTAAACTTAACAAGGATAAGGTTTAACCTCAACCTCCGAGGGACCTACAAGTGGTATCAGAGCCGTGGCTCTTTTCCTTGTTAAAAACCGAGTTTATACAAGACTTTGGAGTGTTTTGGACAAAAACTCACTTGGTTTAGCACCCGTTTTTCTGTTGTTTCTCGCTTTTCTGGTCATAAAAACGTGTTCTAAACTAACCGGGTGTGTTAAAGGACGGGTTGGGTAACTTAAAAAACTTGTTTTGAAAGTTTTGGTAATTTCCGGCCAAAATTCTGGCTTATCCGGTCACCGGTTTCTGGATAAGAAGTTTCTGTTTTTGGGCAATATTTTATCAAGTCAAATCTGGGTTGGCAGAAAGTATGGTCTGAACATACCTTTCTGCCGAAAACTTTTCACCAACCAATCACCTTTTCACCAACCTGTCAACTTTTGTCATTTGTGTCAGTGAAGATCGAAGGATATCCTTCGACGTCGAAAGATCATCTTTCGATCAAAGGAGGTTCGATAGATAATCATCCTTCGAACATCCTTCGAAGTCTGTGACTTATCTTTCGATCCAAGGAATCTTTTCGAAGGATATATCTGTCGATCTACAGGTCTCATTCGAAAGACAAGGATCCTTCGATTGGAGAGTCTTTCGAGGTCATCGTTCGAAACTCAACAGTGATCTTTCGAACACTGTTGATCTTTCGAACAAGTTCTGTCTTTCGATCCTAATCTGTTTAAGGTTAACAAGTTTGTGTTTTTCAGGTCCTTCGATCAAAGATCCTTCGGCTGTTTGTTATCCTTCGAGATTTTAACATAGTTTGTGAAAAATTAATTTAAAAAAAAAAAAAAGGAAAACTTGTTTTTCAAATTTTAAATATATTTTTCACTTAATATATTAATTTTCTTTATAAAATGGGAACAAACGGTCAGTGGGATCCAACCGCGTGGACTCAAACAACTTTGACTCCACAATCATCAGCTACGCAATCGTCAGCTACGCAATCTCAGTCAGATTTCAACAAAAATGCATGGATGCAAGCTATTGCCCCACCTCAAGCTGCAATGATAACTGCAAATCAATGGGCTTTGGTCACAAATCAAAGCAGCAGCATTCAAGCCATGATGCAGAACGACAGTGAAACTGGTACAAGTACAAAACCGCCAAAGCTGAATCACATCAATGATTGGGGATGGTGGAAAGAAAGGCTGAGAACTTATGTTCAGGGGCAAGGTCAAGATCTATGGATGTGCTTCTTCACTCCATTTGAAAATGATTTGGAAGTTGCAGGATCAAATCCACAAACTTACAGCACTATGTCTGAAGAAGATAAGAAGAAATTTGAGCTAGAAAAGAAAGCATTCATGATTCTCACACAAGCTCTTCACAGAGACATTTATCACCAGTTTGTTTACTGCACGACTACTAAAAGCTTGTGGGATATGCTCACGTTACGATGTGAAGGAAATGCTCAATCTAGAAAGATCAAGCAAGAATTGTTGAAGAAAGAGTTTGAAGGATTCACGTGTATGGAGAATGAGACTTTGGCAGAGTTATCTACAAGGTTCCATCATTTGTTGAGCGAGATGTTTGCCTTTAGAGTCACTGCCACTCCACAAGAAATGGTGAAGAGATTTGCTGATAGCTTACCAGCAAAGTGGAGCAGTTATCTTGAAATTCTCAAGGAAAATGGTGTTCTAGACACAATCACCGTTTATGAGTTAATTCAGAAATTGGAGAACAAGGATGTAGAAGAAAAGCTTAAGGCAAAAAGAACTCTAACTCCTCAAAATCCAGAGATGTACTTTGGGATTGCAGGAGGCATCAGTGGAGAAAAACCAGTTTCTCAACATGCGAAGCTTCAAACAGCCTTCATCTCAAACACCGGGCCTTCCACAACAAATCAGTTTGATCCTTCAGCATACACGATGTTTTCAAGACCAGATTCTTCTTCTCTACAACAGGATGTGCAACCGGCTCCTCAATTTACACCACCGTCTTTCTTAGACCCAAGCAGAGCTCAGCAACAACAACCGCAACAGCAAGGGTTTTATGGAAGCTCTTCAAACTTTCAAGCCACTTCCAATCCGAACACAGTCAGATTAGACACTTCCAGCTTTTCAAAAGTCAGTGTCGAAGTAGCCAAGGAGCATATGGAGATGTTGAACACCTTGGTTAGTGCTTATTGTGGATTGGTTGCAGGTCAGATTGGAAATATCAATCTAACCAATGAAGATTATCAGCAAGTGGATAGGGAAGAGTTTGAAATGATGGATATCAAATGGGCTCTTGCTAGTGCAATTCGAAGAGCAAAGGAGTTTATGGAAAGGACGGGGAGAACCAACTTGAATAGCAACAACAACACCAAGTATGGTTTTGATAAAAATGCAGTCACTTGCTTCAATTGTGGTGAGAAGGGTCACTTCAAGCGGGAGTGTCAGAAGCCTCCTAAGCAAGGAAATCAGAATCCCTTCAGGAATCAAGGACAGCCACAACAGCAACAGAACAACAATGACAGATCAATAGTGCCGGTTGGAGGAAATGCATCTGGAACCTCAAACACTAATCCCCACAGAGGATTGGTTGTTCAAGCTGATGAAATCTGCAATTGGAATCTTCAGCTTGGAGAAGGAGGAAATGGTGGAACAGCATGTTATGCTAAAGTGATTGAGAAGGTAGTAGAACCCGTGTCTGCTGGTGAATCTTCAGAAGATGAAGATAGTTCGGGTTATAGTGGGAGCATGGATGGGGAATCACTTGATGCTGGTGATTTATCAAGTGATGCTTTAGATTTGGAAGTTGATGAGCTTTTGGCCGAAGCTGAAGCTTTATGCAAGAGGAGATCTATTCTTTGCTAGAAGGCTGCTGGAACTTCCGAGAAGCTTGCTCAGTTCTTCTCTGAAGATGGATCTTTTTCTTTCCATTCAGCCTTTATGGCTAATGTCGACAGTTCATCAAGTCAGGTATGTGTCGATGAACCCACTGTAGTTAGTTGTGAAAATTGTGATAGCTTAAATGTTAAATATGCTGAAAAGGAAAGTCAGTTTGAAATCCTATCCAAACACAATCAAGAATTGATTGTAGATCTTTCTAAAGCAGCTGAAGCTAACTCGTTTTTAACCAGAAATGAAAAAGAATTTAAAGCAACAATTGCGTCATTAAGACATGATGTTTCAGAATTACAAAAGGCTGTTTTGCAAAAACAACATGCTAACAATAATCTTATTGACACAATTGAAAAGCAAATGGTAGAATTGGCAACAACTCGATGTGAATGTGAAACAATTAAGCAGAAACTGGAAAGCTATTCCAATTCCCGCTTTGTATTGGATCACATCATTGACGTTCAACAGAGAAAGAAAAAGGGGGATAAACCATGTATTGGATTCAAATCATGTCCTCCCCCAATGAATCACAATTACTCCAAATTGCCTGATGACGAGGATATGCCCCGTTTTGAACCCACTGTGCCACTCGATCTAGATGACTTTGCAGCAGGCCTTGGGTTCACAACTGGTACATCATCCTCGAGTCAATCAGAATCTGAGAATGTGACAGATTCATCGTGTGTTAAGGAACAGAGTCCTCCCATTGTTGAGGATGCTGATTCTTCGGATGATGAATCTAAAGAGATTGTGAAACAACAGTCTAACTCGGTTACAACAGATATTCCAATTGAGAATCACATCCTGTGTGATCCACCAGTGAAACCGAGTAAGACTGAAACGTCAAAAGCAATGGAGTCCCTTGTATCTAGCCGTGAAGAGAATAACTTGTTGTACACGCTCAAAGGAGATAGCAAAATCTACTCTAACAAAGATTTTCCACTTAAAAATGTAAATCAAGATTTAATTGAGCAAATTTTTGAAGGATGCACTGATAAGTTTTTGGGGAACAAAAGTGGCAAAGTTACCGTCACTCAATGTGATCCAATTCCGTGTGAACAAATTAGAAAACAATACGGAAACCAAAAACTACCAATTGAGCGAAAACAACAAGTCAATTCCGGAAAGGGTAAGGTGGAGGGAAAGAAGGCTCAGAACAAGAATGTTCAAGCACCTAAAGTTCAGCAGCCTAAGACTGAACAACCAAAGGTTCAACAACCTAAAGTTGAACAGTCTAAGGCTACTCAACCTAAGGCTGCACAACCTAAAATTCAACAATCAAGGGTTGAGCAACCTAAGGTTCAACAACAAAAGGTGCAAAACAAAAGAGCTCCTGTTAAGAAGCGAGGACCGAAAATGAACTTTGTTGGATCCACGGGTTCAGACAAACTTGAAACATTTCAGGATAAATCTAACCTTGAGTTTATACAACAGTTTAGAATTTTAAAACGAAATGATCAGAATAATTACACCCAACACACCAACGGATGTGATTTAGGCCCAAGCACGTCTAGATCACAAAGTTCATTGTCTGGTTCTCCGTCTGGTCATCAACATGTTTCTCTGAAGTTTGTAGAGCGGAGAACATGTTTTGAATGTGGGACAGTTGGGCATATTGTAAGATATTGCCCACACGTGCAAAAGCTGAAGTCAACAACGAGTGCTCCCCAAGAAATCGATTACCGAAAACGATCAGTTTCCCCTAAACAAGACCCACGTGTCTTGAAAGAAAGGGAAAAGAAGTTAAAGCAAAAGAATCAAAAGGTAATTGAAAAGGCATTAAAATCAGAGGTCAAAGAAGAAAAACCTGTACAAGCAAAATCCTTTGTACAAGCAAAATCTGAAACAATAAAACCAGTAAATGCTAAAACAATAAATTCAAATACTGGTAAAGGACAAACAGCTTGGAAGCCAAAGCAGGTAATTCAATCAGGGGGAGCACCACAGGTTCTTTTTCCTAATCATCAAGTGATTGAAATCACTTTCCTTGATGATCAAGGACGACCCAAGTCCACAAAGGCTTGGGTCCCCCTCTCAAACTGATAAGTTAACTGTATGTGCAGGCGGCTCCAGGAGGAACTATTAATAGTCATTGGATTGTTGATAGTGGGGCTTCCAGGCACATGACGGGCGACTACCGTCTTCTTTTCGATGTGCGAAGTATAAGAGGAGGATATGTTGCATTTGCTGGAGACAAAGGAGGGTATATCACCGGCGAGGGAATGATCTCAAATGGAGTTGTGAGTTTCGACAAAATCAATTATGTGCAACAATTGGATCACAATCTCCTAAGTGTTTCTCAGATCTGCGACAAGAAGTTCACCGTGCATTTTGATGATGCCGGTTGTTATGTGCTGAAGCCAGGATTCAAGATTCCCGAAGAATGGATTCTCTTATCAGCACCAAGAGTTAATGATTTGTATGTCCTCGATATGAGCCAAGCAATAACCAAGTCCAATCAAGTTACTTGCTTTATTTCAAAAGCCACTGAAAAGGAGACGATCTCTTGGCACAGACGGATGGGTCATATTCACCTCAGAAAAATGAATCACCTTGTCAAAAACAATCTGGTGAGAGGTGTAAATGTGAAGAATTTTCAACTTCAAGATGTCTGTGTGCCGTGTCAGAAAGGGAAGCAGATCAAGAAATCACATCCATTGAAGAAGGTTAACACTGTAAACATGCCACTCGAACGTCTGCATATGGACCTTTTCGGCCCAGTCAAACACAAGAGTGTGCACGGGGAAGTTTTCTGCTTGGTAGTCACTGATGACTATTCAAGATTTTCATGGGTTGATTTCATGGTCCACAAGAGCGAGACTCCAGAAATTCTAAAGAATTTGATCACCTTGTTGGAAAATCTTTATAATCTAAAGGTGAGGCGAATTCGAAGCGACAACGGAACTGAGTTCAAAAACAGGGTTATGGATGAATTTTGCTCTGCAAAAGGAATCCTTCATGAATATAGCTCTCGGTATACGCCACAACAAAACGGAGTCGCTGAAAGAAAGAACAGAACCTTAATTGAGACTGCAAGAACCATGTTGGTTGAGTCTCAGCTTCCAGTTCGATTCTGGACTGAAGCTGTTGCCTCGGCTTGCTACACGTTAAACAGGGTTCTCACAGTGAAAAGACATGGCAAAACGTGCTTCGAACTTCTACACAAGAACACTCCTGACTTAGAATATCTAGAACCTTTTGGTGCACCATGTACCATGATTGAGCCTGACGGGAAGTTTGGTGCCAAAGCTATCGAAGGTTACTTCCTTGGGTATGCTACTCCTAATCTGCGAGTATGGAACCTGACTACCAAGAGGATTGAAGAGTGGGGTGAAGTAAGAGTTCAAAGATATTCTAATCCTCCGAAGCCTTCTGGAGATCCATGGATGTTCGATTATGATGGTCTTTTCGACTCATTCAATCTGCTGACATTTGATGATGACAATGCAATTGCTCAAATGTTGTCTGAAAGCGAGAATGCGACTGGCTCTCAGTTAGCTCGCCCAATCATTGTTGACTCACAAGCGTCTTCTTCTGTCAACAATCTCGCTTCAAATGAGGTGTTTAATGATGCTGTCGACTACAATTTGTCATCGGAAGATGAGGAGTATGTTGATGCAAATGATGGTGAACCACGGGGTCCGGTTCAAGGTACTTCAGAAGCAACGGATCCAGTGTCTGCGCCAATTGTCCAAGAAGAAAATGCATCATCTTCTACAACTCAACAGCTTCAGAATTATATCGGGAATTTAAATATCAATAACTTGAGGACCAATGTTGACATTCCTCTAGTTCCTGAAACCCGAATTCATAACATTCATCCTCAGCAGAATATTATAGGTGATGTTCTCAGTGGTGTAAGGACAAGAAATCAAATCAGAAATAACGAAAATGCTGGCTTGTATGCTGAGATACGAGAATCGGGACAACAGAATGATTGGTCTTTCGCCTGCTATGTTAGCCAAGAAGAGCCTAGATCTTGGAAGGATGCATTGAAAGATGATTCCTGGGTGGAAGCCATGCAAGAAGAACTTCAGCAGTTTGAGAAATTGGGCGTATGGAAATTGGTTGATAGGCCCGACAACTACAAGAAGATCGGAACTCGTTGGGTGTTCAAGTGCAAGAAGGACGACCGTGGGATTGTTGTCCGAAACAAAGCAAGATTAGTTGTTCAAGGCTTCAGTCAGATAGAAGGTATTGACTACAATGAAGTGTACGCACCTGTTGCCCGTCTGGAGGCTATTAGAATCTTTCTAGCCTACGCATCCTTCAAGAAATTCAAGGTGTACCAGATGGATGTTAAGAGTGCATTTCTACACGGAGTAGTCGAAGAGGAAGTATATGTCGAGCAACCACCGGGGTTTGAAGATCCATTACATCCTGACAGAGTTTTACTACTTAACAAAGCATTATATGGTCTTCATCAAGCACCTCGAGCCTGGTATGAGACACTGTCTACCTACTTGCTGAACAACGGGTTTAGACGGGGTTTGATCGACTGTACCCTCTTCATCAAAGAAAAAGGTGAAGATCTTCTGTTGGTACAAGTATACGTCGATGACATTATTTTTGGTTCTACCGATGATAATCTATGCAAGGAATTTGAGAAGGTGATGCAAGATCGATTCGAGATGAGTGCGATGGGTGAAATGACGTTCTTCTTGGGTTTGCAAGTTAATCAGTCTGAATCTGGAATTTTTATCCATCAAACCAAGTACGTCGGAGACATCTTTAGCCGGTTCCAGATGTCCGATTCGAAGCCAATTTCTACTCCTCTTCCGCAGAATCACGGGATTACTCCGGATGAAAAAGGGGAAGCTGTGGATTCTTCACTCTATCGTGCTATGATTGGATCTTTAATGTATCTCACTGCATCAAGACCCGACATTATGTATCCAACGTGCCTTCTCGCCAGATACCAAGCAAATCCGAAGGTCTCTCACTATGCTGCTGTCAAAAGGATTTTTCGTTATCTGAAGGGTTGCCCTGACACCGGGTTATGGTACCCTAAGGATGATAACTTCGATCTAAAGGCTTACAGTGATTCTGATTTCGGCGGCTGCAAGAAAGACGGAAAATCAACTACAGCAGGATGTCAGTTCTTAGGCAATCGCCTAGTCACTTGGCAGTGCAAGAAGCAGACATATGTGGCTACGTCTACATGTGAAGCGGAATACATTGTTGCGTCTAGTTGCTGCTCCCAGGTTCTATGGATCCAACAACAGATGCGGGACTACGGTTTTGAATTCCTAACTACTCCTATTTTTGTTGATAATGAAGCTGCTTTACAGATCACTAGAAATCCTGTACAGCACTAAAAAACGAAGCACATCGATATTAAATATCACTTCATACGTGATTGCTTTGAAAAGAGACTTATCGATGTGGTTCACATTCATACCGATCACCAACGTGCCGACCTTTTTACCAAAGCTTTTGATAAATCAAGATTCGATTATTTACTTTTGGTAAACGGCATAAAGGTGAAGCAAGAGTAACCGACATCGGAAAATCGTTTTTGTAAATATTTTTCTTAAAAAAAAAAATAAAAAAAAAATAAAAAAAATAAATAAAAAAAATGTTGTGTCTTTATTTTCTTTGTTTTTTTAATTTTAGGGGGAGAAAGCTTCAAAGAAAATTCAAAAACATTGAAAAACCGCAAAAATACAAAAATATGTCTTTACTTTATTTACTTTCTGCATTTAAGGGGGAGAAAATTCAGAAAAACACAAAAACAATAGAAAAACAAAAATGAGTTTCTTGGCAAGATAAGAGAAAATGATATTACATCAGAGGTCGGTCGAAACATGTTTCTGGAAATCATAAAAAAAATAATAAGTAGCTCTACTAATGATGTACCGGTAGACTCACGATCATTTTAAAGTGTGCAGGGGATATAAACATAACGAACTGAAAACCGCGTGGGAACCGCTCATTGGCATATGGTCTTGGTACCGAAATTTCGTTTGATAGATTGCCGAGGTTCTGAGATATTTGGGGTTTATGCTGTTTATCATCTGGGTATCATGGTTGTATCTTTTACCGAAAAATAACGGGGACGCAAGTCTAGATCTTCCATGATACCATACATACGTGTACATATTGCATTCGACCTCAATAAGTGATAAACAATCACATGTCCAAACAAATAAGTGATAAAATATCACATTTATCCGGGAGTCAAGTTCGTCTCTCTGCTGTACGGAAGTACTGACCTGTTCACGGACTTGCTCCTGTGCCCTCATGCATATGAAAATCAAGTTCCTCATCAATAAGTGATTCTATCACACAGGGCTTGTTTTCAAATCAAATAAGTGACTTGTTCACATTTTATATACGTCAAAAACGGATGATAAATGGTATACTCCCCAGTAAGATGAACTCTCGTGCATACCTTGATACGGGAATGTGTCGTGAGTGGATGAACGCCGGTCGGTAAGTATAAATCATACCTTAACGTATCTCAATGCATTATGATTACACTTGATTGCTGAGTTTAAGTGGATAACAATATCGGTAATTGTGGTAGAATACTTATCCACTTCTGTAAGAGAATATTAAAAGGAAATGTGTTTTGACAAAAGACCGCAAACTGATATGATTCTCTTCGCCAGAAACTCGCAAAAATATTGTTGTGTTTGTACATATTTATTTACTGCTTAACTTTAGTGCTTAACTTTTATTGTTTTTTTAAACAGTTTTTGTCGTTTGGTGCATATCAGCACGACATTAGCGGTGATGTCGTTTGATAACATTCAAAGGATTTTAAAATTGTTGTCTTTTATTTTATCAAAATCCAAAAAGATTTTCAATTTAATCTTACTTTTGATTAACCGATGTTGGTACTCGATCAGATATCTGACAAGCCGAAATACTTCATAAAACTGACCTTTGCAGAACTTCATAACGGACAATTTTTCAAAACGGTCATTTCTGAAAGCTTTTAAGAATTTGAAGGGCTTAATTTGAAAATTCCCAAAAATCCAAGTGTTGGTGGAAATCTGATCCTTCGAGGAAGCAATGGCCCTCGAAAGATCAGAAGGTCAATGAAAGTCAATGAAAGTCAATCATCTCAGTCGAAAGATGAATTGGTCAACGAAAGATTTGACCAATTGGATCCTTCGACCTGATCAGACTTTTCGAAAGATGGATCAGGTCGAAAGATATCCTTCGAGGATCGTCTTTCGAGGTTGTTGAGGGTCCCACAAATATCTGGCATCTTTCGATCCAGATCTGGATCCTTCGATCCAATAGCTGATCTTTCGAGCATCTTCTTCATCTTTCGAAAGGATTTCATCCTTCGAGATGGTTCGACTTTCGAGGTCAGAGTATAATAGGGTGTCTTCTTCTTCACTTCATCATAACTGTTTCAATTTCACTATTCAAAAATCCTCTGATCCTACCGAAACTCTGCCAAAATTTACTCAAAAACTTAGTGTATCAGGATTTCATCTACAATCTCGGTAGGATAACCCTAATACACGTTTCAAACAACAACTTAATCATTTCATCTAATCATGTGTTTTGTTTTGTAATGTGAATATGTTTGTTGTAGGTTTTTGTTGTTTAAAATGTTGAATTTTGACGGATGTTCTTTGTTTCAGAGTCATTGTCTTGTGTCTTAAATGGTTTGAAAGTGTTTGTGTTTGATTGATACATGTGTTTGTGGTTGTATCCGGGTTGGGGTTTTGTGTCCGGGGTTGGGTTTTGATGTTGTTATATCTGTTTTAAGTGTCTTGATTAGTGATGTTTTTAAATGGTTTGATGTTTGTTGTTCCTAAAGAGTTGAAACCACTTAAATAACACTCACTTAAAACAGTTAAAATGACCGCCGGAAAATTTTCCGATGAACAGCGTCACCGGAAATCAACACGAAGGATGTCGATTCTCATCCTCGAAAGATGTGTTGCA
Source organism: Helianthus tuberosus (assembly GCA_030545235.1). Taxonomy (NCBI): domain Eukaryota; kingdom Viridiplantae; phylum Streptophyta; class Magnoliopsida; order Asterales; family Asteraceae; genus Helianthus; species Helianthus tuberosus. Next base: position 837,906 of record JARYGA010057272.1, read on the forward strand.
AAATATCTTTCGAAGTGAGACTCGAAAGATGTTAAATTTCTAGAAGGATTTATCCTTCGATTGATCAGACCTTTCGAATGATCAAGATATCTTTCAAATTCTTGATTCTTCGAAAGATGATCCTTCGATAAGGAATTTCATCCTTCGAGGAAAGTAACATCTTTCGAACAGTCTGTCATCCTTCGTGCCATGTTTCAATCCTTCGAACAGTCTGTCATCCTTCGATGCCTAAATGGCATCCTTCGAGGATTCAACACTTAGAATTTTTCCAAGAAATTGAAATTTTTCCTAAGTGTGGAATTCCTGTTGACTGTTGACTGTTTCTCATTACGTGTCCATGTTTTCATGAACAGAAATGGCACCGAAAGAAAAGAAGGAACGGGCAAAACCAACCAAGAAAGAAAAATCGGAAGTTGAATCTATGTCGGAGCCACGACACAACATGGCAGCGTATTTACAACCGGAAGACAAAATCAGTCCGGAATTCACGGGAATAATGGAGTATCTGCATCGCACTCGTATCAACTATGCAATCACTACACAGCACACTGCTTATCAGTCTCATATCAAGGCGTTCTGGAATTCGGCTGTGGTTGAAACAGTGGATAACAAGGAAGTAATTAGGGGATTCGTCGCTGAGAAACCCGTGGTGATTACATAAAACACTATCAGAGCACGTCTGCAACTAGGTGATCAACCAGAAGATGCTACTTCTATTGATTTACAATGTCAGCGGGGCTTGCTGATGAGGTTACAGTACAGCAATAACGTTCTTGCAAATCAGATCAACAAAAAGTTTATGCCGCTTCGATACAAGCTCTTATTGCATATCCTTATTCACTGCCTGAGCAACAAGCGATCTGGATATGATCTGTCGCCGATTGATTTAACGGGATTGTTTACGGCTTTGATTCTGAACAAGCCTTTCAACATATCACGTTATATTTTCGACAATCTGAAAGAAAATGCTCGAAGGCCACTCCCGTCAGCAACTCAACGAACATCTACCAAGTTTTGGCTATATCCTAGATTCCTGCAGATGATGATTGATGATCAGATTCCTGATCTTCCTAAAGCTGAAGCAGATGTTCTTCCTGTCAATCCGATGAATGAGCGTACACTGCTGATTTTCAAATCCATGTCCAACTATAAAGAATCGGATCCAATTAGGAAGCTTATTGGTCATCTTGATGTTCCGGCCTACGAGGCACCGCAGAACAACAAATGGCGTCGAGATGCGAGTGATTCTGATGATGAAGAGCCAAGGTTAATTGCTTTGGCTACCACGCAGCTCGGGGCTAAGCATGGTATTAAAGCATCGAGCAGGAAGTCTGCTGGCAGTTCAAGTGTTGCAGCACATGTTGAAGTCGATGTGAATGTTGCTGCAGAAGAAGTTCAGGGAGTGTTTGTCGATCCTGATGCTCGTGTTAGTGCAGGTGGAGCTGGTGGTGATCCTGCTAGTCAGTCAGGTAATGTTGCGGCTGACAGAGGTAAAAGTAAGGTGGACGAGCCGAGGAGGTTGGCCGATGAAAGTAGTTCGTCTTCTGATGCTGAAGGAGGTGCTGGTAATGATGATTCATCTTCTGAGGATGATAATCCTCCTCCTCCAGGGATGCGTAAGGCTTATGATCAGCGAGGAAATTTTCGTGGTTTCGCACGTATTGAGAAACCTGTGAATGTTGCAGAATCTGATAAAGATGACGATTATATTCCTGCTGCTCCTGGATTACGCAGAAGGAAGAGACAATCAAGAAGAGAGGGTACTCGTACTTCTAAGAGATCAAGGGGCGGATCAAAGCCAACAGGTGAAACGGCTGGTGATGTCACTACACCTGATCCGATTCAGCATTCAACGCCTCCGGAGCAACAGCTGCCTCCTCTCAGTGAACAATTAACTACATCGGAGATGCTGGATCTGATCTCTTCTCCACAGACATCTTCTGGGGCACGCACGGCGCCTGTTGATCAACAGCCGCCGCCTGCAACCCCCGTCTCAGGTACACATCCACGTCCTCCTCTTGTTATTCCTGGTCCAACAGGTACATCTGGCCAGACTGGCTTCTCAGGACCTGAGCCCTCGCGGCCTACTCTAGCAGAAACATTATCTGGGTTGTCTGATGCTGAGAAAATTCAATTCCTGATTGAACAAGTCAGTGAACTGGGTACCTTAGTCGGTCGGAATACAAGAAAGATTGAAGAATACCGTGTACAGAGAACAAAGGATGCTGAGGCTCACAACAAGCTGGTCTCTCTTGTTAGTGCTCAGAATGTCAAGATAAGAGAACAGGCTCAAGAGATAGAAAGACTGAAAGAAGCTAATAAGGCTCGGGATGGAGAGGTTGAGATAATGAAGAAGCATAGTACTGTGCTAGAACGTGAGGCAACAACGTTAAAACAGAAGCATGAAGAGCTGTCCGATCGTTATAAGAATCGTGATGATCGATTAATAGAAGCCTTCAAGCCTATTCAAGCAAACATGAAGAAATTTGATCAAAAAGTTGTTACACTTTGGAATGAACGGTGCAAAGCTTTGGGCATCGCTCCTTCAAAGCGTGGCGATGATAAGGATGATGATGCAGCAAATCCTGATCAACCAGCTGCCACAGGTACCGGTGCAACTGCATCTGGTGCTGCAGGTGGGTCTGGTACATCTCAAGATGCTCCTTCTGCTCCTCCAACAGCTACTGGTCCTTCTGAGCCAACTGAAACATTGGAAGCTTCAGCAGTTTTTGAACATATTAGTCTTGAGCCGGAAGCGTTCACTGATCTCCCTGAATCTTCAAGTGCTCAACAGTTTCATCCAATCACGGGTGAACTATTAGAAGAAGGAGAACATGTTACTAAGATGTCTGATGAATGTGTGTTAGCTCTGACAGCAATGGATGAAGTTGATGTGACGACGATCGATGCCACTCCGTTGGTTCCGGACGAAACCGATTTCTCCACGATTGAAGAAATTTTCATCGGTTCGGATCCGGAACGTCCCGTTTATGTTAGTCAAGATAATGTTGAGCTTAAATCGCTTGATGATGATTTTGTGGAAGCAAAGACAGCAGAATCTTCTAATCCTTCTTCAGATTCTCCATCAGTTCAAGAAAACCGTGAAAAGACTGTGAATGAATGGCGAGCGGATTTCCAAGCTAGGAATCCTCCTCCGCTCCCTCCGTTGGATCAGGCCAACTACATGGTTCTGGAAAGAAATCCGGCTAGAGGTCGTATTATCAGCTGGATGTTCATCAAGGATCTTCATTGCATGGTTGTGAAGCGAGAATGCGGCCTTCAGTACTTCAGGACTCTTCTCAGCATTCTTTCACTTCCTTATTATGATGTTGCGGTTTTGGCTCAGCTGGAGGTTATTAATCGAGTCAAAGACAAGATGGTGGAATTGTTCGCGAGGAAGATCAGATTGGAACGTAGAAGAGGTTGGGAGGATCCGCTATACAAGCCGCAGTTTCCTCGATACGAGCAAATCAGGTTCACGCTCGATCCAGAGACAAATACTGCTCGTTATCGATTGGTTTATGATCCTCCAAAGTTGATGAAGAAGATACCTTTGTTGAAAATGAAGACAGACTTTCTGGGAAACTTTCGTTGCTGGGTTTATGATGCAGATACTGGAGAAGCCGTGATCTTATTCCGAGATAATCAAGAGAATTTTCGAATGATAGATCCGATGTGGATTACTAACATGTCCAGGTCGGATATTATTGTTCTTAAGGATCACGAGATAAATTACTTGGTTAGAGATCGTGAACAAGCAATGAAGTTTCAGAAGATGGCCCGGTATTGCTTCAACCTACTGGTGAATGCGGGAAGTGTATGGTCTACGCATCACTTAACGGTTGAAAGGACGTCAGAGACTTGAAGACACAAAGATCAAGACAAAGCTACAGCCAAGGGGGAGTTTGTTGGTGCACTTGTGTCTGTACTTTGTCTGTATTTTGTAATGATATAAAACGATGTCTTTTGTTAGTCTTGTTACGTCTTAGATGTGTTAATATGTGTGCTTAATGTAAGTTTGACCAGTCAACCATCCTCCTGGTTTGACTTGGTCAAACACTTAGAAAAGTTTGTAAGATTGTGTGTGTCGAAGGATGGCTCATCGAAGGATTGTTTATATCCTTCGATGAGCTCGAAAGATAACCTTCGATGGATATAGATGGACCTCGAAGGATGCCAATCCTTCGAGGTATATGTGGATCCTTCGATAGGCTGTATCTCGATAGATGATCTTTCGATCAGTCTAATTGATCCTTCGACCAGACTAGCTGTGAAGGTTATATATACTGTTGTAATGTGTTCACTTCATTTGGGTGAGTGAACTTAGTCTTGTTGAGAGCGTATTTTCAGTTTGGTCAAGGGCTGTAACCGTGTCCACTGAAATACAAGAGAAAACTTTGATATCTTGTGTGTCTACCTTTCTCTTTGTAGCTTGTGTTCTCATTATAAACTACCGGTTTGCATTCTAGCTTGGATTCCGCACTTGCTAGTGTGTTAAACTTAACAAGGATAAGGTTTAACCTCAACCTCCGAGGGACCTACAGGTTGGACCTGCCAAAGCCATAGCAAAATGGACAAGGCAATACACAGATGAGGCTTATGAAAGGTTAAAGAAAAGAAGGATGACAAATCCTAGTTTACCACAGAAGCCTGAATACAAAGAGCCAAAACAGATAAATATTTCTGAACCACTGTTCACTTCAACAGATGTGTCAGTCCTTGAGATAGATCAAAGAAAGAGACAAGAGCAGATTGAAAAATAAACTGCAGAAGATATAGCTGCAGCAAATTATATCATAAAAATGGTTTTCAAACAAAATACAGCTGAAGATTCTGAACTAGCAAAAGCTCAGAGCACTACTCAACAAATTATCACAAGGCCAGCATCACCAAACTCATCAGTAAATAAACCTCTCCCAAGAAACCCATTGGGTTCAAAAATACTAAAATGGATGTCTGATCAAAAGACCCATGTATTGACACCATTCAGATCCAATGGAGAAGTAAAGCACATATCAAGGGAACAAGCACTAGGCCTAGGTGTTGAAGATCTACAAGATCTCCTTGAGCTTATACTTTGTAGGGATGAAGATGATACAAGTTCCATGGATTTTGAGTTGCAATTTAAAGGACAAGTTAGGGAACTTCTGATGAGACAATAAAGATCCAAAATAATGAAGAGTTTTGGCATTATCTGTTCCAGGGGGAGATTGTTGGGATTGAACCCTATCAGAGGAACAGATAATAAAAGCCAAAACTGGTTCACAACAGTGGATTCGTCATAAGCAGTAGTTTACACCAGACTTTCACCTTGAAAGTGTTTATAACATCTGATGTCCTCTATCCACTGTCCGTATACAACAGCTGCTGTCCTTCAAACTGCTGATGAAGCCCTGAAGATTGTTAAGAATTAAACACTGCTGGTTCAATCTACTGATGCTATCTAAGTACTATTGTTGACTAAAGGACTGCCCACTCAAGGACTGATCAACTTTGAGGAAAGCACTGATAGTCAAACATTAGTGCTGATGGAAGGAGAAAGCAGTAGTTAGGGTATCACTTGTATTGTATAGAATCAGTGGTTAAGTTAGCAGTATTTGTTTAAGAACAGTGATTAAAGGGTTGTTAGGTTTTTAGATGTCACTTTCTTGGTGACGTCAGCTTAGATTCTTTAGTGGTTTGATTTGCCTATAAATGGAACAGTACCCTGTACTGTTACATTTGATTGACTGAGTGAGTCTATCTCCTCCAATCCTTTCATCTTGTGCGATCAACCAGGGAACATTAGGCTGAGGGGGAGTTTTGGTTGTAAGCATGCATTGTAATCTTTTGATTTGATTTGTAATCTTTCGACCTAATGAAAAGCATGTGTTTATCAGAACTATTCTCCCTTTTGATTATGTTTATAAAGTTTGTTTCTAGTTCCGCTGTACTTTACATTATTTTAGATTCATTCATTGTTCAAATTATACAAACAAACACAATCATGAGAGCCTCCGATCCTAACACTAATAAATCCTACGATACTCATGAAATTGGCAAACGACATTATTTTGAACCCATTCGTATACAAATGAAATTTCATGCTTAGAATTCTACCACAACAGAATAATTATTTGCAGAAATAACAAATAATGTACATATATAGCAAAGCAGAATCTAAGAGTGTAAATTCTAAAAACCTACCAATACATTCGATGAGCAAAAAAACTTGCTCAGAGAGTATCGGCTTTTCATTTTTTCCTCATTGTTTAGCACTTCAGACCAATTGTCAATGATGTTTGATGTAATTTTTACACCATTAAACATTGCTTCAAAAATCACTTTGAATGATTCTGTCCCATACACAGACTGGTACACAAACTTTCTGTTGTTTTAAAAAAGATAGATAAATTAATAAGATATATAAACAACATTTGCAAACAACTAAAACAATACTTACAATTCATCCGTTGGAGAAAATATGTAATCTCGTATCAATTCTTCATCATCACTCATCTTCGATCTAAGATCAACATTCCGGTTAACATAAGGTGATTTATATGCAGAAGTTAGCTTAGATATTCTCTTTTCTTTTGTTTGTTCAGGGGTAGTGGGTTTCAGTTGTTTCTTGATTGATGGGTACTTGAAGAAATGGAAATGTGTCGAGAAGTGACTATATTTTGTTTTCATTTTCGTCTTTACGCTTTGTTGTAGAAGAATCACCTTCAATAGGATTTACATTCCATTGATCGTTTAAAGTAGAAAACTTATTGAATCCCAAGGAACCATCTTTAGCAACTAAATGTTGTATTTCTGTTTCATGACATCTGATCTCGATTTCATTTTGTAATGTGTATGTTGTCCCCTGTTCTAGTTCATCCTTTTCAGCTTCTTCCCCTTTATTTCCAGCATCAACGTCACCTTCCTCACCAACTTCATTCCCACCATCATTTTTTTCACCAGCATTGTCACCTTCATCGTCACCTCCATTACCATCAACTATTTTCCCAGCATCATCACCTGTAACAGTTGATCTTGTCAGTAGAGTAATTATTTTAATGTGTAGGGAAATTAAAATAAAACTCAAAATTACCCTACAAGTGCATCAGGCAACTGCTCATTCAAAATTACTCTACAAGTGCAACAAAATTACTCTACAGCCTTATCAACAATACACTAAATCAAAATAAAAATCAAAATGACCATACAAGTGCAACAAAATTACCTTATAACCTCATCAAGAATACACTAAATCAAAATAACACTCAATGTGTAGGGTAATTATCAGAATTAAAACAAATAACAACAGCTGATCTTATAAGTAGAGTAATTATTTCAATGTGTAGGGAAATTATAAGAATTATAACAAATAACAACATTTGATCTTATCAGTAGAGTAACTATTTCAATGTGTAGGGTAATTATCAGAATTATAACAAATAACAACATTTGATCTTATCAGTAGATTAATGTCACGGCCCCAGCCCCGGTTTGACCCGGTCTAGAGCCGCGGGACAGGAACCCGTGGTATTAATTGATGCGACAACGGAAGATTTATCAGGATCTTTTTAAAACTTGAAAATGCCCGATTATTTTATTTCATAATTCGGGATAAACCCCGTAATTTACAATAGAGGAATTTCACTAGGGAATTCCCTAATTTATTAAAACATGTTTATTATTTTAACTGAGCCACCTCTTCAAGCTTGTTAGTGCTCCGTAGCACGTTTTCCTTGATTTACAGCAGGTTGCCTGAAACATGTTTTAAAAATATTTTATCAGCGGGGAAATGCTGGCGAGTCACTCAATTTGATAAAATGGCACATAGTTATAAATTACAGCATAAGAGCGATTACAATGGCTTCTATCTTATTTTTATCTGGCGCCGTGTCACCTGGTGATGATGGTCATACCACTATTGGGTCCTTCCCCAAGTAGTGATGATTATCACAGTTAGGATTTATTAGCCTAACTGTGAGAAATTAGTAATGTGCACAATACCCCAATTAGCCAGTGATTCAAGATAACCATGACTTCATCCCTGTAATTATAACTTTTTGAAAATAATTGGAGTATTGTTGTGACAACCCGAGTTTTCAAGGTCTCTATTTGACTTAACTTGGTATTTAATTGCAAAGTGTGTTTTTATAATATAAGTGTTGTTTTGTTTTGTGTATGTTATATGTGTATGTATTATACATATCTTGCATTAATAATAGAAATTGTTTAATTATTAAAACATGGACCCTTAGCCGAAAACACCCACACACCCCACGAAAACACTAGGTGTTTTCGTCTACTAAGAGGCCAACGAAAACAGAATGGGCTTCGGCCCAGTAACGACCGGTTATAATGTTTTGATATTAATCCTTTACGAGAAGTTTTCAATCGGCAAACCCTAGAGTCTCTTTTTCTGTGTGTGTGACGGCATTATCGATTCCTCCAAGCCACCTCTAGAGATCAATAGTTCTTTCTGTTTTGGTTAGTTCGTACCGTTGCTTATATGAACATGACTTTTGTTAGATCCTTACATGTCTGTATCTGTGTATATATCTGATTAACAAGCTCTGTGATTTGAGATTACATGTTCATGGATAGGGAAGAGGGTCTTGTATTGTTGTTAAACCTATTTGTATTGTATCAGAATGGCAATGAATGGATTCGTGGCTAGAACTGATGATATTGGTTGTTTAAAAGTTAGCAGATTAGGATCCTCGATAATCACAAACAACATGCTGATGATTGTATGATGATCATGACTCTATAGGGAGTTAGTATTTTATATGATTGCATGAGTCGGTTTTGCTTCAATGATTGGGTGATAAAGATGATGTAACTGTTAGGATGGGATTAGGGTTTCTATGTTTACGTAACTGATGCTGTTGATGATGATGGACCAGACGAAAACACCCAGTGTTTTCGTCAAACACTAAGCCCGATCACTTGGGATTTCGTCGCCTGAAGTGATTTCGCCAAAGGGTGTTTTCGCCACATTTACGATTTCGTCACATTAAACCTGTTAAGATGTTAACTCTGTTAAGTTACGTATATAACTCTGTTAAGTTATGTATGTAACTCTGTTAGTTCATTAACTCTGTTAAGTATGTAACTCTGATCGTTGTTAACCCTGTTAGTTAATGGACTCTGTTAGTTTATTATTCCTGTTAAGTCATTAACTCTGTTAAGGGGTTAACCCTGTTAAGTGGTAAACGATGTTAAGTTTATTAACTCCATTGAGTCTGTCAAGTATGTTAAACCAGTTAAATTGATAACCCAGGTTAGAATTGACTAAGAACTCAGTTGCATGAAATATGTTTGTATGATCAAGAAATAACTGTTTTGTGTTACTGGATGATGATTTCTTAAGCACACTTTGTGACTGTAACATCTGTGCTTGTAATCATTGTGAACAGTTATATTATCAATAAAACAATGTTATTTGATCCCAATGTTTGTTTGGTTGTGTTTCACATTTTTCATGTTTTGACTTTTATCCAATTTCAAACTCTATATCACTTTCTAGAGAGTTATACGCAAACTGGTGCGTAAACATACTTAGTTTAACGCGACAAATACTCCGGAACATCAACATATACTTAACACACCTTAAATAACCTTTACATAACTTAGAAATAAGTTTTGAAGGCTTTGGTATGGCAAAAACAAGTTAATTCGTCTATAGGGACTAAACATGACAAACTGCGAAAGTATGCCAATTTGAACTGTAACAGACATTCCGGAACATGACCATAAGTTAAACATACCATAAATATCCTTCACATAGCTTAGAAATAGGCTTTGAGGGGTTCGGTGTGCTAAAATAAACTTTTGGGTCATTCAGGGACTAAAAGCGTCAAAAAAGTGCACAAGTTTGCATTTTCGCGCATAACATACGTTCTGAATACATCCGGACATCCAAAAATTTATGTAAGCACTAAAATATTTTATTTTAGTGTTTGGCATACGAAAAATCCATTCGTCACGCCATTTGGATCATTTTTCGCGCTTATGCGCATTCCGTCGTAATTAACCGAACATCGCAATCGTACGGCCAAACGAACTGACATCCGAGATATTTTTGAGCACATTTTAAGTTCCCTATACTTTAACTTCATTTTAGAGCTTTGAAATGGGGTTAACGGGCCTTAAACGCGTCGGAAATGACCTTATAACACAACAGGGACCAAAACTGTAAATCTGCCAAACTAGGTCCTTGCGCACCTCAACAATGTGAGTGTTGCGGTGCGCAAGCAGGGGCCAGATGCAGCAAATCGTTTTTCTCAGCTTTTAACAGCCCTTAAACACCCTCCAAAGGCCAATGCCATGTGTCCAACTCTTGTGGTGGAGCAATATGAGTTACCACAACATTCCGACAAGTGTACGGGCGAGATCATTCCCTCTTCTCCAAGAAATGATCCTAACGGTGAACCGAAATCTATAAATACCCATCACATTTTCACTCATTCCTCACAAGAATCTGATTTGAGAAGCTCTAAGTTGAAACCTTTGTTTCATACCTGAGCTACTTGAATCAAGATTAGCATTCGGGGACCCTTTGTAAGTGTTCCTTCGTTCTTTTATTGCTGTTCGAGTCCGAAAGACAAACTTTGTTTGACTTTCTGAATTGACCAGTTTATGGTCAATGCGAAGTTCGTTTGAACTTCATAACGTGATTGTAATCACGATGGTTATAGTCCCTTGTGACTATGCCTACTGATTACCACGTTGTCTAGGGTCGTAAGGGTAAGCGATCTAATAAATCGCTTATACCTTCGAACCCGACCCATTTTGTCACACCCTGGCTTTGCGGAAGCGTGGTTAATGTTGGTGTGACTTCTTAATACCATAGCTTAACCATAACAAGCTATATGAATTTAAAAACCATGCAAGTCATCCATTAAGTTTTGAAAATCAAACACATTACCATTGTTTTAACATACAACCATAACCTTGTTCAGTAGACATTACAACTTATAACATAACATAAACGTGGTTTAAGGACTGTGTCTTGTCCAGGAAAGAGACACATCCCCTAAACCATGATGACCCCATGACAAGTGCAGCGGAAAACGTTCCATACCGTGCCAGATCCGTTTTAATTTCCTGAAATACATGTGAGTTGAAAAATCAACAATAATGTTGAGCGAGTTCATGTGTAAGTGAGTATGTAAAACACTTGTGAGTATAAAAGTAGTTGTGGTATGTAGCAGTGTAAGAGGACTTGTGATCACCAATGGTTTGCAAGGCCCCTGACATATGTGAAGTGCAAATAGGGAGACTCAAACCTAGCAGATTTCGCCACGGCAAAGTATGTGGACAAAGTCACCCCACGGTCCGTTTCTAGTTTGGCCGGGGGCTGGGCTCGCTACACCCAGATAGATCTACCGCTCCTGTCCCTCGGTCCCTCCATGAGGACTAATGGCCCCATGTTGTTCCTTTCCACTCACATGATCGTATAACACCTCCTTACGTTAAACATACCGTTGTAAAGTACTCGTAAATCATAGTAACATGTATTTCACCCCCGCAGTTAAGTAAACTGAAAACAGTTAGAGAAAAGGGGGACATGAACTCACAGTGAATGCGCGTCTCTACCAAGTGTCTCCAATACAGTAAGCTGTGCAACGACCTACAAGTGCTAATTCTATTAGACGGACGGCCGTGCTTTAGCTTTATAGTTCAAGTCTTTGGGAAATAGTTAGACAACTATTTCGTGTTTATGTTCCGTATACACTTGGTAGTTATGCTTCTTCCCAAGGATGGGGGATACAATACATGTGCGTAAGTTACGTTTTATCAATCTTGTGGTAATGTAATTACCGGTGTAACTTATATGTTTGTGGAAGCGTTCGTAAAGTTTTGGAATCATTAACGCTTGTAAATATTATTTTCACTCTAAAACAATATTTATGTATTTTCACAAAATAATCATAAACAGTGTTGTGACAAATATATTTATCACGTTAGTCTTTGTGAAAATCCCACCTCCGAATATTTAGTAAAATATAGTGCTGGCGAAATTTATGTTTCGAAATATGTCCAAAAGTAGTTCTAACACTTGTTGTGTAAATAAGCCTAAGTGTTAGGTTTTTAGAAAATTTCGCCAGAGTTTCCTCTGTAACTGGAGGTGGCCACGCTTTCAAGCGTATCATTTTCTTTTAACAAATCAATTCAACAACTTCTTTATTCAATCAAACAATTTTCGACACATCAAACTAGTCGACAAGTATGTAAATCGCATAATCGCATGAACTTGCAGTTTTTCCGAATCTATAGTGTAAATCCCCTTTATATATGTAGATCTTTATATAAAGTAACTTTAATCTTGTAAAAACCTCGTGTTTAGAGAAATCCGTCTTTACAACTTCTAGTCACTTTTCCCAAAAATAGTTATTTGTCGGATCTTTTCATTTCACAAGTGTCTACACACTTGTGGTTTATAAAATCATGTTTGTTAGTGTAAGATCCCTTCTTTAAAATACATGATTTCTTAAATGTGTGGTCCTTCAAAAATACCACTTGCAGATACGTAGATCTGCTAGTTTTAAACTCCATTGTACAAGTTAAATTACTTTTACACAAGTAAAATATTTCTACACAAGTTCATGTATCTTGTGTGGTAGAGTTTCGCCTTTTAACCCTTGTGGTTACCAAAAACGAGCTTATGTGAAGATCCATGATCTTACAAAGTCGGGTTAAACGGAGATCCGAACTACCACATCATAGATCGGGTCTAGATAAACACAAATTCCAAATACTACAACTTTTACACAAGTTATGAACTATTAACCACCACTTTTAGTATTTTTACTAGACTTTTATGCTTCAAAATGTAAGTTAACGATATTTAACCGACAATATTCCTTTTAACCACTTTAGATAAGCTTAAAACAAGTTTTAAGTGTTATACCTCTAGCTCAAGGCTAGGGAAGATCTTTGGCGAAAAAGAGGTGGATAAAAGCTAACGGTAGAGGTCCTTCGCGTTCCGAGTGCACCAAGACTCCTAATATGCGACTTGTGAAGTGTGTATGATGATGGAATGGCAAGAACATGAACCGAAAATATGATGGTGGGTGTGGGGAGTTCGGCCGAGAGGTAGAGAGCAAGAGGGAGAGTGAGTGAGTTGGTGTTGAGTGGTGAAAATTATGTGTAGGTTAAGTTGTGTATTAACATGTTCTTATAGGCAATCCATTTGTGTATTACCCACTAGATCTTGTGTCAAGTAGATATTAGGCAAGATTGGATTAACAAATCTACTAAGTACATGGCATGTCCCCTAGGGGACGGTTTTGGTTAGGGGAGGGGGTCCCTTGGTTCGAAATCAACTAGTAGTTAGGGAGTTTAGTTAAGTTAAATACGTAGGTTAAGTATTTAACTTAGTTACTTGTGTGTTATGCATTACCACGGGTGTTAGGGTAATCAGGGACCCTAACTGGCTCAGAAAATTATAAATAGTGAAAATAGTAATATTTTCATGTTCCGGGTAAAGTCCGGTTGTTCGGTTGGATAGTGATCCGTTAAAGCGTTACAAAAGCTTTAAAGTGTCGTTATTGTACTTTTAGTGACACCATTTAATTCCAACACTTTAGAAAGTGTCTAGTGATATTTTTCCCATGTTCTGGCACTTTACTAGTCAGCTAGAAGCTGGATTAATTATTAAAGTGCTGTGTTTGGTACTTAAAGTATGTTTTAGGCACATCCGAATCAGTGTATCTTATTCCTAGAGACGCGGTACCACAACCCTTATATCCCTACACTCACTACCAGTGTAGCCAAAATATATGAGGCTTTTAACAGGCCTTAGAGGCAGTGTCTGCCTGATGCTGGTCATATCAGCATGTTCGCCGTGTATCCGTTTAGTGCTACTGTGCTTTTTGTGCATCATGTTTGTCACTAGGGTTCAGTATGTAATTAATGTAGTGACAGCAAATAAAGTATGATGCAAGTAAGTGCATGTATCAGTATGCAGGTAGCAGTTTATCAGCTAGTTCAAACAAGCACAGTAATCAAGTAGTAATTAATCATTAATTAAGTTGTACGGATACCTGGTTTAGTGCGGGTTGTCACATTCTCCCCCCGTTAAATAAATTTCGTCCCGAAATTTAAGTTCTGCTTGTAGATGCAGAGTTCTTAGGAAATAAGTGGGGGTACTTTTCTTTCATCCGGTCCTCACGTTCCCAGGTGAATTCAGGACCATGTCTGGCATTCCAACGAACTTTGACGAGCTTGACACTGCTCCGGCGGGTCTTGTTAACTTTCCAATCCGTGACCTCGACAGGTTCTTCAACGAAGTGGAGCGTGTCGTCAATATGAATCTCGTCGATGGGAATGGCAACGTCAACTTGAGTTGGACTTTTCTTTAGATTGGATACATGAAATGTATCGTGAACGCCATTTAGTTCAGCGGGTAGGTCCAACTTGTATGCTACCGTCCCAATTCTTTCTAGAATTCTAAAGGGACCAATGTAGCGTGGATTTAACTTCCCACGCTTTCCAAAGCGCGCCACCCCTTTCCAGGGTGATACCTTCAGTAAAACCATTTCTCCAACTTGGAAGTCCACGTGCTTCCGGTTTGGATCCGCGTAGGCCTTTTGTCTGTGGCGAGCTGCTTCGATGCGTTTAAGAATTTGCGCGATCTTGTCTGTCGTCTCTTGGACGATTTCGGGACCAGCAAGCTGCCTATCACCTGCGTCAGCCCAACATAAGGGTGATCGGCACTTGCGTCCGTAAAGGGCTTCGAATGGCGCGACACCAATACTGGTGTGGTAGCTGTTGTTGTATGAAAATTCGACCAAAGGTAAGTGTTTATCCCAGCTACCGCCTAAATCCATAACACATGCCCTCAGCATGTCTTCCAAAGTTTGTATCGTTCGCTCGCTCTGGCCGTCAGTTTGCGGATGGAACGCAGTGCTCAGATTCAATTGTGAGCCAAAAGATTCTTGGAAGGATTGCCATATTCTTGACACAAACCTTCCGTCTCTATCAGAGATGATCGAGAGAGGTACTCCATGACGTGCTACGATCTCTCTCAAGTAAATTTCCGCAAGTTTACTAGTACTGTCTTTCTCCTTGATTGGCAGAAAGTGTGCGGACTTTGTTAGGCGGTCAACAATCACCCAAATCATATCATGGCCTCTTGGCGTTCTTGGCAGTTTTGTAACAAAATCCATTGAGATTTGTTCCCATTTCCACTTGGGAATCTCAGGTTGTTGCAGAAGTCCCGAAGGCTTCTGGTATTCCGCCTTGACCTTAGCGCACGTTAAACATTTGCTCACGTAAACAGCAACGTCGCCTTTCATCCTAGACCACCAATAGTAATCTTTGAGATCCTGGTACATCTTATCCGATCCAGGGTGGATAGAGTACCGTGACTTGTGCGCTTCGTCGAAAATAACTTCCCTTAATCCACCAAACAGAGGAACCCAAATCCTTTTCTCAAAACATAACGTCCCTTCCTCGTTTGGTACCAAAAGCTTCTCCATTCCACGGAGATATTCTTCCTCAAGGTTTCCCTCCTTGAGAGCTTCCTTTTGTGCAGTACGAATGCGCAAGGAAAGATCGGTTCGTATAATCATTTCCAAAGCTCTAACCCTTATGGGCTTGATTCTTTCTTTACGACTTAGGGCATCGGCGACTACATTCGCCTTCCCTGGATGATATTTTATCTCGCAGTCGTAGTCGTTTAACAATTCAACCCATCGTCTTTGCCTCATATTCAACTCCTTCTGGTTGAATATATGCTGTAGGCTTTTGTGATCTGTGAAGATTGTGCACTTCGTACCATAAAGGTAATGTCTCCAGATCTTTAAAGAAAAAACCACTACGCCAAGCTCTAAATCGTGTGTGGTATAATTCTTTTCGTGCACTTTCAGTTGGCGTGATGCGTAAGCAATGACCTTTTGGCGTTGCATCAACACACAACCCAATCCTTGACGCGATGCGTCGCAGTATACCACAAAGTCATCAGTACCTTCTGGTAGAGCTAAGATTGGCGCGTTACAAAGCTTATCCTTCAATACCTGAAATGCTTCCTCCTGTTTGATTCCCCAATCAAACGTCTTATCCTTCTGCGTGAGGAGCGTCAAAGGTTGAGCGATGTTCGAGAAATCCTCGATGAACCTTCGATAGTAGCCAGCCAAACCCAAGAATTGTCAAATCTCGGTTGGCGTTGTAGGCGTTTCCCAATTCTTGATTGCCTCGATCTTTGTGGGATCAACATGAATTCCATCCCCATTAACCACATGTCCGAGAAACTGGACTTCGCGTAGCCAAAACTCGCACTTGGAGAATTTGGCGTACAGCTGTTCCTTCTTTAGCAGCTCCAGTATGGTTCTAAGATGCTGCTCGTGTTCAGCCTTCGTCTTTGAGTAAATCAAGATGTCGTCGATGAATACAATCACGAACTTGTCTAAGTATGGCTTGCAAACCCTATTCATCAAGTCCATAAAGACTGCAGGTGCGTTTGTCAAACCAAATGGCATAACGAGGAACTCGTAGTGTCCATAACGAGTTCGGAAGGCTGTTTTCGGGATACTTTCCTCCTGTATCCTTAATTGATGGTATCCAGATCGAAGATCGATCTTAGAGTAACAGCTTGAACCTTGAAGTTGATCGAACAGATCGTCGATTCTTGGCAGAGGATACCTGTTCTTGATCGTCAGCTTGTTCAATTCTCTGTAGTCAATACACATGCGGAAACTTCCGTCCTTCTTCTTGACAAACAAGACCGGAGCTCCCCAAGGCGAGAAGCTTGGTCGGATAAAACCCTTGTCTAACAACTCTTGAAGTTGCGTCGACAATTCCTGCATCTCAGACGGAGCAAGTCTGTACGGTGCCTTAGCCACAGGCGCGGCGCCTGGAACTAAGTCAATGTGAAACTCCACTTGCCTCTGAGGTGGCAGTCCAGGTAAGTCTTCTGGGAAGACTTCGGGATACTCCCTTACGACAGGGATGTCTTCGATCCTTGGCTCGGCAGCCTTCTTGTCCACGATGTGCGCCAGAAAAGCAACACATCCCTTCTGCAAACACTTCCTTGCTTTCAAACAGCTGATAATCCGCAACGGCGTCTCACGCTTCTCTCCATGAACAACAATGGTCTCACCATCCTCGGTTGGAATACGAACAACCTTTTCGTGGCAAACTATCTCAGCTTTATTGCCCGATAACCAATCCATTCCTACTACCACGTCGAAACTTCCCAATTGGACTGGTAGTAGATCCAAAGCAAACTCACGTTCTCCTAATTCAATCACACAGCCTCTGATAACATCATTGGCTTCTACCAACTTTCCATTAGCCAATTCGATTGCGTAGGGAATGTCTAACTTATTAGCGGCTAGCCCAAGTATATTCTTAAATTCTAGTGATACGAAGCTATAGTTGGCACCAGTATCAAACAGAACAGATGCATAGCGTTGATTTACAGGGAACGTACCAGTGACAACGTTGGGATCCTGGCGTGCTTCCCGTGCACCGATCTGGAACACCCTTCCACGGGCTTGGTTCAATCCCGGGCAATCCTTCTTGAAGTGCCCAACGTCACCGCAATGAAAACATCCTAATCTTTTTCCACTTCCCGCACCATCCCCAACTGGCGGGTTGTTTTGATTGGCAGTTCCGGCTTGATTTGCATTATAGCCTCGATTATTCCCTTGTGGGCGATTTCCCAAACCACCACGATTATCGTTTCTATTCATATATCCTCCATGGCCTCCCCGGCCCGCACTAGCCCAACATGATTCCTTTGAGTGGCCCGGTTTTCCACAAGATTCACAAACTCTCACGTTACAATGGCCAGTATGGTGGCGTTGGCAGTTGTTGCATTTGGGCTGGGTGCCCTGGTACCCTTTTCCTTTCTTGGTACTGCCAGCTGATTTTCCTTTCTTTACTGCCATACTGACGCCTTGCTTGAAGTTTGAAAACTTCCTTTTGTTATCTCCTGAGGACTCAACGTGAGTCTCTGTCTTCTTCGCCTTGACTTCATCAAACTTGTTTAAACGAATTGCCTCCTCGGTGAGAGCCACGCTCAAATCAATGGCTTCCGTGATAGTTGCTGGTTTGGAGGAGGTTACCATGCTAATGATTTGAGGAGCTAATCCCCAAATGAAGCGCTCAATTCGCTTGTATTCAGGCGTGACCATATAAGGAACCACCTGAGATAGGTCATGAAACCTCTGAACGTACTCTGCTACCTTCGGACCGTCCATTTTTAGGTGCCAGAACTCAGTCTCCAATCGCTGAATTTCTGCGCGGGAACAGTACTTCTTGCGCATAAGCTCTTTCAGCTCTGCCCAGGTCAGCGCGTAGGCGGCAGCTTCGCCTAACGTCTGGACTTGTAAGTTCCACCAAGATAGGGCTCCGTCTAGAAACAGCCCTGAGATGTAAGTGACCTGCTGGTCGAGCGCACATTTGCTCATGCGGATGGTGGAATCAGTCTTCTCGGCCCAACGAGTAAAAGCGATAGCGCCTCCGGTGCCATCGAAGTTGGTGGGCTTGCAGTCTAAGAACTGCTTGTATGTGCACCCTGCACATTCATTGCAACATGTGATAGATATTAGCTTTCTTGCTAAGGAAATCCGTTTAGGTCATGGTATGTCTTAATGACTTAAATATTACCATGTGGTGGATTATTGTTGCCCTGGTTAATACTTCCGCTCGTTCCGGGCTGAGATGCTGCATACTGTGCTATGGCAGCGGCAATGATTTGTTGTAGTTCTGCCTCGTTAGTGGGCATGCGCGTCTCGCGTCTGGGCGGCATCTTCTAAAAGATGGTTTAAGTTGGTTAGGCCATAGTAAGGCTCCGTTGTTATAATACGTAAATCAGTTCGTAATATAGTGTACGTATATAACGGTAGTAATAGTATAATCACATAACATCTCATGTTATCACACATCACAATTATCAATCACACAACATCCCATGTCATAAAATATAAACAAGTAATCAAGCGAATCCAAATATGGTGAGAAAACTGCGATTGCCATATAAGTGAGACCACATCGTAAGTGTATACATACAATCATCAATCACTAGGGGCTACATCACCCCTGTCAAAAGCTACATCAGTATCAATACAACATCAAGTACATAACAAAAGTCAAGTCATAACGTAGTCTCCCCAAAATGCTGTGCAGTCAAAAAGCAATCGCCGCCTTCTCACCTCGCCTACCCAAGTGGCACCGATGAGCTCTAAGCAGATGGTGGTGGAGGAGGAGGAAAACGGGTATAAAACAAACGGCGCAACTGTAACCAGTCCGCCTCCATCGCCTGCTGTGTGCGAATAATGGAAGGGGGTAAAGGTCGAAACGGCTGTAACGGAGAGGGTGCCCGGCCATGGCACTGACATGGCTGCAGCTGGGCTCTCTCCAACTCCTGTAGTCGCTGCTCGTGCGACTCATGCTGGTATACAAACGACATCAAAACATCCTCAATGGTGTGTCCCACGTAGGACCGGTGGTATGGATCAGTGGGTGGCATAGGGGAAAATGGTGACCACAGCAGTGGCTCACGTGTGGGATCAAAGGGTGCCACACCAAAAGGAGCTGTAGTGGGTGGAACAAAAGGAATCTGAGGCATGAAAGGCATGGGCATCGGTACATGCCCATCAGGGTGAGCTGAAGAACCCTCTCCAGGCCCTGCTGGAGGTATAAACATAGGAACCTGAAATGAAAAGTCAATATGTGGTGCAACAGGAATCTGTGGAGGAAATGGTGGAACGTCCTCGTCTGCCGGTATCCAACCATGCTGTGCAGACTCATCCGGTGGATCCATATGTGCTGCAAACTGAGCCTGCTCGGGCTCTGGTAAAACAGGATCAAGTAAAGGAGCTACAACAGGGTGAACGGGTGCCAAGTGCTCGAAAGGGGGGTCAACTGGTATGGCAATAATGGGTAGAGGATCAATGGGATCAACAGGGACATGGTCGCCCTCAATCAACGGAATATCCATATGGTGATCATCAGCAATGGGCTCAAAAGGTACATCAGCATGCGCAGGGTCATGCTCTGGTAAAGGATCAAGAGCGGCTGCCTGCTCAGGAGCAATGGCAGGCTCAAAGTCATCAAACGCCATGTCAAAATCGAAATCAGGATCAACCGGATCGAAAGGGTCAATAGGATCTGCTGGATCCTCCATCAACTCGTCCATCGGAACAAACTCTAAGTCACGGTCAGGATCAAATCCCGGGGGAAACACAGGATCTGAATCCCCCTCGTCGTCATGGTCAAAAGCAAATCCGGGTATAGGAGCAACAGAAAAAGCCTGGTCAGAATCGGACCCATGGGAAAAGTGCTGCGCACTGTGAGCATGTGTGGGTACAGAAGCCACAGACTCAAAGGAATCCGGGGCTGGGGAATGAGCAGGTGACTCCGCAGCCGGAGCATCTGCGATCAGTAAGGGAGCAACAGCAGGTAGGGCCTCGCCCTGAGCATCCTCCAAAGGCTCCTCCTCAAACATATCGACGTCGTCCTCCTCGTCGTCGATGGGTAAAACAGGGTATGATGCAAGGGGTACTGGAGCAGGGATCAATGCAAGTGGTAGATCCCCTGCGATAGGACCATCTGCGAGCTCGCCAGCACCGTCAGGTAGTGCAAAGGGCTGAAAATCGTCCTCGTCTGTGCTGGTGAAGTCGGACGTATAAACCTCGTGCTCCGATGACTCAATGTCGTCTGAAACGGTAGGCCTAGGGCCTGTGGTGCCTGAACCACCAGTGCCTGTAGAATCCATGTGTCTGTAACATATACACAAACATGTACAAATTGTCAATCATATAATCAAATAGTCACATAGGTCATCAAGCAAGCATTCAAACCAACACTTCCTAGTCCCACTAGCCAACACTCCTAGTCCCACTAGCCAACACTCCTAGTCCCACTAGCCAACATTCCTAGTCCCACTAGACCGAACCTCAGCCTCCCAGACTGAGCCTAGAATAATGGATAAAATGTGCTCAACATTTGTTTGTAAAAAAAAAAGTTGTGGATCTGGACTTAAGTGGTATGCAGTAAAAATGTTTTCGTGAGAGCCCTAGTGATCATAGTCTAGACTCGAGAGAGAATCCTAGTTCGCTATGATCAGAGCTCTGATACCAAGCTGTCACACCCTGGCTTTGCGGAAGCGTGGTTAATGTTGGTGTGACTTCTTAATACCATAGCTTAACCATAACAAGCTATATGAATTTAAAAACCATGCAAGTCATCCATTAAGTTTTGAAAATCAAACACATTACCATTGTTTTAACATACAACCATAACCTTGTTCAGTAGACATTACAACTTATAACATAACATAAACGTGGTTTAAGGACTGTGTCTTGTCCAGGAAAGAGACACATCCCCTAAACCATGATGACCCCATGACAAGTGCAGCGGAAAACGTTCCATACCGTGCCAGATCCGTTTTAATTTCCTGAAATACATGTGAGTTGAAAAATCAACAATAATGTTGAGCGAGTTCATGTGTAAGTGAGTATGTAAAACACTTGTGAGTATAAAAGTAGTTGTGGTATGTAGCAGTGTAAGAGGACTTGTGATCACCAATGGTTTGCAAGGCCACTGACATATGTGAAGTGCAAATAGGGAGACTCAAACCTAGCAGATTTCGCCACGGCAAAGTATGTGGACAAAGTCACCCCACGGTCCGTTTCTAGTTTGGCCGGGGGCTGGGCTCGCTACACCCAGATAGATCTACCGCTCCTGTCCCTCGGTCCCTCCATGAGGACTAATGGCCCCATGTTGTTCCTATCCACTCACATGATCGTATAACACCTCCTTACGTTAAACATACCGTTGTAAAGTACTCGTAAATCATAGTAATATGTATTTCACCCCCGCAGTTAAGTAAACTGAAAACAGTTAGAGAAAAGGGGGACATGAACTCACAGTGAATGCGCGTCTCTACCAAGTGTCTCCAATACAGTAAGCTGTGCAACGACCTACAAGTGCTAATTCTATTAGACGGACGGCCGTGCTTTAGCTTTATAGTTCAAGTCTTTGGGAAATAGTTAGACAGCTATTTCGTGTTTATGTTCCGTATACACTTGGTAGTTATGCTTCTTCCCAAGGATGGGGGATACAATACATGTGCGTAAGTTACGTTTTATCAATCTTGTGGTAATGTAATTACCGGTGTAACTTATATGTTTGTGGAAGCGTTCGTAAAGTTTTGGAATCATTAACGCTTGTAAATATTATTTTCACTCTAAAACAATATTTATGTATTTTCACAAAATAATCATAAACAGTGTTGTGACAAATATATTTATCACGTTAGTCTTTGTGAAAATCCCACCTCCAAATATTTAGTAAAATATAGTGCTGGCGAAATTTATGTTTCGAAATATATCCAAAAGTAGTTCTAACACTTGTTGTGTAAATAAGCCTAAGTGTTAGGTTTTTAGAAAATTTCGCCAGAGTTTCCTCTGTAACTGGAGGTGGCCACGCTTTCAAGCGTATCATTTTCTTTTAACAAATCAATTCAACAACTTCTTTATTCAATCAAACAATTTCCGACACATCAAACTAGTCGACAAGTATGTAAATCGCATAATCGCATGAACTTGCAGTTTTTCCGAATCTATAGTGTAAATCCCCTTTATATATGTAGATCTTTATATAAAGTAACTTTAATCTTGTAAAAACCTCGTGTTTAGAGAAATCCGTCTTTACAACTTCTAGTCACTTTTCCCAAAAATAGTTATTTGTCGGATCTTTTCATTTCACAAGTGTCTACACACTTGTGGTTTATAAAATCATGTTTGTTAGTGTAAGATCCCTTCTTTAAAATACATGATTTCTTAAATGTGTGGTCCTTCAAAAATACCACTTGCAGATACGTAGATCTGCTAGTTTTAAACTCCATTGTACAAGTTAAATTACTTTTACACAAGTAAAATATTTCTACACAAGTTCATGTATCTTGTGTGGTAGAGTTTCGCCTTTTAACCCTTGTGGTTACCAAAAACGAGCTTATGTGAAGATCCATGATCTTACAAAGTCGGGTTAAACGGAGATCCGAACTACCACATCATAGATCGGGTCTAGATAAACACAAATTCCAAATACTACAACTTTTACACAAGTTATGAACTATTAACCACCACTTTTAGTATTTTTACTAGACTTTTATGCTTCAAAATGTAAGTTAACGATATTTAACCGACAATATTCCTTTTAACCACTTTAGATAAGCTTAAAACAAGTTTTAAGTGTTATACCTCTAGCTCAAGGCTAGGGAAGATCTTTGGCGAAAAAGAGGTGGATAAAAGCTAACGGTAGAGGTCCTTCGCGTTCCGAGTGCACCAAGACTCCTAATATGCGACTTGTGAAGTGTGTATGATGATGGAATGGCAAGAACATGAACCGAAAATATGATGGTGGGTGTGGGGAGTTCGGCCGAGAGGTAGAGAGCAAGAGGGAGAGTGAGTGAGTTGGTGTTGAGTGGTGAAAATTATGTGTAGGTTAAGTTGTGTATTAACATGTTCTTATAGGCAATCCATTTGTGTATTACCCACTAGATCTTGTGTCAAGTAGATATTAGGCAAGATTGGATTAACAAATCTACTAAGTACATGGCATGTCCCCTAGGGGACGGTTTTGGTTAGGGGAGGGGGTCCCTTGGTTCGAAATCAACTAGTAGTTAGGGAGTTTAGTTAAGTTAAATAGGTAGGTTAAGTATTTAACTTAGTTACTTGTGTGTTATGCGTTACCACGGGTGTTAGGGTAATCAGGGACCCTAACTGGCTCAGAAAATTATAAATAGTGAAAATAGTAATATTTTCATGTTCCGGGTAAAGTCCGGTTGTTCGGTTGGATAGTGATCCGTTAAAGCGTTACAAAAGCTTTAAAGTGTCGTTATTGTACTTTTAGTGACACCATTTAATTCCAACACTTTAGAAAGTGTCTAGTGATATTTTTCCCATGTTCTGGCACTTTACTAGTCAGCTAGAAGCTGGATTAATTATTAAAGTGCTGTGTTTGGTACTTAAAGTATGTTTTAGGCACATCCGAATCAGTGTATCTTATTCCTAGAGACGCGGTACCACAACCCTTATATCCCTACACTCACTACCAGTGTAGCCAAAATATATGAGGCTTTTAACAGGCCTTAGAGGCAGTGTCTGCCTGATGCTGGTCATATCAGCATGTTCGCCGTGTATCCGTTTAGTGCTACTGTGCTTTTTGTGCATCATGTTTGTCACTAGGGTTCAGTATGTAATTAATGTAGTGACAGCAAATAAAGTATGATGCAAGTAAGTGCATGTATCAGTATGCAGGTAGCAGTTTATCAGCTAGTTCAAACAAGCACAGTAATCAAGTAGTAATTAATCATTAATTAAGTTGTACGGATACCTGGTTTAGTGCGGGTTGTCACACATTTGGTCGATCATTAGGATTCGACCAAACACATTAGGTGACCATAGTATATAGGGAATAACCTTCTGAGGTTATACCTTATGGTCGCTTCGTTTAAGTAGTTGTATGATAGGTAGTTTATATGCCTTAGGTAAATTACCAAAATACCCCTTTGATGCCAAAATTCATTTTAAACATATGTAACATAACTTTTGACATCTAAACTGATTTAACAACAATATCAGACATGTTAAGGCATATGTTACATGTCATAGGACTAGTTAGGCGGTCCGAACGCGTTTCACGCGAACGACGCGTTAAAGTAGCATAAGCTACCTAAACGGGTCGTAATGGGTCGTAAGCACTTATGTTAGGTTTCATTTAGTATGTAGGCTTAGTTAAACCATATTACACGAGTCTCCATACTCGTTTGGTTTACGAACCCTCATTCTATCCGATCCTCCGATATAGGTCCGGTTTATTAACATAGTTACCTATTTTAGGTGCCGTTTGATTCCGTGATCTCTAGCATTGCTTGGTGGTTATCTTAGGACATCTGAGCAATCTCAAGTGAGTACATAGAACCCCTTCTTTTAAATTTTTTCAAGGTGTCTATGTTAGTACATAGACCCCTCTTTTACTGTTTTCCAAACTGTTTTGGGGTGAAACACATGTGCCTACTTGTTACTTTCATGCTTTCCTGTTTTCACATCATATACCTGCTATGTTCGTTAGTACATTATAGTACATGATTTCATTACATTTCATGCTATGTATGCCCATTGTGTGCGTACATAGTACATCATTTTACATTACATTTCATGCTATATATGCCCATTGTGTGCATACTTAGTACATTGTTTTACATTACATTTCTGCTATGTATGTTGACTAATCGCATGCTAGCACATTGATTTACATGACTTTTCTGCTTTGTATGTTAACTTAGCATACTTAGTACATTGTTTTCACATGACATGTATACAACTGCTATAACATTTGGTTTGCACAAACGAGACTTATATATGTTCATTAACATTAGCTACGCCGCTCGGTAGTAAGTACTGGTACCATAGGACTTGACAAATCCCATTCCTGACATCCCGGGTTTGTTTGGATGTAAGGAATGACTGAATCCGAAAACATTTCTTTTGATAACCTTGACTAAAAGGGTTATCCGACTGTCTCAAGGCTTGAATGTATGTGTTAACTTACCACATAAATGTTTGTATCAATGTAACATGCATTACTTTGCAAAACATAACTTTTTGATATATTCAAAATAATTTGTTTTGTACATTTCTACATTTGGATTATGGGACAATACTTTACTTACAATACATAACATTTGATACACATTACTTGACTACTGTTGGACTTATAAACATTTGACATGGCTTATACAAGGACTTTTGACTATTTGTTTAAACATAGACTTTATACATTGGTGGTTTGTTTAAGTGACTTAAGTAACGAGATGTGAGTAATATGATACAAGCATGGTGGATACGTCGCTTGTACTTCCTATATATAAGTGTTTGTATTATATTACATATCATAGCATTATTTAAATCATTCAATTTGGACTTATACATTTTACACAAGTAACACAATTTTCACAAGACTTTGGTATACAAACAATTTACTTTATACAACTCATTTTACTTGGTTATACATTTAAACCATACATTATTCTCTTAATTATACATATCATCTGATCTTATCATTTTTCAAATGATTTACAACCCAAAGCAAATTACAAGGTTCATGACTAAACATTTTCTCAAACATAAGTCATGAATCCTATTTTCACAAAACCTATGTATCTCACAGGCATTTTTATGCTGACGTACCTATTTTCACATGTGTTTTCAGGAGCTTTTGCGTAGGACGATGATCGTGACACTAGGGCGGACCTGTGCCTTAGAGACTTAAAATGAAGATAGACTTAGTTTAATTATGTTATAAACTCTTTGATTCCTATTTAAAACAATGTAACTCTTATATTGATAAATAAAATACAACTTTGTATGCCATGGTTATGAAACAATTAATTCTGTTACAACACTCCCCGACGTTTTCCGCCACGTTTTGTATGTTCTACGTGGTCGGGGTGTGACAGAAGAGTTGGTATCAGAGCCAATGGTTATAAGGAATTAGGTTATTAGTAATGCTTTGACCTAGACTATAACCTTTCTAGGACCCTAACACAAGTTATCTTGTGTTTAGATCTTAAAACATGCACATCACCTATCCTTAGGTGATTATCAAAGCAAAAACCAAATTTTTCTGAAATGATTTTTGAAAAACAATCGTCTGTTTTTGGATGATTTATTACAAGGTTTTGAACCCTCTATTGTAAGGTTTTGAACCCTCTGTTATATGGTTTTGAACCCTTCCATTTTGGTTTTTGGCCTTGTGCCTTCAAATTTTTAAAATCTCGTCAAAGTTTTGGGTTCTAAATAGTGTGAACACGTGCAAACTGGAAGAGTGAATGCCTGTACCCTAGGTTTTCTGTCTAAGGCTAGAGTGTTCATACAAATCCACATAATCGGATCAGTCACTCTTACCTGGGAACTCTTGGGGTGAGTGTTCACTTATAGGCGAGCATGTCTTCGCGATACATTATTTTTGACCCATTTACTTTGATTAGTCACTGTGTGTCGTTTGTTAGCTTGGTAATGCGGACGAATGACCACCATCTTTTCTTTTGTTGATTTTGTTTCATCTCATTCTCTTCATCCAATCATCTCACTTGTTTCCTTTCATGTTTTCCTCTTTTAGAATGCCTCCTCGACGCGAAAACCAGATAGCGACTGCCGAACTGGCAGAAATCATTACGCAGCAGATGGCTGCTCAATTCCCAAACCTCTTTGCTCATTGGAACCAAGCCAACAACAATAATAATGCTCCACTGTCACACCCCGACCATGTAGAACATACTAAACGTGGCGGAAACGTCGGGGAGTGTTGTAACAGAATTAATTGTCTCAAATCCATGGCAATTGAAGTCTTGTTTTATTGATTAAAAGTGTTACAATGTCTTATCAAGCAAGGAAATACAACTTAATTAACTAGTCTTGCATCTTTTATTGTCACTAAAGCCCAAGTCTGCCTATGTGTATCTTGATCATCTTATGCAACAGCTCCTGAAAAACACATGTGAAAATAGGTACGTCAGCATAAAAATGCCTGTGAGATACATAGGTTTTGTGAAAATAAGATTCATGACTTATGTTTGAGAAAATGTTTAGTCATGAACCTTGTAATTTGCTTTGTCTTGTAAATCATTTGAAAAACGATAAGATCAGATGATATGTATAAATAAATGTAAGGTTAAATGAATAACCATGTAAAATGTGTTTGTGTAAAATAAGTTGTTTGTAAATCAATGTCTTGTAAAAAGTATGTTACTTGTATAAAATGTTTTATGTCTCAAACTGAAATGATTCAAATAACGGTACGATATGTAATACCATAGAAACACTTATATATAGGAAGTACCAGCGGCGTATCCACCATGCTTGTATCATATTACACACGCATCGTTACTTAATCACTTAATCAAACCAAACCACCAAAGTAATGTTTAACAATTGTAGCAATGTTTATGTATGGTCAAATACGGTTCACACGGTTCATAGATACAAACGGTTCACAGATACAAGCGGTTCACAGATACAACGGTTCACAGATACAAACGGTTCACAGATACAACGGTTCACAGATACAACGGTTCACAGATACAAACGGTTCACAGGTACAACGGTTCACAGATACTAACGGTTCACAGATACAACGGTTCACAGATACAACGGTTCACAGATACAACGGTTCACAGATACAAACGGTTCACAGGTACAACGGTTCACAGATACTAACGGTTCACAGATACAACGGTTCGAAATGTAATATAATGTGTTCATATACTAGATGAGCATATGCAACAAAATGCAATGTAAAACAATGTACTAAATATGCACACAATGGGCATACATAGCATGAAATGTAATGTAAAACGATGTACTAAGTACGCACACAATGGGCATACATAGCATGAAATGTAATGAAATCATGTACTATAATGTACTAATGAACATAGCAGTTATATGATGTCAAAACAGGAAAGCATGAAAGTAACAAGTAGGCACATGTGTTTCACCCCAAAACAGTTTGGAAAACAGTAAAAGAGGGGTCTATGTACTCACCTGAGATTGCTCAGATGTATAAAGATAATCACCAAGTAATGCTAGAGATCTCGGAATCAAACGGCACCTAATATAGGTATCTATGTTAATAACCGGACCTAAATCGGAAGATCGGATAGAATGAGGTTTCGTAAACCAAACGAGTGTAGAGACTCGTGTCATTTGGTTTAACAAAGCCTACATACTAAATGAAACTTAACATAATTGTTTACGACCCATTACGACCCGTTTAGGAAGCTTATGCTACTTTAACGTGTCGTGCGCGTGAAACGCGTTCGGACCGCCTAACTAGTCCTATGAGAAGTGTTATATGCCTAAACATGTTACATAATCAGTTATGTGACAAAAGTTTAGGTTACATATGCTTAATTACCGATTCTACATGAAAAGGGTATTCTGGTAATTTACCTAAGGCATATAAACTACCTATCATACAACTACTTAAACGATGTGACCATAGGGTATAACCTCGGAAGGTTATTCCCTACCTACTATGGTCACCTAATGTGTTTGGTCGGATCCTAATGATCGACCAAACTGGGTCGGGTTCGAGGTATAAGCGATTTATTAGATCGCTTACCCTTCGACCCTAGACAACGTGGTAATCAGTAGGCATAGTCCCAAGGGACTATGACCATCGTGATTACAATCACGTTGCGAAGTTCAAACGAACTTCGCATTGACCATAAGCTGGTCAACGCTGAAAGTCAAACAAAGTTTGACTTTCGGACTCGAAAAGCAGTAAAATAAGGAAAAGAACGAAAGAATACTTACGAAGGGTCCCCGAATGCTAATCTAGATCAATATAGTTCAGGTATGAAACAAAGGTTTCAACTTAGAACACAATTAATCAGATTCCAGTGCTTTAAAACAATGAAAGGCATGGGGTATATATAGTTTTCGTTGAACCGTTAAGATCGTTTCATGGAAAACGTGCCTTAATCCCATCTGTACATTTGTTGCAAAGTTGTGGTGGTTAGAAATGATGTTTATCAGCTGAAAATGCAAGTTGCAAACATGTGGTTGTGGTTTAATCAGCTGATAATCTGCTGACTGTTTGTTATTATCTGTTCTGGCACAGGCTAGCGCACCGCTACACTAAAAGTGTAGCGCACCGCTAGGCCAAAGTTTGGCAGAATTACACTTTTAGTCCCTGTCATGCATTCAGCCCATTTTCGACACGTTTAAGGCCCGTTAACCCCATTTCAAAGCTCTAAAATGAAGTTAAAGTATAGGGAACTTAAAACATGTTCAAAAATATCTCGGATGTCGGTTCGTTTGGCCGTACGGTCGCGATGTTCGCTTAATTACGACGGAATGCGCATAAGCACGAAAAACGAACCAAATGACGCGACGAATGGATTTTTCTTATGGCGAACACTAAAATAAAATATTTTAGTGCTTACATAAATTTTTGGATGTCCGGATGTATTCAGAACGTAAGTTACGCGTAAAAATGCAAACTTGTGCACTTTTTGACGCTTTTAGTCCCTGAATGACACAAAAGTTTATTTTAGCATACCGAACACCTCAAAGCCTATTTCTAAGCTATGTAAAGGATATTTATGGTATGTTTAACTTATGTTCATGTCCCGGAAGGTCTGTTACAGTTCAAATTGGCATACTTTCGCAGTTTGTCAACTTTAGTCCCTATAAGCGATTAAACTTTGATTTCACCACACCAAACCTTCCAAAACTTATATCTAAGTTATGTAAAGGTTATTTAAGGTATGTTAATCCTATTTAACTATTCCAGAGTGTTCGTTGCATTAAACTGGTTATATCTACACATCAGTGCGCGTATAACCTTCCAGAAAGCGATTTAGAGCTTGAAATCGAACATGAGTTGATATGTGCAAAAGATACACATATTTATAAAAGTCCAAAGTATGAAATACAATATTTCATTGGTTTGGCATTTGCTTGATGGTTGAAATGACACAGGTGTTACAGTCTCCCCTACTTTAGGAAATTTCGTCCCGAAATTTATTCGTAGGAGTCTATTTGTGACTTTGTGTCAATTAACCAACAGAGATAAGTAAGGCATAATCCTGTCATTTCCTTAGCGGACATTCTTCAGAACGAAAATGATCAGACGGAGTCATTTTCCTCAACGAGCATTCTTCAGAAGTGGAAATGAAGGAATAAACAAACGGGGATTCATTTCCTTAACGGAAAATCTTCAGAAACGAAAATGAACAAACGGAGTCATTTTCAACAGATGCTTCCTCAGAAACGGAAATGAAAATGAAAGACAAACGGATATTCATTTCCTCAACGGACAAATCTCCAGAAACGAAAATGAACTAACAGAGTCATTTTCAACGGTTGCTTCCTCAGAAACGGAAATGAAAATCATAGACAAACGGATATTCATTTCCTCAACGGACAAATCTTCAGAAACGAAAATGAACTAACAGAGTCATTTTCAACGGTTGCTTCCTCAGAAACAGAAATGAAAATGATAGACAAACGGATATTCATTTCCTCAACGGACAAATCTCCAGAAACGAAAATGAACTAACAGAGTCATTTTCAACGGTTGCTTCCTCAGAAACGGAAATGAAAATGATAGACAAACGGATATTCATTTCCTCAACGGACAAATCTTCAGAAACGAAAATGAACTAACAGAGTCATTTTCAACGGTTGCTTCCTCAGAAACGGAAATGAAAATGATAGACAAACGGATGTTCATTTCCTTAACGGATAATCTTCAGAAACGAAAATGATCTAACGGAGTCATTTTCAACGGTTGTTTCCTCAGGAACGGAAATGAAAATGATAGACAAACGGATGTTCATTTCCTTAACGGATAATCTTCAGAAACGAAAATGATCTAACGTAGTCATTTTCAACGGTTGCTTCCTCAGAAACGGAAATGAAAATGATAGACAAACGGATGTTCATTTCCTTAACGGATAATCTTCAGAAATGAAAATGATCTAACGGAGTCATTTTCAACGGTTGCTTCCTCAGAAACGGAAATGAAAATGATAGACAAACGGATGTTCATTTCCTTAACGGATAATCTTCAGAAACGAAAATGATATAACGGAGTCATTTTCAACGGTTGTTTCCTCAGGAACGGAAATGAAAATGATAGACAAACGGATATTCATTTCCTCAACGGATAATCTTCAGAAACGAAAATGAATTAACGGAGTCATTTTCAACGGTTGTTTCCTCAGGTTCGGAAATGAAGGATTAAATAAACGGATATTCATTTCCTCAACGGATATTCTTCAGAACGAAAATGATCTAACGGAGTCATTTTCAACGGTTGTTTCCTCAGGAACGGAAATGAAAATGATAGACAAACGGATATTCATTTCCTCAACGGATAATCTTCAGAAACGAAAATGAATTAACGGAGTCATTTTCAACGGTTGTTTCCTCAGGTTCGGAAATGAAGGATTAAATAAACGGATATTCATTTCCTCAACGGATATTCTTCAGAAGTGAAAAATGAATAGCTAGTTCATTTTTCCTCAACGGATACTTCATCAGAATTGGAAATGAATAGGGTTAACTTCTAGGTACATGACAAAGCTCGCTGTGGTTTCTGTGCACTAAATTCCATAATTATGTATGCATCCATAATTACGTAATTCCTTGCATAGTCCGCACAGTTTATCTTGTAATGTTCATAAGCACATAATCACATAGTTGTTTAATTGTTATTATCTTGTTATCTTTGGACGCGGATACTTAAAGCACACCAGGAATCCAATTCGTGGATTTCATTTTGGCACTTTAATCATTTCAAGAATCTATCTATGAAGATAGAATAATCTTAAAAGAAATTCGGCTTTGTCCCTATTGAATTGTGATGTACGTATTGAATCATACAAAGAATTCAATTAAGGACTCCGATGAATGATACCCATCCACAAGGATCTAATTATGAGGATAGAAAGATCCTACATGGATTTTGGAGTTTGTGTAACGAGAGTGTTCCGACACCTTGCACTAGGCGTGCTTATGTCGATACACAAAGTAGAAAGTTCATGAGGTTGAGGCGCCAGATATGCCAAGCGACATATGAAGTAGAGTTTGAAGGTTGAGCAGCAGCAGGATTTGTAACAGCTTTGCTTTGGATTGCAAAGCGGCACATGTTAACCAAATGTCTCCATCGTCCACCGTGGGTACATTTGAAACAAGGTATTTGATTTGAATAATGACGATGGCCTTGATTGCACCAAGGAGCAGTTCCCTTATACAGCTTCATCCCTGAAGCGAGTCATGGTGATAGCTAAGTCAACGGTCCTCTGGAGTGCGACGCCTATTCGCTGGGTAATTGCAGCACCTGGTTCGGACATTGTTGTTGCGATAAAGAAGCATCTTGAAGATAACGAAAGGCATAGGAGGAAACAAGCGAAAGATAGTCAAAAGAAAATGATAAGGTATGTAGATTATGACCATTTGTTTGTTACCAAAGGAAAACAAATGAGAGAGTGACTAATCAAAGTAAGCGGGTCAATATAATGTATCGCGAAGACATGCTCGCCTATAAGTGGACACTCATCCCAAGAATTCCCAGGTAAGCACAACTGATCTCGCGTCTGATGAGATGTATACGAAGTGCTTGCCTAGACAGAAAACCCAGAATACAGGCATTCACCCTTCCAGTTTTCACGTGTTCACATTATTTAAAACCCAAAACCTTGACGAGATATTTTTTTTTTTGAAAATTCAAAGGGGTTCAAAACCATATAACAGAGGGTTCACAACCTTACAATAGAGGGTTCAAAACCTTGTAATAAATCATCCTAGAACAGATTATTAGTTTTCAAAGCGGTTTTGAAATTTATGTTCTTGTTGTGGTCGTCGCCTAAGGATAGGTGACGGTATTGTTTTATGACTAAACGCAAGTAAACTCGCGTTAGGGTCCTAAGAAGGTTATAGACTAGGTCAAAGCATTACTAATAACCTAATTCCCTATAACCATTGGCTCTGATACCATCTTTTCTGTCACACCCCGACCACGTAGAACATACTAAACGTGGCGGAAACGTCGGGGAGTGTTGTAACAGAATTAATTGTCTCAAATCCATGGCAATTGAAGTCTTGTTTTATTGATTAAAAGTGTTACAATGTCTTATCAAGCAAGGAAATACAACTTAATTAACTAGTCTTGCATCTTTTATTGTCACTAAAGCCCAAGTCTGCCTATGTGTATCTTGATCATCTTATGCAACAGCTCCTGAAAAACACATGTGAAAATAGGTACGTCAGCATAAAAATGCCTGTGAGATACATAGGTTTTGTGAAAATAAGATTCATGACTTATGTTTGAGAAAATGTTTAGTCATGAACCTTGTAATTTGCTTTGTCTTGTAAATCATTTGAAAAACGATAAGATCAGATGATATGTATAAATAAATGTCAGGTTAAATGAATAACCATGTAAAATGTGTTTGTGTAAAATAAGTTGTTTGTAAATCAATGTCTTGTAAAAAGTATGTTACTTGTATAAAATGTTTTATGTCTCAAACTGAAATGATTCAAATAACGGTACGATATGTAATACCATAGAAACACTTATATATAGGAAGTACCAGCGGCGTATCCACCATGCTTGTATCATATTACACACGCATCGTTACTTAATCACTTAATCAAACCAAACCACCAAAGTAATGTTTAACAATTGTAGCAATGTTTATGTATGGTCAAATACGGTTCACACGGTTCATAGATACAAACGGTTCACAGATACAAACGGTTCACAGATACAACGGTTCACAGATACAAACGGTTCACAGATACAACGGTTCACAGATACAACGGTTCACAGGTACAAACGGTTCACAGGTACAACGGTTCACAGATACTAACGGTTCACAGATACAACGGTTCACAGATACAACGGTTCACAGATACAAACGGTTCACAGGTACAACGGTTCACATATACTAACGGTTCACAGATACAACGGTTTGAAATGTAATATAATGTGTTCATATACTAGATGAGCATATGCAACAAAATGCAATGTAAAACAATGTACTAAATATGCACACAATGGGCATACATAGCATGAAATGTAATGTAAAACGATGTACTAAGTACGCACACAATGGGCATACATAGCATGAAATGTAATGAAATCATGTACTATAATGTACTAATGAACATAGCAGTTATATGATGTCAAAACAGGAAAGCATGAAAGTAACAAGTAGGCACATGTGTTTCACCCCAAAACAGTTTGGAAAACAGTAAAAGAGGGGTCTATGTACTCACCTGAGATTGCTCAGATGTATAAAGATAATCACCAAGTAATGCTAGAGATCTCGGAATCAAACGGCACCTAATATAGGTATCTATGTTAATAACCGGACCTAAATCGGAAGATCGGATAGAATGAGGTTTCGTAAACCAAACGAGTGTAGAGACTCGTGTCATTTGGTTTAACAAAGCCTACATACTAAATGAAACTTAACATAATTGTTTACGACCCATTACGACCCGTTTAGGAAGCTTATGCTACTTTAACGTGTCGTGCGCGTGAAACGCGTTCGGACCGCCTAACTAGTCCTATGACAAGTGTTATATGCCTAAACATGTTACATAATCAGTTATGTGACAAAAGTTTAGGTTACATATGCTTAATTACCGATTCTACATGAAAAGGGTATTCTGGTAATTTACCTAAGGCATATAAACTACCTATCATACAACTACTTAAACGATGTGACCATAGGGTATAACCTCGGAAGGTTATTCCCTACCTACTATGGTCACCTAATGTGTTTGGTCGGATCCTAATGATCGACCAAACTGGGTCGGGTTCGAGGTATAAGCGATTTATTAGATCGCTTACCCTTCGACCCTAGACAACGTGGTAATCAGTAGGCATAGTCCCAAGGGACTATGACCATCGTGATTACAATCACGTTGCGAAGTTCAAACGAACTTCTCATTGACCATAAGCTGGTCAACGCTGAAAGTCAAACAAAGTTTGACTTTCGGACTCGAAAAGCAGTAAAATAAGGAAAAGAACGAAAGAATACTTACGAAGGGTCCCCGAATGCTAATCTAGATCAATATAGTTCAGGTATGAAACAAAGGTTTCAACTTAGAACACAATTAATCAGATTCTAGTGCTTTAAAACAATGAAAGGCATGGGGTATATATAGTTTTCGTTGAACCGTTAAGATCGTTTCATGGAAAACGTGCCTTAATCCCATCCGTACATTTGTTGCAAAGTTGTGGTGGTTAGAAATGATGTTTATCAGCTGAAAATGCAAGTTGCAAACATGTGGTTGTGGTTTAATCAGCTGATAATCTGCTGACTGTTTGTTATTATCTGTTCTGGCACAGGCTAGCGCACCGCTACACTAAAAGTGTAGCGCACCGCTAGGCCAAAGTTTGGCAGAATTACACTTTTAGTCCCTGTCATGCATTCAGCCCATTTTCGACACGTTTAAGGCCCGTTAACCCCATTTCAAAGCTCTAAAATGAAGTTAAAGTATAGGGAACTTAAAACATGTTCAAAAATATCTCGGATGTCGGTTCGTTTGGCCGTACGGTCGCGATGTTCGCTTAATTACGACGGAATGCGCATAAGCACGAAAAACGAACCAAATGACGCGACGAATGGATTTTTCTTATGGCGAACACTAAAATAAAATATTTTAGTGCTTACATAAATTTTTGGATGTCCGGATGTATTCAGAACGTAAGTTACGCGTAAAAATGCAAACTTGTGCACTTTTTGACGCTTTTAGTCCCTGAATGACACAAAAGTTTATTTTAGCATACCGAACACCTCAAAGCCTATTTCTAAGCTATGTAAAGGATATTTATGGTATGTTTAACTTATGTTCATGTCCCGGAAGGTCTGTTACAGTTCAAATTGGCATACTTTCGCAGTTTGTCAACTTTAGTCCCTGTAAGCGATTAAACTTTGATTTCACCACACCAAACCTTCCAAAACTTATATCTAAGTTATGTAAAGGTTATTTAAGGTATGTTAAGCCTATTTCACTATTTCGGAGTGTTCGTTGCATTAAACTGGTTATATCTACACATCAGTGCGCGTATAACCTTCCAGAAAGCGATTTAGAGCTTGAAATCGAACATGAGTTGATATGTGCAAAAGATACACATATTTATAAAAGTCCAAAGTATGAAATACAATATTTCATTGGTTTGGCATTTTCTTGATGGTTGAAATGACACAGGTGTTACATCCACGCAAATACAAGGATTTTAACTCGGCTAAACCACTCAAGTTTAGTGGTTCTGAAGGAGCGACTGGGCTTTTTCAATGTTTCGAGAGCATTGAGAATACTTTTCGCCACGTGCAGTGTCCTGAAAATCGCAAGGTCGAGTTTTCTTCGAATGTGTTTCAGAAGAGGGCTCTCACATGGTGGAATGGGGTTATGAGAGTCCGTGGTGCAGAAGTTGCTCTAGCACAAACTTGGGCTGAACTTAGGGCCCTTATGATGAGGGAGTTCTGTCCTCGTCATGAACAGCGAGCGTTGGAGAAAGAGTTTGATGACTTGAAACAAGACAGTGGCGAGCACAGGGCATATACTGATAGATTTGAGGAGTTGAGTCTGCTTTGCCCAACAATGGTTACCCCACTCGACAAGGCTATCGAAAGGTACATCGATGGCCTACCTGACTCAGTGCAAGACATCATTACTGGTAGTAACCCTGCCACACTCCGTCAGGCTATCGAGTTAGCAGCGATATTGACTGAGTCGCAGGTTCGAAAGGGAAAGCTGCATAAAAAGGGTGACAAGGGTAAGAAGCAGGCGTCTGACAAGGGGGATAGCAAGAAAGGTCAAAACAAGAATGGGAAGAATTATGGTTCCTCAAAGGGTTCAAGGAAGCGAAAGGCTTCCCAAAACTATGCCGTTACTGCACAGGCTCAAGCTGCACCAAATCAGCCTGCGCAACCACTAGCCAAGAAGCCATATCTTGGCACTACACCTTTGTGCAACAGGTGTAACGGCCATCACCTACCACATCTCCAATGTCGTCATTGCATTAACTGTGGGAGAATTGGTCATCTTGCCGCTACTTGTCGCATTCCTGTTAACCAAAACCAGGCAGTTCAGAACCAAGCCCAACAAGTTGCTCAGCCTCTTGCTCAGCAACAAGGTCAAGCTGCACGACCTCATTTTCCTCCTGGTTCGTGCTACAATTGTGGGGATCTGACCCACTACAGGAACCGGTGCCCAAGGCTAGCCAACCAGAATCAGAATCCAAATCAGAATCAAGCTCAGGCTCGAGGACGAGTCTTCAACATGAATGCTCAAGAGGCACAAGCAGACAATGAAGTGGTGAACGGTACGTTCTTTATTAATAATCAGCCTGCATCTGTTCTTTTTTATTCGGGTGCCGACAAGAGTTTTGTGTCATTGTCTTTTGAGCCAATGCTTCGCGTGTCTAGAACGAAACTAGGTAAACCTTTGACAGTAGATGTTGCTAGTGGTGAACCCATTGTTCTTGATTCTGTTCTTCACAACTGCCAGTTGAATCTTAACGACCATCTTTTTCCTATCGACCTCACGCCTATACAACTTGGAAGCTTCGACGTTATTGTGGGTATGGATTGGTTAGCCAAGCATCGCTTAGAGGTAGTTTGTTTTGAGAAGATTGTTCGTGTGCCGCTTTCGACAGGTGAGATCCTACAGGTTCAGGGAGAGAAACCGTCTGGTGGCCTCAAGCTCATGTCTTGTTTTAAAGCTCGGAAATATCTGCGAAAGAACTATGTGGCCTTCTTAGCACATGTTACAGCATATAAAGGCAAGGGTAAGTCTATTTCAAATATTCCTGTCGTCCGGGATTATTCTGAAGTATTCCCTGATGATTTACCTGGTCTACCTCCAGCACGCCAAGTCGAGTTCCGTATTGATCTCGTACCTGGTGCAAATCCCATTGCTAGAGCTCCATATTGTGACAAATGGCAAATAACCGGAAATTCCGTACAGTCTAATCACTATTCTTAGTATATAATCTCATGCAATTAGCGTAATTTAATTACGTAACGGTGTCGTATATTAGACGACAATGTTAGGACAAGAAAACAATGATATAACATATATTGGTTTTCGTTGTATTGCGAAACCAATTAAACAATTTCCTAAAAGTGTTGGTAAAAAGTGTTGCGCGCACTATTCACGGTTACACTATTCATGCCAGCAAAACCGTGAAAACAGAACGAAACAAGGAAAAACGACACACGGATGACATAACTGAGTCCGTTTATATAAGAAAACACTAATAAGAAAACATATCTTACAAAGATATAAGACTTTCCGGTACAACGCCCTAATCGCTAAATCGTCCGTTTCACTAAAAAAAAAAGACAATTTTAACTTGTCCAAAATAATAATTTAGCATTTCCGGGACTCCGAAAATATGACAAATGATGACAAACATATGGAAACAATATGAAGATATTAATGGAGTATTCGAAACATAAGCTCTCGACACTGCGTTGCAACCCCCACAACTTGTCCGTTTCTGCACCGACAAGCTAATAAACGACATTACCAACATCAAAAACAACCAAATGAAAGCTTTAGTGAACTAGTTAAGCTTATTTTGGGATTCAAAATAACTTCATACATCTTTTTAATGCGGAATGTCAACTTACGGCAAACTTCCGTCGGTACGCCACAAAAGTGCCGTAAACTAGCCAACGACGAAACGAAAAGCATTCAAAGTATCAAAACATGATTTCTACTAGTTTAGTGAACTAGTTAATGTTAATTTATGTTCCGAATCCCTAATTACCCCTAATGGCTAAAGATTACCCTAATCACCATACTTAGCCTAATTACCAAAATATCTACATGTTTAAGACATTTTTATAAAAAAATGTTACACTTTACCCCTTATTCTTTTGATTAATATCTAGATATTTTTCATTAGTTGCAAGTGGATGATGTTGGTGAAAGATTATAACATTTAGTACTTTAGTTACTAACCACATTATCATACCTTTACACCTTATCTTTCATACACATAAGAACTCTTTCAATCTTCATCCATATTATCAAGAACACCTTCAAAAACCCAATTATTTTTATCATCTCCTTCATGATCAACATGGATTTCCAAGTAACATAAGAAGATCTAAAGCCTTTGGAAGTAAAAGGAAGGGTTTTCATCCATACAAAAAAAAAAAGTATTCTACCAACAACATCATCATCTTCTTAGTCTTAATAATCTTCTAAGATCATCCCTAGCCTAGTGCTAGAAGTAAGCTTCTTTATCTATTTTTTTTTTATACAAATGTATTAAGTTTATGATTGTTATTATTGCTAATAATAACCAAGAAAATCATACATAATAAACATGAAGAAAATACAAAGAAGCAAAGAATAAAAATCATGATATAATTATGATTGTTTATATTATGATCTAAGACTTGATATATGCTTATTTAGTCTTATTATGATGTTTATGATGCAAATAAATTATTAGAAGATGTTTTAAGTTATGATCTAAAAATTATGCATGTTTATGTTAAAGGGTTTTTAACATAAAGGATTAATGGATGATCATAACTATTGATCTTGTGAAAATATATAAGGTTTTTGGTTAAAAACAATACTCTCACAAGATTATAAAAAGTAACATACAACTAGAGATTTTTATAAAAGTTGTTAAAACTAAAATTAAACTTGGTTTTTGAACTTGTTAGCATATGAAATAATCATGGTTAAAACCCTACATGATTTGGATATCATCTTGATAATTTCATGTTATAAAAGTCTCATATGTTTAGTTAAGTTGTAGAGTAAATTGGTGGTGATTTGATAAAGAAAATGATATGTTTATAAAACATGGTTAGAATAAAATACAAAGGTTATATAGCCATTTTTCATAAAAACTTTATTTTATAAAGTAACAACATTTTTGGTTGTTTTTAGACAAGAGAAATATATTTTTTTTTTAGAAAAATATATATTTGGTGATTTAACCACTTATGTGCTATGTGATTATTTGATGTATTAGTTATATATATCAAAGATAGGAACTTTATTACAATGGTAATAATGAACACATGATACATAATAATCAAAGTCTTATAAGACTTCACATAATTACGCCTTAAAACGAGTTACGGACGATTCGAATAATCGGACACCATTTATGGTCAAAATGAACGACGGACGACTACATAAGTGAATTGCCAATCCGGGGAGTTACTACGACGTTTAGACGATTTATCGACACGAAATATAAGTATCCTATCGATAACAAATTTCGGATGTTTATCAACTTATAAAAACTAGTATGTTTTTTTTTATTTACTAACAAGTATACTTAGTAAATTTTTATAAAAAGGTTTTTATAAAAATAAATGGGCTTATTATACTAGTGGGCTATTTTTATAACAAATGGGCTTATATTACTTATGGGCTATTTTTCTTAATGGGCTTAACATAAATTCATGGGCTAAGCCCAAATACTAAACATATGGGCCAAAGCCCAACACTATTCAAGCCCAACACTATTCAAGCCCAACACTATTCAAGCCCAACACTATTCAAGCCCAACACTATTCAAGCCCAACACTATTTGAGGCCCAACACTATTTGAGGCCCAACACTATTGAGGCCCAACACTATTTAAGGCCCAGCACTATTTAAGCCCAATAACTTGAAAACATGGGCTTGGCCCAATGTTACCATTATTGGAAACACAACTATACAACGGATACATATAAGACACGAAATTCAGCGGACTAGATCCGACTATACAACTCACAAGATACAAGATAACATTTATATATATATAGTTGGTGAAAATATATATAGAACATTTGAACAACTCATTCATCGAATACACAGTTAACGAACAGTAAAGACATACAAGTCTTACACATATTGAAGACACAAGACTTGTACTCAAGTTCTTTACAAAGACCAAAGTGTCTAACAAAAATAAGAACATTTGTAGGTCGCAACGCTATTCAGGACGACCGCACGTGAGATCTTATTTACATCTATTCACAGGACGCAATACAGTGAGTTCATGTTCCCCTGTTCATTTAAATGTTTTACAACTTTACAACTATCGGGGAAAATACATGTTCATAGTATGTTAAAGTTAGGTAATGAAACACCTTAGATCATGTGCGAATTAGGGCCATACTATAAGCACCATTAATCCAGTTTGGACCAAGGAACAAAGGCTTAGATCTAATGGGTTTTGGCGAGCCCCACTCTTGGTCGTGAACCCATACAGAAGAGTGCGTTTGTGTCCCAGTCGATAGGAATCGACATAAAATCGTCTAGGGTTGGATTGCTTCCTAATTCGTCACACATATTAATGTCCTCGCGAAACATTAATGATCAACGATTTCATTGACGCTTTACATACTACATCATACATACAGATACATTTTATACAATTCACATGTTGTGGATACAGTTTATACATCATACATACAGATACATTTTATACAATTCACATGTTGTGGATACAGTTTATACATCATACATCGAGATACATTTTTTACAACTCACATTTTACGGATACATCTTATACAACTCACATTTTACGGATACATCTTATATCCAGTTTGGATACAATTACAATTGAGACAAATACATATTACATACTGTTTTGATACAAATACATCTTATACAGCTAAACTGCATGAACTCGCTCAACTTTTGTTGATGTTTTCAAACTTACATGTATTTCAGGGAATTAGTGGACCAATGCAAAGATTTCAGTTCAAGGAAAACAAGTATCAATACTCCATGCCAACTATTGAAGGGTTTGCCTGTTATATACCGCCTCTTTGCGGTGATATAGTGGTCAAAGCCTTTACATTTTCAGACTTACATTTGATGTATAAAACAATGACAACTTATTTTCATTTGATGGTTTGTAAACAATGTACTTAAATTATGTTGCGATCTTTTGAACAATTATGACAATGGCATTGGAGCATGTTTTATTCATTTAGTATGTTTACTTATATCGTTATGCAATGAGAACCGATCAGATCACACCTCGCGCTTCCGCTACGAGCGGGTGTGACAGATTGGTATCAGAGCATCGATTGTAGTGAACCAGGATTCTTTCTCGAGTCTAAGTCTACAATCACTAGGGATCTCTCACGAAAACCTCTTGTTCATGTTGAACAGATTACAAATAAAATTGGACAAGTCCAAAAGGTTTTCATTGCATAAACATTTTTCAAGGTCCACTACAGCAAAAATTCATTTCATATAAATCAAGCGAGGACATTTCCATGGGTGAAGTCTATGAGAAACAGACACAATACATTAATAGACTTTGTGCCTACAATACATTACATTATCAGTTTATGCATTATAAACAGTTTACAAGTTCAGCTTATACAAGATAGAAATCCTTGATTGATAGGATTTTACATGATTATATATATAGGTGGTTCATATATATGTTGCATGAAATATTTTGCCAAGAACAAAATATCTTCGACTTCAAACTCTATTATTATTCTTTACTCACACGGTGAAAATATCGACCTCACGTCTATTGCGGAGCTTATGGCGAACATGATGTGACAACTCGTAATTTAGAACATCTCGTGATGCTTTGATGCAGCCGGTGTGAACGCTGTGTGATTAACTAATGTGATTGTTGCAATGAAATGTTATGTGTTTATTATGTGATATGTGATATGAGATTGTAGTGTGTTATGTATGTGTATATTGTGTCGCACAAGCGTATGGGCCGCACAAATTGTCCCTTGTCTTACACACTCCTCTCGGCCCATGCTGTTTAAACTCGAGACCAAGGGCAGCCCAAGTAAGGGTTCGGCCCACTTCCCTTATCCTCTTATACGTATGCTTACACCCATTAGTAGGGTTGTTTTCTCATAAGTTAGCAAGCACAAGAAATACTCGAAACCCTAATCACATCTCACACTCTCTCTCTCGCTACCCTTGGAACCCGACGGCAGCCCCCGCTCGGTCGAAGCCAAACCCCTCTTGTTTAATCCTCGGTTAGTGATCTACATGTTCAGTTGACTTATATGCTTATCGTATGATTATGGATGTTTAATCGTTATGTATATATATATATATATGTGGTGGTTCACAAACTGTTATCTATATTGAATGAGATGTTCGACCATGTGTGCCTAATAATGATGATTTTGGCATGTTGATTATACAACAATAAATGTTCTCAAACCCAATGAATCAGATCTGAATGAACTGATGTATGATCACGTGAATGTCTAGGTACATCGATTTTAATAAAAGTCTAGATAAAACAAATAGATACTTGAGGCTCACATGAATGTTTGAATTAGCATGCTGATGCAGTCCACTAACAGATTATGGTCCAATGAGGGTTCCACCTTTATCAAATACCACATGCTATCAAAGTGTTGAATGATGTTAATAGCGAATATAGTAAGTATAGGAATGCATGAATCGGCTGTTGATGATGATAGTCTTGATATGATTGTTTATTTGATTTTGTGACTTGTTAAGAATTGAATTAAGTGCGCCGCACATGTCGAATGTTTATTAAACCGAACCCAAACCGCACATGTTGATGGAATGTTATGCATGTGCAGCCAATTGACTAAGTAATCATATGGTCGGCTCTTTTGTTCATAGGAGTTGTTAGAAAACATGTGATGGTTCATGTGTTCCCCACTAATTTTTGTCTTACATGAATGATAAGATAAGAGTTGATATGCTAATGCTTTCGTGAATGGGGTATGGATTTTCTTTATAAATTGATAATTCATTGATTTATGTGATAGTGGCTGTTCATGAATTAGGTTGGAGTTCATAAGCAATTATTTGATAAAAGCATGTTGACCGATTGTTTCACGATAAGGAAACTGTTAATTGAATATTGCAAAGTAAATGGAAACAATATAATTGAATGCATGATTTAAGGGAATTCACAACTGATCGCACAAGGTTGTTCCAATCGCACAAGAACAACTCAGTCGCACAAGAAGTTTGAGTCGCACAAGCTGGTTATTTGTTTTTAATTGTTGGGCCGTAGACATGGGGGGGGGGGGGTAATAGAGCTGATCGCACAAGATGATTTGTTTATTATTTTTGGGCCGTAAGTTATATGTTGGGCTGAGTGCTATTGGGCTTATTTAAATCGCACAAGTTGAATGTGTTGTTTGACTGTTAAAATGCTGCCATGATCTA
This sequence comes from Helianthus tuberosus, assembly GCA_030545235.1. Lineage (NCBI taxonomy): Eukaryota > Viridiplantae > Streptophyta > Magnoliopsida > Asterales > Asteraceae > Helianthus > Helianthus tuberosus. The sequence continues at coordinate 882,608 of JARYGA010057272.1, forward strand.
CGTGCTTGAAACCTGTTGGTTATGCGTAAACTTATGTGCATTACTTGAGTCAAAACCTGACTTGTATGGTAACCCCATTAGGACGCGGTTGACCACTCATAGTTCAAGAAACCCTTTTGTGTATCTGCCGAGCAAACCAAGGTGAGTTCACACAGCCAAGGCATGGGATTCCCGGGTTGGGAATTGGGTTGGATTATTTGAAATGGATAACTACTCGTACTTACGCTATCACTAGACTATAGACCATCGTCCTCAGGATAGTCAGGACACTTACGTAAAACCTACGTAACCTAGTATCTACCATTGTCTCCCGGGTCGGGAGGACACTTACGTAAAACCTACGTAAACTAATACCTACTACTGTCTTCCGGGTCGGAAGGACACTTACGTAAAACCTACGTAAACCCCACACGTACCACTGTCCTCGGGGAAGGGCACTCACGTAAATCCTACGTGACCTTGTACGTATTCCTGTTCTCGGATTTAGAAGAACACATGGTTGCAATAGTCTAGTAAGTACAAACATGGGAAGCCCCCATTAGTAAAGATAAACGTGGGAAACCCCCACCAGTAGTACATATGACCATGGGAAACCCCCACTATTAGCACATACCTACATGGGAAGCCCCCACTAAATGCATATATGATTTGTTATAACGAACTTATTAACTGTGAACTCGCTCAACTAGTTGTTGACTCTCTGCTGCATGCCTTGCAGGACCTTAGGTACATTTGGAGCTTGCACAGGGAGGAGCAGGTCGTTGTGGGACATGGATCGATGATGCCATGCTAACTATCTAAACATTTGAATTTATGATTTACTTTGGGTTTACATATTTATGCTTCCGCTACACACTTATTGATGTTTGGTTTTGAAAACACCTTTCGTATTGATGAATGACTTTTACTATTTACTTATATGTTCAATATGATTGGTGGCTTGATCCTGGTCAGTCACGCCTCCAAGCGGTGATACTCCGCGTGTGGATTTTGGGGGTGTGACAGATTGGTATCAGAGCCATTGGTTATAGAGAACTCGGTTTTAATAAAGGGAAAACGATTTTTTTGTTAAAACCAGACTATAACCAGAACAGTGCTCTCAGCGATCCACAACGACGCTTCGCTCCATGTGCAAGGCTCAACATCATAGGTACAACTATTTATGTTACTTCACCTACTTGCTAGAATTACATAGAACTTTGCTCGTGGTATGCTCAGATTACAGAACCTACTATATGTTATTGCTCGAGAATACTTGTGTGCTCACTCTCTTCGCACTATTCGCGAACATCTCACCCATATGTTCTACTTGATGTCAAGATCATGGGTGGACGCGTTAACCTAACTCAAGCCCAGTTGGCGGCTTCGAACACTGAACAAGTTACTGCAGCACTCGCAGCTGCCCAGGCAGGAGGTGTAACCTGCCATCACCACTTACTCTAGGATCTTTAGATTCTACTCTCGTAACTCAACACTTGTGCTCAATTTTGATTACTCTTACGCACACGACAAGTCAACACGCTCAGCCACCTGTATGCACATACAAGACTTTTATGGACTGTCGTCCTACTACTTTCAGCGACACTGAAGGAGCTGTTGGACTCCTCCATTAGTTCGAGGAACTCGAATCGGCCTTCGAACGTGCGAATGACCTGAGGCTCGTAAGGTGAAATACGCCACCGATACTCTCGAAGGCACTACGCTAACTTGGTGGAACGCGCAAGTTCAGATGCTGGGGCTGGCGGCTGCTAATGCCACCCCATGGAATGATTTTAAGGAACCTATCAAACGTGAATACAGTAGTTATGATGCCATCCACAAGTTGGAAGTGGAGTCCTTTAACATGAAGATGACGGGGTCAGAAATAGAAGCGTGCACGATAACGATCCAACAAACTGGCAATTTTGTGTCCAACTATGGTGGATCCTCCCATAAAGAGCTTTGAGTTGTACCTCAAAGGCTTAGTACCAGGAATTCAAAACCATGTGATGATGGCTAAACTTGCTACTATTCAAGATGTTACTCATCTTGCTCATCGTCTCACAGACTAGGCAGTGGAACAGAACAAGCTGCCTCAACGTATCAGCGCTACTACTTCAACTACTTCTGCTACCCTCAGTGACAACGAATGAAAGTGGGATGGAACCTCTAGCAAGGGTTCGACTACGATTCCGTCCCAGGCACAGTAGTGAAAGATCGATGACAACCAAAGTCCTGGTCAGCAACCTTTTAGTAGTCAAGGGCAGGGTGGATACAAGGGAAACCACCCTAAGTGCAAACGATGTAACTTGCACCACAGCGGGCAGTGCAACCGAAACCATTTTCAATGATGCAACAAGCTTGGTCATGGAACCAAAGATGGTAGAAACTCACGTCCTGCAAACCAGAACCAACAACAACAGACACAAGATCTATAGAATCAGCAGCAACAGCAGGGTAACAAGGGATGTTATCAGTGTAGTGCTGAAGGTCACTTCAAGAGACACTGCCCACGGTTGAACCAGAACCAGAATCAGAACCACAACCAAGGAAACAGGAACAATAATGGAGGCAACAATGGGGGTAATAACGACGGCAATGGTGCCAGGGGTCGAGTGTTCGTGATTGGTCAGGGTGATACTAGGAATGACCCCAACGTTGTGATGGTTTCGACATCGATATTGGTATGGATTGACTACCTCAACATCGAGCAGAGATTCTTTGTAAAGAAAAGAAGGTCCGCATTCCTCGTGCTGGTTAAGAACCTTTGGTAATTCATAGTAACAAGCTCCTGGAGCAGCACCTATAGCTCGAGCACCTTATCGCTTAGCTCCAACCGAACTGGAAGAAATGTCTAAGCAACTGCAAGAACTCTTGGAAAAGGGTTTCATACGACCTAGCTCTTCGCCCTGGGGAGCTCCAGTGCTATTCGTGAAGAAGAAGGGCGGTACCTTTCGCATGTGTATAGACTACCGCGAACTGAACAAGGTGACTGTGAAGAATCGCTATCCTCTTCCACGCATCGACGACTTATTCGACCAGTTGCAAGGGTCGAGCTATTACTCGAAGATTGATCTAAGGTCGGGGTATCATCAACTGAGAGTCCGGGATGAGGACGTCTCCAAAACAGCGTCCAGAACACGCTACGGCCACTACGAGTTTCTGGTCATGCCTTTCGGGCTAACGAACGCGCCTGCGGTTTTCATGGATATTATGAACAGGGTGTGCAAACCCTATCTCGACAAGTTTGTTATCGTTTTCATCGACGACATCCTGATCTATTCGAAGAGTCAGGAGGAACACGAGCAGCACTTACGACTTATCTTGGAACTCCTTCGAACGGAACAGCTATACGCTAAGTTTTCAAAGTGCGACTTCTGGCTTCGTGAAGTCCACTTCTTAGGCCACGTGGTAAACAAGGATGGGATTCATGTCGATCCATCCAAGGTGGATTCGATCAAGAATTGGCCCGCTCCTCGCACACCAACAGAAATACGCCAATTCTTGGGTTTGGCGGGATACTACAGAAGGTTTATTAAAGACTTCTCGAAGATTGCTCAGCCGCTCACACTACTGACGCAGAAAGGTGTGGTTTACCGTTGGGGTAATGCACAGGAAACAACATTTCAGCACTTAAAGGATAGACTTTGTAGTGCACCTATCCTCTCATTGCCTGAAGGCACGGACAATTTTGTAGTCTACTGCGACGCATCTATCCAAGGTCTTGGATGTGTATTGATGCAAAGGGATAAAGTCATTGCTTATGCTTCGCGCCAACTTAAGATTCACGAACGGAATTACACTACACACGACCTAGAGCTGGGAGCGGTCGTCTTTGCACTTAAGATATGGCGACACTACTTGTACGGTACCAAATGTGCTATCTACACTGACCACAGAAGCCTCGAGCATATTTTCAAACAGAAGGAACTAAATATGCGGCAGCGACGATGGGTCGAACTGCTAAATGATTACGAATGCTCAACCAGGTACCACCCAGGCAAAGCCAATGTTGTGGCTGATGCCCTCAGTCGAAAAGACGCTGTGCGTAAGCGCGTGCGAGCTCTACAGCTCACTATTCAGTTTAGTCTTCCTTCCCAGATACGAAATGCTCAGGTAGAAGCATTGAAACCAGAAAACGTCAGGGCTGAAGCCCTACGTGGCTCAAGGCAACGCTTAGAACAGAAGGAAGATGGTGCTTATTACGTAACAGGACGCATCTGGGTCCCACACTATGGCAATCTACGCGAGCTCGTAATGGATGAAGCTCATAAGTCTCGCTACTCGGTACATCCAGGTGCGGATAAAATGTACCACGACATCAAAACTACATACTGGTGGCCTAGCATGAAGGCCCACATAGCCACATACGTTAGCAAATGCTTGACTTGTGCGAGAGTCAAGGCAGAATATCAGAAACCGTCAGGACCACTCCAACAACCTGAGATACCACAATGGAAATGGGAACAAATTTCATGGATTTTGTTACTGGCTTACCTAGATCTCAGCGTGGGAACGATACTATTTGGGTGATCGTGGATCGACTCACAAAGTCTGCTCACTTCTTGGCTATCAAAGAAACAGACAAGTTCTCTACCTTAGCGGACAATTACTTAAAAGAAGTGGTCTCGAGGCACGGGGTGCCCACCTCCATCATCTCTGATCGTGACGCACATTTTACTTCAGAATTGTGGCAAGCTATGCATAAATCTTTTGGCTCTCGTTTAGACATGAGCACAGCGTATCATCCTCAGACCGACGGGCAGTCTGAGCGCACTATTCAAACTCTAGAAGACATGCTTCGGGCGTGCGTAATTGACTTTGGCAATGGTTGGGAAAAACATCTGCCACTTGTGGAATTTTCATACAATAACGGCTACCACACCAGCATTAAAGCTGCTCCATTCGAGGCATTGTACGGGCGTAAATGCCGGTCATCTCTCTGTTGGGCAGAGGTGGGAGATAGTCAAATCACAGGTCCAGAAATAGTAGTTGATACTACAGAAAAGATTGCTCAGATACGACAACGCATGGCGGCAGCTCGTGACCGTCAGAAAGCATACGCCGATAAAGATAGAAAACTACTCGAATTCCAAGTTGGGGATCGAGCGCTACTCAAGGCTTCGCCCTGGAAGGGTGTGGTTCGTTTTGGTAAACGCGGCAAACTTAATCCACGATACGTTGGACCTTTCGAAGTTATTGAAAAGATAGGCAGGGTAGCCTACAGATTGAACTTACCAGCTGAACTCAGTGCAGTTCACAACGTCTTTCACGTGTCGAATCTGAAGAAGTGTATGTCAGATGAGACCCACATAGTTCCCTTGAAGGAACTCACTATCGACGAGCAGTTACGATTCGTCGAGGAACCTGTTGAAATCACGGACCGGGATGTTAAGGTCCTCAAGCGTACTGGAATACCTCTCGTTCGAGTTCGTTGGAACTCACGTCGCGGCCCAGAGTTCACCTGGGAACGCGAAGATCAGATGAAACAAAAGTATCCCCAACTATTCGCAAACGGTACAACCACTACTGAGACTGAAGCTACGGAATTTCGGGACGAAATTCCAGATCAACGGGGGGAGGATGTGACACCCCAGGAAAACCATGCAATTTAACTAGCTTCCTCAGTGAGTACGTGCTAAATTTCGGGACGAAATTTCTTTCAACTTGGGGATAATGTGACAACTCGTAATTTAGAACATCTCGTGATGCTTTGATGCAGCCAGTGTGAACGCTGTGTGATTAACTAATGTGATTGTTGCAATGAAATGTTATGTGTTTATTATGTGATATGTGATATGAGATTGTAGTGTGTTATGTATGTGTATATTGTGTCGCACAAGCGTATGGGCCGCACAAATTGTCCCTTGTCTTACACACTCCTCTCGGCCCATGCTGTTTAAACTCGAGACCAAGGGCAGCCCAAGTAAGGGTTCGGCCCACTTCCCTTATCCTCTTATACGTATGCTTACACCCATTAGTAGGGTTGTTTTCTCATAAGTTAGCAAGCACAAGAAATACTCGAAACCCTAATCACATCTCACACTCTCTCTCTCGCTACCCTTGGAACCCGACGGCAGCCCCCGCTCGGTCGAAGCCAAACCCCTCTTGTTTAATCCTCGGTTAGTGATCTACATGTTCAGTTGACTTAGATGCTTATCGTATGATTATGGATGTTTAATCGTTATGTATATATATATATATATATGTGGTGGTTCACAAACTGTTATCTATATTGAATGAGATGTTCGACCATGTGTGCCTAATAATGATGATTTTGGCATGTTGATTATACAACAATAAATGTTCTCAAACCCAATGAATCAGATCTGAATGAACTGATGTATGATCACGTGAATGTCTAGGTACATCGATTTTAATAAAAGTCTAGATAAAACAAATAGATACTTGAGGCTCACATGAATGTTTGAATTAGCATGCTGATGCAGTCCACTAACAGATTATGGTCCAATGAGGGTTCCACCTTTATCAAATACCACATGCTATCAAAGTGTTGAATGATGTTAATAGCGAATATAGTAAGTATAGGAATGCATGAATCGGCTGTTGATGATGATAGTCTTGATATGATTGTTTATTTGATTTTGTGACTTGTTAAGAATTGAATTAAGTGCGCCGCACATGTCGAATGTTTATTGAACCGAACCCAAACCGCACATGTTGATGGAATGTTATGCATGTGCAGCCAATTGACTAAGTAATCATATGGTCGGCTCTTTTGTTCATAGGAGTTGTTAGAAAACATGTGATGGTTCATGTGTTCCCCACTAATTTTTGTCTTACATGAATGATAAGATAAGAGTTGATATGCTAATGCTTTCGTGAATGGGGTATGGATTTTCTTTATAAATTGATAATTCATTGATTTATGTGATAGTGGCTGTTCATGAATTAGGTTGGAGTTCATAAGCAATTATTTGATAAAAGCATGTTGACCGATTGTTTCACGATAAGGAAACTGTTAATTGAATATTGCAAAGTAAATGGAAACAATATAATTGAATGCATGATTTAAGGGAATTCACAACTGATCGCACAAGGTTGTTCCAATCGCACAAGAACAACTCAGTCGCACAAGAAGTTTGAGTCGCACAAGCTGGTTATTTGTTTTTAATTGTTGGGCCGTAGACATGGGGGGGGGGGTAATAGAGCTGATCGCACAAGATGATTTGTTTATTATTTTTGGGCCGTAAGTTATATGTTGGGCTGAGTGCTATTGGGCTTATTTAAATCGCACAAGTTGAATGTGTTGTTTGACTGTTAAAATGCTGCCATGATCTACGTGCTTGAAACCTGTTGGTTATGCGTAAACTTATGTGCATTACTTGAGTCAAAACCTGACTTGTATGGTAACCCCATTAGGACGCGGTTGACCACTCATAGTTCAAGAAACCCTTTTGTGTATCTGCCGAGCAAACCAAGGTGAGTTCACACAGCCAAGGCATGGGATTCCCGGGTTGGGAATTGGGTTGGATTATTTGAAATGGATAACTACTCGTACTTACGCTATCACTAGACTATAGACCATCGTCCTCAGGATAGTCAGGACACTTACGTAAAACCTACGTAACCTAGTATCTACCATTGTCTCCCGGGTCGGGAGGACACTTACGTAAAACCTACGTAAACTAATACCTACTACTGTCTTCCGGGTCGGAAGGACACTTACGTAAAACCTACGTAAACCCCACACGTACCACTGTCCTCGGGGAAGGGCACTCACGTAAATCCTACGTGACCTTGTACGTATTCCTGTTCTCGGATTTAGAAGAACACATGGTTGCAATAGTCTAGTAAGTACAAACATGGGAAGCCCCCATTAGTAAAGATAAACGTGGGAAACCCCCACCAGTAGTACATATGACCATGGGAAACCCCCACTATTAGCACATACCTACATGGGAAGCCCCCACTAAATGCATATATGATTTGTTATAACGAACTTATTAACTGTGAACTCGCTCAACTAGTTGTTGACTCTCTGCTGCATGCCTTGCAGGACCTTAGGTACATTTGGAGCTTGCACAGGGAGGAGCAGGTCGTTGTGGGACATGGATCGATGATGCCATGCTAACTATCTAAACATTTGAATTTATGATTTACTTTGGGTTTACATATTTATGCTTCCGCTACACACTTATTGATGTTTGGTTTTGAAAACACCTTTCGTATTGATGAATAACTTTTACTATTTACTTATATGTTCAATATGATTGGTGGCTTGATCCTGGTCAGTCACGCCTCCAAGCGGTGATACTCCGCGTGTGGATTTTGGGGGTGTGACACATGATTCCTAAGTGAAATCTTAAACTTAATTCCGTAAAATATGGTTGCTTTCTCGCGAATTCCGAGATGCCTGACCATGATAATGACGACGAGGCGAAGGTGGTAACCTTGGACAACAACTCCATTAGTGGGACGAGATCCATGTGACTCATACTAATCAAGGTGGATATACTCTTGTCCTTACAAGGAAGATGAAGTACTCATCTTGAAGGTGCCCCTTCAATTGTTATTGTTACAGATTCTTTCCATTTCTATTTAATCTAACGTCGTACCGTCCTGCGAGTAACAACAATGGACGTTGACACGTGATCTATCACGAAGGTCCCTCCTATGTTGAAGGTATATAGACAATAGTGTCCCCCCTCTGACTGATCGGTTGTTTTGTACGAGAGAACGCTAGGGTGACCATGCAAGGCAATTTATTATTACGGAGGCCTACGTAATAACAACTTGTAGTGCATGGGAATTCTGGTGGACTCTGCGGACCAAGCTAATGATCACTATTCGTTCAAATTCTTAAATTATTATTCGAGATTCAATGTTTCTTATCTATTAGAACACGAACTGTGGTGGTTAGTATAACACCCTACAATACAATACAATACAATACAGGAAGACGACAAGTATTTGTTCACACCTAACATTCGATCTATATCACGTTTCAGTTGAGACTAGTCATTTAAACGAATAAAACGTGTTAGCTACTCATGGAGGATTTTCCTCAACATTCTCGGAATTCTTGAACATGGGTTGGTTCCAGGGTGTCTATGACACTTTACCCTACTTTACCTTACCCTACCTTATCATATTCCACCTTATCATATTCATTGGAAATGATACAATAAATTCTGTTGTTTGACATTGTCTTTTCCCAAGGAAAAGTATGGCATGAGCCATGCTGCAACTCCCTCATTACATTCTATTCGACATCTTTGGAAATTCTAATAATTTTGCTAGAGCTCGTGAAACTCAAGTACTATTATCATAATTGTCACATGGACAAGTAAGACAAAGGATTTTCTCTACTTAGGACGATCAAGGTCCATAGAGTAGGGAATACATATTATATGGACGAAGACCACTGGTCGGTTTCCCCTCCTGAACGAATTATTTTTCTTTTTCCATTTAGACATATGACCAATACATGCAAGAGGCATTACACCTTTTGGTTTTGGTTATCCACATTATCATTTATTCAAACATGTATGAACAATGCGGTCTTGAGGTTTCCATGACCGATTGATTTCCTTCTTCATTCTTGGGCACCCGATAGACTTTATTTATCTAAATACATGTCTAGATTCTTTTAATAGTGTGTATTAAAAAGATCATGGTGCCAAAAGAATCAAATGTTTAAGTCAAAAGTTATGTGTTGAAAATCATTTCTTTTACACAAGACGTGGTTTATACATGACATTGTTACGTAAGACATTGGTATACATGACATTTGACGTTGGTTTACACAACACATTTTTAGTAGTTATTGATAAGTGATGAGACGTGTGTAATATGATAAAAGCATGGTGGATACGCCGCTGGTACTTCCTATATATAAGTGCTTATATTATATTGCATATCGTGGTGTTATTCAAATCTCTTCGACAAAGACAAGACACGACATTTTCGCACAAGACACGACATCCTTTACACAAGACATAATATTCTATTTCGAGACATGATATATTTATACACTACATTTTCATTGGTTATTTATTTAACCATACATTATTCTTTTATATCATCTGATTTTCATATCTATCTTCATATGATTTTATAAAAGAACTCGATCATAACTAGAGCCAATATTGTTGGTTACACTTGATGCTTTCACGATATCTCAAGGGTTGTTCCATAATGGGTAACACCCGAATTCAAACACACTGAGTGTTACATTTTAGGATTAGCCTCGGGGATCCGAAGCATGATCGCATCATCCCTCCCTACCTCAATCACTCAAACAATAACTCTCGCCATGAGAGAAATGAAGGCAACTGCTGCCATAAACGATTTTGGCACCAGGATGTATGCTGGTAACTGCCGAAATCCTAAATGTGAATAAGTGTATGCGTGGTTAGAACTATGAATATTCCACAAAATCCCAATGAAGTCATGAGTACGTACACTCTACGATCATCATGTATCAATTCTTTAATACCAACACCTAGCTTAGCTAGTGTCTTGAGATGTTAAGCATATACTCGAACTAGAGTCATGTTAGACACACATTACTATATCAAGTTAGCTAATGGGGAATTAGCTGAGACATATCAAATCATTAATGGTCACCGGTATGTATCCTATTCATCAACGTTTCACATCCATGTTATTTGATACCATTGCCAATTTTAGCTTCATCTCAACATTTCATATACAAGAGTTTCATGGCTAGGGACGGGATTGTCCTAGCTACAATTAGGGATTGGGTTATCCTACATCTAAACATAGGGATTGGGTTATCCTACATCTAAACATAGGGATTGGGTTATCCTACATCTAAACATAGGGATTGGGTTATCCTACATCTAAACATAGGGATTGGGTTGTCCTCTCCATCTGTACAGGGAAGTCTTTACTACATAGAATTCAAAATGTACTTGGCCTAGAGTCAAGTAAGCTAGACGTCTCCTCATTCTATAGAATTGGCAAACGGTAAACTAGCCGAGTCAGGAGCAGAAATTTCATATCGATCTCTTCCCTGTTCAGTTGAGTAGTTTCGAAGTAGTGGTTGACATGGATTGGTTATCCGATAACCTAGCCAAAGTCTTATGTCACGAGAAGATCATTCGCCTACCACTACTGAACGAAGAAACACTTGTGATACATGGAGAGAAGCGCGACACATCATTGCGGACCATAAAGTGCATGAAAGCACATAAGTGCTTACGGAAAGGTTATATAGCCTATCTAGCACTTGTTGTAGACAAGAAGGCCGTTGGGCCACAGCTGACAGATATTCTTGTGGTAAAAGAATTCCCTGAAGTCTTTCCTAAAGACTTGCCAGGACTACCACCATATCGACAAGTCGAGTTTCACATCGACTTGGTACCGGGAGCTGCAACCGTAGCCAAATCTCCATGTTGACTAGCACCTTCTGAACCTTGAAGTTGACTGAATAAGGATGTTGTGAGTTCATAACCCCCACTCTTTACCATTGGGGGTGGAAATACATACAAGTTTTGCAAAAAAATGCACAACATTTCGATGAACGAAAATTCATATTTCTAAACCATGTTACAAATGAATTTCCAACTAACTCAAATGGTTTATGAAAGGTTCTAGCTTCTACTCTAAGATAGACTTACGATCGGAGTATCATCAGTTACGAATTCAAGAGGAAAGCATACCGAAAACGGCTTTTAAGACTCGTTACGGTCATTACGAGTTTCTCGTTATGCCTTTTGGTTTAACAAATGCACCAGCGGTCTTCATGGATTTAATGAATCGTGTGTGCAAGCCGTATCTTGACAAATTCGTCATAGTGTTTATTGACGACATTTTGATATACTCTCAATCGACTGATGAACATGAGCAACATTTGAGAACCATTTTAGAGTTGTTAATGACAATAAATTCGCCCCAAATCGAAAAACAAGATATAGCCTTACAACTTATTCTTAAGGTTGGTGCATAGTATTTTACAATCTTATCATTATCCGACGATACTGATGACTCTGTTGTAGACTATGATGCTTCGCATCAAGGATTGGGTTGCGTACTCAGGCAACGTGAAAAAGTTATTGTGTACACGTCGCGCCCAATTAAAAAGTTCATGAGAAGAACTATACCACTCTCGACCTTGAGTTAGGCGTGGTGGTATTCGCTTAAAAATTATGGCGACATTATTAATATGGTACTTAATGCATTATTTTCACGGATCATAAAATTCTTCAACACATATTCAACCAAAAAGAATTAAATATACGTCAACGATGTATGTTGAATTGTTGAACGACTATGATTGTGAAATAAAGTACCATCCGGGCAAGGCAAATGTTGTAGCAGATGCCTTGAGCCGCAAGGAACGAGTTAGAACACTGAGAGTTCAAGCATTAGAGAAGATGATTCACAAGCGCTCAAGGAAGAGCATATTCAAGCAGAAACACTTCGAGGCATGAAGAAACAATTAGTGTAAAGAAGATGGAACTTTATACCTTATGAGTCGAAATTGGGTTCCATTCTTTGGCGGCCTTCGAGATGATATTTTGAGGAAGCACATAGGCCTAAGTATTGAAAGAATACTAGTGGTGGCCTAACCTCAAAAGTGATATCGCGACTTATATCGGAGAATGCTTGACTTGCGCGAAAGTCAAAGTCGAGTTGCAAAATCCCTCGGACTTGTTACAACAACCCGAGATTCCCGTTTGGTAAAGGGAACAAATATCGATGTACTTCATTACGAAGTTACTCAGGACCTCAAGAGGTCACTACATGATATGTGTAATCATCGATAGACTAACAAAGTCCACGCACTTCTTACCGATTTGGTAGAAGGCTAATTCTGAAAAACTAGCGGAACTCTATCTCAAAGAAATAGTGGCTCGTCATGGGGTACCCTATTTCAATCATTTCAGACCGAGACGGTCGTTTTATTTCTAGAATTTGGAAATCATTTCAACAGGCCCTTGGATCTCATTTGAATCTAAGTACGACCTTTCACCCACAAACTGACGACCAGAGCGAACGGACAATCCAAACACTCGAAGATATGCTTCGTGCGTGTGTTATGGATTTAGGTGGCAATTGGGATACTCATATACCTTTGGTTGAGTTTCCTACAATAACAGCTACCATACTGGTATACAAGCTACCCCGTTTGAAGCTCTTTACGGTCGAAAGCGTCGCTCTCCGCTATGTTGGGCGGTAGCAAGCGATAAACAATTAATTGGTCCGAAACTAGTCCAAGAGACTACGGATAAAAATTTTCAGACCCGAGACCGTATCAAGACGGCTCGCGATCGACAAAAGTGCTACGCAGATAAAAGACGAAAACCATTATCTTTCGAGGTTGGAGACAAAGTCTTGTTGAAAGTCTCGCATTGGAAAGGCGTAGCGAGGATCAGTGAATGTGGAAAGCTTAACCCACGTTACATTGGACCATTTGAAATCTTAGAAAAGATTGGCACTATTGCCTACAAGTTGAAGTTACCAGATGAACTTAACAGTATGCACGACACGTTTCATGTGTCGAATCTTAAAAAGAGTCCAACACAAGCAACCGTTATCATTCTATTCACGTTGACGACAAACTCCAATTCACCGAAGAACCTGTTGAGGTCATGGACTGGAAGGTCCAGAAAACACGGAGAAGTCGAATCAAATTAGTAAATGTACGTTGGAACTCTCGACACGGACCCGGGTATACTTGGGAACGTGAAAAATCAAATCAAAGCCAAATACCCTCACCTGTTTGAGTAGTCTCCTACAAAGGATGACTCAGTTCGAATTTCGGGACGAAATTCTCAATAACAGGGGGAGAATGTGACAAATGGCAAATAACCGGAAATTCCGTACAGTCTAATCACTATTCTTAGTATATAATCTCATGCAATTAGCGTAATTTAATTACGTAACGGTGTCGTATATTAGACGACAATGTTAGGACAAGAAAACAATGATATAACATATATTGGTTTTCGTTGTATTGCGAAACCAATTAAACAATTTCCTAAAAGTGTTGGTAAAAAGTGTTGCGCGCACTATTCACGGTTACACTATTCATGCCAGCAAAACCGTGAAAACAGAACGAAACAAGGAAAAACGACACACGGATGACATAACTGAGTCCGTTTATATAAGAAAACACTAATAAGAAAACATATCTTACAAAGATATAAGACTTTCCGGTACAACGCCCTAATCGCTAAATCGTCCGTTTCACTAAAAAAAAAAGACAATTTTAACTTGTCCAAAATAATAATTTAGCATTTCCGGGACTCCGAAAATATGACAAATGATGACAAACATATGGAAACAATATGAAGATATTAATGGAGTATTCGAAACATAAGCTCTCGACACTGCGTTGCAACCCCCACAACTTGTCCGTTTCTGCACCGACAAGCTAATAAACGACATTACCAACATCAAAAACAACCAAATGAAAGCTTTAGTGAACTAGTTAAGCTTATTTTGGGATTCAAAATAACTTCATACATCTTTTAATGCGGAATGTCAACTTACGGCAAACTTCCGTCGGTACGCCACAAAAGTGCCGTAAACTAGCCAACGACGAAACGAAAAGCATTCAAAGTATCAAAACATGATTTCTACTAGTTTAGTGAACTAGTTAATGTTAATTTATGTTCCGAATCCCTAATTACCCCTAATGGCTAAAGATTACCCTAATCACCATACTTAGCCTAATTACCAAAATATCTACATGTTTAAGACATTTTTATAAAAAAATGTTACACTTTACCCCTTATTCTTTTGATTAATATCTAGATATTTTTCATTAGTTGCAAGTGGATGATGTTGGTGAAAGATTATAACATTTAGTACTTTAGTTACTAACCACATTATCATACCTTTACACCTTATCTTTCATACACATAAGAACTCTTTCAATCTTCATCCATATTATCAAGAACACCTTCAAAAACCCAATTATTTTTATCATCTCCTTCATGATCAACATGGATTTCCAAGTAACATAAGAAGATCTAAAGCCTTTGGAAGTAAAAGGAAGGGTTTTCATCCATACAAAAAAAAAGTATTCTACCAACAACATCATCATCTTCTTAGTCTTAATAATCTTCTAAGATCATCCCTAGCCTAGTGCTAGAAGTAAGCTTCTTTATCTATTTTTTTTTATACAAATGTATTAAGTTTATGATTGTTATTATTGCTAATAATAACCAAGAAAATCATACATAATAAACATGAAGAAAATACAAAGAAGCAAAGAATAAAAATCATGATATAATTATGATTGTTTATATTATGATCTAAGACTTGATATATGCTTATTTAGTCTTGTTATGATGTTTATGATGCAAATAAATTATTAGAAGATGTTTTAAGTTATGATCTAAAAATTATGCATGTTTATGTTAAAGGGTTTTTAACATAAAGGATTAATGGATGATCATAACTATTGATCTTGTGAAAATATATAAGGTTTTTGGTTAAAAACAATACTCTCACAAGATTATAAAAAGTAACATACAACTAGAGATTTTTATAAAAGTTGTTAAAACTAAAATTAAACTTGGTTTTTGAACTTGTTAGCATATGAAATAATCATGGTTAAAACCCTACATGATTTGGATATCATCTTGATAATTTCATGTTATAAAAGTCTCATATGTTTAGTTATGTTGTAGAGTAAATTGGTGGTGATTTGATAAAGAA
The DNA here is from genome assembly GCA_030545235.1 of Helianthus tuberosus. NCBI lineage: Eukaryota > Viridiplantae > Streptophyta > Magnoliopsida > Asterales > Asteraceae > Helianthus > Helianthus tuberosus. The sequence continues at coordinate 898,247 of JARYGA010057272.1, forward strand.
AATGATATGTTTATAAAACATGGTTAGAATAAAATACAAAGGTTATATAGCCATTTTTCATAAAAACTTTATTTTATAAAGTAACAACATTTTTGGTTGTTTTTAGACAAGAGAAATATATATTTTTTTTTAGAAAAATATATATTTGGTGATTTAACAACTTATGTGCTATGTGATTATTTGATGTATTAGTTATATATATCAAAGATAGGAACTTTATTACAATGGTAATAATGAACACATGATACATAATAATCAAAGTCTTATAAGACTTCACATAATTACGCCTTAAAACGAGTTACGGACGATTCGAATAATCGGACACCATTTATGGTCAAAATGAACGACGGACGACTACATAAGTGAATTGCCAATCCGGGGAGTTACTACGACGTTTAGACGATTTATCGACACGAAATATAAGTATCCTATCGATAACAAATTTCGGATGTTTATCAACTTATAAAAACTAGTATGTTTTTTTTTATTTACTAACAAGTATACTTAGTAAATTTTTATAAAAAGGTTTTTATAAAAATAAATGGGCTTATTATACTAGTGGGCTATTTTTATAACAAATGGGCTTATATTACTTATGGGCTATTTTTCTTAATGGGCTTATCTTCATAATGGGCTTAACATAAATTCATGGGCTAAGCCCAAATACTAAACATATGGGCCAAAGCCCAACACTATTCAAGCCCAACACTATTCAAGCCCAACACTATTCAAGCCCAACACTATTTGAGGCCCAACACTATTTGAGGCCCAACACTATTGAGGCCCAACACTATTTAAGGCCCAGCACTATTTAAGCCCAATAACTTGAAAACATGGGCTTGGCCCAATGTTACCATTATTGGAAACACAACTATACAACGGATACATATAAGACACGAAATTCAGCGGACTAGATCCGACTATACAACTCACAAGATACAAGATAACATTTATATATATATAGTTGGTGAAAATATATATAGAACATTTGAACAACTCATTCATCGAATACACAGTTAACGAACAGTAAAGACATACAAGTCTTACACATATTGAAGACACAAGACTTGTACTCAAGTTCTTTACAAAGACCAAAGTGTCTAACAAAAATAAGAACATTTGTAGGTCGCAACGCTATTCAGGACGACCGCACGTGAGATCTTATTTACATCTATTCACAGGACGCAATACAGTGAGTTCATGTTCCCCTGTTCATTTAAATGTTTTACAACTTTACAACTATCGGGGAAAATACATGTTCATAGTATGTTAAAGTTAGGTAATGAAACACCTTAGATCATGTGCGAATTAGGGCCATACTATAAGCACCATTAATCCAGTTTGGACCAAGGAACAAAGGCTTAGATCTAATGGGTTTTGGCGAGCCCCACTCTTGGTCGTGAACCCATACAGAAGAGTGCGTTTGTGTCCCAGTCGATAGGAATCGACATAAAATCGTCTAGGGTTGGATTGCTTCCTAATTCGTCACACATATTAATGTCCTCGCGAAACATTAATGATCAACGATTTCATTGACGCTTTACATACTACATCATACATACAGATACATTTTATACAATTCACATGTTGTGGATACAGTTTATACATCATACATACAGATACATTTTATACAATTCACATGTTGTGGATACAGTTTATACATCATACATCGAGATACATTTTATACAACTCACATTTTACGGATACATCTTATACAACTCACATTTTACGGATACATATTATATCCAGTTTGGATACAATTACAATTGAGACAAATACATATTACATACTGTTTTGATACAAATACATCTTATACAGCTAAACTGCATGAACTCGTTCAACTTTTGTTGATGTTTTCAAACTTACATGTATTTCAGGGAATTAGTGGACCAATGCAAAGATTTCAGTTCAAGGAAAACAAGTATCAATACTCCATGCCAACTATTGAAGGGTTTGCCTGTTATATACCGCCTCTTTGCGGTGATATAGTGGTCAAAGCCTTTACATTTTCAGACTTACATTTGATGTATAAAACAATGACAACTTATTTTCATTTGATGGTTTGTAAACAATGTACTTAAATTATGTTGCGATCTTTTGAACAATTATGACAATGGCATTGGAGCATGTTTTATTCATTTAGTATGTTTACTTATATCGTTATGCAATGAGAACCGATCAGATCACACCTCGCGCTTCCGCTACGAGCGGGTGTGACACATATCGTCTTGCACCGTCTGAGATGCAAGAGTTATCTAAGCAGCTTCAGGAGCTCTCTGACAAAGGTTTTATCCGTCCTAGCTTTTCACCTTGGGGTGCTCCCGTTCTTTTTGACAAGAAGAAGGATGGATCTTTTAGGACGTGTATCGATTATCGTGAGCTTAACAAGCTTACCATCAAGAATCGATATCCCCTACCTCGCATCGATGATCTCTTTGATCAGTTACAAGGTGCTTCTTATTTTTTGAAGATTGATCTGCGATCTGGATATCATCAACTTCGGGTGCATGAGGAAGATATTCCCAAGACAGCTTTCCGCACTCGTTAGGGGCACTATGTGTTCACAGTCATGCCATTCGGTTTGACTAATGCTCCTGCTGTTTTCATGGACTTAATGAATAGGGTCTGCAAGCCTTATTTGGATCAGTTCGTCATTGTTTTTATTGACGACATCTTGATTTACTCTAAGACGCGAACTGATCATGAGCATCATCTTCATCTTACTTTGGAACTCCTAAAGAAAGAGCAACTTTTCGCTAAATTCTCCAAGTGTGAATTCTGGCTTAAAGAAGTTCAATTCTTAGGACATATTGTCAACAAACAAGGTATTCATGTAGATCCCTCCAAGATCAGTGCGATTAAGGATTGGGATACACCTTCTACTCCTACTGAAGTTCGTTCCTTTCTTGGACTTGCGGGTTATTATCGCCGCTTCATAGAAAACTTCTCAAAGATTGCAGTTCCTCTAACTGCTCTAACTCCGAAGAACAAGCCCTTTGAGTGGGGATTCAAACAAGAGGAAGCTTTTTCAAAACTTGAAGCAGAAGCTTTGCGACGCGCCTGTTCTGACTTTGCCTGAGGGCAATGATGATTTCGTCGTTTATTGTGTTGCATCTAAATTGGGTCTTGGCTGTGTCCTGATGCAAAGGAACAAAGTCATAGCATATGCATCGAGGCAGTTGAAGATACATGAGAAGAACTACACCACTCATGATCTTGAGTTGGGTGCAGTTGTTTTCGCTCTAAAGATCTGGAGACACTATTTGTACGGTACAAAATGTGTTGTTTTCACGGACCACAAAAGTCTTCAGCATATCTTCAATCAGAAAGAACTCAACATGAGGCAACGACGTTGGGTTGAGCTTCTAAACGACTGTGACTGTGAAATTCGCTACCATCCTGGTAAGGCGAATGTCATAGCCGATGCATTGAGTCGTAAGGAACGTACTAAGCTTCATTGTGTACGTGTTTAATCTGTTATTCAAGCTCGATCTGATATCCAAGCCCGCATTTCTTAGGCTCAACAATTTTGTGTTTCACAAGGTTTACTGGATAAGGAATTTCCCAATCACATAACACCTGATCTGGAACTGAAGGACAATGTATCGTATTACTTCATGGACCGTTTGTGGGTCCCAAGCCAAAATAATCTTCGCACCTTGCTTATGGACGAAGCCCATAAGTCGCGTTATTCTGTTCATCCTGGCACAGATAAGATGTATAAGGATCTTCGTATTCAGTATTGGTGGCCTTGTATGAAGAAAGACATTGCCTTATATGTATCAAAATTCCTTACTTGGCTTAAGGTTAAGGCTGAACATCAGCGTCCTTCGGGTTTATTGGTGCAACCAGAGATCCCAGTTTGGAAATGGGAAAACATTACTATGGATCTCATTACTAAACTTCCGCGCGCAAAGAAAGGTCATGATACCATCTGGGTAGCTGTTGATCGTCTTACTAAGTCAGCGCATTTCTTGCCAACCCGTGAGGATTTTTCTACTGACAAACTTGCTAAAATCTATGTGGATGAAATTGTAGCTCGACATGGTGTTCCTTTGAACATCATTTCTGACAGAGATGCTCGTTTCACTTCTCATTTTTGGAGAACCATGCAATCTGCTATGGGGACCCAACTTAACCTGAGCACAACTTATCATCCGCAAACGGATGGTCAATCTGAAAGAACAATCCAGACTCTGGAGGATATGCTTAGAGCTTGTGTGATCGACTTTGGTGGTAGTTGGGATTCACATCTTCCGTTAATTGAATTCTCCTACACCAACAATTCTCACACCAGCATCAAAATGGCTCCTTTCGAGGCTCTATATGGTCGAAAATGTCGTTCACCAGTCTGCTGGAATGAGATCGGCGAGGCTCAACTTACTGGACCTGCCCTCATTTTAGAGACAACTGATAAGGTCAAGAAAGTTCGTGATAACCTTCAGACAGCTAGAAGCCGTCAAAAGAGTTACGCGGACCCAAAACGCAAGCCCTTGGAATTTCAAGTCGGTGATCGAGTATTACTTAAGGTCTCACCTTGGAAAGGTGTGATCAGATTTGGAAAGAAAGGAAAACTTACACCTAGATACGTTGGACCATTCAAGATCGTCGAAAGAATCGGTATGGTAGCCTACAGACTTGAGTAACCTCTTGAATTTGGAAATGTTCATCCAACCTTTCACGTGTCCAATCTCAAGAGGTGTTTAGCTGATGAGAACCTCCACATACCGCTTTGACGAATTTCGTGTTGACAAAACACTGAAATTTGTTGAGAAGCCAATGGAAATCATGGAACGTGAAGTCAAGTGGCTTAAACGCAAACGCACTGCTTTGGTCAAAGTTCGCTGGGAAGCTAAACGTGGACCCGAGTTTACTTGGGAATGTGAAGATCAAATGAAGGCGAAATATCCGCATCTTTTTCCACGAGTTTCCTCTAAATAAATTTCGGGACGAAATTTCCACAAGTAGGGGAGACTGTAACATCTGTGCTTGTAATCATTGTGAACAGTTCTATTATCAATAAAAAAATGTTATTTGATCCCAATGTTTGTTTGGTTGTGTTTTACATTTTTCATGTTTTGACTTTTATCCAATTTCAAACTCTATATCACTTTCTGGAGAGTTATACGCAAACTGGTGCGTAAACGTACTTAGTTTAACGTGAAAAATACTCCGGAACATCAACATATACTTAACATACCTTAAATAACCTATACATAACTTAGAAATAAGTTTTGAAGGCTTTGGTATGGCAAAAACAAGTTAATTCGTCTACAGGGACTAAACATGACAAACTGCGAAAGTATGCCAATTTGAACCGTAGCAGACATTCCGGAACATGACCATAAGTTAAACATACCATAAATATCCTTCACATAGCTTAGAAATAGGCTTTGAGGGGTTCGGTGTGCTAAAATAAACTTTTGGGTCATTCAGGGACTAAAAGCGTCAAAAAAGTGCACAAGTTTGCATTTTCGCGCATAACTTACGTTCTGAATACATCCGGACATCCAAAAATTTATGTAAGCACTAAAATATTTTATTTTAGTGTTTGGCATAAGAAAAATCCATTCGTCACGCCATTTGGATCGTTTTTCGCGCTTATGCGCATTCCGTCGTAATTAACCGAACATCGCGATCATACGGCCAAACGAACCGACATCCGAGATATTTTTGAGCACATTTTAAATTCCCTATACTTTAACTTCATTTTAGAACTTTGAAATGGGGTTAACGGGCCTTAAACGCGTCGGAAATGACCTTATAACACAACAGGGACCAAGCCCAACAAGTTGCTCAGCCTCTTGCTCAGCAACAAGGTCAAGCTGCACGACCTCATTTTCCTCCTAGTTCGTGCTACAATTGTGGGGATCTGACCCACTACAGGAACCGGTGCCCAAGGCTAGCCAACCAGAATCAGAATCCAAATCAGAATCAAGCTCAGGCTCGAGGACGAGTCTTCAACATGAATGCTCAAGAGGCACAAGCAGACAATGAAGTGGTGAACGGTACGTTCTTTATTAATAATCAGCCTGCATCTGTTCTTTTTGATTCGGGTGCCGACAAGAGTTTTGTGTCATTGTCTTTTGAGCCAATGCTTCGCGTGTCTAGAACGAAACTAGGTAAACCTTTGACAGTAGAGGTTGCTAGTGGTGAACCCATTGTTCTTGATTCTGTTCTTCACAACTGCCAGTTGAATCTTAACGACCATCTTTTTCCTATCGACCTCACGCCTATACAACTTGGAAGCTTCGACGTTATTGTGGGTATGGATTGGTTAGCCAAGCATCGCTTAGAGGTAGTTTGTTTTGAGAAGATTGTTCGTGTGCCGCTTTCGACAGGTGAGATCCTACAGGTTCAGGGAGAGAAACCGTCTGGTGGCCTCAAGCTCATGTCTTGTTTTAAAGCTCGGAAATATCTGCGGAAGAACTATGTGGCCTTCTTAGCACATGTTACAGCATATAAAGGCAAGGGTAAGTCTATTTCAAATATTCCTATCGTCCGGGATTATTCTGAAGTATTCCCTGATGATTTACCTGGTCTACCTCCAGCACGCCAAGTCGAGTTCCGTATTGATCTCGTACCTGGTGCAAATCCCATTGCTAGAGCTCCATATCGTCTTGCACCGTCTGAGATGCAAGAGTTATCTAAGCAGCTTCAGGAGCTCTCTGACAAAGGTTTTATCCGTCCTAGCTTTTCACCTTGGGGTGCTCCCGTTCTTTTTGTCAAGAAGAAGGATGGATCTTTTAGGATGTGTATCGATTATCGTGAGCTTAACAAGCTTACCATCAAGAATCGATATCCCCTACCTCGCATCGATGATCTCTTTGATCAGTTACAAGGTGCTTCTTATTTTTCGAAGATTGATCTGCGATCCGGATATCATCAACTTCGGGTGCATGAGGAAGATATTCCCAAGACAGCTTTCCGCACTCGTTATGGGCACTATGAGTTCACAGTCATGCCATTCGGTTTGACTAATGCTCCTGCTGTTTTCATGGACTTAATGAATAGGGTCTGCAAGCCTTATTTGGATCAGTTCGTCATTGTTTTTATTGACGACATCTTGATTTACTCTAAGACGCGAACTGATCATGAGCATCATCTTCGTCTTACTTTGGAATTCCTAAAGAAAGAGCAACTTTTCACCAAATTCTCAAAGTGTGAATTCTGGCTTAAAGAAGTTCATTTCTTAGGACATATTGTCAACAAACAAGGTATTCATGTAGATCCCTCCAAGATCAGTGCGATTAAGGATTGGGATACACCTTCTACTCCTACTGAAGTTCGTTCCTTTCTTGGACTTGCGGGTTATTATCGCCGCTTCATAGAAAACTTCTCAAAGATTGCAGTTCCTCTAACTGCTCTAACTCAGAAGAACAAGCCCTTTGAGTGGGGATTCAAACAAGAGGAAGCTTTTTCAAAACTTGAAGCAGAAGCTTTGCGACGCGCCTGTTCTGACTTTGCCTGAGGGCAATGATGATTTCGTCGTTTATTGTGATGCATCTAAATTGGGTCTTGGCTGTGTCCTGATGCAAAGGAACAAAGTCATAGCATATGCATCGAGGCAGTTGAAGATACATGAGCAGAACTACACCACTCATGATCTTGAGTTGGGTGCAGTTGTTTTCGCTCTAAAGATCTGTAGACACTATTTGTACGGTACAAAATGTGTGGTTTTCACGGACCACAAAAGTCTTCAGCATATCTTCAATCAGAAAGAACTCAACATGAGGCAACAACGTTGGGTTGAGCTTCTAAACGACTGTGACTGTGAAATTCGCTACCATCCTGGTAAGGCGAATGTCATAGCCGATGCATTGAGTCGTAAGGAACGTACTAAGCTTCATTGCGTACGTGTTTAATCTATTATTCAAGCTCGATCTGATATCCAAGCCCGCATTTCTTAGGCTCAACAATCTTGTGTTTCACAAGGTTTACTGGATAAGGAATTTCCCTATCATATAACACCTGATCTGGAACTGAAGGACAATGTATCTTATTACTTCATGGACCGTTTGTGGGTCCCAAGCCAAGATAATCTTCGCACCTTGCTTATGGACGAAGCCCATAAGTCCCGTTATTCTGTTCATCCTGGCTCAGATAAGATGTATAAGGATCTTCGTATTCAGTATTGGTGGCCTGGTATGAAGAAAGACATTGCCTTATATGTATCAAAATGCCTTACTTGTCTTAAGGTTAAGGCTGAACATCAGCGTCCTTCGGGTTTATTGGTGCAACCAGAGATCCCAGTTTGGAAATTGGAAAACATTACTATGGATCTCATTACTAAACTTCCGCGCACAAAGAAAGGTCATGATACCATATGGGTAGCTGTTGATCGTCTTACTAAGTCAGCGCATTTCTTGCCAACCCGTGAGGATTTTTCTACTGACAAACTTGCTAAAATCTATGTGGATGAAATTGTAGCTCGACATGGTGTTCCTTTGAACATCATTTCTGACAGAGATGCTCATTTCACTTCTCATTTTTGGAGAACCATGCAATCTGCTATGGGGACCCAACTTAACCTGAGCACAACTTATCATCCGCAAACGGATGGTCAATCTGAAAGAACAATCCAGACTCTGGAGGATATGCTTAGAGCTTGTGTGATCGACTTTGGTGGTAGTTGGGATTCACATCTTCCGTTAATTGAATTCTCCTACACCAACAATTCTCACACCACCATCAAAATGGCTCCTTTCGAGGCTCTATATGGTCGAAAATGTCGTTCACCAGTCTGCTGGAATGAGATCGGCGAGGCTCAACTTACTGGACCTGCCCTCATTTTAGAGACAACTGATAAGGTCAAGAAAGTTCGTGATAACCTTTAGACAGCTAGAAGCCGTCAAAAGAGTTACGCGGACCCAAAACGCAAGCCCTTGGAATTTCAAGTCGGTGATCGCGTATTACTTAAGGTCTCACCTTGGAAAGGTGTGATCATATTTGGAAAGAAAGGAAAACTTACACCTAGATACGTTGGACCATTCAAGATCGTCGAAAGAATCGGTATGGTAGCCTACAGACTTGAGTAACCTCCTGAACTTGGAAATGTTCATCCAACCTTTCACGTGTCCAATCTCAAGAGGTGTTTAGCTGATGAGAACCTCCACATACCGCTTGACGAAATTCGTGTTGACAAAACACTGAAATTTGTTGAGAAGCCAATGGAAATCATGGAACGTGAAGTCAAGTGGCTTAAACGCAAACGCACTGCTTTGGTCAAAGTTCGCTGGGAAGCTAAACGTGGACCCGAGTTTACTTGGGAACGCGAAGATCAAATGAAGGCGAAATATCCGCATCTTTTTCCACGAGTTTCCTCTAAATAAATTTCGGGACGAAATTTCCACAAGTAGGGGAGACTGTAACATCTGTGCTTGTAATCATTGTGAACAGTTCTATTATCAATAAAACAATGTTATTTGATCCCAATGTTTGTTTGGTTGTGTTTTACATTTTTCATGTTTTGACTTTTATCCAATTTCAAACTCTATATCACTTTCTGGAGAGTTATACGCAAACTGGTGCGTAAACGTACTTAGTTTAACGTGAAAAATACTCCGGAACATCAACATATACTTAACATACCTTAAATAACCTTTACATAACTTAGAAATAAGTTTTGAAGGCTTTGGTATGGCAAAAACAAGTTAATTCGTCTACAGGAACTAAACATGACAAACTGCGAAAGTATGCCAATTTGAACTGTAACAGACATTCTGGAACATGACCATAACTTAAACATACCATAAATATCCTTCACATAGCTTAGAAATAGGCTTTGAGGGGTTCGGTGTGCTAAAATAAACTTTTGGGTCATTCAGGGACTAAAAGCGTCAAAAAAGTGCACAAGTTTGCATTTTCGCGCATAACTTACGTTCTGAATACATCCGGACATCCAAAAATTTATGTAAGCACTAAAATATTTTATTTTAGTGTTTGGCATAAGAAAAATCCATTCGTCACGCCATTTGGATCGTTTTTCGCGCTTATGCGCATTCCGTCGTAATTAACCGAACATCGCGATCGTACAGCCAAACGAACCGACATCCGAGATATTTTTGAGCACATTTTAAGTTCCCTATACTTTAACTTCATTTTAAAGCTTTGAAATGGGGTTAACGGGCCTTAAACGCGTCGGAAATGACCTTATAACACAACAGGGACCAAAACTGTAAATCTGCCAAACTAGGTCCTTGCGCACCTCAACAATGTGAGTGTTGCGGTGCGCAAGCAGGGGCCAGATGCAGCAAATCGTTTTTCTTAGCTGTTAACAGCCCTTAAACACCCTCCAAAGGCCAATGCCATGTGTCCAACTCTTGTGGTGGAGCAATATGAGTTACCACAACATTCCGACAAGTGTACGGGCGAGATCATTCCCTCTTCTCCAAGAAACGATCCTAATGGTGAACCAAAATCTATAAATACCCATCACATTTTCACTCATTCCTCACAAGAATCTGATTTGAGAAGCTCTAAGTTGAAACCTTTGTTTCATACCTGAGCTACTTGAATCAAGATTAGCATTCGGGGACCCTTTGTAAGTGTTCCTTCGTTCTTTTATTGATTTTCGAGTCCGAAATTCAAACTTTGTTTGACTTTCTGCATTGACCAGTTTATGGTCAATGCGAAGTTCATTTGAACTTCGCAACGTGATTGTAATCACGATGGTTATAGTCCCCTATGACTATGCCTACTGATTACCACGTTGTCTAGGGTCGTAAGGGTAAGCGATCTAATAAATCGCTTATACCTTCGAACCTGACCCATTTGGTCGATCATTAGGATCTAACCAAACACATTAGGTGACCATAGTATATAGGGAATAACCTTCTGAGGTTATACCTTATGGTCGCTTCGTTTAAGTAGTTGTATGATAGGTAGTTTATATGCCTTAGGTAAATTACCAAAATACCCCTTTGATGCCAAAATTCATTTTAAACATATGTAACATAACTTTTGACATCTAAACTGATTTAACAACAATATTAGACATGTTAAGGCATATGTTACTTGTCATAGGACTAGTTAGGCGGTCCGAACGCGTTTCACGCGAACGACACGTTAAAGTAGCATAAGCTACCTAAACGGGTCGTAATGGGTCGTAAGCACTTATGTTAGGTTTCATTTAGTATGTAGGCTTTGTTAAACCATATTACACGAGTCTCCATACTCGTTTGGTTTACGAACCCTCATTCTATCCGATCCTCCGATATAGGTCCGGTTTATTAACATAGTTACCTATATTAGGTGCCGTTTGATTCCGTGATCTCTAGCATTGCTTGGTGGTTATCTTAGGACTTCTGAACAATCTCAAGTAAGTACATAGAATGTGACAACTCGAGTTTCCAAGATTTCATCTTCGCATTAATTGCATGTTAATTGTTTATGTTATTTGTTTACACGACTTGTTTGTTTCACGAAGATACACGTTTTTAATAAGCTACGTCGTATTGTGATTGACATGATTTAGATTGGTGTGCATCATAGTGTGTTCTTATATATGTTGATGTGTAAATAACATGCTTTGTATTGATAATATGTGGTGCAATTAAGAACAATAAAGTGGTGCCATTACTGAAATCACTTCCTAGCCGAAAACACATCTCCACCCATGATAACAACTATGTTGGCGAAAACACCTCATGTGTTTTCGTCCACCATGAGGTCAACGAAAAGCAAATGGGCTTTGGCCCAGTGAGGAACTGTTTTAGTCTTGTTTATAACCTTTACGTGAGAGTTTTATTTGGGAAACCCTAACTCCCTCCCTTAAAGTCGACGGCAGCAGGAAGCAGAGCCAGACTAGTCGCAATCCTCTTGCCTAGCGTGATTTAACTGTCTGTGGTTCGCTTCGTTCGTGCGTAGGGTTAGTGTACTATTTTCCGTTTCATTTACATATTCGTATTAGAGATGCTATGTGATGTGTTTATGATCTGATGGTGTTATGATGACCTCGAATTGTTAAATGATGGCTGAACAATAAATCATGATAGTATGAATATGGATAACAATTGCTAGATTATGTCGTTGGACTTGGTTTGAATATGAATCTGGAACCGAAGGGTGGGCTCTATACGTGTCATGTTATGATAATTAATAGTAATGACTATTCAGAATTAGATTAGGTATTCATGTAACAGATGTTTTGATTAATATGTGAGTTAATATGCATGTGCTATGTCTTGAAAAGGGCAGTCAATAGGATCTAGATGTACTCATATTTGCATGTGAAAGTCAGAAAGGATATGTTTGTTTATTTGTTTTCAACTTTTATATTTTTTGTTTGGCATGATGATGATGAGGGTCTGACAACTTGTGATGTGCGATTGACTATTTAGTGAATGAGTTTGATATTGGAGGTCCAATGAGAAACTTTGGTTATGCATTTTTGGTCCAATGAGGTTGGGCGGTGGTTGCTAGATGTCGGCCACTAGGGCATTTAGATTTTGTGACATTGTTTATTATTGCTGAAACAGTTATGGGTTCGACGAAACAAAGGCATCGGCGAAACACATTTTTTTATGACGAAACCGACATGGCGAAACACAATGTGTATCGCCGATGCCAATCATGACGAAACAAACCCGTCAAATCAAGAGTGTTTCGCCGAGGGATGTCACGATGAAACGGAGGGCGTTTCATCGAAAGGGATTCACGGTGAAACAGGGGTGTCTCGCCGATTGGGTAATTTGCACAGTAACTATTTCTGTTAAAACTTAACTGAGTTAACTAACTGCTGTTAGATACTATGCATGACTTGTATGATCATGAATACATGCAATGTGCTACTTGGTAATTATTGATGCGTTGTCCACTATGATTATACTTACGTGCCAACTTCGTGAATACAAACTGATTATGTATACGTGCGTACTTTAGGACGTGATTGATTAACTGTGAGCACATACTTTAGCATACCGAGCAAACCAAGGTGAGTTCACACTCTTACCAAGGCATGGGATTCCCGGGGTTGGGAATGGGTTGAATGATACTTGTAATTACATGATTAATGGGATTATTCCTCGGGAGAGGAAGGTTATTGATAGATACTGCTAGACTATTGATACATATACTTCTCTTCGCACACACGCCGGGATTGGCCGCGATAATAGAACAATCTTCGCATACATGCCAGGAATGGCCGCGAACCATACTTTAATCTTCGCACACATGCCGGGTGGGCCGCGATACAATACTTTAATCTTCGCACACATGCCGGGTGGGCCGCGATACAAATATACCTAGTCTAGAAAACATGGGAAACCCCCACTAAACTTCGCAAACATGCCTAGAGGGCCGCGATACCATTACATACGATACATGATTACTAAACGAGCTTACGATTTACGATACGAACACTATAACTGAATAACCAACTGTGAACTCGCTCAACTAGTTGTTGACTCTCTGTTAAATGCCTTGCAGGACCATAGGTACTCTTGGAGCTTGCACGGGAGGCGCAGTCGTTGTGGAACATGGATCGAGGATGCTACGTTAAAACATTTAGACATTTGAACTTATTACTTGCATTGGGTTTACAATTATGCTTCCGCTAGACACTTAATATGTTTTGTTTGAACACCTTTCATATCGTTTGGTTTAAATTACATTTATCACGTATTATGTTTGATATGATTGGTGGCTTGATCCTGGTCAGTCACGCCCCCAAGCGGTGGTACTCCGCATGTGGATTTTGGGGGTGTGACAGATTGGTATCAGAGCCATTGGTTATAGAGAACTCAGTTTTAATAAGGGGAAAACGTTTTTATTAAAACCAGACTATAACCTGTATAGTGCTCAACGATCCACAACGACGCCTCGCTCCACGTGCAAGACTCAACACTCTAGGTAATACTGCTCATGTTTACATTACCTACTTGCTAGATACATATTACATTGCTCATGGTATGCTTAGATAACGTAACAACTACTATTTGAAACCTTGTATGCTCACACTCTTCTGTCATTCCACAATTGCGTATTGATATGACGCACTTCTCACTTGTGCTCCTTCCGATATGAAGATCATGGGTGGACGTTCGAACTTGATTCAAGCCCAGTTGACGGCTCTAATCAACGAACGAGTTGCCAAGGCACTCGCTGCAGCTCAAGCATGAGATATAACCTGCCAAACCGACTTATCCTAGGATGTGTAGATCCTACTCTAACGATTGATTATGCGTTCATTCTACTCGTAATTTCATCTCGATGCGACATCGCCCTTTGACCCTCTGTACATTCGGTTTATACGTCAACAACCACATAGATCAAAACTGGATCAAACGAACTTGGGGTTAGGAAAACTACACCCACGCATCCCTGTAGACGAACCTCATCATATCCACTAGTCGTCATCACCAGAAGTGAAACAGCCACAATTACACGCGTACCTCGTTTTGCGAACTAGCAACCTTACCAACCAAACTCTGCTTTGGACAGGTGATATACCCTTGTGACTGTGATGCAATGAACTTCTCTTTTTGTGCCATGCCGCCAAGTACTACTACTGGAAATTGCTTCTAGACAACAGGTTAACTGGTTGAAATTTTCGATTATCGATGGGCCCTGTTTTCCCTCGATTTTTCATACGAACCTCAGTAACTCCCTGTTGTTTCGTTTGACAACCAATTTAACGAAACGCCAACAACCAAACCACGACTTTAACGAGACCACCTTACGACCCTGTTGGATGGTTCATTTTTACCCTAATTGACTAACTCTATCGTAAACCCAACTTAGCGAATGGATGTCATTTTTGGTGAACTGGTTTTCAAGACATTTAGGGACAGTGTTATGGATCAGTCAACCTACCAGCAAGCGCGATAAATTATACATTTGCAAGACCCACCTTACACTACAAGAGACGTACCTTATTGTATGATAGTTTTCTTGCATATACAAAATCTCTGCACTAACTCTTACACCGACTCATGATTATCGATGGCTAGTATGTCCGCTTCCTACCATCGGCTTAGAGGAAACCATCACACCCGTACCACAGCAACGCTACGCTCTCGTCCCTCCATGACGAGCCACTGAAAACGAACCACTCTATAGCTTAGAGAATTTAGAAGGCTAGACTCCTGATCACTGGTGGTCACTTCATGAAACCTTGAGATTGGTGGTGTAATGTTGATACGATTATACTCTCTTGAATGCGTTTACACGTCTTTCCTTGGAACCTCATGAATACGCAGACGTACTTTGGACTCAATTGCATGACTTAAGGAAACCCCCTGACTTGGTTGCTTACTTGATGAAACACATACCTAAGTTCATGAATTGAGGTAAATTGTCCCTCCTTCACATGGGGGCAAATCCAATGGCTCCTAGTGGGAGTCACAGTGAAACTTAACGCTACACGATTTTACAATAACCATGCTGCTATGTTAAGTTTTTTTTTTGTTCTGATTGATTTAACCTCGTGATAACAATATGTAGTCAACGACATACTCTATCTTAACTATACCCAACTGGATACCCAACTGGCGTGCAGCCAGCTATACATTCAATATCGAGTAAACCCCTGTTGTGGATTCTTAAACGATTACCAACCGATGAGACTACTCTTCCTTATGTTGCCACACCAACGCATGATATACTTTTGGGATTCAGTGATACTAACAAACAATCCCCGCGGACACTTACTTGGACCAGATATATTCTACGCATATTACTCGATGAGCATTGGGCTATACCTGGGATGATACCACAAGTACTGATCTTTGAACTTCACACGACCGATATGGATTCTCAGACTCGACATGCGAACCTAGACTAACCAAATGAATGTGTCACTTGCTCTCATCGACGACATTTTGATCTACTTCAAGAGTCAAGAGGAACACTAACAGCATATGTGACTTACCTTAGAACTCCTTCAAACAGAACAGCTTTATGCTAAGTTTTCAAAATGCGGCTTCTGGCTTCGTGAAGTCCACTTCCTAGGCCACGTGGTAAACAAGGATGGGATTCATGTCGATCCATCCAAGGTAGATTCGATCAAGAACTGGCCTGCACCTCGCACACCAACTGAAATACGCCAATTCTTGGGTTTGGCGGGATACTATAGAAGGTTCATCAAAGACTTCTCAAAGATTGCACAGCCGCTTACACTACTGACACAGAAGGGTGTGGTTTATCGTTGGGGTAATACCCAAGAAACAGCGTTTCAGCACTTAAAGGATAGACTTTGTAGTGCACCTATCCCCTCATTGCCTGAAGGCACAGACGATTTTTGTAGTCTACTGCGACGCATCCATCCAAGGTCTTGGGTGTGTGTTGATGCAACGGGACAAAGTCATTGCTTATGCTTCGCGCCAACTTAAGATTCACGAACGGAATTACACTACGCATGATTTAGAGCTGGGAGCTGTTGTTTTTGCACTCAAGATATGGCGACACTACCTGTACGGTACCAAGTGTACCATCTACACTGACCACAGGAGTCTTGAGCATATTTTCAAGCAGAAAGAGTTGAACATGCGACAACGTTGTGGGTCGAGTTACTGAACGATTACGAATGTGGTATAAAGTACCATCCGGGCAAAGCCAATGTGGTGGCCGACGCCCTCATTCGAAAGGATACTACGCCTAGGCGTGTACGAGCATTGCAACTCACTATTCAGTCTAGCCTTCCTTCACAGATACGAGATGCTCAGGTAGAAGCATTGAAACTAGAAAACATCAGGGCTGAAGCCCTACGCGGCTCAAGGCAACGCTTAGAACAGAAGGAAGATGGTGCTTACTACGTCACAGGACGCATTTGGGTCCCACTTTATGGCAGCCTACGAGAGCTTGTGATGGATGAGGCACACAAGTCTCGCTACTCGGTACATCCTGGTTCGGATAAAATGTACCACGATATCAAAACTACATATTGGTGGCCTAGCATGAAAGCTCACATAGCAACATACGTTAGCAAGTGTTTGACTTGTGCGAGAGTCAAAGCGGAATATCAGAAACCTTCAGGCCCACTCCAACAACCTGAGATACCACAATGGAAATGGGAACAAATTTCCATGGATTTTGTTACTGGCCTACCTAGATCTCAGCGCGGAAATGACACTATTTGGGTGATCGTGGATCGACTCACAAAGTCTGCACACTTCCTGGCTATTAAAGAAACGGACAAGTTCTCCACATTAGCAGACATCTATCTTAAAGAAGTGGTTTCAAGGCATGGGGTGCCAACTTCCATTATATCTGATCGTGATGCACGTTTTACTTCAGAATTGTGGTGAGCAATGCACAAATCTTTTGGCTCTCGGTTAGACAGGAGCACAGCGTATCACCCTCAGACGGATGGGCAGTCTGAGCGCACTATTCAAACTTTAGAAGACATGCTTCGTGCATGTGTAATCGATTTTGGCAACGGCTGGGAAAAACATCTCCCACTAGTGGAGTTCTCGTGTAACAACAGCTACCACACCAGCATTAAAGCTACTCCGTTTGAGGCATTGTACGGGCGTAAATGCCGGTCACCTCTTTGTTGGGCAGAGGTGGGAGATAGTCAGATCACGGGTCCAGAACTTGTAGTGGACACAACGGAAAGAATTACTCTGATACGACAACGCATGGCGGCGGCTCGCGACCGCCAGAAAGCATACGCTGATAAGGACCGGAAACCACTCGAGTTCCAGGTTGGAGATCGAGTACTACTCAAAGTTTCACCCTGGAAGGGTGTTGTTCGTTTTGGAAAATGAGGCAAACTTAATCCACGATACGTTGGACCATGCGAAATCATTGAGAAAATAGGCAAGGTGGCCTACAGACTGAACTTACCAGCAGAACTCAGTGCAGTTCACAACGTTTTCCACGTGTCGAATCTGAAGAAGTGTCTGTCAGATGAGACCCTTATAGTTCCTTTGAAGGAACTCACTATCGACGAACAGTTACATTTCGTCGACGAACCAGTTAAAAACACGGACCGGGATGTTAAGGTCCTCAAGAACACCAGAATACCTCTTGTTCGAGTTCGTTGGAACTCCCGTCGTGGCCCAGAGTTTACCTGGGAACGAGAAGATCAAATGAAACTCAAATATCCCCAGTTATTCGGAAACCAAGCAACCACTACTGAGGCCGAAGCTACTACAGAATCTCGGGACGAAATTCCAAATCAACGGGGGGATGATGTGACACCCCAGGAAAACCAGTAATCTTCGCAAACCTACTCGGGGAGCCGCGATACGAAACTGGTAAACAACGTCTCACAATTAGCTTCCTCAGTAACCGCATGCTAAATTTCGGGACGAAATTTCTTTCAAGTTGGGGATAATGTGACAACTCGAGTTTCCAAGATTTCATCTTCGCATTAATTGCACGTTAATTGTTTATGTTGTTTGTTTACACGACTTGTTTGTTTCACGAAGATACACGTTTTTAATATGCTACATCGTATTGTGATTGACATGATTTAGATTGGTGTGCATCATAGTGTGTTCTTATATATGTTGATGTGTAAATAACATGCTTTGAATTGATAATATGTGGTGCAATTAAGAACAATAAAGTGGTGCCATTACTGAAATCACTTCCTAGCCGAAAACACATCTCCACCCATGATAACAACTATGTTGGCGAAAACACCTCATGTGTTTTCGTCCACCATGAGGCCAACGAAAAGCAAATGGGCTTTGGCCTAGTGAGGAACTGTTTTAGTCTTGTTTATAACCTTTACGTGAGAGTTTTATTTGGGAAACCCTAACTCCCTCCCTTAAAGTCGACGGCAACAGGAAGCAGAGCCAGACTAGTCGCAATCCTCTTGCCTAGCGTGATTTAACTGTCTGTGGTTCGCTTCGTTCATGTGTAGTGTTAGTGTACTATTTTCCGTTTCATTTACATATTCGTATTAGAGATGCTATGTGATGTGTTTATGATCTGATGGTGTTATGATGACCTCGAATTGTTAAATGATGGCTGAACAATAAATCATGATAGTATGAATATGGATAACAATTGCTAGATTATGTCGTTGGACTTGGTTTGAATATGAATCTGGAACCGAAGGGTGGGCTCTATACGTGTCATGTTATGATAATTAATAGTAATGACTATTCAGAATTAGATTAGGTATTCATGTAACAGATGTTTTGATTGATATGTGAGTTAATATGCATGTGCTATGTCTTGAAAAGGGCAGTCAATAGGATCTAGATGTACTCATATTTGCATGTGAAAGTCAGAAAGGATATGTTTGTTTATTTGTTTTCAACTTTGATATTTTTTGTTTGGCATGATGATGATGAGGGTCTGACAACTTGTCATGTGCCATTGACTATTTAGTGAATGAGTTTGATATTGGAGGTCCAATGAGAAACTTTGGTTATGCATTTTTGGTCCAATGAGGTTGGGCGGTGGTTGCTAGATGTCGGCCACTAGGGCATTTAGATTTTGTGACATTGTTTATTATTGCTGAAACAGTTATGGGTTCGACGAAACAAAGGCATCGGCGAAACACATTTTTTTATGACGAAACCGACATGGCGAAACACAATGTGTATCGCCGAGGCCAATCATGACGAAACAAACCCGTCAAATCAAGAGTGTTTCACCGAGGGATGTCACGACGAAACGGAGGGCGTTTCGTCGAAAGGGATTCACGGCGAAACAGGGGTGTCTCGCCGATTGGGTAATTTGCACAGTAACTATTTCTGTTAAAACTTAACTGAGTTAACTAACTGCTGTTAGACACTATGCATGACTTGTATGATCATGAATACATGCAATGTGCTACTTGGTGATTATTGATGCGTTGTCCACTATGATTATACTTACGTGCCAACTTCGTGAATACAAACTGATTATGTATACGTGCGTACTTTAGGACGTGATTGATTAACTGTGAGCACATACTTTAGCATACCGAGCAAACCAAGGTGAGTTCACACTCTTACCAAGGCATGGGATTCCCGGGGTTGGGAATGGGTTGAATGACACTTGTACTTACATGATTAATGGGATTATTCCTCGGGAGAGGAAGGTTATTGATAGATACTGCTAGACTAGTGATACATATACTTCTCTTCGCACACACGCCGGGATTGGCCGCGATAATAGAACAATCTTCGCATACATGCCTGGAATGGCCGCGAACCACACTTTAATCTTCGCACACATGCCGGGTGGGCCGCGATACAATACTTTAATCTTCGCACACATGCCGGGTGGGCCGCGATACAAATATACCTAGTCTAGAAAACATGGGAAACCCCCACTAAACTTCGCAAACATGCCTAGAGGGCCGCGATACCATTACATACGATACATGATTACTAAACGAGCTTACGATTTACGATACGAACACTATAACTGAATAACCAACTGTGAACTCGCTCAACTAGTTGTTGACACTCTGTTACATGCCTTGCAGGACCATAGGTACTCTTGGAGCTTGCACGGGAGGCGCAGTCGTTGTGGAACATGGATCGAGGATGCTACGTTAAAAAATTTAGACATTTGAACTTATTACTTGCATTGGGTTTACAATTATGCTTCCGCTAGACACTTAATATGTTTTGTTTGAACACCTTTCATATCGTTTGGTTTAAATTACATTTATAACGTATTATGTTTGATATGATTGGTGGCTTGATCCTGGTCAGTCACGCCCCCAAGCGGTGGTACTCCGCATGTGGATTTTGGGGGTGTGACATAGAACCCCCTCTTTTAAATGTTTTAAAGGTGTCTATGTGAGTACATAGACCCCTCTTTTACTGTTTTCCAAACTGTTTTGGGGTGAAACACATGTGCCTACTTGTTACTTTCATGCTTTCCTGTTTTCACATCATATACCTGCTATGTTCGTTAGTACATTATAGTACATGATTTCATTACATTTCATGCTATGTATGCCCATTGTGTGCGTACATAGTACATCATTTTGCATTACATTTCATGCTATATATGCCCATTGTGTGCATACTTAGTACATTGTTTTACTTTACATTTCTGCTATGTATGTTGACTAATAGCATGCTAGCACATTGATTTACATGACTTTTCTGCTTTGTATGTTAACTTAGCATACTTAGTACATTGTTTTCACATGACATGTATACAACTGCTATAACATTTGGTTTGCACAAACGAGACTTATATACGTTCATTAACATTAGCTACGCCGCTCGGAAGTAAGTACTGGTACCATAGGACTTGACAAATCCCATTCCTGACATCCCGGGTTTGTTTGGATGTAAGGAATGACTGAATCCGAAAACATTTCTTTTGATAACCTTGACTGAAAGGGTTATCCGACTGTCTCAAGGCTTGAATGTATGCGTTAACTTACCACATAAATGTTTGTATCAATGTAACATGCATTACTTTGCAAAACATAACTTTTTGATATATTCAAAATACTTTGTTTTGTACATTTCTACATTTGGATTATGGGACAATACTTTACTTACAATACATAACATTTGATACACATTACTTGACTACTGTTGGACTTATAAACATTTGACATGGCTTATACAAGGACTTTTGACTATTGGTTTAAACATAGACTTTATACATTGGTGGTTTGTTTAAGTGACTTAAGTAACGAGATGTGAGTAATATGATACAAGCATGGTGGATACGTCGCTGGTACTTCCTATATATAAGTGTTCGTATTATATTATATATCATAGCGTTATTTAAATCATTCAATTTGGACTTATACATTTTGCACAAGTAACACAATTTTCACAAGACTTTGGTTTACAAACAATTTACTTTATACAACTCATTTTACTTGGTTATACATTTAAACCATACATTATTCTCTTAATTATACATATCATCTGATCTTATCATTTTTCAAATGATTTACAAGACAAAGCAAATTACAAGGTTCATGACTAAACATTTTCTCAAACATAAGTCATGAATCCTATTTTCACAAAACCTATGTATCTCACAGGCATTTTTATGCTGACGTGCCTATTTTCACATGTGTTTTCAGGAGCTTTTGCGTAGGACGATGATCGTGACACTAGGGCGGACCTGTGCCTTAGAGACTTAAAATGAAGATAGACTTAGTTTAATTATGTTATAAACTCTTTGATTACTGTTTAAAACAATGTAACTCTTATGTTGATAAATAAAATACAACTTTGTATGCCATGGTTATGAAACAATTAATTCTGTTACAACACTCCCCGACGTTTTCCGCCACGTTTTGTATGTTCTACGTGGTCGGGGTGTGACAGAAGAGTTGGTATCAGAGCCAATGGTTATAGGGAATTAGGTTATTAGTAATGCTTTGACCTAGACTATAACTTTTCTAGGACCCTAACACAAGTTATCTTGTGTTTAGATCTTAAAACATGCACATCACCTATCCTTAGGTGATTATCAAAGCAAAAACCAAATTTTTCCGAAATGATTTTTGAAAAACAATCTTATGTTTTTGGATGATTTATTACAAGGTTTTGAACCCTCTAATGTAAGGTTTTGAACCCTCTGTTATATGGTTTTGAACCCTTCCAGTTTGGTTTTTGGCCTTGTGCCTTCAAATTTTCAAAATCTCGTCAAAGTTTTGGGTTCTAAATAGTGTGAACACGTGCAAACTGGAAGATTGAATGCCTGTACCCTGGGTTTTCTGTCTAAGGCTAGAGTATTCGTACAAATCCATATAATCGGACCAGTCACTCTTACCTGGGAACTCTTGGGGTGAGTGTTCACTTATAGGCGAGCATGTCTTCGCGATACATTATTTTTGACCCATTTACTTTGATTAGTCACTGTGTGTCGTTTGTTAGCTTGGTAATGCGGACGAATGACCACCATCTTTGCTTTTGTTGATTTTGTTTCATCTCATTCTCTTCATCCAATCATCTCACTCGTTTCCTTTCATGTTTTCCTCTTTTAGAATGCCTCCTCGATGCGAAAACCAGATAGCGACTGCCGAACTGGCAGAAATCATTGCGCAGCAGATGGCTGCTCAATTCCCAAACCTCTTTGCTCAATGGAACCAAGCCAACAACAATAACAATGCTCCCTGCAAATACAAGGATTTTAACTCGGCTAAACCACTCAAGTTTAGTGGTTCTGAAGGAGCGACTGGGCTTCTTCAATGGTTCGAGAGCATTGAGAATACTTTTCGCCACGTGCATTGTCCTGACAATCGCAAGGTCGAGTTTTCTTCGAGTGTGTTTCAGAAGAGGGCTCTCACATGGTGGAATGGGGTTATGAGAGACCGTGGTGCAGAAGTTGCTCTAGCACAAACTTGGGCTGAACTTAGGGCCCTTATGATGAGGGAGTTCTGTCCTCGTCATGAACAGCGAGCGTTGGAGAAAGATTTTGATGACTTGAAACAAGACAGTGGCAAGCACAGGGAATATACTGATAGATTTGAGGAGTTGAGTCTGCTTTGCCCAACAATGGTTACCCCACTCGACAAGGCTATCGAAAGGTACATCGATGGCCTACCTGGCTCAGTGCAAGACATCATTACTGGTAGTAACCCTGCTACACTCCGTCAGGCTATCGAGTTAGCAGCGACATTGACTGAGTCGCAGGTTCGAAAGGGAAAGTTGCATAAAAAGGGTCACAAGGGTAAGAAGCAGGCGTCTGACAAGGGGGATAGCAAGAAAGGTCAAAACAAGAATGGGAAGAATTCTGGTTCCTCAAAGGGTTCAAGGAAGCGAAAGGCTTCCCAAGACTATGTCGTTACTGCACAGGCTCAAGCTGCACCAAATCAGCCTGCGCAACCACTAGCCAAGAAGCCATATCTTGGCACTGCACCTTTGTGCAACAGGTGTAACGGCCATCACCTACCATATCTCCAATGTCGTCATTGCACTAAAGGTGGGAGAATTGGTCATCTTGCCGCTACTTGTCGCATTCCTGTTAACCAGAACCAGGCAGTTCAGAACCAAGCCCAACAAGTTGCTCAGCCTCTTGCTCAGCAACAAGGTCAAGCTGCATGACCTCATTTTCCTCCTGGTTCGTGCAACAATTGTGGGGATCTGACCCACTACAGGAACCGGTGCCCAAGGCTAGCCAACCCGAATCAGAATCCAAATCAGAATCAAGCTCAGGCTCGAGGACGAGTCTTCAACATGAATGCTCAAGAGGCACAAGCAGACAATGAAGTGGTGAACGCTACGTTCTATATTAATAATCAGCCTGCATCTGTTCTTTTTTATTCGGGTGCCGACAAGAGTTTTGTGTCATTGTCTTTTGAGCCAATGTTTCGCGTGTCTAGAACGAAACTAGGTAAACCTTTGACAGTAGAGCTTGCTAGTGGTTAACCCATTGTTCTTGATTCTGTTCTTCACAACTGCCAGTTGAATCTTAACGACCATCTTTTTCCTATCGACCTCACGCCTATGCAACTTGGAAGCTTCGACGTTATTGTGGGTATGGATTGGTTAGCCAAGCATCGCGCAGAGGTAGTTTGTTTTGAGAAGATTGTTCGTGTGCCGCTTTCGACAGGTGAGATCCTACATGTTCAGGGAGAGAAACCGTCTGGTGGCCTCAAGCTCATGTCCTGTTTTAAACTCGGAAATATCTGCGGAAGAACTATGTGGCCTTCTTAGCACATGTTACAGCATATAAAGGCAAGGGTAAGTCTATTTCAGATATTCCTGTCATTCGGGATTATTCTGAAGTATTCCCTGAAGATTTACTTGGTCTACCTCCAGCACGCCAAGTCGAGTTCTGTATTGATCTCGTACCTGGTGCAAATCCCATTGCTAGAGCTCCATATCGTCTTGCACTGTCTGAGATGCAAGAGTTATCTAAGCAGCTTCAGGAGCTCTCTGACAAAGGTTTTATCCGTCCTAGCTTTTCACCTTGGGGTGCTCCCGTTCTTTTTGTCAAGAAGAATGATGGAACTTTTAGGATGTGTATCGATTATCGTGAGCTTAACAAGCCTACCATCAAGAATCGATATCCCCTACCTCGCATCGATGATCTCTTTGATCAGTTACAAGGTGCTTCTTATTTTTCGAAGATTGATCTGCGATCTGGATATCATCAACTTCGGGTGCATGAGGAAGATATTCCCAAGACAACTTTCCACACTCGTTATGGGCACTATGAGTTCACAATCATGCCATTCGGTTTGACTTATGCTCCTGCTGTTTTCATGGACTTAATGAATAGGGTCTGCAAGCCTTATTTGGATCAGTTCGTCATTGTTTTTATTGACGACATCTTGATTTACTCTAAGACGCGAACTGATCACGAGCAACATCTTCGTCTTACTTTGGAACTCCTAAAGAAAGAGCAACTTTTAGCCAAATTCTCCAAGTGTGAATTCTGGCTTTAAGAAGTTCAATTCTTAGGACATATTGTCAACAAACAAGGTATTCATGTAGATCCCTCCAAGATCAGTGCGATTAAGGATTGGGATACACCTTCTACTCCTACAGAAGTTTGTTCCTTTCTTGGACTTGCGGGTTATTATCGCCGCTTCATAGAAAACTTCTTAAAGATTGCAGTTCCTCTAACTGCTCTAGCTCAGAAGAACAAGCCTTTTGAGTGGGGATTCAAACAAGAGGAAGCTTTTCAAAACTTGAAGTAGAAGCTTTGCGACGCGCCTGTTCTGACTTTGCCTGAGGGCAATGATGATTTCGTCATTTATTGTGATGCATCTAAATTGGGTCTTGGTTGTGTCCTGATGCAAAGGAACAAAGTCATAGCATATGCATCGAGGCAGTTGAAGATACGTGAGAAGGACTACACCACTCATGATCTTGAGTTGGGTGCAGTTGTTTTCGCTCTAAAGATCTGGAGACACTATTTGTACGGTACAAAATGTGTGGTTTTCACGGACCACAAAAGTCTTCAGCATATCTTCAATCAGAAAGAACTCAACATGAGGCAACGACGTTGGGTTGAGCTTCTAAACGACTATGACTGTGAAATTCCCTACCATCCTGGTAAGGCGAATGTCATAGCCGATGCATTGAGTAGTAAGGAACGTACTAAGCTTCATTGTGTATGTGTTCAATCTGTTATTCAAGCTCGATCTGATATCCAAGCCCGCATTTCTCAGGCTCAACAATCTTGTGTTTCACAAGGTTTAATGGATAAGGAATTTCCCTATCACATAACACCTGATCTGGAACTGAAGGACAATGGATCGTATTACTTCATGGACCGTTTGTGGGTCCCAAGCCAAGATAATCTTCGCACCTTGCTTATGGATGAAGCCCATAAGTCACGTTATTCTGTTCATCGTGGCTCAGATAAGATGTATAAGGATCTTCGTATTCAGTATTGGTGGCCTGGTATGAAGACTGACATTGCCTTATCTGTATCAAAATGCCTTACTTGTCTTAAGGTTAAGGCTGAACATCAGTGTCCTTCGGGTTTATTGGTGCAACTAGAGATCCCAGTTTGGAAATGGGAAAACATTACTATGGATCTCATTACTAAACTTCCGCGCACAAAGAAAGGTCATAATTGTCACACCCCGACCGCGTAAAACAACAAATCGCGACGGAAACATCGGGGCGTGTCGTAACAGAATAAATTGTTTCATAACCATGGCATTCAAAGTTGTATTTTATTTATAAACATAGGAGTTACATTGTCTTAAACAGAAAATACAGAGTTTATAACATAATTAAACAAGTCTATCTCCATTTTTAGTCTCTAAGGCACAGGTCCGCCCTAGAATCATGATCAACATCCTACGGAAAAGCTCCTGAAAACACATGTGAAAATAGGTACGTCAGCATAAAAATGCCAGTGAGATACATAGGTTTGTGAAAATAAGATTCATTACTTGTATTTGAGAAAATGTTTAGTCATGAACCTTGTAATTTGCTTTGTCTTGTAAATCATTTGAAAAACGATAAGATCAGTTGATATGTATAAGTAAATGTAAGGTTAAATGAATAACCATGTAAAATGAGTTTGTATAAGATAAGTTGGTTGTAAAACAATGTCTTATGAAAAGTATGTTATTTGTATAAAATGTTATATGAATCAAACTGAAATGATTCAAATAACGTTACGCTATGTAATATTATACAAACACTTATATATAGGAAGTACCAGCGGCGTATCCACCATGTTTGTATCATATTACACACGTATCGTTACTTAATCACTTAATCAAACCAAACCATCAAGATGTAAAATGTTCATGTACAAACCAATTGTCAAGTGTTATTGTGTAAACCATATCAAAATGTCTATGTCCAATGTAAACCACCAAATGTGTATATAAATGTCAAAATGTTTATGTTCAATGTAGATCATGTAATGTGTAACCAAAATGTCATGTATGGTAAGTGAAATGTATCAACTAAACCATATGTAAAATGCACAACAACAAGGTATTGAAGTAAAACACAGTTTAAATCAAAGTCATGTTGTGTGTAACAAATGCATGCTATACTGATACAAACATTTATGCGGTATTGTTATAATGCATACATCCAAGCCTTGAGACTGTGGCGATAAACCCTTAAACAAATTAAAGGTTTATCTAAGTTATGTATATCGAATTCGGTCATTCCTTTCATCCCCATACCCAGGATGTCCGGAACGGGAGTTGTCAATTCCTATGGTACCACTACCTACTAACGAACGTTGTAATTAATGTTAATGAATGTATTGTTCCATGTTAAACAAACCAAATGTCATAACAAAATGTAAGCATGTGAAAACGATGCACTAAGTATGTAATCAAATGAACATACGTAGCGTGAAATGTAATGTAAAACAATGTACTAAGTAATGCACACAATGGGCACACCTAGCATGAAATGTAATGTAAAACAATGTACTAAGTAATGCACACAATGGGCACACCTAGCATGAAATGTAATGTAAAACAATGTACTAAGTAATGCACACAATGGGCACACCTAGCATGAAATGTAATGTAAAACAATGTACCAAGTAATGCACATAATGGGCACACCTAGCATAAAATGTAATGTAAAACAATGTACCAAGTAATGCACACAATGGGCACACCTAGCATGAAATGTAATGAAATCATGTACTATAATGTACTATCAAACATAGCCGGTATATGATGTAAAAACAGGAAAGCATGAAAGTAACAAGTAGGCACATGTGTTCCACCCCAAAACAGTTTGGAAAACAGTAAAAGAGGGGTCTATGTACTCACTTGAGATTGCTCAGATGTCTAAAGATAACCACCAAGCAATGATATAGATCACGGAATCAAACGGCACCTAATATAGGTAACTATGTTAATAAACCGGACCTAAATCGGATGATTGGATAGAATGAGGGTTTGTAAACCAAACGAGTGTAGAGACTCGTGTCATTTGGTTTAACAAAGCCTACATACTAAATGAAACCTAACATAATTGTTTACAACCCATTACGACCCGTTTAGGAAGCTTATGCTACTTTAACGCGTCGTTCGCGTGAAACGCGTTCGGACCGCATAACTAGCCCTATGACAAGTGTTATATGCCTAAACATGTTACATAATCAGTTATGTGACAAAGGTTTAGGTTACATATGCTTAATTACCAATTATACATGAAAAGGGTATTCTGGTAATTTACCTAAGGCATATAAACTACCTATCATACAACTACTTAAACGAAGTGACCATAAGGTATAACCTCGGAATGTTATGCCCTATACTATGGTCACCTAATGTATTTGGTCGGATCCTAGTGATCGACCAAACTGGGTCGGGTTCGAAGGTATAAGCGATGGATCAGATCGCTTACCCTACGACCCTAGACAACGTGGTAATCAGTAGGCATAGTCCCAAGGGACTATGACCATCGTGATTACAATCACGTTGCGAAGTTCAACCGAACTTCGCATTGACCATTACTGGTCAACGCTGAAAGTCAAACAAAGTTTGACTTTCTGACTCGCAAAAGCAATAAAATAAGGAAAAGAACGAAAGAATACTTACGAAGGGTCCCCGAATGCTAACCTCGATTCAAAAATCTCAGGTATGAAACAATAGTTTCAACTTAGAGTTTCTCAAATCAAAGTTCTTGTGATTTTGAAGCATGGGGGGTGGGGTATTTATAGTATTCGGTCCACCGTTAAGATCGTTTCATGGAAAACGTGCCTTAATCGTAACCGTACATGTGTCGTAAAGTTGTGGTAGCTTAAAGTGGTCCTTATCAGCTGATTAAGCAAGTTGTAAGCTTGTGGTTGTGGTTAAAACAGCTGGATCGTGCTGACTGTTCGTTCTAATCTGATCAGACATGCGGACGCAGCCCGCGTCAGGATGTGAAGAAACTCAGGCGGGCCGCCTGAGAGTTGCAGATCAGAAATTACAGTTTTGGTCCCTGTTGTGTATTCAGCCCATTTCCGGCACTTCTAAGGCCCGTAAAGCCAACTTTAAGGCCCTAAAATGATGCCTAAACATTGTGGACTTGAAACATGTTCAAAAATATGTCTGATGTCAGTTCGTTTGGTCGTACGAACGCGATGTTCGCTTAATTACGACGGAACGCGCACAAGCGCGAAAAACGATCCAAATGACACGACAAATGGATTTTTCTTATGGCGAACACTAAAATATAATATAGTCATGCTTACATAAATTTTTGGATGTCCAGATGTATTCGGAACGTAAGTTATGCGCGAAAATGCAAACTTGTGCACTTTTTGATACTTTTAGTCCCTGAATGACCCAAAAGTTTATTTTAGCACACCGAACCCCTCAAAGCCTATTTCTAAGCTATGTAAAGGATATTTAAGGTGTGTTTAACTTATGGTTATGTTCCGGAATGTTCGTTACAGTTCAAATTGACATACTTTCGCAGTTTGTCATATTTAGTCCCTGTAGTCGAATTAACTTGTTTTTGTCATACCAAAGCCTTCAAAACTTATTTCTAAGTTATGTAAAGGTTATTTAAGGTATTCTGAGTATATGTTGATGTTCCGGAGTATTTCTCGCATTAAACTGAGTACGTTTACGCACTAGTTTGCGTATAACTCTCCAGAAAGTGATGTAAAATTTGGAATTGAACAAAAGTCAAAACATGAAAAATGTAAAACATAACAAAACAAACATTGGGATCAAATAACATTGTTTTATTGATAATAGAACTGTTCATAGTGATTACAAGCACAGTTGTTACAGTCTCCCCTACTTGTGGAAATTTCGTCCCGAAATTTATTTAGAGGAAACTCGTGGAAAAAGATGTAGATATTTCGCCTTCATTTGATCTTCGCGTTCCCAAGTAAACTCAGGTCCACGCTTAGCTTCCCAGCGAACTTTGACCAAAGGAATGCGCTTGCGCTTAAGCCACTTGACTTCACGTTCCATGATTTCCACTGGTTTCTCAACAAATTTCAGTGTTTTGCCAACACGAATTTCGTCAAGCGGTATGGAGAAGTTCTCATCAGCTGAACACTTCTTGAGATTTGACACGTGAAAAGTTGGATGAACATTTCCCAGTTCAGGAGGTAACTCAAGTCTGTAGGCTACCTTTCCGATTCTTTCGACGATCTTGAATGGTCCAACGTATCTAGGTGCAAGTTTTCCTTTCTTTCCAAATCTGATCACACCTTTCCAAGGTGAGACCTTAAGTAATACTCGATCACCGACTTGAAATTCCAAGGCTTTGCGTTTTGGGTCCGCGTAAATCTTCTGACGGCTTCTAGCTGCGTGAAGGTTATCACGAACTTTCTTGACCTTGTCAGTTGTCTCTAAAATGAGGGCAGGTCCAGTAATTTGAGCCTCGCCAATCTCATTCCAGTAGACTGGTGAACGACATTTTCGACCATAGAGAGCCTCGAAAGGAGCCATTTTGATGCTAGTGTGATAACTATTGTTGTAGGAGAATTCAATCAATTTAAGATGTGAATCCCAACTACCACCAAAATCGATCACACAAGCTCTAAGCATATCCTCCAGAGTCTGGATTGTTCTCTCAGATTGACCATCCGTTTGCGGATGATAAGCTGTGCTCAGATTAAGTTGGGTCCCCATAGCAGATTGCATGGTTCTCCAAAAATGAGAAGTGAAACGAGCATCTCTGTCAGAAATGATGTTCAAAGGAACACCATGTCGAGCTACAATTTCATCCACATAGATTTGAGCAAGTCTGTCAGCAGGAAAATCCTCACGGATTGGCAAGAAATGTGCTAACTTTGTAAGACGATCAACGACTACCCAGATGGCATCATGACCTTTCTTAGTGCGTGGAAGTTTGGTAACGAGATCCATAGTAATGTTTTCCCATTTCCAAACTGGGATCTCTGGTTGCTCCAATAAACCAGAAGGACGCTGATGTTCAGCCTTAACCTTAAGACAAGTAAGGCATTTGGATACGTATAAGGCAATGTCTTTCTTCATACCAGGCCACCAGTAGTGAATACGAAGATCCTTATACATTTTATCTGAGCCCGGATGAATAGAATAGCGAGACTTATGGGCTTCATCCATAAGCAAGGTGCGAAGATCATCCTGGCTTGGGACCCACAAACGGTCCATGAAGTAATATGATCCATTGTCCTTCAGTTCCAGAGCAGGTGTTATGTGATAGGGAAATTCCTTATCCATCAATCCTTGTGAAACACAAGATTGTTGAGCTTGAGAAATGCGTGCTTGGATATCGGATCGAGCTTGAATAACAGATTGAACACGTACACAATGAAGCTTAGTACGTTCCTTACGACTCAATGCATCAGCTACGACATTCGCCTTACCAGGATGGTAGCGAATTTCGCAGTCATAGTCGTTTAAAAGCTCAACCCAACGTCGCTGTCTCATGTTGAGTTCCTTCTGGTTGAAGATATGCTGAAGACTTTTGTGGTCAGTGAAAACCACACATTTTGTACCGTACAAATAGTGTCTCCAGATCTTGAGAGCAAAGACAACTGCACCCAACTCAAGATCATGAGTGGTGTAGTTCTTCTCATGTATCTTCAATTGCCTTGATGCATATGCTATGACTTTGTTCCTTTGCATCAGAACGCAACCAAGACCCAATTTCGATGCATCACAATACACAACAAAATCATCATCACCCTCAGGCAATGACAGAACATGCGCATCGCAAAGCTTCTGCTTCAGGTGTTGAAAAGCTTCCTCTTGTTTGTATCCCCAATAAAAGGGCGTTTTCTTCTGAGTTAGAGCAGTTAGAGGAACTGCAATCTTCGAGAAGTTTTCTATGAAGAGGCGATAATAACCCGCTAGACCAAGAAAAGAACGAACTTCAGTAGGAGTAGAAGGTGTATCCCAATCCTTAATCGCACTGATCTTGGAGGGATCTACATGAATACCTCGTTCGTTGATAACATGTCCTAAGAATTGAACTTCTTTAAGCCAAAATTCACACTTGGAGAATTTGGCGAAAAGTTGCTCTTTCTTTAGGAGTTCTAGGGTAAGACGAAGATGTTGCTCGTGCTCAGCTTGCGTCTTAGAGTATATCAAGATGTCGTCAATAAAAACAATGATGAACTGATCCAAATAGGGTTTGCAGACCCTATTCATTAAGTCCATGAAAACATCAGGAGCATTAGTCACACCGAATGGCATGACTGTGAACTCATAATGCCCATATCGAGTACGGAACGCTGTCTTGGGAATATCTTCTTCATGCACCCGAAGTTGATGATATCCGGAACGCAGATCAATTTTCGAAAAATAAGAAGCGCCTTGTAACTGATCAAAGAGGTCGTCTATGCGAGGTAGGGGATATCGATTCTTGATGGTAAGCTTGTTAAGCTCACGATAATCGATACACATCCTAAAAGATCCATCCTTCTTTTTGACAAAAAGAATGGGAGCACCCCAAGGTGAAAAGCTAGGACGGATAAAACCTTTGTCAGAGAGCTCCTGAAGCTGTTTAGCCAACTCTTGCATCTCAGATGGTGCAAGACGATATGGAGCTCTGGCAATGGGATTTGCACCAGGTACGAGATCAATGCGGAACTCGACTTGGCGTGCTGGAGGTAGACCAGGTAAATCTTCAGGGAACACTTCAGAATAATCCCGAACGACAGGAATATCTGAAATAGACTTACCCTTGCCTTTATCTTCTGTAACATGTGCTAAGAAAGCCACATAGTTCTTCTGCAGATACTTCCGAGCTTTAAAACAAGACATGAGTTTGAGACCACCGATAGGCTTCTCACCTTGAACCTGCAGGATCTCGCCTGTCGAAAGCGGCACACGAACAATCTTCTCAGAACAAACTATCTCTGCGTGATGCTTGGATAACCAATCCATTCCCACAATAACGTCAAAGCTTCCAAGTTGCATAGGCGCGAGGTCAATAGGAAAAAAGATGGTCGTTAAGGTTCAACTGGCAGTTGTGAAGAACAGAATCAAGAATAATGGGTTCACCACTAGCAACTTCTACTGTCAAAGGTTTTCCTAGTTTCGTTCTAGACACGCGAAGCATTTGCTCAAAAGATAAAGACACGAAACTCTTATCGGCACCAGAATCGAAAAGAACAGATGCAGGCTGATTATTAATAAAGAACGTACCGTTCACCACATTATCATCCGCCTGTGCCTCTTGGGCATTCATGTTAAAGGCTCGGCCTCGAGCCGGAGCCTGATTCTGGTTCTGGTTCTGTTTGGCTAGCCTTGGGCACCGGTTTCTGTAGTGGGTCAGATCCCCACAATTGTAACAAGCACCTGGTGGGTATTGTAGTCGTGCAGCTTGACCCTGTTGCTGAGCAGGAGGCTGTGCAACTTGTTGAGCCGGGTTTTGAACTGTGCGATTCTGAGCAAACCGACAAACATCGGCAAGATGACCTGACTTCCCACAGCTAGTACAGAAACGGCACTGATGTTGCGGCTGATGGTGACTGTTGCATCTATTGCACAAAGGTGCATTCCCTGTATAGGGTTTCTTTGCTGGAAGCTGTTTTGGTTGGTTGGGAGCTGCCTGATTAGCTTGGGCAGTGATAGCAAAATTTTGGGAAGCCTTACGCTTCCTTGACCTCTTCGAAGAACCAGAGTCCTTTCCATTCTTGTTTTGACCCTTCTTGCTATCCCCCTTGTCAGCCGACTGTTTCTTGCCCTTGTCACCCTTCCTGTGTAGCTTTCCCTTTCTTATCTGCGACTCAGTCAATGTCGCTGATAATTCGATCGCCTGACGGAGTGTGGCAGGTTCACTACCAGTAAGAATGTCTTGTACCGAGTCAGGTAGGCCGTCGATGTATCTTTCGATAGCCTTGTCAAGTGGGGTAACCATAGTTGGGCAAAGCAAACTCAACTCTTCAAACTGATCAGTATAAGCCCTGTGCTCACCACTATCTTGCTTCAAAACATCAAACTCTTTCTCCAACGCTCGCTGCTCATGACGAGGACAGAATTCCCTCATCATAAGGGCTCTAAGTTCAACCCATGTCTGTGCGAGAGCAACTTCTGCACCTCGGTCTCTCATTACCCCATTCCACCATGTAAGAGCCCTCTTCTGAAACACGCTCGAGGAGAACTCGACCTTGCGATTATCCGGGCACTGCACATGGCGAAAAGTATTCTCAATGCTTTCGAACCACTGAAGAAGCCCAGTCGCTCCTTCAGAACCACTAAACTTGAGTGGTTTAGCCTGGTTAAAATCCTTGTATTTGCATGGAACATTGTTGTTATTGTTGGCTTGATTCCATTGAGCAAAGAGATTTGGGAATTGAGCAGCCATCTGCTGCGCAATAATTTCTGCCAGTTCGGCAGTTGCTATCTGGTTCTCGCGTCGAGGAGGCATTCTAAAAGAGGAAACATGAAAAGAAATGAGTGAGATGATGGGATGAAGAGAATGAGATGAAACAAAATTAACAAAAGCAAAGATGGTGATCATTCGTCCGCATTACCAAGCAAACAAACGAATCACAGTGACTAATCAAAGTAAATGGGTCAAAAATAATGTATAATGAAGACATGCTCGCCTATAAGTGAACACTCATCCCAAGAATTCCCAGGTAAGCACAACTGGTCTCGCGTCTGATGAGATGTATACGAAGTGCTTGCCTAGACAGAAAACCCAGAATACAGGCATTCACCCTTCCAGTTTGCACATGTTCACATTATTTAAGACCCAAAACCTTGACGAGATTTTGAAAATTTGAAGGCACAAGGCCAAAAATTTAATCAAACTGAAAAGGGTTCAAAACCATATAACAGAGGGTTCAAAACCTTGTAATAAATCATTCAAAAACAGATGATTGTTTTTCAAAAATCGTTTCGGAAAATTTGGTTCTTGTTTTGATAATCACCTAAGGATAGGTGATGTACATGTTTTAAGATCTGAACACAAGATAACTCGTGTTAGGGTCCTAGAAAAGTTATAGTCTAGGTAAAAGCATTACTAATAACCTAATTCGCTATAACCATTGGCTCTGATACCAACTCTTCTGTCACACCCCGACCGCGTAAAACAACAAATCGCGGCGGAAACATCGGGGCGTGTCGTAACAGAATAAATTGTTTCATAACCATGGCATTCAAAGTTGTATTTTATTTATAAACATAGGAGTTACATTGTCTTAAACAGAAAATACAGAGTTTATAACATAATTAAACAAGTCTATCTCCATTTTTAGTCTCTAAGGCACAGGTCCGCCCTAGAATCATGATCAACATCCTACGGAAAAGCTCCTGAAAACACATGTGAAAATAGGTACGTCAGCATAAAAATGCCAGTGAGATACATAGGTTTGTGAAAATAAGATTCATGACTTGTATTTGAGAAAATGTTTAGTCATGAACCTTGTAATTTGCTTTGTCTTGTAAATCATTTGAAAAACGATAAGATCAGTTGATATGTATAAGTAAATGTAAGGTTAAATGAATAACCATGTAAAATGAGTTTGTATAAGATAAGTTGGCTGTAAAACAATGTCTTATGAAAAGTATGTTATTTGTATAAAATGTTATATGTATCAAACTGAAATGATTCAAATAACGTTACGCTATGTAATATTATACAAACACTTATATATAGGAAGTACCAGCGGCGTATCCACCATGTTTGTATCATATTACACATGTATCGTTACTTAATCACTTAATCAAACCAAACCATCAAGATGTAAAATGTTCATGTACAAACCAATTGTCAAGTGTTATTGTGTAAACCATATCAAAATGTCTATGTCCAATGTAAACCACCAAATGTGTATATAAATGTCAAAATGTTTATGTTCAATGTAGATCATGTAATGTGTAACCAAAATGTCATGTATGGTAAGTGAAATGTATCAACTAAACCATATGTAAAATGCACAACAACAAGGTATTGAAGTAAAACACAGTTTAAATCAAAGTCATGTTGTGTGTAACAAATGCATGCTATACTGATACAAACATTTATGCGGTATTGTTATAATGCATACATCCAAGCCTTGAGACTGTGGCGATAAACCCTTAAACAAATTAAAGGTTTATCTAAGTTATGTATATCGAATTCGGTCATTCCTTTCATCCCCATACCCAGGATGTCCGGAACGGGAGTTGTCAATTCCTATGGTACCACTACCTACTAACGAACGGCGTAATTAATGTTAATGAATGTATTGTTCCATGTTAAACAAACCAAATGTCATAACAAAATGTAAGCATGTGAAAACGATGCACTAAGTATGTAATCAAATGAACATACGTAGCGTGAAATGTAATGTAAAACAATGTACTAAGTAATGCACACAATGGGCACACCTAGCATGAAATGTAATGTAAAACAATGTACTAAGTAATGCACACAATGGGCACACCTAGCATGAAATGTAATGTAAAACAATGTACTAAGTAATGCACACAATGGGCACACCTAGCATGAAATGTAATGTAAAACAATGTACCAAGTAATGCACACAATGGGCACACCTAGCATAAAATGTAATGTAAAACAATGTACCAAGTAATGCACACAATGGGCACACCTAGCATGAAATGTAATGAAATCATGTACTATAATGTACTATCAAACATAGCCGGTATATGATGTGAAAACAAGAAAGCATGAAAGTAACAAGTAGGCACATGTGTTCCACCCCAAAACAGTTTGGAAAACAGTAAAAGAGGGGTCTATGTACTCACTTGAGATTGCTCAGATGTCTAAAGATAACCACCAAGCAATGATATAGATCCCGGAATCAAACGGCACCTAATATAGGTAACTATGTTAATAAACCGAACCTAAATCGGATGATTGGATAGAATGAGGGTTTGTAAACCAAACGAGTGTAGAGACTCGTGTCATTTGGTTTAACAAAGCCTACATACTAAATGAAACCTAACATAATTGTTTACGACCCATTACGACCCGTTTAGGAAGCTTATGCTACTTTAACGCGTCGTTCGCGTGAAACGCGTTCGGACCGCATAACTAGCCCTATGACAAGTGTTATATGCCTAAACATGTTACATAATCAGTTATGTGACAAAGGTTTAGGTTACATATGCTTAATTACCAATTATACATGAAAAGGGTATTCTGGTAATTTACCTAAGGCATATAAACTACCTATCATACAACTACTTAAACGATGTGACCATAAGGTATAACCTCGGAAGGTTATGCCCTATACTATGGTCACCTAATGTATTTGGTCGGATCCTAGTGATCGACCAAACTGGGTCGGGTTCGAAGGTATAAGCGATGGATCAGATCGCTTACCCTACGACCCTAGACAACGTGGTAATCAGTAGGCATAGTCCCAAGGGACTATGACCATCGTGATTACAATCACGTTGCGAAGTTCAACCGAACTTCGCATTGACCATTACTGGTCAACGCTGAAAGTCAAACAAAGTTTGACTTTCTGACTCGAAAAGCAATAAAATAAGGAAAAGAACGAAAGAATACTTACGAAGGGTCCCCGAATGCTAACCTCGATTCAAAAATCTCAGGTATGAAACAATAGTTTCAACTTAGAGTTTCTCAAATCAAAGTTCTTGTGATTTTGAAGCATGGGGGGTGGGGTATTTATAGTATTCGGTCCACCGTTAAGATCGTTTCATGGAAAACGTGCCTTAATCGTAACCGTACATGTGTCGTAAAGTTGTGGTAGCTTAAAGTGGTCCTTATCAGTTGATTAAGCAAGTTGTAAGCTTGTGGTTGTGGTTAAAACAGCTGGATCGTGCTGACTGTTCGTTCTAATCTGATCAGACATGCGGACGCGGCCCGTGTCAGGATGTGAAGAAACTCAGGCGGGCCGCCTGAGAGTTGCAGATCAGAAATTACAGTTTTGGTCCCTGTTGTGTATTCAGCCCATTTCCGGCACTTCTAAGGCCCGTAAAGCCAACTTTAAGGCCCTAAAATGATGCCTAAACATTGTGGACTTGAAACATGTTCAAAAATATGTCTGATGTCAGTTCGTTTGGTCGTACGAACGCGATGTTCGCTTAATTACGACGGAATGCGCACAAGCGCGAAAAACGATCCAAATGACGCGACAAATGGATTTTTCTTATGGCGAACACTAAAATATAATATAGTCATGCTTACATAAATTTTTGGATGTCCAGATGTATTCGGAACGTAAGTTATGCGCGAAAATGCAAACTTGTGCACTTTTTGATACTTTTAGTCCCTGAATGACCCAAAAGTTTATTTTAGCACACCGAACCCCTCAAAGCCTATTTCTAAGCTATGTAAAGGATATTTAAGGTGTGTTTAACTTATGGTTATGTTCCGGAATGTTCGTTACAGTTCAAATTGACATACTTTCGCAGTTTGTCATATTTAGTCCCTATAGTCGAATTAACTTGTTTTTGTCATACCAAAGCCTTCAAAACTTATTTCTAAGTTATGTAAAGGTTATTTAAGGTATTTTGAGTATATGTTGATGTTCCGGAGTATTTCTCGCATTAAACTGAGTACGTTTACGCACTATTTTGCGTATAACTCTCTAGAAAGTGATGTAAAATTTGGAATTGAACAAAAGTCAAAACATGAAAAATGTAAAACATAACAAAACAAACATTGGGATCAAATAACATTGTTTTATTGATAATAGAACTGTTCATAGTGATTACAAGCACACTTGTTACAATGATGCCATCTGGGTAGTTGTTGATCGTCTTACTAAGTCAGCGCATTTCTTTCCAATCCGTGAGGATTTTTCTGCTGACAAACTTGCTAAAATCTATGTGGATGAAATTGTAGCTCGACATGGTGTTCTTTTGAACATCATTTCTGATAGAGAAGCTCGTTTCACTTCTCATTTTTGGAGAATCATGCAATCTGCTATGGGGACCCAACTTAACCTGAGCACAGCTTATCATCCGCAAACAGATGGTCAATCTGAAAGAACAATCCAGACTCTGGAGGATATGCTTAGAGCTTGTGTGATCGACTTTCGTGGTAGTTGGGATTCACATCTTCCGTTAATTGAATTCTCCTACAACAACAGTTATCACACCAGCATCAAAATGGCTCCTTTCGAGGCTCTATATGGTCGAAAATGTCGTTCACCAGTCTGCTGGAATGAGATCGGCGAGGCTCAACTTACTGGACCTGCCCTCATTTTAGAGACAACTGATAAGGTCAAGAAAGTTCGTGATAACCTTCAGACAGCTAGAAGCCGTCAAAAGCGTTACGCGGACCCAAAACGCAAGCCCTTGGAATTTCAAGTCGGTGATCGAGTATTACTTAAGGTCTCACCGTGGAAAGGTGTGATCAGATTTGGAAAGAAAGGAAAACTTGCACCTAGATACGTTGGACCATTCAAGATTGTCGAAAGAATCGGTAAGGTAGCCTACAGACTTGAGTTACCTCCTGAACTTGGAAATGTTCATCCAAACTTTCACGTGTCCAATCTCAAGAGGTGTTTAGCTGATGAGAACCTCCACATACCGCTTGACGAAATTCGTGTTGACAAAACACTGAAAATTGTTGAGAAGCCAGTGGAAATCATGGAACGTGAAGTCAAGTGGCTTAAACGAAAATGCATTGCTTTGGTCAAAGTTCGCTGGGAAGCTAAACGTGGACCCGAGTTTACTTGGGAATGTGAAGATCAAATGAAGGCGAAATATCCGCATCTTTTTCCACGAGTTTCCTCTAAATAAATTTCGGGACGAAATTTCCACAAGTAGGGGAGACTGTAACATCTGTGCTTGTAATCATTGTGAACAGTTCTATTATCAATAAAAAAATGTTATTTGATCCCAATGTTTGTTTGGTTGTGTTTTACATTTTTCATGTTTTGACTTTTATCCAATTTCAAACTCTATATCACTTTCTGGAGAGTTATACGCAAACTGGTGCGTAAACGTACTTAGTTTAACGCGAAAAATACTCCGGAACATCAAAATATACTTAACATACCTTAAATAACCTTTACATAACTTAGAAATAAGTTTTGAAGGCTTTGGTATGGCAAAAACAAGTTAATTCGTCTACAGGGACTAAACATGACAAACTGCGAAAGTATGCCAATTTGAACTGTAACAGACATTCCGGAACATGACCATAAGTTAAACATACCATAAATATCCTTCACATAGCTTAGAAATAGGCTTTGAGGGGTTCGGTGTGCTAAAATAAACTTTTGGATCATTCAGGGACTAAAAGCGTCAAAAAAGTGCACAAGTTTGCATTTTCGCGCATAACTTACGTTCTGAATACATCCGGACATCCAAAAATTTATGTAAGCACTAAAATATTTTATTTTAGTGTTTGGCATAAGAAAAATCCATTCGTCACGCAATTTGGATCGTTTTTCGCGCTTATGCGCATTCCGTCGTAATTAACCGAACATCGCGATCGTACGGCCAAACGAACCGACATCCGAGATATTTTTGAGCACATTTTAAGTTCCCTATACTTTAACTTCATTTTGGAGCTTTGAAATGGGGTTAACGGGCCTTAAACGCGTCGGAAATGACCTTATAACACAACAGGGACCAAAACTGTAAATCTGCCAAACTAGGTCCTTGCGCACCTCAACAATGTGAGTGTTACGGTGCGCAAGCAGGGGCCAGATGCAGCAAATCATTTTTCTCAGCTGTTAACAGCCCTTAAACACCCTCCAAAGGCCAATGTCATGTGTCCAACTCTTGTGGTGGAGCAATATGAGTTACCACAACATTCCGACAAGTGTACGGGCGAGATCATTCCCTCTTCTCCAAGAAACGATCCTAACGGTGAACCGAAATCTATAAATACCCATCACATTTTCGCTCATTCCTCACAAGAATCTGATTTGAGAAGCTCTAAGTTGAAACCTTTGTTTCATACCTGAGCTACTTGAATCAAGATTAGCATTCGGGGACCCTTTATAAGTGTTCCTTCGTTCTTTTATTGCTTTTCGAGTCCGAAAGTCAAACTTAGTTTGACTTTCTACATTGACCAGTTTATGTTCAATGCGAAGTTCGTTTGAACTTCGCAACGTGATTGTAATCACGATGGTTATTGTCACACCCCCAAAATCCACACGCGGAGTATCACCGCTTGGAGGCGTGACTGACCAGGATCAAGCCACCAATCATATTGAACATATAAGTAAATACCAAAAATCATTCATCAATACGAAAGGTGTTTTCAAAACCAAACATCAACAAGTGTGTAGCGGAAGCATAAGTATGTAAACCCAATGTAAATAGTAAATTCAAATGTTTAGATAGATAACATGGTATCATCGATCCATGTCCCACAACGACCTGCTCCTCCCTGTGCAAGCTCCATATGTACCTAAGGTCCTGCAAGGCATGTAAGAGAGAGTCAACAACTAGTTGAGCGAGTTCACAGTTAATAGTTCAGTAATAGTGTAGCGTGAGTAGTAGTATGTTCGTTCGTTACAAAGTATCGTATTATTTCCCATCGCGGCCCTCCAGGCAGGTGTGCGAAGACATTGGGGAATGTTTTTCCCCAAGTATTCTAGACTAGGTTTATTTGTATCGCGGCCTCTCCAGGCAGGTGTGCGAAGATTGGTAAATTTAGTTTGCGGCCATCAATATGGCAGGTGTGCGAAGACAGTCATAATATCGCGGCCAATCCTTGGCAGGTGTGCGAAGATCGTTCAATAAGTGTTACTAGTCTAGCAGTAGGTTCTATCATTTATGTATGTACCGTAATTCATCAAATCCCCATTCCCACCCCGGGAACCCCATGCCTTGGCTTGTGTGAACTCACCTTGGGTTTGCTCGGTATGCTAAGTGTATGCTCGGAAGTAATCAATCACGTCCTAATTATGCACGTATGTGAAATCAGTTTGTGTTCAAGTTGTTCACGTATAAACATGTAGCACGTAATCACAGTCATATACAAGATGGTTACACTTAACAGCAGTTAAATATTCCAGTTAACACTTAACAGAATTAACCTAAGTTGCTGTGCTGATACACCTTGGCGAAACACACAATAGTTGGCGAAACACAATATTGACGAAACACATTCAGTTTCGTCGTGGCCTTGTTCGGCGAAACAGGATTCTGATTCGTCGATTTGCTCTTGGCGAAACTCTTCTGTTTCGTCAAAAGACCTGTTTCGTCGAACAGTCAGTTACGTCTAACAGTTACGAATCATACAGAAAACCCTAATCATCACTAACAGCCGACATCAGCATTAACAATCATGCAGTAATCATTTGTTCACAGAATCACATAACACAATCCTTAAAGAATCATCGTTTAGCATGAACCCTAGTTTACATATACGATATATCGATTAACATACAACGTCGCATCACCGATCCCTATCAAGATGTTAGTGTGTATTCAGTACCAGATCATAATAACAACATTCAGAACCGAGTACTTGATCGTATTAATCCTTACATAGCACTATTATATCCGATTACATCATGCATATCAAAACCTATATCATCATCATACTCTTATAATCACAGCAGTAATACACATCAATCATATACACAAACATGAATCGAGACACCACAGAAACATGAAACCGAATAGCAAACATACACTAACCGATTCGAGATGAACAAACAAGGATTCGAGAGCTAGGGAACGCTAGATTGCCGTCAACAGAGAAGGAGAGACTCTAGGGTTTCGGTTGTTATGATAAAAGTGTGAAACTGACGTTGTTTTACCTATAAAACTCGAAATAACATGTTGGGCCCGAACTGGGCTTCGTGAATTACTGGGCCGGCGAAACAGGCTTCTGTTTCGTCGAAATGTATATGGCGAAACAGCCTGTTTCGTCAGGATGGGTTATGGCGAAACACTCTTGTGTTTCGTCGGGTTGTTCAAATCTTAAACAGCTTATGTTTCTTAACAAGTTCCACGTTATACAATCAAACACATAATCATGCAACATAATACGTCTCATCATATCACAAAGTGTACAGTTACGAAATCAGGCAAGTCAAACAACTAAACAGTCAACGTCAACGTGCATTAAATGCGAATAGAGAATGTCGGAAATTCGAGTTGTCACATTATCCCCAACTTAAAAGAAATTTCGTCCCGAAATTTGGCATGCAGTTACTGAGGAAGCTAGTAGTGTGACGTTGTTTACCTGTATCGTATCGCGGCTCCCCGAGCAGGTTTGCGAAGATTACTGGTTTTCTTGGGGTGTCACATTATCCCCCCCGTTGATTTGGAATTTCGTCCCGAAATTCTGCATTGGTAGCTTCAGCCTCAGTAGTAGTTGCTTGGTTTCCGAATAACTGGGGATATTTGAGTTCCATTTGATCTTCACGCTCCCAGGTGAACTCTGGGCCGCGGCAGGAGTTCCAACGAACTCGTACAAGAGGGATTCTCGTGTTCTTGAGGACCTTAACATCCCGGTCCGTGATTTCAACAGGTTCCTCGACGAAGTGCAACCGCTCGTCGATAGTGAGTTCCTTTAAGGGAACTATGTGGGTCTCATCTGACGTACACTTCTTCAGATTCGACACGTGAAAAACATTATGAACTGCACTGAGTTCAGGTGGTAAGTTCAGTCTGTAGGCCACTTTACCTATTTTCTCTGTAACTTCGAAAGGTCCAACATATCGTGGATTTAATTTGCCGCGTTTGCCAAAACGAACCACACCCTTCCAGGGTGAAACTTTGAGTAGCACTCGATCCCCAACTTGGA
This sequence comes from Helianthus tuberosus, assembly GCA_030545235.1. Classification (NCBI taxonomy): domain Eukaryota; kingdom Viridiplantae; phylum Streptophyta; class Magnoliopsida; order Asterales; family Asteraceae; genus Helianthus; species Helianthus tuberosus. Next base: position 942,157 of record JARYGA010057272.1, read on the forward strand.
ACTCGAGTGGTTTCCTGTCTAAATCAGCGTATGCTTTCTGACGGTCGCGTGCTGCCGCCATGCGTTGTCGTATTTGTGCAATCTTTTCTGTAGTATCGACTACCATTTCTGGACCCGTGATCTGACTCTCACCCACCTCTGCCCAACAAAGAGGTGATCGGCATTTACGCCCGTACAATGCCTCGAATGGAGCAGCTTTAATGCTGGTGTGGTAGCTGTTATTGTATGAAAATTCCACCAGTGGCAGATGTTTCTCCCAACCATTGCCAAAATCAATTACGCACGCCCGAAGCATGTCTTCTAGAGTTTGAATAGTGCGCTCAGACTGCCCATCGGTCTGAGGATGATACGCCGTGCTCATGTCTAAACGAGAGCCAAAAGATTTATGCATTGCTTGCCACAGTTCTGAAGTAAAACGTGCGTCACGATCAGAGATGATAGAGGTGGGCACCCCGTGCCTTGAGACCACTTCTTTTAAGTAGATGTCTGCTAAGGTAGAGAACTTGTCTGTTTCTTTGATAGCCAAGAAGTGAGCAGACTTTGTGAGTCGATCCACGATCACCCAAATAGTATCATTTCCGCGCTGAGATCTAGGTAAGCCAGTAACAAAATCCATGGAAATTTGCTCCCATTTCCATTGTGGTATCTCAGGTTGTTGGAGTGGTCCTGACGGTTTCTGATATTCTGCCTTGACTCTCGCACAAGTCAAGCATTTGCTAACGTATGTGGCTATGTGGGCCTTCATGCTAGGCCACCAATATGTAGTTTTGATGTCGTGGTACATTTTATCCGCACCTGGATGTACCGAGTAGCGAGACTTATGAGCTTCATCCATTACGAGCTCGCGTAGATTACCATAGAGTGGAACCCAGATGCGTCCTGTTACGTAAAAAGCACCATCTTCCTTCTGTTCTAAGCGTTGTCTTGAGCCACGTAGGGCTTCAGCCCTGACATTTTCTGGTTTCAATGCTTCTACCTGAGCATCTCGTATCTGAGAAGGAAGACTAGACTGTATAGTGAGTTGTAAAGCTCGCACGCGCTTAGGCGCAGTGTCTTTTCGACTGAGAGCGTCAGCCACAACATTGGCTTTGCCTGGGTGGTACCTGATTGAACATTCGTAGTCGTTTAGCAATTCGACCCATCGTCGCTGTCGCATATTCAGTTCTTTCTGTTTGAAGATATGTTCAAGGCTTCTATGATCAGTGTAGATTGCGCACTTGGTACCATACAAATAGTGTCGCCATATCTTAAGTGCAAAAACAACCGCTCCCAGCTCTAGGTCGTGTGTCGTGTAATTCCGTTCGTGAATCTTAAGTTGGCGCGAAGCATAAGCAATAACTTTATCCCTTTGCATCAATACACATCCAAGACCTTGGATAGATGCGTCGCAGTAGACTACAAAATCGTCCGTGCCTTCAGGCAGTGAAAGGATAGGTGCGCTACAAAGTCTATCCTTTAAGTGCTGAAACGTTGTTTCCTGTGCATTACCCCAACGATAAACAACACCCTTCTGCGTCAGTAGTGTAAGCGGCTGAGCAATCTTTGAGAAGTCTTTGATGAACCTTCTGTAGTAACCCGCCAAACCCAAGAATTGGCGTATTTCAGTTGGTGTACGAGGCGCAGGCCAATTCTTGATCGAATCTACCTTGGATGGATCGACATGGATCCCATCTTTGTTTACCACGTGGCCCAAGAAGTGGACTTCACGAAGCCAGAAGTCACACTTGGAAAACTTAGCGTATAGCTGTTCCGTTCGTAGAAGTTCCAGTATAAGTCGTAAGTGCTGCTCGTGTTCCTCCTGACTTTTCGAATAAATCAGGATGTCGTCGATGAAAACAATGACGAACTTGTCGAGATAGGGTTTACACACCCTGTTCATAAGATCCATAAATACAGCAGGCGCGTTCGTTAGCCCGAATGGCATGACCATAAACTCGTAGTGGCCGTAGCGAGTTCTAAATGCTGTTTTGGAGACGTCCTCATCCCGGACTCTCAGCTGATGATATCCTGACCTTAAGTCTATTTTGGAGTAGTAGCTCGACCCTTGCAGCTGGTCGAATAAATCATCTATGCGCGGAAGAGGATAACGATTCTTGATCGTCACCTTGTTGAGTTCACGGTAGTCTATACACATCCTGAACGTACCGTCTTTCTTCTTTACGAATAACACTGGAGCTCCCCAAGGCGAAGAGCTAGGACGTATGAAACCCTTTTCCAAGAGTTCTTGCAGTTGCTTAGACAGTTCTTCCAGTTCTGTTGGAGCTAAGCGATAAGGTGCTCGAGCTATGGGTGCTGCTCCAGGAGCTAGCTCGATCTGAAATTCGACCTGGCGATGAGGCGGTAACCCAGGTAATTCCTCAGGGAACACTTGAGGAAAGTCACGTACTACAGGAATATCTTCAATCTTTTTCTCTTTCTTCGACGTATCAGTAACTAGTGCTAAAACAGCTGTGTGACCCTTACGTAAACACTTCTGAGCCTTCAAGAAAGAAATGATGCCACTCACGACACCACTCTTGTCGCCCTGAACTTCGAGAGGTTCTTTACCAGAACGAGGAATGCGAATGATCTTTTCTTTGCATAGGATCTCCGCTTGTTGTTGAGATAACCAATCCATGCCAATGACGACGTCAAAGCTACTCAAGGTTATATGAATGAGATCGATGGAGAAAGTCTGACCAGCGAGGATAAGATTACACCCTTTTACTATGTGTGTGGCTTCTAAACTTTTACCGTTAGCTAACTCTACGACATGCTTGGTGTTTAGAAGAGTTGGTGTACGTTTTAACATTTCACTAACTTTTAAAGACATGTAACTTGTATCCGCACCAGAATCAAATAGTACAGTAACATAAAAGTCGTCTAGAAGAAACTTACCCATAACTACGTTGGGATCATTCCTGGCATCACCCTGACCAATCACAAACATACGGCCTCTAGCACCATTGTTGTTGTTGTTCCCACCGTTGTTGTTGTTCCCGTTGCCCTGATTGTTATTGTTGTTGTTATTGTTCTGGTTCTGGTTTAACTGAGGGCAATCCCGCTTGTAATGACCTTCAGCCCCACACTGGTAGCATCCCCTGTTTCCATGCTGCTGCTGCTGAGGCTGGTTTCGTGGAGCAGGTGGTTGTTGCTGCTGGTTCTGATTCGCAGGTCGAGAACTCCTACAATCTTTAGCCTCGTGACCCGTCTTAAAACATCTTTGACACTGTTCCCTGCGACATCTTCCGCTGTGGTGTTTGTTGCACCTTCTACACCATGGGTGAGTTCCCCGATAGCCACTCTGCCCTTGACTACCTGATGATTGCTGATTCGGACTCTGGTAGTCATTTGTCTTGCGTTGCTGAGCTTGAGACTGAACAGTAGCTGAACCTTTGCTAGAATCCCCCTCCCATTTCCTCTTATTGTCGCTGGGAGTAGCAGGAGTAACTGAAGTGGTAGCGGTAGCAGTAACGCTGATGCGTTTTGGCAACTTGTTTTGCTCCACCGCCTGATCAGTGAGACGGTGTGCCAACTGAACAACCTGCTGGTAAGTGGCATGATTTGCTGAAGTCACATGACTTTGGATCTCTGGCACCAGACCCTTAAGATATAGTTCGATACGTTTGTCCACCAGAGTAGGACACAGTAACGCAAGCTCATTCGATCTTTTGGTATACGCTTCAATCTCAGACCCCGTCATCTTGAGGTTGAAAAACTCGACTTCCAGCTTATGAATATCATCTCGACTGCAGTATTCTTCCTTAATCATCTCTTTGAAATTGTTCCATGGGGTGGCGTTAGCAGCAACCAACCCCAGTATTTGGACCTGAGCTTTCCACCATGTGAGGGCTAAACCCTCGAGGGTACCGGTAGCATATTTCACCCTGCGTGCCTCAGGGCATTCACACATCTCAAACACAGACTCTATCTTTTCAAACCAGTGCAGGAGACCTACGGCTCCTTCAGTGCCGCTGAAAGTGGTTGGACGACAGTCCATGAAAGTCTTGAAAGTGCAAACAGGTGCTTGACCTGTTGTGTAAAAGAATTAGGACAAGTTTAAACACGAGAGTTGCTTTAGGAATGTAGGATCTAAGGATCCTAGTGTGAGTTGTAACTGCAGGGTATACCTCCTGCTTGTGCGGCTGCAACTGCCGCAGTAACTCGTTCGTTGATGAGGGCCGTCAACTGGTCCTGGGTCATGTTGATACGTGCAGACATGATCTTCATAGTAAAGATAACGTAAGTGAGATAGGTTCGCGAATAGTGCGATGACAGAAGAGAGTAAGCACACAAGTGTTCTCAAGTAATAGCATATAGTGGGTTCTGTAATCTAGGCATACCACGAGCAAAGTTCTATGTAGTTCTAGCATGTAGGTAATGTAACATGAATAGTAATACCTATGGTGTTGAGCCTTGCACGTGGAGCGAAGCGTCGTTGTGGATCGTTGAGAGCACTGTTCTGGTTATAGTCTGGTTTTAACAAAATCGTTTTCCCTTTATTAAAACCGAGTTCTCTATAACCAATGGCTCTGATACCAATCTGTCACACCCCCAAAATCCACACGCGGAGTATCACCGCTTGGAGGCGTGACTGACCAGGATCAAGCCACCAATCATATTGAACATATAAGTAAATACCAAAAATCATTCATCAATACGAAAGGTGTTTTCAAAACCAAACATCAACAAGTGTGTAGCGGAAGCATAAGTATGTAAACCCAATGTAAATTGTAAATTCAAATGTTTAGATAGATAACATGGTATCATCGATCCATGTCCCACAACGACCTGCTCCTCCCTGTGCAAGCTCCATATGTACCTAAGGTCCTGCAAGGCATGTAAGAGAGAGTCAACAACTAGTTGAGCGAGTTCACAGTTAATAGTTCAGTAATAGTGTAGCGGGAGTAGTAGTATGTTCGTTCGTTACAAAGTATCGTATTATTTCCCATCGCGGCCCTCCAGGCAGGTGTGCGAAGACATTGGGGAATGTTTTTCCCCAAGTATTCTAGACTAGGTTTATTTGTATCGCGGCCTCTCCAGGCAGGTGTGCGAAGATTGGTAAATTTAGTTTGCGGCCATCAATATGGCAGGTGTGCGAAGACAGTCATAATATCGCGGCCAATCCTTGGCAGGTGTGCGAAGATCGTTCAATAAGTGTTACTAGTCTAGCAGTAGGTTCTATCATTTATGTATGTACCGTAATTCATCAAATCCCCATTCCCACCCCGGGAACCCCATGCCTTGGCTTGTGTGAACTCACCTTGGGTTTGCTCGGTATGCTAAGTGTATGCTCGCAAGTAATCAATCACGTCCTAATTATGCACGTATGTGAAATCAGTTTGTGTTCAAGTTGTTCACGTATAAACATGTAGCACGTAATCACAGTCATATACAAGATGGTTACACTTAACAGCAGTTAAATATTCCAGTTAACACTTAACAGAATTAACCTAAGTTGCTGTGCTGATACACCTTGGCGAAACACACAATAGTTGGCGAAACACAATATTGACGAAACACATTCAGTTTCGTCATGGCCTTGTTCGGCGAAACAGGATTCTGATTCGTCGATTTGCTCTTGGCGAAACTCTTCTGTTTCGTCAAAAGACCTGTTTCGTCGAACAGTCAGTTACGTCTAACAGTTACGAATCATACAGAAAACCCTAATCATCACTAACAGCCGACATCAGCATTAACAATCATGCAGTAATCATTTGTTCACAGAATCACATAACACAATCCTTAAAGAATCATCGTTTAGCATGAACCCTAGTTTACATATACGATATATCGATTAACATACAACGTCGCATCACCGATCCCTATCAAGATGTTAGTGTGTATTCAGTACCAGATCATAATAACAACATTCAGAACCGAGTACTTGATCGTATTAATCCTTACATAGCACTATTATATCCGATTACATCATGCATATCAAAACCTATATCATCATCATACTCTTATAATCACAGCAGTAATACACATCAATCATATACACAAACATGAATCGAGACACCACAGAAACATGAAACCGAATAGCAAACATACACTAACCGATTCGAGATGAACAAACAAGGATTCGAGAGCTAGGGAACGCTAGATTGCCCTCAACAGAGAAGGAGAGACTCTAGGGTTTCGGTTGTTATGATAAAAGTGTGAAACTGACGTTGTTTTACGTATAAAACTCGAAATAACATGTTGGGCCCGAACTGGGCTTCGTGAATTACTGGGCCGGCGAAACAGGCTTCTGTTTCGTCGAAATGTATATGGCGAAACAGCCTGTTTCGTCAGGATGGGTTATGGCGAAACACTCTTGTGTTTCGTCGGGTTGTTCAAATCTTAAACAGCTTATGTTTCTTAACAAGTTCCACGTTATACAATCAAACACATAATCATGCAACATAATACGTCTCATCATATCACAAAGTGTACAGTTACGAAATCAGGCAAGTCAAACAACTAAACAGTCAACGTCAACGTGCATTAAATGCGAATAGAGAATGTCGGAAATTCGAGTTGTCACATTATCCCCAACTTAAAAGAAATTTCGTCCCGAAATTTGGCATGCAGTTACTGAGGAAGCTAGTAGTGTGACGTTGTTTACCTGTATCGTATCGCGGCTCCCCGAGCAGGTTTGCGAAGATTACTGGTTTTCTTGGGGTGTCACATTATCCCCCCCGTTGATTTGGAATTTCGTCCCGAAATTCTGAATTGGTAGCTTCAGCCTCAGTAGTAGTTGCTTGGTTTCCGAATAACTGGGGATATTTGAGTTCCATTTGATCTTCACGCTCCCAGGTGAACTCTGGGCCGCGGCGGGAGTTCCAACGAACTCGTACAAGAGGGATTCTCGTGTTCTTGAGGACCTTAACATCCCGGTCCGTGATTTCAACAGGTTCCTCGACGAAGTGCAACCGCTCGTCGATAGTGAGTTCCTTTAAGGGAACTATGTGGGTCTCATCTGACGTACACTTCTTCAGATTCGACACGTGAAAAACATTATGAACTGCACTGAGTTCAGGTGGTAAGTTCAGTCTGTAGGCCACTTTACCTATTTTCTCTGTAACTTCGAAAGGTCCAACATATCGTGGATTTAATTTGCCGCGTTTGCCAAAACGAACCACACCCTTCCAGGGTGAAACTTTGAGTAGCACTCGATCCCCAACTTGGAACTCGAGTGGTTTCCTGTCTAAATCAGCGTATGCTTTCTGACGGTCGCGTGCTGCCGCCATGCGTTGTCGTATTTGTGCAATCTTTTCTGTAGTATCGACTACCATTTCTGGACCCGTGATCTGACTCTCACCCACCTCTGCCCAACAAAGAGGTGATCGGCATTTACGCCCGTACAATGCCTCGAATGGAGCAGCTTTAATGCTGGTGTGGTAGCTGTTATTGTATGAAAATTCCACCAGTGGCAGATGTTTCTCCCAACCATTGCCAAAATCAATTACGCACGCCCGAAGCATGTCTTCTAGAGTTTGAATAGTGCGCTCAGACTGCCCATCGGTCTGAGGATGATACGCCGTGCTCATGTCTAAACGAGAGCCAAAAGATTTATGCATTGCTTGCCACAGTTCTGAAGTAAAACGTGCGTCACGATCAGAGATGATAGAGGTGGGCACCCCGTGCCTTGAGACCACTTCTTTTAAGTAGATGTCTGCTAAGGTAGAGAACTTGTCTGTTTCTTTGATAGCCAAGAAGTGAGCAGACTTTGTGAGTCGATCCACGATCACCCAAATAGTATCATTTCCGCGCTGAGATCTAGGTAAGCCAGTAACAAAATCCATGGAAATTTGCTCCCATTTCCATTGTGGTATCTCAGGTTGTTGGAGTGGTCCTGACGGTTTCTGATATTCTGCCTTGACTCTCGCACAAGTCAAGCATTTGCTAACGTATGTGGCTATGTGGGCCTTCATGCTAGGCCACCAATATGTAGTTTTGATGTCGTGGTACATTTTATCCGCACCTGGATGTACCGAGTAGCGAGACTTATGAGCTTCATCCATTACGAGCTCGCGTAGATTACCATAGAGTGGAACCCAGATGCGTCCTGTTACGTAAAAAGCACCATCTTCCTTCTGTTCTAAGCGTTGTCTTGAGCCACGTAGGGCTTCAGCCCTGACATTTTCTGGTTTCAATGCTTCTACCTGAGCATCTCGTATCTGAGAAGGAAGACTAGACTGTATAGTGAGTTGTAAAGCTCGCACGCGCTTAGGCGCAGTGTCTTTTCGACTGAGAGCGTCAGCCACAACATTGGCTTTGCCTGGGTGGTACCTGATTGAACATTCGTAGTCGTTTAGCAATTCGACCCATCGTCGCTGTCGCATATTCAGTTCTTTCTGTTTGAAGATATGTTCGAGGCTTCTATGATCAGTGTAGATTGCGCACTTGGTACCATACAAATAGTGTCGCCATATCTTAAGTGCAAAAACAACCGCTCCCAGCTCTAGGTCGTGTGTCGTGTAATTCCGTTCGTGAATCTTAAGTTGGCGCGAAGCATAAGCAATAACTTTATCCCTTTGCATCAATACACATCCAAGACCTTGGATAGATGCGTCGCAGTAGACTACAAAATCGTCCGTGCCTTCAGGCAGTGAAAGGATAGGTGCGCTACAAAGTCTATCCTTTAAGTGCTGAAACGCTGTTTCCTGTGCATTACCCCAACGATAAACAACACCCTTCTGCGTCAGTAGTGTAAGCGGCTGAGCAATCTTTGAGAAGTCTTTGATGAACCTTCTGTAGTAACCCGCCAAACCCAAGAATTGGCGTATTTCAGTTGGTGTACGAGGCGCAGGCCAATTCTTGATCGAATCTACCTTGGATGGATCGACATGGATCCCATCTTTGTTTACCACGTGGCCCAAGAAGTGGACTTCACGAAGCCAGAAGTCACACTTGGAAAACTTAGCGTATAGCTGTTCCGTTCGTAGAAGTTCCAGTATAAGTCGTAAGTGTTGCTCGTGTTCCTCCTGACTTTTCGAATAAATCAGGATGTCGTCGATGAAAACAATGACGAACTTGTCGAGATAGGGTTTACACACCCTGTTCATAAGATCCATAAATACAGCAGGCGCGTTCGTTAGCCCGAATGGCATGACCATAAACTCGTAGTGGCCGTAGCGAGTTCTAAATGCTGTTTTGGAGACGTCCTCATCCCGGACTCTCAGCTGATGATATCCTGACCTTAAGTCTATTTTGGAGTAGTAGCTCGACCCTTGCAGCTGGTCGAATAAATCATCTATGCGCGGAAGAGGATAACGATTCTTGATCGTCACCTTGTTGAGTTCACGGTAGTCTATACACATCCTGAACGTACCGTCTTTCTTCTTTACGAATAACACTGGAGCTCCCCAAGGCGAAGAACTAGGACGTATGAAACCCTTTTCCAAGAGTTCTTGCAGTTGCTTAGACAGTTCTTCCAGTTCTGTTGGAGCTAAGCGATAAGGTGCTCGAGCTATGGGTGCTGCTCCAGGAGCTAGCTCGATCTGAAATTCGACCTGGCGATGAGGCGGTAACCCAGGTAATTCCTCAGGGAACACTTGAGGAAAGTCACGTACTACAGGAATATCTTCAATCTTTTTCTCTTTCTTCGACGTATCAGTAACTAGTGCTAAAACAGCTGTGTGACCCTTACGTAAACACTTCTGAGCCTTCAAGAAAGAAATGATGCCACTCACGACACCACTCTTGTCGCCCTGAACTTCGAGAGGTTCTTTACCAGAACGAGGAATGCGAATGATCTTTTCTTTGCATAGGATCTCCGCTTGTTGTTGAGATAACCAATCCATGCCAATGACGACGTCAAAGCTACTCAAGGTTATATGAATGAGATCGATGGAGAAAGTCTGACCAGCGAGGATAAGATTACACCCTTTTACTATGTGTGTGGCTTCTAAACTTTTACCGTTAGCTAACTCTACGACATGCTTGGTGTTTAGAAGAGTTGGTGTACGTTTTAACATTTCACTAACTTTTAAAGACATGTAACTTGTATCCGCACCAGAATCAAATAGTACAGTAACATAAAAGTCGTCTAGAAGAAACTTACCCATAACTACGTTGGGATCATTCCTGGCATCACCCTGACCAATCACAAACATACGGCCTCTAGCACCATTGTTGTTGTTGTTCCCACCGTTGTTGTTGTTCCCGTTGCCCTGATTGTTATTGTTGCTGTTATTGTTCTGGTTCTGGTTTAACTGAGGGCAATCCCGCTTGTAATGACCTTCAGCCCCACACTGGTAGCATCCCCTGTTTCCATGCTGCTGCTGCTGAGGCTGGTTTCGTGGAGCAGGTGGTTGTTGCTGCTGGTTCTGATTCGCAGGTCGAGAACTCCTGCAATCTTTAGCCTCGTGACCCGTCTTAAAACATCTTTGACACTGTTCCCTGCGACATCTTCCGCTGTGGTGTTTGTTGCACCTTCTACACCATGGGTGAGTTCCCCGATAGCCACTCTGCCCTTGACTACCTGATGATTGCTGATTCGGACTCTGGTAGTCATTTGTCTTGCGTTGCTGAGCTTGAGACTGAACAGTAGCTGAACCTTTGCTAGAATCCCCCTCCCATTTCCTCTTATTGTCGCTGGGAGTAGCAGGAGTAACTGAAGTGGTAGCGGTAGCAGTAACGCTGATGCGTTTTGGCAACTTGTTTTGCTCCACCGCCTGATCAGTGAGACGGTGTGCCAACTGAACAACCTGCTGGTAAGTGGCATGATTTGCTGAAGTCACATGACTTTGGATCTCTGGCACCAGACCCTTAAGATATAGTTCGATACGTTTGTCCACCAGAGTAGGACACAGTAACGCAAGCTCATTCGATCTTTTGGTATACGCTTCAATCTCAGACCCCGTCATCTTGAGGTTGAAAAACTCGACTTCCAGCTTATGAATATCATCTCGACTGCAGTATTCTTCCTTAATCATCTCTTTGAAATTGTTCCATGGGGTGGCGTTAGCAGCAACCAACCCCAGTATTTGGACCTGAGCTTTCCACCATGTGAGGGCTAAACCCTCGAGGGTACCGGTAGCATATTTCACCCTGCGTGCCTCAGGGCATTCACACATCTCAAACACAGACTCTATCTTTTCAAACCAGTGCAGGAGACCTACGGCTCCTTCAGTGCCGCTGAAAGTGGTTGGACGACAGTCCATGAAAGTCTTGAAAGTGCAAACAGGTGCTTGACCTGTTGTGTAAAAGAATTAGGTCAAGTTTAAACACGAGAGTTGCTTTAGGAATGTAGGATCTAAGGATCCTAGTGTGAGTTGTAACTGCAGGGTATACCTCCTGCTTGTGCGGCTGCAACTGCCGCAGTAACTCGTTCGTTGATGAGGGCCGTCAACTGGTCCTGGGTCATGTTGATACGTGCAGACATGATCTTCATAGTAAAGATAACGTAAGTGAGATAGGTTCGCGAATAGTGCGATGACAGAAGAGAGTAAGCACACAAGTGTTCTCAAGTAATAGCATATAGTGGGTTCTGTAATCTAGGCATACCACGAGCAAAGTTCTATGTAGTTCTAGCATGTAGGTAATGTAACATGAATAGTAATACCTATGGTGTTGAGCCTTGCACGTGGAGCGAAGCGTCGTTGTGGATCGTTGAGAGCACTGTTCTGGTTATAGTCTGGTTTTAACAAAATCGTTTTCCCTTTATTAAAACCGAGTTCTCTATAACCAATGGCTCTGATACCAATCTGTCACACCCCCAAAATCCACACGCGGAGTATCACCGCTTGGAGGCGTGACTGACCAGGATCAAGCCACCAATCATATTGAACATATAAGTAAATACCAAAAATCATTCATCAATACGAAAGGTGTTTTCAAAACCAAACATCAACAAGTGTGTAGCGGAAGCATAAGTATGTAAACCCAATGTAAATTGTAAATTCAAATGTTTAGATAGATAACATGGTATCATCGATCCATGTCCCACAACGACCTGCTCCTCCCTGTGCAAGCTCCATATGTACCTAAGGTCCTGCAAGGCATGTAAGAGAGAGTCAACAACTAGTTGAGCGAGTTCACAGTTAATAGTTCAGTAATAGTGTAGCGGGAGTAGTAGTATGTTCGTTCGTTACAAAGTATCGTATTATTTCCCATCGCGGCCCTCCAGGCAGGTGTGCGAAGACATTGGGGAATGTTTTTCCCCAAGTATTCTAGACTAGGTTTATTTGTATCGCGGCCTCTCCAGGCAGGTGTGCGAAGATTGGTAAATTTAGTTTGCGGCCATCAATATGGCAGGTGTGCGAAGACAGTCATAATATCGCGGCCAATCCTTGGCAGGTGTGCGAAGATCGTTCAATAAGTGTTACTAGTCTAGCAGTAGGTTCTATCATTTATGTATGTACCGTAATTCATCAAATCCCCATTCCCACCCCGGGAACCCCATGCCTTGGCTTGTGTGAACTCACCTTGGGTTTGCTCGGTATGCTAAGTGTATGCTCGCAAGTAATCAATCACGTCCTAATTATGCACGTATGTGAAATCAGTTTGTGTTCAAGTTGTTCACGTATAAACATGTAGCACGTAATCACAGTCATATACAAGATGGTTACACTTAACAGCAGTTAAATATTCCAGTTAACACTTAACAGAATTAACCTAAGTTGCTGTGCTGATACACCTTGGCGAAACACACAATAGTTGGCGAAACACAATATTGACGAAACACATTCAGTTTCGTCGTGGCCTTATTCGGCGAAACAGGATTCTGATTCGTCGATTTGCTCTTGGCGAAACTCTTCTGTTTCGTCAAAAGACCTGTTTCGTCGAACAGTCAGTTACGTCTAACAGTTACGAATCATACAGAAAACCCTAATCATCACTAACAGCCGACATCAGCATTAATAATCAGGCAGTAATCATTTGTTCACAGAATCACATAACACAATCCTTAAAGAATCATCGTTTAGCATGAACCCTAGTTTACATATACGATATATCGATTAACATACAACGTCGCATCACCGATCCCTATCAAGATGTTAGTGTGTATTCAGTACCAGATCATAATAACAACATTCAGAACCGAGTACTTGATCGTATTAATCCTTACATAGCACTATTATATCCGATTACATCATGCATATCAAAACCTATATCATCATCATACTCTTATAATCACAGCAGTAATACACATCAATCATATACACAAACATGAATCGAGACACCACAGAAACAAGAAACCGAATAGCAAACATACACTAACCGATTCGAGATGAACAAACAAGGATTCGAGAGCTAGGGAACGCTAGATTGCCGTCAACAGAGAAGGAGAGACTCTAGGGTTTCGGTTGTTATGATAAAAGTGTGAAACTGACGTTGTTTTACGTATAAAACTCGAAATAACATGTTGGGCCCGAACTGGGCTTCGTGAATTACTGGGCCGGCGAAACAGGCTTCTGTTTCGTCGAAATGTATATGGCGAAACAGCCTGTTTCGTCAGGATGGGTTATGGCGAAACACTCTTGTGTTTCGTTGGGTTGTTCAAATCTTAAACAGCTTATGTTTCTTAACAAGTTCCACGTTATACAATCAAACACATAATCATGCAACATAATACGTCTCATCATATCACAAAGTGTACAGTTACGAAATCAGGCAAGTCAAACAACTAAACAGTCAACGTCAACGTGCATTAAATGCGAATAGAGAATGTCGGAAATTCGAGTTGTCACAGTTATAGTCCCTTGTGACTATGCCTACTGATTACCACGTTATCTAGGGTCGTAAGGGTAAGCGATCTAATAAATCGTTTATACCTTCGAACCTGACCCATTTGGTCGATCATTAGGATCCAACCAAACACATTAGGTGACCATAGTATATAGGGAATAACCTTCCGAGGTTATACCTTATGGTCGCTTCGTTTAAGTAGTTGTATGATATGTAGTTTATATGCCTTAGGTAAATTACCAAAATAACCCTTTGATGCCAAAATTCATTTTAAACATATGTAACATAACTTTTGACATCTAAACTGATTTGACAACAATATTAGACATGTTAAGGCATATGTTACTTGTCATAGGACTAGTTAGGCGGTCCGAACGCGTTTCACGCGAACGACGCGTTAAAGTAGCATAAGCTACCTAAACAGGTCGTAATGGGTCGTAAGCACTTATGTTAGGTTTCATTTAGTGTGTAGGCTTTGTTAAACCATATTACACGAGTCTCCATACTCGTTTGGTTTACGAACCCTCATTCTATCCGATCCTCCGATATAGGTCCGGTTTATTAACATAGTTACCTATATTAGGTGCCGTTTGATTCCGTGATCTCTAGCATTGCTTGGTGGTTAACTTAGGACTTATGAGCAATCTCAAGTGAGTACATAGAACCCCCTCTTTTAAATGTTTTCAAGGTGTCTATATGAGTACATAGACCCCTCTTTTACTGTTTTCCAAACTGTTTTGGGGTGAAACACATATGCCTACTTGTTACTTTCATGCTTTCCTGTTTTCACATCATATACCTGCTATGTTCGTTAGTACATTATAGTACATGATTTCATTACATTTCATGCTATTTATGCCCATTGTGTGCGTACTTAGTACATCATTTTACATTACATTTCATGCTATATATGCCCATTGTGTGCATACTTAGTACATTGTTTTACATTACATTTCTGCTATGTATGTTGACTAATAGCATGCTAGCACATTGATTTACATGACATTTCTGCTTTGTATGTTAACTTAGCATACTTAGTACATTGTTTTCACATGACATGTATACAACTGCTATAACATTTGGTTTGCACAAACGAGACTTATATACGTTCATTAACATTAGCTACGCCGCTCAGTAGTAAGTACTGGTACCATAGGACTTGACAAATCCCATTCCTGACATCCCGGGTTTGTTTGGATGTAAGGAATGACTGAATCCGAAAACATTTCTTTTGATAACCTTGACTGAAAGGGTTATCCGACTGTCTCAAGGCTTGAATGTATGCGTTAACTTACCACATAAATGTTTGTATCAATGTAACATGCATTACTTTGCAAAACATAACTTTTTGATATATTCAAAATACTTTGTTTTGTACATTTCTACATTTGGATTATGGGACAATACTTTACTTACAATACATAACATTTGATACACATTACTTGACTACTGTTGGACTTATAAACATTTGACATAGCTTATACAAGGACTTTTGACTATTGGTTTAAACATAGACTTTATACATTGGTGGTTTGTTTAAGTGACTTAAGTAACGAGATGTGAGTAATATGATACAAGCATGGTGGATACGTCGCTGGTACTTCCTATATATAAGTGTTTGTATTATATTACATATCATAGCTTTATTTAAATCATTCAATTTGGACTTATACATTTTACACAAGTAACACAATTTTCACAAGACTTTGGTTTACAAACAATTTACTTTATACAACTCATTTTACTTGGTTATACATTTAAACCATACATTATTCTCTTAATTATACATATCATCTGATCTTATCGTTTTTCAAATGATTTACAAGACAAACCAAATTACAAGGTTCATGACTAAACATTTTCTCAAACATAAGTCATGAATCCTATTTTCACACAACCTATGTATCTCACAGGCATTTTTATGCTGACGTACCTATTTTCACATGTGTTTTCAGGAGCTTTTGCGTAGGACGATGAACGTGACACTAGGGCGGACCTGTGCCTTAGAGACTTAAAATGAAGATAGACTTAGTTTAATTATGTTATAAACTCTTTGATTCCTGTTTAAAACAATGTAACTCTTATGTTAATAAATAAAATACAACTTTGTATGCCACGGTTATGAAACAATTAATTCTGTTACAACACTCCCCGACGTTTTCCGCCAGAATTGTTGGACTCTGTATGCCCAAGACACATATTAAATTGATGTGGCTAGTACGTTATGATCCAAGTCAAGCCATACCCAATAACAAGCTAGACAAACACTTACAATATTTATTTATGATATGATCAAACAAATAAATATTAACACTTAGAATATTTAGAAACTGGTTTTCTAAATAATTGCACTTGACAAACCAATAAATTATATGGATAATTTATTTTGAGAGAATATTTTATCTTGTTATTTAATGGGTTAAATAACATGATAAAAAGTTATATATGTCTTATAACATATGATGTTATATTTTATAAAAGTTATAAAATTAAACAAGACTTAAATTTATTTTATAAAAGAATTTGATTTTTTTTTATAAAATATAAGCTAGCCCCCCCCCCCCCCCTTCCAAAGACAAAATGGCCAATCAAGTTTCATGCAATTTTGCATGTGTAAGACACCATTTGATTGGGTGGTCTTCCCAAGCCCTTTTGTCCAATAAGAATACATGCATTTGCATGTGCTAGAGGTTTGGTGATTGGGTGAAAATGGCGGCAAGATTCTCTCAAGTATTATAACTAATTTTGTTGCAAAAATTAGAGAAGATACACTTGAAGAAGCTCTCAAAATCGGTCATGTATGGCTGATTTAGAGGGGACTTTAAAAGATCAAATATCAAGTGCAAAACTCCAAGAAACAGTCTCATAATTTCGGCCAAGGGTAGGGCTTCAAAGGTTTTGAATTTACAAGTTATTTCAAGTGTAAAATCACCTTTGTTCTCTCTCTAAAAATCAGCCATAAGAAGGTTTCCAAGAGTTGGTTTTAAGAGAGGTTTTTAGTGAGTTCATAAGTGTAGAAATCCTAGCTAAACATAAGGTGTTTGTTGGAAGGCTTGGGGTAAACAAACTTGAGGTCTTCTACACTTGAAGGCAACCGTTCAAGAAGCATCATCATCTTCATGTCCTTTACTCCTTGGAAGGTAGTATTCTAAACACTCTATGGTTGTGTTTTATTTTGATAGCATGCAGTTTCGTATATGGATCCGAGATTGGGTTTTTCATATAAAATGGTTTTATATCTTGTAAGTAACATGTTTTTAAATAATTATTTCCGCTGCGTTTTTATTTTATGAGGATAAAATACTTTGATAACATGTGAAAAACCCAACAGTGGTATCAGAGCCGCTTATATGAATGCATGCTTCATAGGATATGAAATTTTCGGGTTTCGGGTTTGGTTAAAACCCTATGGCCGAAATTTTATATATGGTTATCCTTTTGTTTTTCAAGATTATTTTAATACATGCATAAAAGTATCTTGAAAAATTATGTCATTTGGATGACTTGTTTGTTTGGACAAAAACCCACTTTTTCGGTTTTTAATTCTTGACCGAAAAGTAGGTTGTAAAAAGGAAACCATTTTTGCTTCTTGAATTTTATATATATGGATATATATATTTTGGTGTTCATAACCTAGCCATGACCTTGTGTGAATATGTTGAATATTTGTGTTTGTGATTTATATTTGATTATTTCAATGGGTTGTAATAATTAATTATCTTTGTTCTTCCATTTGTGAAATATGTAATTTATTTATTTTCATTTGATATGTAAGTAAATAGATTAAGTGCATTTTATTTTTACTAGAAAAATGTATTAGGATATTTTTTGTAAAAGAAGATGCACACAAAATGCGATTTTGGTTTTGGCTAATTTCGGGCCAAAAGGACTTCATAGTTCTTAACGGGATTTTAGCCCGATAACCAAAACACATTTTTGAAGTCCAAAGGAGTTTGGACCTGAATATAAAAGACATTTGGAAGCCCAAAGAATGTGAAGAAATCACAACACAAGATGGAGACTTGAAGCATTCGGATGCGGGATCAAGTGGGAGTTCAACGACACATTATTTGTGTCAATATTCACCCTTTAGGAATGACCTTTTGGCACACTTGTTTCGGCTAACAAGTGTGGTCAAAATAGTTGGCTATGGTTATACACCTAATGATATGTGTGTTGTGCTTGTGTGGTTGTTTATTTTGTTGTTTGATGATATTTGGATATGCATGCTTAACAAACTAATAATCAACAACAAGCTTAAAATTGGTTCTTTAAAAGATCATTAAAATTGGTTAATAAAAGGTTATTAAAAATTAATGATTTTATAATAGAATGGGTTTTATTAAAAAGAACCTTGAAAATTTATTTTCACAAAAGTACCAAGGATTTGAATGCATGCAAATGTATGGTAGATAAAGTTTTCTAAACTAGAATTTTGAAAACTTAAAATCCCTTTTATAAAACAAGTCAAACACCATCCTTTTATACAACACTCGAATCACTCGGGAACTCTTTTGTGGGATAAAGGTCACCTAACCACATTTGAGGGAACTTGTATGTTCGAGGTGGGTTTACCATGTCTGTGGGATAAAGGTCACCTAACCACTTATGTGTATAAACTCACACGTGTGTGTAAGTTGGACGACTTGATTTGGAAACCATGAACTTAGGGTCACCGAAGCATAGGGAACAAAGGTGTTGATGGGATTAAACATGCCAACTAAACATAAAGATGTTTAACCGATCCCATATGGCTAGAAGTTGCAAAGAGTTGTAATTGTCAAACGTTGACTACCTTGTTGATTTAAAATAGAGGGATAAAGGTCACCTAACCAATATTTAAATGTAACGTTGGATTCTAGATTTTAATTATTAATTGTCTATGAGACATAAAAGGGTATTAATGATTAAAATATAATGATATCAAAAATACTAAAATTGAACCTTGTAAAATTTTGTAGATTGCCGCTAACAATATTACCCAAACCGTCCGTAACCTATCACTAAAAACGATCCTAATCCCGATGAACCTCTTATGGAAGATGAGGATGCCTATAACGATTGGATTAAGTATATCAAGGATACTACACAAGCCTCTTACCTCATGTTAGGAATTATGATTCCCGAGATTCAAAATCATTTTGAACAACATGAGCATACGACATCATTAACCAATTGTAGGAAATGTTCCTAAGGGTAGAACACTTCGAGCACTTCATGCATGTCGAATGGAGGAACCCCAATCGGTCTCATCTTAAGTATTTAAGATGTCAAAGCCACATTGATCGCCTAAAAAGGCTCAATATGGATAAAAGGGCTTTATCCATTCTAACGATCAATGGGGGTGGCAACAAGAAAGGGCATCACCCCAACACCAAAGCAAATGTTGAAAATGGAAACGGGTAATTCAAAGGGAAATGATTAGAAAGACTAAAGCGAAACCACCGAAACCAAAAGAGAAGAAGGCAAAGGTTGCCATGAACGATCCATGCTTTGAGTGTGGTGAGATAGGGCATTTAAATAGGAATTGTCCAACCTATCTCAAAGAGTTGAAAAACAAGAGGGATGCTAGGCAAACCTCAGGTACAATCTTGATGATACATATTGACCTTAATGTTATTTCTTCTAACAAATGGGTATTAGATATCGGATGTGGAACTCATGTTTGCAATTCGTTACAAGAGTTCAAAAGAAATAAGCATTACAAGAAAGGAGACTATGTTTTGAAACTTCCAAATGGTTTGGAAATTGTTTTAAAAATGTTTTGAATGCTCCTAGTTTGACTAGGAACATTATTCAAGTTTCCCTTATAAGACAATATGGTTTTCATTTAAAGTTTTTGTAAACAATGACATTTATATCGATGAATGAGATGTTTTACTTTAGAGCTATGCTTTCAAATGATATTTATGAATTGGTTCATAAGAATACATCATTTGATAGTTAAATGTACCTAGAAATCACCAAGAAACTCAAAATGGATTTGAGTGAGACCTATCTTTGGCATTATCGCCTTGGTCATATAAACAGATGTCACATGTAAACACTTCGAAAGAATTGTCTTTTGGAAACAAATGAAATTGGTTCATTTGATACATGTGAATCTTATTCACAAGGTAAAATGACTAAGGAAACCTTTAGTGGAAAAGGGCAAAAGATTTATTAGGTATCATACATTTGGATGTATGTGATCCTTCTAGCCAATGATTAGGAAAGGTGAAATATACTTCATTACCTTTAACCGACAACTATAGTAGTTATGGTTATGTGTACTTGCTGAGACACAAAGTTGAAGTTTTGAAATGTTCAAAGCCTTCAAAAGGTGAAGTTCAATATCAACTCATTTAAAGATCTTCGTTTCGATAGAGGAGGAGTCGAACTCTATTAGATATGGTTCGATCTATGATGGCTAGGAGCGCATTATCTCTATCACTTTTGGGTTACGATTTGCTCTCCACGGCCCATATGGCCCCATCCAAGAAAGTGGATACGACATCTTTTGAAATATGGCATGGAAGGGTTCCATCATTATCATATTTAAATGAAAGGGATTATGAAGTTTATGTTAAGCTACACACCTCTAACAAATTAGAAGTACGATCCACTAAGTGTATCTTCGTAGGATATCCTAGAAATGGTATAGGATACTAATTATATGATCCAACAGAGCAAAAGGTATTTGTTGCTCGAAAGGCTGAGTTCTTGGAAGCTAAGTTCCTTATGGAAGGAATTAGTAGAACAATGGAACTTGATGAGGATCAAGAACCACAAGCCAATACACGTTTGGTTACTACTAGCACTCAACAAGAGGATTGTTGAAAACGATCAAGTGGTTGATCATAACACACAAAACGTTCGTAAATCTGGTAGAATTAGTAGTCCACCTGAAAGATATGGATTTTTCATAGATGGATGCTACGTGGTAGATTCAGGTGAATCAACCTCATACTATGATGCAATGTCAAAATTCGATTGTGACAAATGGCTTGAAGCCATCAATGTAAAGATGCAGTCCATGTATAACAACCAAGTATGGGAATTGGTTGTAGCACCTCTTAACTCCAAAGTAGTTGGAAGTAAGTGGGTTTTCAGGAAGAAAACGGATATACATGGAAACTTGGATACTTATAAAGCGAGACTTATAGCAAAAGGTTTCACTCAAAATCAAGGGGTTGATTATGATGAGACTTTTTCTCCTGTGGCGATGCTAAAGTCAATAAGGATATCATTTGCCATACCTGCATAATATAATTATGAGATTTGGCAAATGGATGTCAAAACGGCTTTCCTTAATAGATATCTTGAAGAAGATGTCTATATAATTAAGCCTGAAGGTTTTGTCAATCCAAAACATCCTGACAAAGTATGCAAGTTAAAGAAATCAATCTGTGGATTGAAACAAGCATCTAGAAGTTGCAATCACCATTTTGATGAAGAGATTAGGGAATATGGATTCATCAAGAACGTCGATGAAACTTGTGTATATATGAAGGCTAGTGGGAGCATCATCACTTTCTTAGTACTGTATGTCGATGACATTATACTATTTGGAAATGACATTCCAAACAAGGAAGGTGTAAAAACCTAGCTTGGATGTTGTTTTTCCATTAAGGATTTTGGTGAAGTCGCCTATATTTTGGGAATAAAGATCTATAGGGATAGATCAAGGCGCTTGATAGGTTTAAACTAAAGTGCATACATTGACAAAGTCTTGAAAGGGTTCAAGATAGAGAACTCTATGAAAGGTTTGGTACCTATTCAAGGAGGGGACAATATTGAATGCGTTTCAATGTCCAAGCTCAAAGGATGAGCAAGAAAGAATGAAAGGAATCCCATATGCGTCTGCTATAGGATTCATTATGTATGTAATGATATGCACTAGGCCGGACAAGTTATGCGCTTTAAGCATAACGAGAAGATACCAGCGAGTAACGGTCATTGGGTGACTGTTAAATATATATATATATATATATATATATATATATATATATATATATATATATATATATATATATATTGAAATACCTTAGAAGGACTAAGGATATATTTCTATTATATGGATCTGGTGGAAAAAAACTCGTTGTAAAAGGTTACAGGGATACGAGTTTCGGAATTCGTTGTAAAGGGTTACATGGATACGAGTTTCCAAACTAATCGAGATGGTTCTCGATCATAGTCAGGGTAGCATTGTCCACTACAGAATCAGAATACATCGCCGCTTCATTGATTGAGATAATTCATATGGATCTGCCACTTGAGTTATTGTCGATCTAGGGGTAGTCCCTACCATTCAGGATCCCTAGAGATCTTTGTGATAACGATGGTACGATTGCTCAAATCAAGGAACCACGTGCACATCAAAAGACTAGACACATTGAGCGGAGTTTCAACTACATAAGGGATGAAGTTGAAAAAGGAAAAGATATGTATTCGCAAAGTTCACACTGATCAAAATACTGCGGATCCACTCACGAAGCTCCTTGAACGGGCAAAGCATTAAGGGTCATACTTGTACCTAAGGACTTCGATATTCTAGTGATTGGATTTGATCTATTTTGTATTTGGATATTGGAACAACTGTTACTATAACTCTTTATGGTATTTTGAGTTATGTTCCATTTTAGCATGTTTAAATCCGTGAATAAGTTAATTATTCTAAATGTCCGTAGTCGATCATAATTGTGGGAACAAATATGAATGTAAGACTATTATGAATTTGGATTGGTGGATATTCATTAAATATGAATATAAAGCAAAGTGTTGCTGCCAAAATTCATAGATATTTGTGGGATACAAATATTGGACTGACTCGCTCTCAAATATTACTGCATGGAATCATTTGTGATTGATCATGAGTAAAGGAGAATATCATAGTATCCTCAGACCTGAGATACATATTGGGTCTTGATATTCACAAAATATTGTACCTTGACTTATTTCTTCGCTGTTAGTAATATGACAGTACATAAGGCTAAGCTCAGGTGTGGTACAAGGTGATTGTGAGAGACGTATGTAGTCAAGATGGGATTTGTTCCTCTTATTCGTTGAGAGTAAGATGTCTAAGGCCTGCTAAAGTTAAATCAATAGAGTGATCACTCTATGTCTCTGGATTTAACATGACATCTGTAACGAAAGGATAAATGGTAGATTCTCATAAATCATGTTCAAGTAAGGGACTTGAAGGGGATGATGTTATTGAATGGCACATATAGTCATACGTATTAGGGGTAGTAAACCGTAGTTAGGCGTTATTTACTGCTTGCATCAATCTTCTATGTATCTTGTGCAAGTGGGAGATTGTTGGACTCTGTATGCCCAAGACACATATTAAATTGATGTGGCTAGTACGTTATGATCCAAGTCGAGTCATACCCAATAACAAGCTAGACAAACACTTACAATATTTATTTATGATATGATCAAACAAATAAATATTAACACTTAGAATATTTAGAAACTGGTTTTCTAAATAATTGCACTTGACAAACCAATAAATTATATGGATAATTTATTTTGAGAGAATATTTTATCTTGTTATTTAATGGGTTAAATAACATGATAAAAGGTTATATAAGTCTTATAACATATGATGTTATATTTTATAAAAGTTATAAAATTAAACAAGACTTAAATTTATTTTATAAAAGAATTTGATTTTTTTTATAAAATATAAGCTAGGCCGCCCCCCCCCCCCTTCCCAAAACAAAATGGCCAATCAAGTTTCATGCAATTTTGCATGTGTAAGACACCATTTGATTGGGTGGTCTTCCCAAGCCCTTTTGTCCAATAAGAATACATGCATTTGCATGTGCTAGAGGTTTGGTGATTGGGTGAAAATGGTGGGAAGATTCTCTCAAGTATTATAACTAATTTTGTTGCAAAAATTAGAGAATATACACTTGAAGAAGCTCTCAAAATCGGTCATGTATGGCTGATTTAGAGGGGACTTTAAAAGATCAAATATCAAGTGCAAAACTCCAAGAAACACTCTCATAATTTCGGCCAAGTGTAGGGCTTCAAAGGTTTTGATTTTACAAGTTATTTCAAGTGTAAAATCACCTTTGTTCTCTCTCTAAAAATCAGCCATAAGAAGGTTTCCAAGAGTTGGTTTCAAGAGAAGTTTTTAGTGAGTTCATAAGTGTAGAAATCCTAGCTAAACATAAGGTGTTTGTTGGAAGGCTTGGGGTATACAAGCTTGAGGTCTTCTACACTTGAAGGCAACCGTTCAAGAAGCATCATCATCTTCATGTCCTTTACTCCTTGGAAGGTAGTATTCTAAACACTCTATGGTTGTGTTTTATTTTGATAGCATGCAGTTTCGTATATGGATCCGAGATTGGGTTTTTCATATAAAATGGTTTTATATCTTGTAAGTAACATGTTTTTAAATAATTATTTCCGCTGCGTTTTTATTTTATAAGGATAAAATACTTTGATAACATGTGAAAAACCCAACAAGAATTTGTACATTCACTATTACTAGACTACGTACCACCGTCCACGGATTGGGAAGGACACCAGCGCTAAACCTACGTACTCGCTACGTACCACTGTCCTCGGATTGGGAAGGGCACTTATGTAAAACCTACGTAAACTCATACTTAATACTGTCCTCGGATTGGGAAGGGCACGTAAAACCTACGTAAACTCATACTTACTACTATCCTCGGATTGGGAAGGGCACATACGTAAAACCTACGTAAACTCATACTTATCACTGTCCTCGGATTGGGAAGGACATCTATAGACACTACTAGTCTAGTAATATACAACATGGGAAGCCCCCACTAAATAACATAAAGGTTTGGGAAACAAGGATACTGAGTAACACGTGAATCTGAAACAAACTTACGATTTCTGATACGAACTCAATAACTAAACAATCAACTGTGAACTCGCTCAACTTTGTTGTTGACTCGTTGTTACATGCCTTGCAGGTCGATAGGTACTCATGGAGCTTGCACAGGGAGGCGCAGTCGTTGTGGGACATGGACAGTAGGTGCCATGTTAAAAACATTATAACATTTCGAACTTAATACTTATGTTGGGTTTTCACATTTATGCTTTCGCTAAACACTTAACTATGTTTTGATTTGAATACCTTTTGTATTGATGGGTTGAACTTTATTTATTACTTACAATGTTCAATATGATTGGTGGCTTGATCCTGGTCAGTCACGCCTCGATGCGGTGATACTCCGTGTGTGGATTTTGGGGGTGTGACAGAATGGTATCAGAGCCCTTGGTTATAGTGAACTTGGTTTTAATAAGGGGGAAAAGTTTTTGTTAAAACCAGACTATAACCTGTACAGTGCTCAACGATCCACAACGACGCCTCGCTCCACGTGCAAGACTCAACACTATAGGTGATATGGTTTATGTTTATATTTATATTACGTACTTGCTAGTTACATAGAACTTTGCTTATGGTATGCTTAGATGAACGTAGCAACTATTGTTTGAAAACACTTGTGTGCTTACTCTCTTCTGTCATCGCATTTTCGCGAACCTTTCTCACCCATGTTTCCTTTGATATGAAGATCATGAGTGGACGCGTTAACATGACTCAAGCCCAGTTGACGGCTTTGATTAACCAACAAGTTACTGCGGTACTAGCAGCCGCTCAAGCAGGAGGTATACCCTGCAGTCGCAACTCACTCTAGGATCTTTAGATCCTACTCTCATAAACCAACTCTTGTGTTTAACCTTGTCCTGTTCTTATACACAACAGGTCAGAACGCTCAGCCACCTGTATGCACATTCAAGACGTTCATGGACTGTCGTCCTAGTACTTTCAGTGGCACTGAAGGAGCAGTGGGACTCCTCCTCTGGTTCGAGAAGCTCGAATCGGTCTTCGAAATGTGTGAATGCCATGAGGCTCATAGGGTGAAGTATGCCACTGGTACTCTCGAGGGCGTTGCGTTGACTTGGTGGAATGCGCAAGTTCAAATGTTAGGGCTGGCAGCTGCTAATGCCACCCCATGGAATGACTTCAAGGAACTGATCAAGCGAGAATACTGTAATCGTGATGACATCCACAAGCTGGAAGTGGAGTTCTTTAACCTGAAGATGACGGGGTCAGAGATAGAGGCGTATACGAAGCGATCCAACGAGCTGGCAATATTGTGTCCCACTATGGTAGATCCTCCCATCAAGCGAATCGAGCTGTACCTCAAAGGCTTAGTACCGGAGATTCAAAGCCATGTGACTGCTGCTAACCTTGCCACCATCCAGGATGTAACTCGTCTTGCTCATCGTTTAACAGACCAGGCAGTGGAACAGAACAAGTTGCCTAAGCGTATCGGTGCTACTACCACTACTACTACTTCTGCTATTCCTAGTGACAATAAACGAAAATGGGATGGAGCCTCCAGCAAGGGTTCGACTACAGTTCAGTCCCAGGCGCAGCAGCGAAAGATAGATGACTACCAGAGTCCGGGTCAGCAATCTTTTGGTAGTCAAGGGCAGGGTGGATATCGAGGAAACCACCCAAAGTGCAACAAATGCAACAGGCACCATAGTGGTCAGTGCAATAAGGGACGTTGTCAGAGGTGTCTCAAGAGGGGTCATGAAGCCAAGGATTGCAGGAGCTCACGGCCTGCAAATCAGAATCGTCAGTAGCAATAACAAGCACCGCAGAATCAGCAACAGCAATAGGGCAACAGGGGATGCTATCAGTGTGGCGCTGAAGGTCACTTCAAGAAACACTGCCCGCAGTTAAATCAGAATCAAAATCAGAACAATAACCAAGGGACGAAAAACAACAATGGGGGTAACAACGGGGGAAACAATGGAAACAATGGCGCCCGGGGCCGTGCATTCGTGATTGGTCAGGGTGATGCAAGGAATGATCCCAACGTCGTAATGGGTAAGTTCATTCTGGACGACTTTTATGTTAATGTTTTATTTGATTCGGGTGCCGATACCAGTTATGTGTCTCTAAAATTTAGTCAAATGCTTAAACGTACCCCAACACTTTTGAACACCAAGCACATGGTAGAGCTAGCAAATGGTAAAAGTTTAGAGGCCACACACGTAGTTAAGGGTTGTAATCTCATCTTAGCTGGCCAGACCTTCTCTATCGACCTCATTCCTATTGTTTTGGGTATTTTCGACATTGTTATTGGTATGGATTGGTTATCGAAACATCGAGCAGAGATCCTATGCAAAGATAAGATTGTTCGTATTCCCCGTTCTGGTAAAGAACCTCTCGAAATTCAAGGCGACAAGAGTGGTGTTGTGGTGGGCATCATCTCCTTTCTTAAGGCCCAGAAGTGTTTACGAAAGGGACACACCGCTATTTTAGCACTTGTTACTGACGGATCAACGAAAGAGAAGAGAATAGAGGATATTCCAGTAGTATGTAACTTTCCTCAGGTTTTTCCTGAAGAATTACCCGGGCTACCGCCTCATCGCCAGGTCGAATTCCAGATCGAGCTAGCTCCTGGGGCAGCGCCCATAGCTCGAGCACCTTATCGCTTAGCTCCAACCGAATTAGAAGAACTATCCAAGCAACTACAAGAGCTCTTGAATAAGGGATTCATACGTCCTAGTTCTTCACCCTGGAGAGCTCCAGTTTTGTTTGTAAAGAAGAAAGACGGTACCTTCCGTATGTGCATAGATTACCGCGAACTCAACAAGGTGCCATGAAGAATCGCTATCCTCTTCCACGCATTGATGACTTGTTCGACCAGTTGCAAGGGTCGAGCTTCTATTCAAAGATTGATCTCAGATCAGGCTACCATCAACTAAGAGTCCGGCATTCAGAACTCGCTACGGCCACTACGAGTTTCTGGTCATGCCATTCGGGTTAACAAACGCACATGCGGTTTTCATGGATCTTATGAATAGAGTGTGCAAACCTTACCTGGATAAGTTTGTTATTGTTTTCATCGACGACATCCTGATCTATTCTAAGAGTCAGGAGGAACACGAGCAGCATCTTTGGATTATTTTGGAACTGCTTCGAACAGAGCAACTTTATACAAAGTTTTCGAAATGCGACTTCTGGCTTCGTGAAGTCCATTTCCTAGGCCATGTGGTAAACAAGGATGGGATTCATGTTGATTCATCCAAGGTAGACTCGATCAAGAACTGGCCTGCACCCCGCACACCAACAAAAATCCACCAATTCTTGGGTTTGGCGGGCTACTACAGAAGGTTTATCAAAGACTTTTCAAAGATTGCGCAGCCGCTTACCTTGCTAACTCAGAAGGGTGTCACCTATCGTTGGGGTGATGCTCAAGAATCAGCGTTCCAACATTTAAAGAATAGACTTTGTAGCGCACCTATTATTTCATTGCTAGAGGGCACAGACGATTTCGTGGTTTACTGTGACGCATCAATTCAGGGTCTGGGTTGCGTGTTGATGCAACGGGATAGAGTCATTGCTTATGCATCGTGCCAACTTAATGTTCACAAAAGGAATTACACTACACACGATCTGGAGCTGGGAGCTGTTGTTTTCGCAATTAAGATATGGAGACATTATCTGTACGGTACCAAATGCACCATTTACACCGATCACAGGAGTCTCAAGCATATCTTCAAGCAAAAGGAGTTGAACATGCGACAACGTCGATGGGTCGAGCTATTGAATGATTACGAATGTGCCATCAAGTACCATCCGGGCAAAGCCAATGTTGTGGCTGACGCTCTCAGTCGAAAAGATACTACACCTAAACACGTGCGAGCATTACAACTTACCATCCAGTATAGTCTTCCTACACAGATACGAGATGCTCAGGTTGAAGCATTGAAACCAGAAAACGCCAGGGATGAAGCCCTACGTGGGTCAAGGAAACGATTAGAACAAAAGGGAGACGGCGCTTATTATGTTACAGGGCGCATTTGGGTCCCACACTATGGAAAGTTACGCGAGCTGGTGATGGATGAAGCACATAAGTCTCGTTACTCGGCACATCCTGGTTCGGATAAAATGTACCACGATTTAAAGACTACGTACTGGTGGCCTAGTATGAAAGCCCACATAGCAACTTACGTTAGCAAATGTTTGACTTGTGCGAGAGTCAAAACTGAATACTAGAAACCATCAGGCTTACTTCAACAACCAGAGATACCACAATGGAAATGGGAGCAAATTTCCATGGATTTCGTTACTGGCCTGCCTAGATCTCAACGTGGCAATGATACCATTTGGGTGATCGTGGATCGACTCACAAAGTCTACACACTTCTTGGCTATCAAGGAAACAGACATGTTCTCTACTTTAGGAGACATTTACTTAAAGGAAGTGGTTTCAAGGCACGGGGTGCCAACCTCCATTATTTCTGATCGAGATGCACGTTTTACTTCAGAACTGTGGCAAGCAATGCACAAATCTTTTGGCTCTCGTTTAGACATGAGCACCGCTTATCATCCACAGACAGATGGGCAGTCTGAACGCACCATCCAAACTCTTGAAGACATGCTTAGGGCATGCGTGATTGATTTTGGCAACGGCTGGGAAAAACATCTACCGTTAATGGAATTTTCGTAAAATAACAGCTACCACACCAGCATTCAAGCCACTCCATTTGAGGCATTGTACGGACGTAAATGCCGATCACCTCTTTGCTGGGCAGAAGTTGGTGACAGCCAAATCACAGGTCTAGAACTTGTAGTAGACACAACGGAAAGGATTGCTCAGATACGGAAACGAATGGCGGCAGCTCGTGATCGCCAGAAAAGCTACGCTGATAAGTGCAGGAAACCACTCGAGTTCTAGGTTGGGGATCGAGTGCTACTCAAAGTCTCACCATGGAAAGGTGTAGTTCGTTTTGGCAAACGAGGTAAGCTCAATCCGCGTTATGTCGGACCGATCGAAATCATTGAGAAAATAGGCAAAGTGGCCTACAAACTGAACTTACCAGCAGAACTCAGTGGAGTTCACAACATATTTCAAGTGTCAAATCTGAAGAAGTGCCTGTCACACCCCCAAAATCCACCTGCGGAGTACCACCGCTTGGAGGCGTGACTGACCAGGATCCAGCCACCAATCATATTGAACGAGCACATAAGTAGTTATAAGAAACCAACCAATACAATTGGTGTTCAAACCAAAACATAGTTGAGTTGCAAGCGGAAGCATAAGTCTTAAATCATAACATAAGTTTAATTGTTTCAAAGTTTAACATGGCACACAGCCGTCCATGTCCCACAACGATCCTCCTCCGTGCAAGCTCCAGTTAGAAACCTAAGGACCTGCAAAGCATGTAGTAACGAGTCAACAACAAGTTGAGTGAGTTCACGGTTGGGTGTTCGTTTTAAGTTGTTTCGAAAACAGTTTCCTTTAGCTGGCATCCTGCCGTGGGGGTTACCCCATAGTTAAAAACGTGTCTTGTTTATTCCCGGTTACTCTGGCTATCCAGCCGTGGGGGCTACCCCGTGTTAGTTATCTGGCATTTCGGCCGTGGGGGTTACCCCATGTATACACTAGACTCGTTACCATATCGACTGCTGACTGTAGTCATGTTTATGTGCCCTGAAACTGTCAATGTCTATCATCATTGATGTGCCCCAGATCCATTAGTTCACGCCCGTCCTCTGCGGCACGGTGTGAGGTTTGTCAGACCTAAATAGCGCTATCTAACTAATGACCCGCTCGCCATTGGACCGGCGATTAAGTCGATATAAAAATGAGGGACTTCGTGATAGAGTTTTGGTCTAGTACGAGTTATCTGTCCGTGAGGACGAGGAATTACATTCCTGAACCTTTGCTGTCCTACCCAAGGAGGACGAGGAACCCAGTTCCTTAACCCCAATTCCCGACCCAGGGAATCCCATGCTTTGTAGAGGGTGTGAACTCACCTTGGTTTGCTCGGTAGAAACACAGAAAAGTCAAACAAGCAATGTTGTGGCTACTCACGTCCTATCATAGTTGTATCATACAAGTCAGGTTCCAACCATGTATTGCACGTATGTTCTACACGTATGCTAGCACGTTGCATGCAAGTTCATCTATAGCAGCCCAAATAATCATTCAAAATTAACAGTACGTATGAGGTCCGTGTAGTAGGCCCAAAGGTCTGGCCCAATCAATTAAGTCCGAACTGAGGTGCAAGCCCAAACAGCGTATATCTGCGTATTGTCTCGAGTCGCAACTAGGCGTTTGCGACTCGCAACCTGAGTCGCAATCGTGGTTTCGGTTCGTGCTGTTTTGGTTACGAGTCGCAACTGGACTCGCAACCGTGGTTTCGAGTCACAAGGTTGGTGTGCTGATCAGGTGTGGTTTCGAGTCGTAACCAGGTGTTTGCGACTCGCAACTGGTGTCGCAATCGGGGATTTCGACTCGTTGTGCTTGGTTTCGAGTCACAACTGATGGTTTCGGTTGGACAGGAGCTGATTCGGTACAGTGTACTACCCACTAACATTCTGATTTCATGTAACAGTTTGTACTATCCAACCAAATTCCTTAAACATGTTTCTTGTCTAGCAAATTACTAAAAATGGATCAAACATATCAGATTTCAAATATTCAACATGTTCATATGATATTCAACAAGTTCTTCATGTGTTCATCATGTTCATCTTGTTCTTCAATATTCAAGTAGTTCATCTTTATTCCTATGAACCTAGGTCTAACAAGAATCATGAACAACTTATCAACAAATCACCCTAATAGCAAGCTTTCGGTTCTTAACACAAGAGTACACAATCCGATTTATATGAACATCAACAACTAGTGTTTTAGACTACATTTAAACACAAAACATCATGAGTTCATTATGCACACATCCGAAATCAAAGCATGTTCCGATTATCAACATCATACACACGATTCACAAGCACATCATCATTGTACAAACGGTTCTAGTTCAATCATGTCATCCATAACATCAAACATCATAAACACTAACCAACAAACATCATAAACACTAACAAGCATCATAAACACTAACCGGTTATGAGGTGGTGAAAGATGAAGCTTTGTTTGGTGTGAACAAGCAAATCCGAGAAATCCTTTTGAGGTCGGTTGGTTTGGTCCGAGAAGAAAGGAGAAGAAGTGTTGTGGTTTAAGGTTTAATGGTTTCTAGAGAGAGAGTAGAGTGTGTGTGTGTTGTCCAAGAAAGTGGCAAGGATGGCTAACAATCGGGTTATATACTAGCTTCAAGTGCACCCTAATGGGCTTCGACATAGGCTAAGTGTGTATGTGTGTGCGGCCCAACCGGCCCGTATATTATACTAGTTCACTCGAGACCACATGGTCTCGAGTCGGGTTCGTGTTGTCTCGGTTCATATACCTAATCGAATACATACACACAAGCATACACACAACATAACACATAATCATATAAGTTCACATGTATTCATTTGTCATTAATCACATAAGTTTAACTAGTCACGCGTTTAAGCATACAACGAAAGGTTCTAAATTTCGAGTTGTCACAGTGCCTGTCAAATGAGACCCTCATAGTTCCTTTGAAGGAGCTCACTATCGACGATCAGATGCGATTCGTTGAGGAACCAGTTGAAATCACAGACCGAGACATTAAGGTTCTCAAGCACACCAGAATACCCCTGGTTCGAGTTCGTTGGAACTCCCGTCGTGGCCCAGAGTTTACCTGGGAACGAGAAGATCAAATGAAACTCAAGTATCCCCAGTTGTTCGGAAATAGTGCAACTACTACTGAGACTGAAGCTACTGCGGAATTTCGGGACGAAATTCCAAACCAACGGGGGGATGATGTGACACCCTAGGAAAACCAGGAAACAACACAACACAACTAGCTTCCTCAGTAACCACGTGCTAAATTTTGGGACAAAATTTCTTTCAAGTTGGGGATAATGTGACAACCCAAGTTTTCAAGGTCTCTATTCGACTTAACTTGGTATTTAATTGCAAAGTGTGTTTTTATAATATAAGTGTTGTTTTGTGATGTGTATGTTATATGTCTATGTATTATACATATCTTGCATTAATAATAGAAATTGTTTAATTATTAAAACATGGACCCTTAGCCGAAAACACCCACACACCCCATGAAAACACTAGGTGTTTTCGTCTACTAAGAGGCCAACGAAAACAGAATGGGCTTCGGCCCAGTAACGACCGGTTATAATCTTTTGATATTAATCCTTTACGAGAAGTTTTCAATCGACAAACCCTAGAGTCTCTTTCTCTGTGTGTGACGGCATTATCGATTCCTCCAAGCTCCCTCTAGAGATCAATCGTTCTTTCTATTTCGGTTAGTTCGTACTGTTGCTTATATGAACATGACTTTTGTTAGATCCTTACATGTCTGTATCTGTGTATATATCTGATTAACAAGCTCTGTGATTTGAGATTACATGTTCATGGATAGGGAAGAGGATCTTGTATTGTTGTTAAACCTATTTGTATTGTATCAAAACGGCAATGAACGGATTCGTGGCTAGAACTGATGATATTGGTTGTTTAAAAGTTAGCAGATTAGGATCCTCGATAATCACAAACAACATGCTGATGATTGTATGATGATCATGACTCTATAGGGAGTTAGTGTTTTATATGATTGCATGAGTCGATTTTGCTTGAATGATTGGGTGATAAAGATGATGTAACTGTTAGGATGGGATTAGGGTTTCTATGTTTACATAACTGATGCTGTTGATGATGATGGACCAGACGAAAACACCCAGTGTTTTCGTCAAACACTAAGCCCGACGAAATCACTTGGGATTTCGTCGCCTGAAGTGATTTTGCCAAAGGGTGTTTTCGCCACATTTACGATTTCGTCACATTAAACCTGTTAAGATGTTAACTCTGTTGAGTTACGTATATAACTCTGTTAAGTTATGTATGTAACTCAGTTAGTTCATTAACTCTGTTAAATTAACTCTGTTAAGTATGTAACTCTGATGGTTGTTAACCATGTTAGTTAATGGACTCTGTTAGTTTATTATTCCTGTTAAGCCATTAACTCTATTAAGGGGTTAACCCTATTAAGTGGTAAACGATGTTAAGTTTATTAACTCCATTGAGTCTGTCAAGTATGTTAAACCAGTTAAATTGATAACCCAGGTTAGAATTGACAAAGAACTCAGTTGCATGAAATATGTTTGTATGATCAAGAAATAACTGTTATGTGTTACTGGATGATGATTTCTTAAGCACACTTTGTGACATAGACTTGCATGTGAACTCTTATGATCTTGAACTGATTGAGTATACGTGCATACTATAGGACTTGATTGATTTCTTGTGAGCACATAGTTTAGCATACCGAGCAAACCAAGGTGAGTTCACACTCCTAAGGCATGGGATTCCCGGTGGGTTGGGAATGGGATTGAATAACTATGACAGAATTTGTACATTCACTATTACTAGAGTACTTACCACCGTCCTCGGAATGGGAAGGACGCCAGCGCTAAACCTACGTAAACTCATACTTACTACTGTCCTCGGATTGGGAAGAGCACTTACGTAAAACCTACGTAAACTCATACTTACTACTGTCCTCGGATTAGGAAGGGCACTTACGTAAAACATACGTAAACTCATACTTATCACTGTCCTCGGATTGGGAAGGACGTCTATAGATACAACTAGTATAGTAATATACAACATGGGAAGCCCCCACTAAATAACATAAAGGTTTGGGAAACAAGGATACTGAGTAACACGTGAATCTGAAACAAACTTACGATTTCTGATACGAACTCAATAACTAAACAATCAACTGTGAACTCGCTCAACTTTGTTGTTGACTCGTTGTTATATGCCTTGCAGGTCGATAGGTACTCATGGAGCTTGCACAGGGAGGCACAGTCGTGTGGAACATGGACAGTAGGTGCCATGTTAAAAACATTATAACATTTCGAACTTAATACTTATGTTGGGTTTTCACATTTATGCTTCCGCTAAACATTTAACTATGTTTTGATTTGAACACCTTTTGTATTGATGAGTTGAACTTTATTTATTACTTACAATGTTCAATATGATTGGTGGCTTGATCCTGGTCAGTCACGCCTCCAAGCGGTGATACTCCGTGTGTGGATTTTGGGGGTGTGACAATTGCAAAATACTGTTGATAAAAAGAGAATGACCCACATTGCAGATTTATACGGGCAGAGTTTAGCCTACTGATTAGCCTTGTAACCTAATTTAAATAAAAATGCACACGAACTAGGTCAATAACTAATACAGCATTTACGATAACTCACGAGACTAAAACCTTCTCAACGAATGACAAAGTGCTATACTTAAACATCTGTCGAATTCACGACTAATGAAAAAGTATGGCCCTAATGTGGGCAGCACTTAAACATCCAACGGATAGTTTAAATCGATCGGACATTGAATCATAGCAGCGATCGAGTTAATACCCGGTATCGTAGCAGTGGCTCGCTATATTAAAAGTAAATTTCGAATTTGAGCAGCCAAACTTCGTTTTTGAGTTTTGGTTTCGACATCAGTGGACTGCTCATGGCCATTCCTATTTATAGGTGAAATTTGGGTCTGTCGCGGCCCGTGTGGACCTTCGGCCGATCCTTACGCGGCCCGCGTGAGGCAGCTAAACGTAGACTAGGGCTACGGTGTCATCACTAAACTTGCCACGCGTGCAACACGTGGATCTGGACGCTTATCCGGTCAAACCTAACTTTGACGCGGCCCTCGTGAGGCTATGCTTGACCTTTTCGCGGCCCGTCTAAAGACCAGAAATCTTGATTTCTTGGTTTTTGATATAGATTATGGTTTCGGGGGATCCGGGTTTGTACTTACAGGTCAGTTTGGGACATTTTTGAGAGTCCTTATATCCTCCCCACCTTATTTAAATCTCGTCCTCGAGATTTACTGAAATAAGTGAGGATACTTTTGCTTCATTTCCGATTCCAGCTCCCAAGTGTATTCGGGTCCTCTTTTTGAATCCCACTTGACTTTGACTAGCACTAATCGCTTGTGCTTGAGAAACTTAATCTTTCTTTCTTCTATTTGTAATGGCTTCTCAACAAATTTTAACTTTTCGTTTACCTCTATATCTTGAAGAGGTACTACCAAAAATTCGTCAGATAGACATTTCTTGAGGTTGGATACGTGAAATACGTCATGTACCCCAGCTAGCTCCTCTGGTAGTTGTAAGCGATAAGCAACCGGTCCTATACGTTGGACTACTGGGAATGGTCCTATGTATCTTGGACTTAGCTTTCCTTTCTTACCAAAGCGAACTACTCCTTTCCAGGGAGAAATTTTAAGAGAACCTTGTCTCCAATTTGAAACTCCAATGGCTTACGCCTATTGTCTGAATAACTCTTCTTGCGATCTCGAGCCGTCTTTAGTCTTTCCTTGATTTGAGTGATCTTGTCGGTAGTTTCTTACACAATTTAAGGACCTGATAATTGACTTTCTCTTATTTCTGCCCAACACACGGGAGTTCTGCACTTTCGTCCGTACAGTGCTTCGAATGGGGCAGCTTCAATGCTCGAATGATAGCTGTTATTATAGGAGAATTCAATTAAAGGTAGACAATCATCCCAGTTTCCACGAAACTCTATTACACATGCCCTAAGCATGTCTCCCAGAGTTTGGATCGTCCTTTCACTTTGTCCGTCTGTCTGAGGATGATATGCAGTACTTAGATTTAGTCGGGTTCCCATTGCTTCTTGGAAACTTGTCCAGAAGTGGGAAGTGAAATGACTATCCCTATCCGATACAATGGAGAGTGGAACTCCATGTAAGGATACTACCTCATCTACATACAATTTGGCTAACCTTTCCATGCTAAAGGTTTCTTTCATGGGTAGAAAATGAGCGGATTTGGTTAATCGATCCACAATTACCCAAATCGCGTCATTACCTTTTCTGTTTTTGGGTAACTTAGTAACAAAATCCATTGTTATAAGTTCCCATTTCCATACAGGCATTTCCAATTGTTGGAGTAGACCTGAGGGTTTCTGGTGTTCTGCTTTAACTTGTGAACAAGTAAGACACTTCGATACATATCTAGCTATGTCCTTTTCATTCCTATCCACCAGAAGTTATTCCTTAAATCTTGGTACATTTGATTGTTACCAGGGTGCATGGTATACCTAGATTTATGGGCTTCCTCTAAAATCTTATTCCTTAATTCTCCCTGCTTAGGTACCCAAATTCGTTTCTTATGGAATCTCCAAATTCCATCACTTCCTTGCTCTAATTCTTTTATTCTTCCCTTCATTCCTTCAGCACTATCCTTGATAGTTGTTTCTTGAAGGTTTTTCTGTTGTTCTATTAAGTCTAATTGTAAACTTAATCTAAGAGCACGAACTCGTCGTTGTTTCTCATGATACTTACGAATTAAGGCATCAGCAACTACGTTTGCTTTTCCTTCATGATATTGAATATCACAGTCGTAATCACTTAGGATTTCCATCCATCTCCTTTGCCTCATGTTTAATTCTTTTTGCCCAAATATGTATCTTAAGCTCTTATGGTCTGTATAGACAGTAAACTTACTTCCGTACAGATAATGTCTGCAAATCTTAAGGGCAAAAATTATGGCTCCTAACTCTAAGTCATGAGTCATATAGTTTTCTTCGTGCTTTTTAATTGCCTTGATTCATACGCAATTACCTTCTTGCGTTGCATTAGCACACATCCTAATCCTAGCTTTGAAGCATCACAGTATACTTCAAAATCTTCTGTTCCTTCCGGTAAGGCTAAAATTGGAGCGTTTGTTAGCTTTTGCTTCAAAATTCTAAAGGCCTCTTCTTGTCTAGGTCCCCATTCAAACTTAACTGCTTTACAGGTTAGCTTAGTTAATGGTACTGCTATCTTGGAAAAATCCTTAATAAACCGTCTATAGTATCCAGCTAACCCTATAAAACTTCTAATTTCTAGAGCTGATTGTGGGACCTTCCATTTGGTAATCGCTTCTATCCTAGCAGGATCTACGTGAATACCTTCATGATTTACCATGTGACCTAAAAATTGCACTTCTTGCAGCCAGAATTCACACTTCGAGAATTTGGCGTAAAGTTGTTCCTTTCTTAACAAAGTTAAGAGTGCATGCAGGTGCTCACAATGCTCTTCCTGGCTTTTGGAATAAATAAGTATATCATCTATAAAGACAATTACGAATTTATCTAAGTACGTTTACAGATTCTATTCATCATGTCCATAAATGCTGCTGGAGCATTTGTTAACCCGAAGGGCATGACTGTAAACTCGTAATGACCATACCTAGTTCTGAAAGCAGTTTTAGGCATGTCTTCTTCTTGTACCTTCAATTGATGATATCCGGAGCGCAAATCGATCTTAGAAAAGTATCTAGCTCCTTGAAGTTGATAAAAAAGATCATCAATCCTAGGTAATGGGTATCGATTCTTAATTGTAACCTTATTCAATTCCCTATAATCGATACACATTCGCATCGAACCATCTTTCTTCTTCACGAACAACACTGGAGCTCCCCACGGGGATGAACTAGGTTGTATAAATCCTTTGCTTAGTAATTCATCTAATTGCTTTTTCAGTTCTAGCATTTCTGTGGGTGCTAATCGATAAGGTGCTTAGGCTATAGGTGTAGTTCCAGGAATTAGATGAATTCTAAATTCTACTTCCCTATCAGGTGGTAATCCAGGTAGTTCTTCTGGGAATACCTCTGGGTATTCTGATACTACTGGAATTTCCTTAAGTTCCTTACTCTTAGTGTTAATGATTACCGAAATCATATATACCATTTCTTGTTTTCTTGAATATTTGGCCAATTTCATTACTGAAATGAATTTCATTGGCTTTCGTGGCTTGTCTCCTGTAATCACCACTAATTATCCTGAAGGTGTATGAATTTCTATGGAATTCTTATCACAAAGAATTCGAGCATGATTGGCTACTAGCCAATCCATTCTTAACACAACATCAAATCCGGCTAAATTCATAGGTAATAGGTTTGCCAAAAATTTATGACCTAAAAGTTCTATCTTTTCTTCTTGCACAACCTTATTTATTTTAACAGAATTCCCATCTGCTGTTTCGACTGTAAAAATATGCCTAAGGTTGGTTAAGGGTAAGTTAAGAGCTTGGCAAAATGAAGTATTTATAAAACTTTGGTTTGCACCAGAGTCAAATAATACTTTCGCATAAACGTTGTGAACTAGGAACGTACCAGCTATTACGTCAGGAATTAATTCTGCTTCCTGAGTAGTCAACTGGAAGGCTCTTACGTTTTTCTTAGTAGCTCCTTCTGCAGGTTTGGCTTTATTGTCAGCTGGTTTGACCAGTTTTGGGCAGTCTGGCCTAAAGTGTCCAGCTTCTCCACAGTTGTAGCAGACTGTTGCTTTCTTCTTTCTGCAGTCTTCCTCTTGGTGCCCCGGGATTTTATAGAATTTGCAATATCCCTTGCATCTTCCAAAATACTTCCTTTTGCAGGCATTGCAAAATGGAACAGTGGAAGATTTCCCGGTTCCCTTTCTCTTGAAATTGCTACGGTTACCCATACAGAATCCCTGGGTAATCTTTTGGGCCACTTCCTTTTTCAGGGTTTCTTCTCTTGTACGTTCCAGTCTGTCAATGAGGGTGTTAGCTAAGTCTACGGCATCGTCAATAGTGCGTGGACTCGCAGCTTTGACGATATCTCGAATTTCTCCAATCAATCCCCAAATATAACGGGAAATAAGTACCGGTTCTGGCGAAGCCAGGGTTGGTACCACTCTCGCATACTCGAAGAATGTCGAAGTATACCCTCGACAGTCTACATCCACCATTCGGTGGTTCAGGAACTTATTTGTCATTTGTTCCTTTTCATACTCGGGACAGAATTTTCTTTCTACTAACTGCTTAAATTCTTCCCAACTCATGGCATATGCCATATTTCTTCCTTTGGCTTGAAGTACTGTATTCCACCATTCTAGCGCCCCTTCTTTAAATAGATGCGATGCGTACATGACCTTATCTTCCTCGACACATTTACTTATCATAATTACTCCTTTGGTTTTCTCCAACCAACGCAATGCCGCAGTCGCTCCTTCATTTCCTGCAAATTCAGCTGGTTTACAGGCAAGAAATTCTTTATAAGTGCAACCAGGCGTTGCAGCTTTCATTCATTTAAGGAGCAGTGCTTGCATTCCATCATTGTTGTTATTAGTATGGTTGCCGCCTCCGTTTACACTATTACTGAAATTGTCACCGTGTGTGCGTTTGCTAGGAATAATTTGTTGAGGTTCTACTGGATTTCGAGCAGCAGCCAGTATTGCTGGAATAGCATTGGCTATTCCCTGAGCAACGATATTTTCAATATCTTGCCGATTCAGAAATTGATCTTCATTGTTATGCTCAGATTGATTATCCTCATTAACTTGTTCATTACCAGCGTGTGCCATCTGGTAATTAATTTATGTAAGTAATTAGTATAAAATAATTAATAACTAAACAAAACAAATAATTACACATAATCACGTAAACAAATATAGCCAAAATTGTCGATCTTTCAACATTCGATATTTTATAGATATTAGGCATCCGTACAAACTTGGTTATCTTACAACGTTTTAT
The DNA here is from genome assembly GCA_030545235.1 of Helianthus tuberosus. Lineage (NCBI taxonomy): Eukaryota > Viridiplantae > Streptophyta > Magnoliopsida > Asterales > Asteraceae > Helianthus > Helianthus tuberosus. The sequence continues at coordinate 982,268 of JARYGA010057272.1, forward strand.
TTTTAGTTATTTTACATAATTATATTTTATTATGATATTTTTATTAAACATATATTCCAATAACCATACAATCACAGTCACACCATTCTTGTCAGCTAGCATCTCAGAAACGACGTTCCCTCTCGTCGTACTTCCAAGATATCCTCTCTCCTACCTCTCGGATTCTGTTTCCTACATCCACCACCTCCTCGCCAAAATGGCAGAGTTCAGCCAGATTTTCCATGCTCATAGGTGGGTGTAGTGGAGGTTCTGGGTTGAATTGAGGGAAAAAGGTATCGGGGTTATTTAGGAGATTCTGGAACTGCCAGTCGGTTGTCCACCATTCTTCTAATTCTGCAGGTAGAAGTTGGGTGTGGATAATAGGATCTGGGATTTCAGGCTCTAATTCAACTGGAATTTGTGCTTTTGCTGGGTAATTAAAAAGATTTTCACCAATAGGTCCGATGAGGTCACTAAGTGCCAGTTTATGATCCAACTCTTCCTAGGGTGACATTTCCTGGTCTTGCCTGGAACTTTCCCCAATCTCTATGGCCTTGCCTTTACCTTTGGGATCCTCTATTTTAACAACTTTCCGTGTTGTTGGTTTCCTCCTACGCACACGCCTCCAGCCCACAATTCTTCTTCTCTTCTTTGGCTTAGGTTTCTCCGAAGGTTGTGTTTGAAATTCCATAGGTTCCTCTATGTGAGCACAATACCCGGTAAACTCTTTGGAAACTTCCACATTAACAGGATAGAGATTGAGATTCTCAAGAGCTTCAAATAATTCATTCATGTTGTTTAGCATTTATGAAGAAACACACAAAATTTTAGGTTAAAATTTTGTAAATTTAATTTTCACAGAATCACATAATGGAAAGCAGAAAATTTAATATTAATTACAAATATCTAATAAACCATTTTATTGAAACACAATATTTATTTTTTGTACAACAAAAATTTTAAAGTTTCTGGCTTGTAGGTGACATAGGTGATGGTACTGGTTTGGCGATTTAAACTATAAGTTAGCATTTACTACTATAGGGGCTAACATATAGAGATTTGCCCATTGTTCATCTAACTCATCTTCCCATGGTGGTTTAGTGTCTATTTTCTGAGTTTCCTTATTGATCATTACTCCTTTTGGTTATAACTTCCTCATTTTCTCTCGACTTTTCTTAATAATCAAACTTCTTTTATTAGGGGTAAGTGGTTTCTCATACTGTGCCTTATGAACAAATATTCTCTCCTCAGTATCTGCTGAGTATCTTGAGGAATTTGATTGGGATGAAGTTCCCTTATCTTTCGGTGAGCTATCTAATTTAAGATAGATATCCGAAACTCTTTGCTTACCCATACTGTAAGTAACAGATAGTCAGTTAAAAACACATAGTCACAAGACAATAATCAGGAAAATTAAGTATTTTAAATACTTAATAGGCTTAAATCAGTGGCTCTGATACCACCTTTTCCTGTCACGGCCCCAGCCCCGGTTTGACCCGGTCAAGAGCCGCGGGACAGGAACCCGTGGTATTAATTGATGCGACAACGGAAGATTTATCAGGATCTTTTTAAAACTTGAAAATGCCCGATTATTTTATTTCATAATTTGGGATAAACCCCGTAATTTACAATAGAGGAATTTCACTAGGGAATTCCTTGATTTATTAAAACATGTTTATTTATTTTAACTGAGCCACCTCTTCAAGCTTGTTAGTGCTCCGTAGCACGTTTTCCTTGATTTACAGCAGGTCGCCTGAAACATGTTTTAAAAAATATTTTATCAGCGGGGAAATGCTGGCGAGTCACTCAATTTGATAAAATGACACATAGTTATAAATTACAGCATAAGAGCGATTACAATGGCTTCTATCTTATTTTTATCTGGCGCCGTGTCACTTGGTGACGATGGTCATACCACTATTGGGTCCTTCCCCAAGTAGTGATGATTATCACAGTTATGATTTATTAGCCTAACTGTGAGAAATTAGTAATGTGCACAATACCCCAATTAGCCAGTGATTCAACATAACCATGACTTAATCCCTGTAATTATAACTTTTTGAAAATAATTGGAGTATTGTAAAATACTGTTGATAAAAAGAGAATGACTCACATTGCAGATTTATACGGGCAGAGTTTAGCCTACTGATTAGCCTTGTAACCTAATTTAAATAACAATGCACACGAATTAGGTCAGTAACTAATACAAGATTTACGATAACTCACGAGACTAAAACCTTCACAACGAATGACAAAGTGCTATACTTAAACATCCGTCAAATTCACGACTAATGACAAAGTATGGCCCTAATGTGGGCAGCACTTTAACATCCATCGGATAGTTTAAATCGATCGGACATTGAATCGTAGCAGCGATCAAGTTAATACCCGGTATCGTAGCAGTGCCTCGCTATATTAAAAGTAAATTTCGAATTTAAGCAGCCAAACTTCGTTTTTGAGTTTTGGTTTCGACATCAGTGGACTGCTCATGGCCATTCCTATTTATAGGTGAAATTTGGGTCTGTCGCGGCCCGCGTGGACCTTCGGCCGATCCTTACGCGGCCCGCGTGAGGCAGCTAAACATAGACTAGGGCTACGGTGTCATCACTAGACTTGCCACGTAACACGTGGATCTGGACGCTTATCCGGTCAAACCTTACTTTGATGCGGCCCGCGTGAGGTTATGCTTGACCTTTACGCAGCCCGTCGAAAGACCAGAAATCTTGATTTCTTGGTTTTTGATATAGATTAAGGTTTCGGGGGATCCGGGTTTGTACTTACAGGTCAGTTTGGGACATTTTTGAGAGTCCTTACAATTAATTATATCAACGTGTAGGGTAATTAACAGAATTATAACAAATAACAATATTTGATCTTATCTGTAGAGTAATTATACCTTCTAGCCCACCATCTTCATGTTTATCATCATTTAGACTGCCTTCTTCATGATGTGTATTCATTGTTTGTTCGACCCCTCTTCTTTGGTGAAGTCACTTTGTCAAATAATACATATGTTAATTGTAGGATAATTATTTTATAAATCTACTTGTTTCCATTTTATTTACAAAACTAGTATGATTACATGTATGTGTGACATACCCCTACAATATCGACGCCAAGGATATTGTTCCTTGCAAATCAAACTACTCTCGTGGTTTCATCCATATTTGTGATTGCTCTCTATCTCCACAAAAACCCTATGTACTCGTTTCTTCAAAGAAACAAAGTACAATTTCAAACCCTCAAATGCTTTTTTGGAAGTAATTTGCAAACTAATACTAAAACGTAATCAGTTTAATGCGACATACACTCCGGAACAAGGACATAGGCTACACATATCCGAAATACCCTTTACATAACTTAGAAATAAGTTTTGAAGGGTTAGATATGGCAAAAACATGCTTGTTCGAGTCCAGGGACTATTTGCGACAAACTGCGAAAGTCTACCAATCCTCGTATTTTTTAATACGAACCATATTTATGTAACAACCCGACTTTTCGAAGTCAAAGTCAAAGTCAAGGTCAACTTTAGGTTGACATTCAGATCTAACATTTCTTGCTTAATTCTTGCTTGTACTCGCAGACTCGATAATCGATATGTGTTAACTAACGCTATTATATAGACTACGATTTATTACTATGTGAAGTAACAATGCGATAAACGTAACTAAACGCTATTCTACTAAAGGCTATCACATCGCAACCACATCATAATTCCAATCGCAGTAATGGATGTTGTTTTACTTGTGTATGTTATTATGTGATTTACTTGTCTGTGCTTATATGTTGTGGGATGTTATTTGCAACCGCAATCGCAAATGTATCGCATCGCATCGCAACCCAAAACACAAGTTTACTTTATGATAATTAGGTTGATTATGTTATTTGTGTAACTAATGTGTAATACTATCGCATCGCTTACTCGCAACTCGCTTAAACGCAACGCTCAACGCATGAAACGAAAGTCGGAAAACTAACCCGCATGCGCCGTCCGACTGAACGACCATTAGATCGAATGGACATCCGACCGGATGACCATCTGATTGAATAGCCATCTGATCGAACAGTCATCCGACCCACTTAACTCTCAACCGCCTTTCTCACCCTCACCTATAAATACCCCTCCTGTCACATAAATTGTTCATTGATGTGACATCTCCATTCGACCAGTGCACTCTCAGCCTCTTTTCTCTTGAATTCTCGCGATTCTTGTAAGTTTTCACTCTAAATCTTGTACTTTCATCGGCATCACACACTTTCTCACCAATTTCACCATCAAATCTTACATTTTAACCATGAAATCGCCTGATTTGGGGCTGTTCTAGGATGACGTCACCTCGGGTTCTCATGAACTTTGGAGAATGACTTCATCTTAGCAAGAACGGTTTGAATCTAATGGATTTCTACATGACTTTACACTGATTTCGTCTAAATCTAACATTTTTCAAGTGTTTCAAACTTTTCTTCAAACATTCTTCACTTTTAATGGAAAATCGATGGAATCCAAACTCGTTCGGGTGTTCTACTCATTCTCCAGTAGAGAACCGGGCAGGAAATGGATTTCTACTGAACAGACGACTGATTCACGGGTTGAACATGAAACTCCATCAAGAATAGTTGAGTCTGGTCGAACGGGGTGATTCCCGTCTGATCGGATGAGTAGTTCTTGGTGTGGTTTCCATTGTTTAACATGACATCATGCCATCACGGTTCAACCGCAAAACTTTTAACTTAACTGAATTTATAAAGTTTTCAAACAAAACAGTCCCTCGAACGAATAGTCGTTCGATCGGACGACCATCCGATCGAACGGCTATTCGACCAGGTGACTTGTGATCTCAACACTTAAACTATTTTACAAAACTTCAAAGAATATCAGTTTCAAACGGATAGCCATCCGACTGAACAGTCATCCGTCCGGATGACCTGACCTTTAGAAACACTTCACATTTTTCTAAATGCTACAACGAAAACTTCAAAGTTCAAACATTTCACAACCACACTCACTCCGTCGAATGACCATCCGACCGAATGGTCATCTGTCTGGATGCCCATCCGTCCGGACGCTCATCCGATCGGATCATTGTCCGCTCACTCATCTCTCGCACTGTTCAACGCTTACACTATCGTTCTCTGATCAGGCTAACTCTCAAGCACTCCCTTCAATCTAAGAATGTGTTTAGTTACTAAACACGATCTGTGAGTATACTCGATCCCTTTTCGCTTAACGCACTTTTGGGTTTTACATACGTTACCTATATCAAATCACCTCGACACACAATGTAAACACTTTTAAATGCTAACCGTTCTGCATGTTATATGTGTTTTCGATGAATGTGTCACACCCCGACCACGTAAAACAACAAACCGTGGCGGAAACGTCGGGGAGTGTTGTAATAGAACTATTGTTTCGAAACCATGGATACAAAAGAGTCTCATTTTATTAAATATTAAACATTAACATTGTCTTAAAGTTAAACAAGCAAGTCAAACATAGTCTATCATCGTTATTAAATCACTAAGGCCTCCTCCAGTCCTAAGTGAGCATGCATCCTATTCGCAATCAACATTAAGCAACATCACCTGAAACATATGTAAAAACAAAGTCAGCAAAGAAATGCTGGCGAGCACATAGTTTTTGTGTGAGTGTCAGATTCATGGCTCGTTGAAATATCTCGTACAACTTCGTTGATCGATATTCGAAACCTTGTTTTGTAAAATGTTTGTATTGTAAAATAAATAACCAAGTCAAAACAGATTTGGTTAAAATTTATAAACCTTGATGCCATGAATCTTGACCCAAAACATTTGTTTATGTAACCCAAATCATAAATCGTTCTCGTAATAAAACTCGTATGGTTTATATCGTTTCGTAAACATCGTTTAACTCGTTCTCGTTATAGATCATCGTTCATTTGTTTAAATCATTCATAATCGTACAATCGTTCAATCGTTTAATATCGTTCTCATTCAAATCCTTCTCGTTTTAATTGTGAAAACTACTTTTGGTGGTCTCGCTAATAACATTCAAACCTTCGTGACTCGTTCATCGTTCAACTCGTTCAACTCGTATTAACAAACCACCAAAGGGTAAGTTAACAATCATCAGGTTCATTCGTTACCCACATAACCCACACATAACCATGGGTGCAGTCTGATAACGAGATTTGTCGGATCCTATGGTACCATAACCTAATACTAGTCGGTTCGGCCAAAATTAATGAATGTCATTCGTTATGTAACTACAACCAACAAGTTCGTTCACATTATCGAAATAGTTATTAGTTTAGTATAAACCATCTTAATCGTCTTTGAAATCATCGTTAAAACATCGAAATCGTTTTGATACATATGAATCACCCCAAAACAATCGAAAACAGTAAAAAGAGGGGATCTATGTACTCACCATTGGGTGCGTTTTTATTTGTTAACACAATCCCTCAAAATATTTATTTTTCCTAAATTAAATAAGAATGATTTAATAATCAAAAACCCACAAAATACATAAGTTTCTCCGATACTTAGAATTTTCACATAACTTTGAGATTTTTCTCAAAAAGTTATTATTTTTTATTATATTGGTGTATTTGTATATATATACTCAAACGTACATAAAATAAATATCGTAATACACATAATATTGTCAACACTAACACATAATCATACACATATTGTAAAATACATAGCACATTGTAACACCTAAGATTTACCCATGAACAACCCATTCTAGTATATGTCGAAAAACACTTATTTTTGCGATTCGGTAACGTTTTTGGGCGCCGGAAGTCACGTATGACCAACCAAACACCAAGTAAAAGTTAAAATACCTATTTTTATATCAAAAATATCAGTTTACTTACTGATCTAAAACAGTTTTATAAAAATCCTTTGAAAAAGGCGATTTTTGACCGTTTTACCGCATAGTTTTGCATCAAACGTTACCCGAACCATCCCACATCGAAACGACTTGAAATTTTAACATAACCCATGCTATTTACTGAATAAAATAGTGGTTATACTCATGATAGTGCAGGTCTTACATAAAGCACATAAATCATGCAAATTTCACATATTTTACCACTTTTTAAGCTATATGTACAACATGCAAGGCTATCAATCCTATGTCAAAGTTTCATGCCATTATAATACACCAAATAATATTATTTTTAGTGTTTATAACCGGTTCAAAAATATTTTTGTCATATAACCATTTTTAACCATTTCTTGAGCTTTAAATCAACATGTATTCTCATGTACAAGTGCCTAAAGCACACTATCATAACATCAACTTTTTATATGAGTTTAAATGCATCAAATATGCAATTTATTCATGTTTATTTGCTGATGTAATTTACATTTAACATATCATGCATAGATCCTTAAACACTTGCATTTTAACTATCATTCAAGAACAAGCAACAACTTAAACAAGTATTTAACAACAATCAAGCTCAAAACTCATACACACATGTATATATATGTACGGTTATACACACCCACATGAACATCACCATTTTTATTTGTATCATGACCCATTTCATTTTAGATTTCAAGTTTAGTGAAAATTCCAAGATTCAAGAGAAACTTCAAATCATCAAGAACAACCAAGAATCTAAAGTATGATTTAAACATAAATGTTATACCTTCAAGATTCAAGTAGGTTGTGGGATGAGATTTTGATGATAGGGAGCTTGAAATCACTTGAAAGCACCTTGGAAACCCCTTTGGATCTTCACAACCACTTGAATTTAGCTTGAAATGGTGTTGAATTCTCAAGAACAAAGTTTGAAGATTTGAAGATGGAGAGAGAGAGAGGGTGTGGATGGTTGGGAGGGAGAGAGAGTGAGGAGGTTGAGTGATGGGTGATCTTTGGTAGATTATGAAGATATATGTTGAAGATATGGAAGGATTTACAAGGAGCATGCACTTACACTTGGCAACCAACATATCAAGCAAGATCTTCAAGAATAAAATCAAATCTTTGAAAATATATGGTGGGGCCACCCAATATATATGACCGTGAATATATATGGGGGGAGGGGGTAGAGTGTAATTTTGATGGTAAATTAGATAAAAACAGGTGTTTAACCGGATACCGGGTATTTTATCTAGCATTTAAATCCCGGTTTATGGCGTTCTAAATTATTTTTTATTATTCTATAAAAATAAACTCGCCAAAATATTACTGAAATAAATTTCAGTTGCCGAGACTGGCTGGGTTGTCTGCGTTTTGCAGTATAAGCACTGTGTTGCGTAGTAACACACGGTACGCGCTTTAAACTTGAAAAATAATGTTTTTAAGCGTTTTAATTTATTTTTCAACACGAACCTGAAAAAATAAAATTTTAATCATAACAGAATATTTTCAGGATTTAAATATTATCCGGGTGGTCACCAACGTTCGTTTCGCAGTTTTGTCGTAAATCGTTCTTTAGTTCGAACAAACATGTTTTCGCCATACCGAATCCATCAAAACTTATTTATAAGTTATGTAAATGGTATTTAAGGTATGTTTGGCTTATGTCACAGTTCCGGAGTGTACGTCGCGTTAAACTGATTGCGTTTATGCACCAGTTTACGTATAACCTTCCAGAAAGTGATTTAAAGCTTGAAATCGGACTTGAATCAAATTGTAAAATCATCAAACACAATAACACATATAATAACACCAGAGCACATTGTTTTATTGATAATCAATATTGTTTTACATTATACGATGATTAAAGAACACAGTTGTCACAGTCTCCCCTACTTTAGGAAATTTCGTCCCGAAATTTTATTTAGAGGAAGCTTGTAAAAACAATTGCGGATATTTCGTCTTCATCTGGTCCTCACGTTCCCAATTAAACTCGGGGCCACGTTTGGATTCCCAGCGAACTTTGACCAATCGAATCCGTTTGTTCTTCAACTGTTTGAATGTACGGTCCACTATCTCCACAGGTTTCTCAATAAAGTGCATTGTTTCATCGATTTGAATCTCGTCGAGAGGAATGTGAAGATCAACATCAGCTAAACACTTTCGCAAATTGGACACGTGAAAATTCGGATGAATATTTCCAAGCTCTGGAGGTAGCTCTAGTCGATAGGCAACCTTTCCAATTCTTTCAACAATCTTAAATGGTCCAACATATCGTGGTGCAAGTTTTCCTTTCTTTCCAAATCTCACTACTCCCTTCCAAGGTGACACCTTGAGTAGGACACGGTCTCCGATTTGAAATTCTAAGGGCTTGCGTTGTCACACCCTGACCACGTAGAACATACAAAACGTGGCGGAAACGCCGGGGAGTGTTGTAACAGAATTAATTGTTTCAAATCCATGGCAATTGAAGTTTTGTTTTATTAATCAAACATGCAAGTTTACATTGTTTTAAACAAGAACCAAAGAGTGCATAACATAAATTAACTAGTTCTTGTCTCGTTTTAAGTCACTAAGGCACAGGTCCGCCTAAGTATGTCTTGATAAGTCCTATGCATCATCTCCTGAAAACACATGTTAAAATAGGTACGTCAGCATAAAAATGCATGTGAGATACATAGGTTTTGTGAAAACAGAATTCATGACTTATGTTTGAGAAAATGTTTAGTCATGAACCTTGTAATTTGCTTTGTCTTGTAAATCATTTGAAAAACGATAAGATCAGATGATATGTATAAATAAGAGAATAATGTATGGTTACATGAATAACCATGTAAAATGAGTTTGTATAAGATAAGTTGTTTGTAAATCAATGTCTTGTGAAAAGTATGTTATTTGTATAAAATGTTATATGTCTCAAATTGAAATGATTCAAATAACGCTACGATATGTAATACCATACAAACACTTGTATATAGGAAGTACCAGCGGTGTATCCACCATGCTTGTATCATATTACACACGCCTCGTTACTTAAATCACTTACTCAAACCAAACCACCAACGTAAAATGTTTATGTATAATCAAATGTCAAAATGTAAGCATGTGATGAATAACAAATGTACTAAGTATGCAATAAAGGACATACATAGCATAAAATGTAATGTAAAACAATGTACTAGGCATGCACACAATGGGCATACATAGCATAAATGTAATGTAAGACAATGTACTGAGTACGCACACAATGGGCATACATAGTATGAAATGTAATGTAAGACAATGTACTGAGTACGCACACAATGGGCATACATAGCATAAATGTAATGTAAGACAATGTACTAAGTACGCACACAATGGGCATACATAGCATAAAATATAATGTAAGACAATGTACTAAGTACGCACACAATGGGCATACATAGCATAAAATGTATTGTAAAGTGATGTACTAAGTATGCACACAATGGGCATACATAGCATAAAATGTATTGAAATCATGTACTATAAATGTACTAATAAACATAGCAAGTATATGATGTGAAAACAGGAAAGCATGAAAGTAACAAGTAGGCACATGTGTTTCACCCCAAAACAGTTTGGAAAACAGTAAAATAGGGGTCTTTGTACTCACATAAACACCTTAAAAACATTTAAAAGAGGGGGTTCTATGTACTCACTTGAGATAGGTTAGTAGTCCTTGAGTAACAACCAAACAATGCTAGAGATCACGGATATCAAACGGCACCTAATATAGGTAACTACATTAATAAACCGGACCTATAATCGGAAGATCGGATAGAATGAGGCTCGTAAACCAAATGAGTATGGGAACTCATGTAGTATGGTTTAACAAGACCTACATACTAAATGAAACCTAACCTAAGTGCTTACGACCCATTACGACCCATTTAGGTAGCTTATGTTACTTTAACGCGTCGTTCGCGTGAAACGCGTTCGGAAAGCCTAACTAGTCCTATGATAAGTAAAATATGCCTTAACATGTCTAATATTGTTACCAAATCAGTTTAGATACCAAAAGTCATGTTACATATGCTTAAAATGAATTTTGGCGTAAAAAGGGCATTTTTGTAATTTACCTAAGGCATATAAACTACCTATCACACAACTACTTAAATGAAGCGACCATAAGGTATAACCTCGGAAGGTTATTCCCTATATACTATGGTCACCTAATGTATTTGGTCGGATCTTAAAGAACGACCAAACGGGTCGGGTTGGAAAGTATAAGCGATTGTTTAGATCGCTTACCTTACGACCCTATATAAGCATTAAACTAAAAGTGACGAGCTAAGCATGTTAAAACATGCTTAACTAAGTTTAGAAAACAGGTTTGGTATCAAAACAAACGGTTTTGATACCTAAGAGTAGTTTAGTTACAAAACACACAAGAATGCGCATTTTGGCCGAAACTACGGCTCGTCACTGAGCCTAAATAACGTGGTAATAAGTAGGTATAGTCACTAGGGACTATAACCATCGTGATCACGCTCACGTTATGAAGTTCAAACAAACTTCGCATCGACCATAAACTGGTCAATGCAGAAAGTCAAACATAGTTCGACTATCGGACTAGAAAAGCGATAAAAGAAAGAAGGAACACTTACAAAGGGTCCTCGCTAGTAAATCTTGATCGAGTAGCTCAGGTATGAAGTGATTGCTTCAACTTAGAGCACTTTTGATCAGATTTGTGAGGAATGAGGTGAAAATGTGGTGGGTATTTATAGAATTCTTCGAACCGTTAGGGTCGTTTCTTGAGTATCGTGCCATGATCTCACCTGTACACTTGTCGGAATGTTGTGGTAGCTCATTTTGCTCCCACCACCAGTTATTGACAAGTGGCATTGGCCTTTGGAGGGTTTAAGGGCTGTTAACAGCTGTTTAAAAACAAGTTTCTGCATCTGACCTCTGCTTGCGCACCGTAACGTCCTGAGTGTTGAGGTGCGCAAGCACCTGCAGACCAGAAGTTTGAAAAATGACAAAACAGGCCCCTGAAGCTCCAAACTTGCTATTTGATGCATTTTTGACACGTTTAACCCCGTTAACCCCATTTCAAAGCTCTAAAATGAATTTAAAGTATAGGGAACTTAAAATGTGCACAAAAATATCTCAGGTGTCGGTTCGTTTGGCCGTACGATCGCGATGTTTGCTTAATTACGACAGAATGCGCATAAGCGCGAAAAACGATCCAAATGGCGTGATGAATGGATTTTTCTAATGCCAAACACTAAAATAAAATATTTTAGTGCTTACATAAATTTTTGGATGTCCGGATGTATTCAGAACGTAAGTTATGCGTGAAAGTGCAAACTTATGCACTTTTTGACACTTTTAGTCCCTGAATGACCCAAAAGTTTATTTTAGCACACCGAACCCCTCAAAGCCTATTTCTAAGCTATGTAAAGGATATTTATGGTATGTTTAACTTATGGCCATGATCCGGAATGTCTGTTACAGTTCAAATTGGCATACTTTCGCAGTTTGTCAAGTTTGGTCTCTGTAAGCGAATTAACTTGTTTTTGCCATACCAAAGCCTTTAAAACTTATTTCTAAGTTATGTAAAGGTTATTTAAGGTATGTTAAGCCTATTTTACTATTCCGAAGTGTTCGTTGGATTAAACTGGTTATATTTACGCATCAAAGCGCGTATAACCCTCTAGAAAGCGATTTAAAGCTTAAAATCGAACAAGAGTTGATAAGTGCAAACGATGCACATATTCTTACAAATCCCAAGTATGAAATACAATATTTCATTGGTTTGGCATTTGGTTGATGGTTGAAGTGACACAGGTGTCACAGTCTCCCCTACTTTAGGAAATTTTGTCCCGAAATTTATTTGTAGGAGCATGTATGTGACTTTGTGTTAAATAACCATCAAGGATAAGGCATATCCTGATATTCCTCTTTAATGGACATTTTTAGAAACGAAAATGAATGGAAAGAGTCATTTTCCACAATTCCTTCAGAAACGAAAATGAACGGAATGAGTCATTTTCCATAATTTCTTCAGAAACGAAAATGAACGGAATGAGTCGTTTTTCACAATTTCTTCAGAAACGAAAATGAACGGAATGAGTCTTTTTCCACAATTTCTTCAGAAACGAAAATGAACGGAATGAGTCATTTTCCACAATTTCTTCAGGAACGGAAATGAACGGAATGAGTCATTTTCCACAATTTCTTCAGAAACGAAAATGAACGGAATGAGTCATTTTCCACAATTTCTTCAGGAACAAAAATGAACGGAATGAGTCATTTTCCACAATTTCTTCAGAAACGAAAATGAACGGAATGAGTCATTTTCCACAATTTCTTCTGAAACGAAAATGAACGGAATGAGTCATTTTCCACAATTTCTTCAGGAACGAAAATGAACGGAATGAGTCATTTTCCACAATTTCTTCAGAAACGAAAATGAACGGAATGAGTCATTTTCCACAATTTCTTCAGAAACAAAAATGAACCGAGTCAACTCTAGACACATGACAAAACTCGCTGTGGTTTCTGTGCACTGAATTCCATAATTATGTATGCATCCATAATTACGTAATTCCGTGCATAGTCCGCACAGTTTGTCTTGTAATGTTTAGGGGAGGAAAATCAAACCTGTGATGAGGGTGACTAGACTACCACAGGGTCCTTTTAATTAGATCGACAGATGATCTTTTTAATTAGGCCACCAAGGAGTCCTTTCAGCTATATCATCACATGATGTTCCTAACTAGATTTTTGGATCGATCTGTTTAACTAGACCACTCACGGGGTCTAAGTATGGAGTAGTACTTTATAATCCAAGGGACTTACTACAACGTAGAAGTCCGTTAAGGATTTTAGGTAGTACCTTTGGGTATCCTACTATGAATCCCTTATACGAAGATATAGAAGATTCTACGAGGATTTAGATATCAATATTTGGATCACAAAAAAAACATAAAAAGGAACACATAATCACATAGTTGTTTAACTTGATTATTAACTTGTTATCGATTGAAAATGGATATGGAAACTAGTCGATCGACTTCAATGTCCTCTGGGATCTATCTGAAAAGATAGGAAGATCTCCCAAAATTCGATTTTTGTTTTCAAAGAAACGTAATATTCGAATTAAGGAACACAACATTTTTAGGATTTACGGAAATACCCTTAGGTACCCTATTAAGGATTTATAGAGGTACTTTGGGTATTCGTCCAGTGTTGTAACTTGCGCCTTGTACTTCGTTTCCTTGGGAGAAACGGGTACTTAGGAATTTCGTGGACAACGCAAGAGATCATAAATTAGAAAAATCTTGGGGGGTAGTTTGCTTTTCAAGGAATACGATTCCTTGATTGTCGGTATTGTAAGTGATATGTTGTTTATACATACAACCACATAAATACATTGCAATGTAAATAAAAGATTTATTTATAAACAATGATAACAACTATTTCATGGACCTTGACAACAAAAGAAAATAATACATAAGACGTGATTATTTCTAAAGGGTGTTGTCTTCTAGTCGGTCAGATGCTCATCCTTGTGCTGGATTTGCATTAGCAAGCTTTGAGCAATTTCTTCGGAAATGACCCATCTTGCCACAATTGTAGCAAGAACCTGGTGGAAAGCGAGCTTGAGCAGGATTGTTGTCAGCTTGATTTGGTGCAACTGCTGCTCGGCAAACTTTTGCTGTATGACCTTTACGTCCACAAATTTAGCATTCGCGGCACTTCACACTAGCATGATGATGAAGGTTACATTGGTTGCACAAGGGTGAAGTTCCATTGTATGGCTTCCTAGCAGGGGGTTGAGCAGGTTGGTTGGGGACGACTTGATCATTGTGAGTAACCATGGCGAAGTTCTGAGAAGCCTTTCGCTTCTTTGACTTCTTAGGGGATCCAGTCTGTTCATCCATGGTCTTTGATTCCTCAATTGGTTTCTTGTCACTTTTTTGAAAAAGTTTACCTTTCCTGATTTGAGATTCAGTCAAGGTTGCAGATAGCTCAATGGCCTGCCTAACCGTAGTGGGGTTACTACCAGTAACAATGTCCTGAACTGAGTCAGGGAGACCATCAATGTATTTTTCGATCACCTTAACCAAAGGCGTAACCATGGTAGGACACAACAGGCTCAGCTCCTCATATCGATCAGTGTATGCTCGATGTTCACCGCTGTCTTGCTTAAGATCGTCGAATTCCCTTTCCAAGGCTCCGATCTCATGACGAGGACAGAATTCCTTCATCATCAGTGCTCGAAGTTATTCCCACGTTTGAGCCAGTGCCACTTCGACACCCCTATCTCTCATCACACCGTTCCACCATGTCAAACCTCGTTTCTCAAAGACACTAGATGCGAAATCTACCTTTCACTCGTTTGGACATTGAACATGTCTGAAGGTGCTCTCTAAACTCTCGAACCATTACAGAAGTGAAGTCGCTCCTTGAGACCCAGAAAACTTTGATAGTTTAGCCGAGTTGAAGGTCTTGAAGTTGCAGGGGGCATTATTGTTGTTGAGAGCTTGGTGACATTGAGCAACGATGTTTGGGATTGCAGCAGTCATTTGCTGTGTAATGACAGCTGCCAGCTCTTCAATAGATACCTGATTTTCACGTCGAGGAGGCATTCTAAAAGAGGAAACAAGAGAGAAAACAAATGAAATGGCATTGGGTAAGAATAGGATGTTAAAATTTCTGACCAAAACCATGGGTGATGGTCATTTATTTGAACCACGAAGCAAACAAACGACACACAAAGGCTGAATCAAAGCGATTAGATCCTCATAATGTATCGCGAAGACATGCTCGCCAATAAGTGGACACTCACCCCAAGAGTTACCAGGTAAGAGTGACTGGTCCGATTATGTGGATTTATACGAACACTCTAGCCTTAGACAGAAAACTCAGGGTCCAGGCATTCACTCTTCCAGTTTGCACGTGTTCACACTATTTAGGACCCAAAACTTTGACGAGATTCTGAAAACTCATAGGGGTTCAAAACCTTACAATAGAGGGTTCAAAACCTTACAATAGAGGGTTCAAAACCTAGTAATCAATCATCCTAGAACAGATGATTAGTTTTCAAAGCGGTTTTGAGCTTTGTGTTCTCATTGTGGTTATCACCTAAGGATAGGTGAAGGTATCGTTTTATGACTAAACGCAAGTAAACTCGCGTTAGGGTCCTAGGAAGGTTATAGACTAGGTTAAAGCATTACTAATAACCTAATATCCAATAACCATTGGCTCTGATACCAACTTTTCTGTCACACCCCGACCTCGTAGAACATACAAAACGTGGCGGAAACGTCGGGGAGTGTTGTAACATAATTAATTATTTCAAATCCATGGCAATTGTAGTTTCGTTTTATTAATCAAACATGAAAGTTTACATTGTTTTAAACAAGAACCAAAGAGTACATAACATAAATTAACTAGTTCTTGTCTCGTTTTAAGTCACTAAGGCACAGGTCCGCCTAAGTATGTCTTGATAAGTCCTATGCATCATCTCCTGAAAACACATGTGAAAATAGGTACGTCAGCATAAAAATGCCTGTGAGATACATAGGTTTTGTGAAAAAAGAATTCATGACTTATGTTTGAGAAAATGTTTAGTCATGAACCTTGTAATTTGCTTTGTCTTGTAAATCATTTGAAAAACGATAAGATCAGATGATATGTATAAATAAGAGAATAATGTATGGTTAAATGAATAACCATGTATAATGAGTTTGTATAAGATAAGTTGTTTGTAAATCAATGTCTTGTGAAAAGTATGTTATTTGTATAAAATGTTATATGTCTCAAATTGAAATGATTCAAATAACGCTACGATATGTAATACCATACAAACACTTGTATATAGGAAGTACCAGCGGCGTATCCACCATGCTTGTATCATATTACACACGCCTCGTTACTTAAATCACTTACTCAAACCAAACCACCAACGTAAAATGTTTATGTATAATCAAATGTCAAAATGTAAGCATGTGATGAATAACAAATGTACTAAGTATGCAACAAAGGACATACATAGCATAAAATGTAATGTAAAACAATGTACTAAGCATGCACACAATGGGCATACATAGCATAAATGTAATGTAAGACAATGTACTGAGTACGCACACAATGGGCATACATAGTATGAAATGTAATGTAAGACAATGTACTGAGTATGCACACAATGGGCATACATAGCATAAATGTAATGTAAGACAATGTACTAAGTACGCACACAATGGGCATACATTGCATAAAATGTAATGTAAGACAATGTACTAAGTACGCACACAATGGGCATACATAGCATAAAATGTATTGTAAAGTGATGTACTAAGTATGCACACAATGGGCATACATAGCATAAAATGTATTGAAATCATGTACTATAAATATACTAATAAACATAGCAAGTATATGATGTGAAAACAGGAAAGCATGAAAGTAACAAGTAGGCACATATGTTTCACCCCAAAACAGTTTGGAAAACAGTAAAAGAGGGTTCTATGTACTCACATAAACACCTTGAAAACATTTAAAAGAGGGGGTTCTATATACTCACTTGAGATTGCTTAGTAGTCCTTGAGTAACAACCAAACAATGCTAGAGATCACGGATATCAAACGGCACCTAATATAGGTAACTACATTAATAAACCGGACCTATAATCGGAAGATCGGATAGAATGAGGCTCGTAAACCAAATGAGTATGGGAACTCATGTAGTATGGTTTAACAAGACCTACATACTAAATGAAACCTAACCTAAGTGCTTACGTCCCATTACGACCCGTTTAGGTAGCTTATGCTACTTTAACGCGTCGTTCGTGTGAAACGCGTTCGGAAAGCCTAACTAGTCCTAAGATAAGTAAAATATGCCTTAACATGTATAATATTGTTACCAAATCAGTTTAGATACCAAAAGTCATGTTACATATGCTTAAAATGAATTTTGGCGTAAAAAGGGCATTTTGGTAATTTACCTAAGGCATATAAACTACCTATCACACAACTACTTAAACGAAGCGACCATAAGGTATTACCTCGGAAGGTTATTCCCTATATACTATGGTCACCTAATGTATTTGGTCGGATCTTAAAGATCGACCAAACGGGTCGGGTTCGAAAGTATAAGCGATTGTTTAGATCGCTTACCTTACGACCCTATATAAGCATTAAACTAAAAGTGACGAGCTAAGCATGTTAAAACATGCTTAACTAAGTTTAGAAAACAGGTTTGGTATCAAAACAAACGGTTTTGATACCTAAGAGTAGTTTGGTTACAAAACACGCAAGAATGCGCATTTTGGCGAAATTACGGCTCGTCACTGAGCCTAGATAACGTGGTAATCAGTAGGTATAGTCACTAGGGACTATAACCATCGTGATCACGCTCACGTTATGAAGTTCAAACGAACTTCGCATCGACCATAAACTAGTCAATGCAGAAAGTCAAACATAGTTCGACTTTCGGACTAGAAAAGCGATAAAAGAACGAAGGAACACTTACAAAGGGTCCCCGCTAGTAAATCTTGATCGAGTAGCTCAGGTATGAAGTGATTGCTTCAACTTAGAGCACTTTTGATCAAATTTATGAGGAATGAGGTGAAAATGTGGTGGGTATTTATAGAATTCTTCGAACCGTTAGGATCGTTTCTTGAGTATCGTGCCTTGACCTCACCCGTACACTTGTTGGAATGTTGTGGTAGCTCATTTTGCTCCCACCACCAGTTATTGACAAGTGGCATTGGCCTTTGGAGGGTTTAAGGGATGTTAACAGCTGTTTAAAAACAAGTATCTACATCTGACCCCTGCTTGCGCACCATAACGTCCTGAGTGTTGAGGTGCGTAAGCACCTGCAGAACAGAAGTTTGAAAAATGACAAAACAGGCCCCTGAAGCTCCAAACTTGCTATTTAATGCATTTTTGACATGTTTAAGCCCCGTTAACCCTATTTCAAAGCTCTAAAATGAAGTTAAAGTATAGGGAACTTAAAATGTGCACAAAAATATCTCGGGTGTCGGTTCGTTTGGCCGTACGATCGCGATGTTCGCTTAATTACGACGGAATGCGCATAAGCGCGAAAAACGATCCAAATGGCGTGACGAATGGATTTTTCTCATGCCAAAAACTAAAATAAAATATTTTAGTGCTTACATAAATTTTTGGATGTCCGGATGTATTCAGAACGTAAGTTATGCGTGAAAGTGCAAACTTATGCACTTTTTGACACTTTTAGTCCCTGAATGACCCAAAAGTTTATTTTAGCACACCGAACCCCTCAAAGCCTATTTCTAAGCTATGTAAAGGATATTTATGGTATGTTTAACTTATGGCCATGATCCGGAATGTCTGTTACAGTTCAAATTGGCATACTTTCGTAGTTTGTCAAGTTTAGTCCCTGTAAGCGAATTAACTTGTTTTTGCCATACCAAAGCCTTTAAAACTTATTTCTTAGTTATGTAAATGTTATTTAAGGTATGTTAAGCCTATTTTACTATTCCAGAGTGTTCGTTGGATTAAACTGGTTATATTTACACATCAAAGCGCGTATAACCCTCCAGAAAGCGATTTAAAGCTTAAAATCGAACAAGAGTTGATAAGTGCAAACGGTACACATATTTTTACAAATCCCAAGCATGAAATATAATATTTCATTGGTTTGGAATTTGTTTGATGGTTGAAGTGACACAGGTTTCACATGCGTCGCATATCCGCATAACTCTTTTGACGGCTTCTAGCTGTCACAAGATTATCGCGGATTTTCTTGATTTTGTCTGTTGTTTTCAGAATGAGCTCAGGTCCAATAAACTGAGCTTCACTGATCTCATTCCAACATACAGGTGAACGACATTTTCGACCGTAGAGAGCTTCGAATGGTGCCATATTAATGCTAGCATGATAACTATTGTTGTAGGAGAATTCGATCAACGGCAGATGAGAATCCCAATTACCACCAAAGTCTATCACGCATGCTCTAAGCATATCCTCCAAAGTTTGAATCATCCTCTCAGATTGACCATCTGTTTAGGGATGATAAGCAGTGCTTTGATTTAGTTGGGTTCCCAAAGCAGATTGCATGGTCTTCCAAAAATGAGATGAAAATCGAGCATCACGATCGGAAATGATATCCAAAGGAACACCATGTCGTGATACAATCTCATCAACATAAATCTTTGCAAGTTTATCAGCAGATAGATCCTCGCGAATCAGGATAAAATGAGCTGATTTCGTTAATCGATCGATGTAGGATCGTTTTCAGACCGGAACGAGTCGATCAGAAGAGTTTTACTCAGAACGAAAGGCAGAAACAGACATTCTAAGGTCAATTCAGCAAGATATACTCTTTAAACTGTCGTAATATTGATTAGCAAACGTTTTACAGCGAGGCGACACTTCGGCAGCACTTCGTTGCACAAACCGGAAGAATTACAAATGAATTCGCTTGAACATGTATATATAGGTGCTGGTATTTCGCTTGAGAGTGTTCCAAGCGAAATATCATGTCAAGCGAAACCTGATTTCGCTCAGAATGACATGGTGCTCTTACAAGCGAAACCACCATGTTCAAGCGAAATCTCATGTTTATCTCGAACTACGTACCCTGATCTAACATTCTACGTACAAGACTCGATACAAGACGAAGTCGACAGACGCATGCACCAACAGACTCCCCCTCGAATGTTGACGAGTCTTCAATTTCGAGTCTTCGCATCTTCAGTCTTTATCAGCCTTCGGGCTTCTCTTTTGAAGTATCTGACGCTGTAAGTATCCTCAATACTCTCTCTTCTCTTTCTTCCCAAATCACAACCTATCTCTGTGCTCCACAGATTCAAGATCGATTCCTGACTCTATCATTACCTGCACTAACATACTCCTTTCTTTAGATGTCTTCAGACTCCCCCTTTCAATATGCTGGGATCGCAGTCTGGCTTGTTAAAATCACAGAGTTCTCAGGTATCGGAACCTGTCTTTCTATCACTTAATCAGATCTCTTGATTCCTTAAGTTCATCAGCATCAGCAGTTCCAAGATTGTAACCAGACTCAAATCTTGCTCAGGATCAAAATCTGGCTTATCTGCACAATCTTTACCTCAAAATAATTTTTCTGATGATCACTTGTAAAAACAATTTCATCATCTAATGAACTACTTTCAGAAATTATACAATCAAAGAATGTTTTTACAATGTAGATCTCTGATGAAACCACTAGAAGAAATATCGTTTTTCTTATCAAAACAACACACTCTCCCAAACTATTTGTTCATCATGTCTAGCACTTGGAATTTTGAAAATCAGCTCTCCAACATCCGTTGTCGAAAATCTTTTTGAACTTTTTTTTCAAAATTTATGCTAAAACACACTAAAATCTTTTTGGATTTATGAATGTAATGAAAAGCAGAGAAGAAATATTTACAAACAATATTTTTGTGAGTTTGTGTAAGAGGATCATAACAGTTTTTGAGACAAATCACCAACACCGTTAAGCTTTAAACATTTTCAGTTCTAAACGATTCACTTAGATTGTCAGTATACTGATCCACTTAAATTCTTACACAAAGTTCAATTGTTTCGAGATATGAGATTAATGTCTTAGACACTTAAACTTAATCGCGTGTCCCACCTCAGAATATACTCCCGTATCCAGATCCCAATATTCAGTCTTACAGGTGAGTATACCACAGATGATATATGTAAGGGGTTAAAATGCGAAACCGTGAGAGCTCAGGTTAGAACTTCCGTTCAGCAGAGAGATGACGGCTCGACTTTCGGTGTGTCCTCTTTAGAGGATCTTTTTTACAACAGCATTGATTAGCAATTTTATTGTCTTATCATTTTATGCTGAGGGTGGCGCTATATTTCAAGCAAGCGTAAAGTATTCTCCAGGGACTAGGCCATTGCTTCCGCATTATCAGAAGTCCCGGGATAATACCCCAGATATCACTTAGTATTAAGACCTAGTATCTCAGAAAGAGGGACCTTTCAAACAAGATTTCGGGGGTTACCCATATATCCGAGAGGTGTTTCCCCACGATATAAGCAAGTTTGAAATTTAGGTTTATATCTCGTCACAATCTACTAAATGTGCAAAAACCTACTGGCACATCATCAGTGAGACCGTTTATCACATTTTAACTTTCCAATTCTTTAGCATGCTGTGATCGTCCACTGATGTACTATCATTTCCTCTTTTATACAACAAAAACTCATTTTTGATTTTATCATGTTTTTGGCTTTTTCAAAATTTCAAATGTTTTTTGGATTTTCAGAAATAGAAATTTCTTACTCCCCCTAAAATTCAAACACATTAAAAAAAAATTGAAAACAAACTGTACAAACAACGTGACAACTGATATCAAATCACTTCACTTCGCCATCCACTTGGCATAAACAATCAGAACTCCCCCTCACAACAAACTATTTTCCCATTGTGATCTCAAAACACTTAAGTTTGTTTTAATCAAATGGTTTTTCCGGAAAATAAGTTTTGTTGATTGATTTTAACCATTTGTAGGTTAAGGGATAAACTCATCATTTTGTTTCTCAATCACTTGTAGGAAATCAGGTACAACTTAATGTCCCTGATTTACCACTTGTAAGAATAATTCAATCAAGTTCAATCTAATGACCTTGATTAACCTTCAATTAAAAACACAATCTCTTTTTCAACCACATGGCTTATCAACCAATACCACATGTAGGTTGAATTCTTAGAATGCCGAAACCTACTCCTCACTTACCAACCTGGGAGTTCCGGCAAGTCATACTTGTGACCAATTTTCAATTTTTCAAACAAACAATATAAGAATGATGCCGATTCATGCTCCACGATTACCAATTTGGTAGCTCCGGCAAGTCCAGAAATTTACTGTTCATAGTAAGTACCATCCCAGTCATGAACCAGGGATGATACTTTACCTTGCTTCTTCATTTTCTTCTCGTAAAACTCCTTGACTCCCTTGACCTTCCTGTCAACCATTTTTCCAAAAATATGATGAACTTTGGAGTTAAATGCTTTTTCCACATCAAAATCATTCTTTTCTGAGAAAAATTGATTTGATATCTCAACTTTACCAACTTTCTTCTTAAAAGTTTCATCCCGAAGTGATGGAAAATTCACATCATTCACAGTCGGCACTGATTTTTCACTTTTAATCTCAACCTGTGGCTCCTCTGACTTTGTGGAATCAGATCCATCACCAGAAGATAGCTCCTCTGATTTTGTAGAATCAGAATCATTGCTATAACTATCAGCTGATTTCTTAACAACCCATTTCTGATTGTCAAGATTTCCCTTTTTCTTGTAAAATCTGTTTGAACATTCTCCAATTTCAAATTTTGAATCTTTGAAAAGTTTTGTTCTATCAATTGATGATTCAAACACAATCTCTTTATCTTTCAGTTTACGAGAAACTCCCTGTTTTGATTTTGTTGCCTTTGAACAATCTTTGGCAATATGTCCAACAATGTTACATTGAAAACAGGTTCTCGTTTCTTTCATCTGACCAACAGTCTTCATCTCTTCTTGCTTCTTCGCAAGGAATTCTCTGTTTGACTGGTTCCTGAACAGATTTTCTTTTTCTTCCTCAGTAGATGTACCTGAAACGAATATCATTTTTGATTTAAAATCACGAATATATTTTTCATTTTTCTGTTTTTCTGATGGAATAAATCCCAATCCTTTCTTTTTGAAATTACCATTATGGTTTGGTTTCTTTCGATAACCAGAACCAGAACTGTAACCCTTTTTCTTGTTTTCTCTTTGTTGAACTCTTGAGGTGTACTTTTTAGGATTATCATTAAGATTTACATCTTTTATTTCAGAAATATTAATTTCTGTCAGTTTGAAAACCTTTTTGATCATGTCAGGTTTAACACCTCTTATTGGAAATTCCTCATCAAAATATAATTTGTCAGAATCATTCAAAGTATAT
This sequence comes from Helianthus tuberosus, assembly GCA_030545235.1. Classification (NCBI taxonomy): domain Eukaryota; kingdom Viridiplantae; phylum Streptophyta; class Magnoliopsida; order Asterales; family Asteraceae; genus Helianthus; species Helianthus tuberosus. The sequence goes on from JARYGA010057272.1 coordinate 1,006,030, forward strand.
GCAACTTTAAACGTTTCTTCCTTCAAATTAGATTTTGATAACATGAATTCTTTATTGTAAACCCTTTTGCCCTGTTTGTCAGTTTGACTCGGAATGCTTGACTCGGACTTTGACTCCGACTTAGACTCCTCGAATTCATCTTTATCCAACACCTGATCGACCACTTTCTTTCTTAACTCTGACTCATGATCAGTGTCAGATGACGTAAATGTGACATCAATATTTTCTGGCAAGTTAACTGTAGATTCTGACTCCCACTGTAAATTTGTTGCCTTTTCGACTGTTTCTGAATTTGGATTTCTCGGAGAATATCCATTTTCAAGCGGGGGTGGACACTTGTTGTAACTGAAACCTTGTTTCTTACCAGATGTCTTTTCTTTGATATCTTTCATCTTTTCTTTCTTCTTCTCATAAGTCTTTTCTTCAGAAACTTTTTGTTCTTCAGTTACTTCATCGTCTTCAAATACCTTCATGCCCTCAACAGTTGGATAAAACCTGTCAATGACATAAGAAGTACATGAGTAACTTTTCAACAACCGATTAACTCTTTGAGTTTCAATTCTTTGAGTTTCAAGTTTCTGCTCTAACACAACACACTTCTCGATATAATTGTTCACCACTTTTTGCTTTATCATGAAAGCTCCTTGCAGTGTCTTCATTGTCGTTGCTTGTTCTTCACTTGTTTGATTTTATTGATTCATAGCTTTGTTCAGAACATCATAAGATTCCTTCAAACTGTTCAAGTTATAAATCAATGTGATGTTCTGCTTCTTTATAGCTTCACAGTTGTCACATTTCACTGGAATCTTACTTGCATCAACTTCTTCATCAACTTTAAACTTTGGAACGTCTTTCATCTTTTGCCTTATCACTAAAACATCTTCATCATCACTACTCACTGGTGTTTTGATCTTTTTCTTTTTCTTTTTCTTTTTAACTTTTTCATCTTCACTATCACTTTCAGCCATCATTTTCAAATGATCTGCCATTTTCCTTGCCCAATACTCACGATCATCATCACTATCTTCTTCAACTCGAGCGACATAAGCTTTGTGATTTGAATCTTTGTTTGGATCATAATCATCCCAATTGAAATTTGCCCAGCTAAAACCTTCAGGCAATTTTTCATCAACTTGGTTTATCAGGCATGCTTTGTTATCAGCTGAGATATATTTGTCCCAACTAAAACCTTCCGTTGGCTTTTGATCATCCTGATTCACCATACAAGCTCTCTTTGAAGATTCTTCAATCACTTTTCTTCCATGAGCCATTTGAGGTTCTTGTTGTTGTTGAGCAACTTGATGATAGATCGCCTTCCGATAGTAATCATTGTTATTGTTGAACGGATTTTGAGCTCCACTTGCTTCGCGGTTTTTGCACTCCCTCTTGAAGTGTCCTTTTTCCCTACAACGAAAACAAGTGACTTTAGATTTATCAAATCCTAAAGTAGAAATATTAGCGTCACGTAAATCATCTCTTCCTGTGACCTGCTTAAATTTCTCAGCTCGTCTCAATACACTTGCTAAACACCACTTTATGTCCATCAGTTCCATCTCTTCAGCATCAATCTGATCGTAATCCTCTTTTGTAAGCATTGGATTCCCGATCCGACCTACAACAAAACTACCATAAGATTCCAATACAGTTCCCAACAAAGACGTGTGACTTTTTGCAATTTCTGCTGAATAATCCTCATCATTCTCCAGATTCAGTACAATATTGCATTGTAGCTTCTTGCCATTCTTTGTTGCTGAAAAGTTCGGATCAAAAGATGGATATGATGAAAAACTTGTGTTGCTGTTTGATCCTTTAGACGAACTTTCAGATGAATTCTTTACATTAAATGCTGTTCCAATCTTTGGTGACATATTAGTGGTTTTATCACTAACCCCACCTTTGTAATATAGCTCAATATCTTGTTCACCATCAAAATCTTTCATTCTTGAAATCTTTCTCTGTTCCATCTCCTGAGCCTGAATCTTTTCAATGAATTTGCTCAATGTCAGACTACTAAAACCTTTCTTGTTCCTCAACACCATGAGATATGTGTGTCACACCCCGACCACGCATAACATACAAAACGTGGCGGAAAACGTCGGGGAGTGTTGTAACATAATTAATTGTTTCATAACCATGGCATTCAAAGTTGTATTTTATTTATCAACATAAGAGTTACATTGTCTTAAACAGGAAATAAAGAGTTCAGAACATAATTAAACTAAGTCTATCTTCATTTTATGTCTCTAAGGCACATGTCCGCCCTAGTGTCACGATCATCATCCTATGCAAAAGCTCCTGAAAACACATGTGACAATAGGTGCGTCAGCATAAAAATGCCTGTGAGATACATAGGTTTGTGAAAATAGGATTCATGACTTATAAGTTTAGAAAAAGTTGTTTATCAAAAGTCAGTCATGAACCTTGTAAATTGTTTTGTTTTGTAAATCGTTTAAAAAGCCATAAGATCGAATGATATGTATAAATAAAGAAATAATGTGTGGTTAAATGTATAACCAAGTAAAATGAGTTGTATAAAATAAGTTGTTTGTAAACCAAAGTCTTGTGAAAATCGTGTTACTTGTCTAAAATGTATAAGTCCAAATTGAATGATTTAAATAACGCTATGATATGTAATATAATACAAACACTTATATACAGGAAGTACCAGCGGCGTATCCACCATGCTTGTATCGTATTACTCACATCTCGTTACTTAAGTCACTTAAACAAACCACCAATGTAATAAGTCTATGTTTAAACCAATTGTCAAAAGTCCTTGTATAAATGTTATGTATTGTAAGTAAAGTATTGTCACATAATCCAAATGTAGAAATGTACAAAACAAAGTATTTTGAATATATCAAAAAGTTATGTTTTGCAAAGTAATGCATGTTACACTGATACAAACATTTATGTGGTAAGTTAACGCATACATTCAAGCCTTGAGACAGTCGGATAACCCTTTCAGTCAAGGTTATCAAAAGAAATGTTTTTGGATTCAGTGATTCCTTACATCCAAACAAACCCGAGATGTCAGGAATGAGATTTGTCAAGTCCTATGGTACCAGTACTTACTACCGAGCGGCGTAGCTAATGTTAATGAACGTATATAAGTCTCGTTTGTGCATACCAAATGTTATAGCAATTGCATACATGTCATATGAAAACAATGTACTAAGTATGCTAAGTTAACATACAAAGCAGAAAAGTCATGTAAATCAATGTGCTAGCATGCTATCAGTCAACATACATAGCAGAAATGTAAAGTAAAACAATGTACTAAGTATGCACACAATGGACATACATAGCATGAAATGTAATGTAAAGCGATGTACTAAGTACGCACACAATGGGCATACATAGCATGAAATGTAATTAAATCATGTACTATAATGTACTAACGAACATAGTAGGTATAGGATGTGAAAACATGGAAAGCATGAAAGTAACAAGTAGGCACATGTGTTTCACCCCAAAACAGTTTGGAAAACAGTAAAAGAGGGGTCTATGTACTCACATAAACACCTTGGAAAAATTTAAAAGAGGGGGGGTTCTATGTACTCACTTGAGATTGCTCAGAAGTCCTAAGATAACCACCAAGCAATGCAAGAGATCACGGAATCAAACGGCACCTAATATAGGTAACTATGTTAATAAACCGGACCTATATCGGAGGATCGGATAGAATGAGGGTTCGTAAACCAAACGAGTATAGGAACTCATGTAGTATGGTTTAACAAAGCCTACATACTAAATGAAACCTAGCCTAAGTGCTTACGACCCATTACGACCCGTTTATGTAGCTTATGCTACTTTAACGCGTCGTTCGCGTAAAACGCGTTCGGAAGGCCTAACTAGTCCTATGATAAGTAAAATATGCCTTAACATGTCTAATATTGTTATCAAATTAGTTTAGATACCAAAAGTTATGTTACATATGCTTAAAATGAATTTTGGCGTAAAAAAGGCATTTTGGTAATTTACCTAAGGCATATAAACCACCTATCATACAACTACTTAAACGAAGCGACCAAAAGGTATAACCTCGGAAGGTTATTCCCTATATACTATGGTCACCTAATGTGCTTGGTCGGATCCTAATGATCGACCAAACGGGTCGGGTTCGAAAGTATAAGCGATTGTTTAGATCGCTTACCTTACGACCCTATATAAGCACTAAACTAAAAGTGACGAGCTAAGCATGTTAAAACATTCTTAACTAAGTTTTGAAAACAGGTTTGGTATCAAAACAAACGGTTTTTATACCCAAGAGTAGTTTGGTTACAAAATACGCAAGAATACGCATTTTGGCCGAAACTACGACTCGTCACTGAGCCTAGATAACGTGGTAATCAGTAGGTATAGTCACTAGGGACTATAACCATCGTGATCATGCTCACGTTATGAAGTTCAAATGAACTTCGCATCGACCATAAACTGGTCAATGCAGAAAGTCAACATAGTTCGACTTTCGGACTAGAAAAGCGATAAAAGAACGAAGGAACACTTACAAAGGGTCCCCGCTAGTAAATCTTGATCGAATAGCTCAGGTATGAAGTGTTGGCTTCAACTTAGAGCACTTTTGATCAGATTTGTGAGGAATGAGGTGAAAATGTTGTGACAACCCTCACCAAACCAGGTATCCGTACGACTTAATTAATGATTAATTACTGCTTAATTACTGTGCTTGTTTGAACTAGCTGATGAACTGCTACTTGATATCTGATACATGTACTTACTTGCATCATACTTTGCTTATCGTCACTACATTATTTACATGCTGAACCCTAGTGACAACCATGATGCACAAAAGCACAGTAGCACAATACACGGATAACCTATTGAACATGCTGATAAAGCCAGCATCAGGTAAACACTGCCTCCAAGGCCTATAAGAGCCTGAGATATTTTGCTACACTAGTGGTGAGTGTAGGGATACAAGGGTTGTGGAACTGCGTCTCTTGGAATAAGTTACAATGACTGGATGTGCCTAAAACGTACTCTAAGTACAAAACTCAGCACTTTACTCAATAATTCAGCTTTTAGCTAACTATTAAAGTGCCAAAACATGAGAAAAATATTACTAGACACTTTCCAAAGTGTCAGGAATAAGTTGTGTCACTAAAAGTAATTATAACGACACTTTAAAGCTTTAGTAACGCTTTAACGGATTACTATCCAACCGAACAACCGGGCGTTACCCGAAACATGAAAATATTGTTATTTTCATTATTACTCTTTTTCTGAGCCAGTTAGGGTCCCTGTATACCCTAACACCCATTGTATCTCACTAAACATAACTAACTAAGTTCAACACTTAACTAACCTAATTAACCTAACTAAACACCAACTAATCTAGTTGAGATCGAACCAAACTACCCCCCCCCCCCCCCTTAACCAAAACCATCCCCAAGGGGACATACCATGTACCATGTTGATTATTTTAATGTTATATGTCTAATATCCTAAAGACACATGATCCTTTGGTCCATAATCACAAGTATTGTCTATAAGATGCTAGATTAGCACAACATAATCATCCACCACACACAACATCACAACACATTTTCTCTCCCTCTCTTGGAGGTCTCGGCCGAGAGCACCCCACCCCCACCCATCCATCTTCGATTTTCAACAAGCCATTCCAAGGCCATTCTAGTATCAAGGGTCGTATACAAGGAGTCTTGGAGCAAGCGGAACGCGAAGGACCTCTTTCTTTAGCTTTTATCCACCTCATTTGCGCATAGATTCTTCCCTAGCCTTGAGCTAGAGGTATAATGCTTAAAACTTGTTTTTGAACTAATATAAAGTGGTTAAAAGGATCTTTATCAGATAAAACTCGTTAACATGCAAGATGATGCACAAAAGTCTACTAAAAACATGAAAAATGATGGTTAAAAGCTCACTAGTTGTGTAAATGTTGTAGTAATTGAAACTTGTGATTATTGAGACCCGATATATGATTGTGGTAGCTCGGATCACCATTTAACCCAATGTAGTCATGTCCTTGGATCATGACATAAGGTTATACTAGAAGATACAAGGGTTAAAAGGTGAAACTCTACCACACATGAAACATGAACTTGTGTAAAAGTATTTCTACTTGCAAAATAGTGTTTAAAACTAGCAGATCTACGTATCTGCAAGTGGTATTTTCAAAGGACCACGTACCAAAGAAATCATGTATTTTAAAAGATGGATTTTACACTAACAAGCATGATTTTTATAAACCACAAGTGTGTAAACACTTGTGAAATGAAAGGATCCGACAAAATAACGGTTTTTAGTAAAAGATGACGGGAAGTTGTAAAGATGGATTTTCTCTAAAAACGAGGTTTTTACAAGATCAAATTATATTACATGAAGATCTACTAAATTTAAGGGGATTTATACCACAGTTTTGGGAAAACTGCAAGTTCATGTAATTTTTGGCGATTTACACATATGTTGATTTGTTGTTGTGATAAAAGTTGTTCTGATCAAATAAAGAAAATTGTTGAGTTGATTTGTTAAAGAAAATGATACGCTTGAAGGCGTGGCCACCTCCAGTTACAGAGGAAACTCTGGCGAAATTTTTCTAAAAACCTAACACTTAGAACTATTTACACTACAGGTGTTAGAATTATTTTTGACATGTGTTCGAAACATAAATTTCGCCATGACTTTATTTACTAAATATTCGGAGGTGGGATTTTCACAAAATTTAACGTGATAAATAGATATATTTTTCACACACTGTTTATGATTATTTTGTGAAATACATAAATATTATTTTTAGAGTAAAAATAATATTTACGAACGTTAACAAATCCAAAATAATACGAACGCTTTCACCATAAATATATAAGTTACACCGGTAATTACATTACCACTCGGTTGTCAGAACGTAACTTACGAAATTACGAAAATATTTATGAACGCGTATTTTAACAACGTATTATTGGAGAAAAATTATGTGAAATGAAAATATAATATTTTTGAGGAAAATACTTATATTTTGGAGCTGGAAATATATATATATATATTAAGTGAGACTTAATGATTTAATTTGAACGCACATGTATTGGATCCCCCATCCTTGGGAAGGAGATTAACTACCAAGTATATACAGAACGTAAACACGAAATAGTTGTCTAACTATTTCCCAAAAGATTTAACTATAAAGCTAAGGCACGGCCGTCCGTCTAATAGAATTAGCACTTGTAGGTCGTCGCACAGCTTTCTGATTTGGAGATACTTGGTAGAGACGCTTCACTGTGAGTTCATGTCCCCCTTTTCTCTAACTGTTTTCAGTTTTCTTAACTGCGGGGGTGAAATACATGTTACTTTGTTTACAAGTACTTTATACATGGTATGGTTAACGTAAGGAGGTTTACTACTTAGATCATGTGAATGGGTAGGCAGAAACACCGAGGGACGTAAGCGGTAGATCTATCTGGGTGTAGAGAGCCCAACTCTAGGCCCAACAGAACGGACCTCTAAGAGGCCCAGCAGAACGGACCTTGAGTGACTTTGTGCCCGACGCATAAATCAGCTAGGTTGAGTCTTCCTACTTGCATTTCACACATGCTAATGGCCTTGCAAACCATTGGTGATCTCTTTTCCTTACACTGCTACATACCAGGGAACTTTTATACTTACAAGTGTTTTACATACTCACTTGCACATGAACTCGCTCAACATTATTGTTGATATTTCAACTTACATGTATTTCAGGAAACTAAAGATCTGGCACGGTATGTTATGTTTTCCCGCTGCACAAGGGTTCCAAGGTCATCCCAGTTTAGGAAATGTGACTCTTTCCTGGAGAAGTCACAAATCTTAAACTGCGTTTGTTTCATGTTACTGTTTATGTTGTTTAAGACAATGTTTTATGTTACGGTGTTGTAAGTTTCTAAGACAATGGTATGTTACTCTGGTTTTAAAACTTAATCAAACGGATGATCTTGCATGATTTTATTTCATATAGCTTTGTTATGATTAAGCTATGGTATTAAGAAGTCAAACCAAAATTAACCACGCTTCCGCAAAGCCAGGGTGTGACAAATGTGGTGGGTATTTATAGAATTCTTCGAACCGTTAGGATCGTTTCTTGAATATCGTGCCTTGATCTCACCCGTACACTTGTCAGAATGTTGTGGTAGCTCAGTTTGCCCCCACCACAAGAGTTTGACATGTGGCATTGGCCTTTAGGGTGTTTGAAAGGCTGTTAACAGCAGTTAATACATTGAATCTGGTCTGGGAGCCTGACGCAGGCCGTGTAAAGGATCACCCTGGGCTTACGCGGGCCGCCTGGGTGTCCTGATCAGAAACAATTTTCAGAAATGACAGTTTAGGTCCCTGTTGTGGATTAAGGCCATTTCCGACATGTTTAAGGCCTTTTAAGCCAACTTTAAGGCCCTAAAATGATGCCTAAACATTGTGGACATGAAACATGCTCAAAAATATGTCGGATGTTGGTTCGTTTGGTCGTACGATCGCGATGTTCGCTTAATTACGACGGAATGCGCACAAGCGCGAAAAACGATCCAAAATGCGTGACGAATGGATTTTTCTTATGCCAAACACTAAAATAAAATATTTTAGTGCTTACATAATTTTTTGGATGTCCGGAGGTATTCAGAACGTAAGTTATGCGCGAAAATGCAAACTTATGCACTTTTTGGCACTTTTAGTCCCTGAATGACCCAAAAGTTTATTTTAGCACACCGAACCCCTCAAAGCCTATTTCTAAGCTATGTAAAGGATATTTATGGTATGTTTAACTTATGGTCATGTTCTGGAATGTCTGTTACAGTTCAAATTGGCATACTTTCGCAGTTTGTCAAATTTAGTCCCTGTAGGCGAATTAACTTGTTTTTGCCATACCAAAGCCTTCAAAACTTATTTCTAAGTTATGTAAAGGTTATTTAAGGTATGTGAAGTATATGTTGATATTCCAGAGTATTTGTCGCATTAAACTGATTACGTTTACGCACCAGTTTGCGTATAACTCTCCAGAAAGCGATATAGAGTTTGAAATTGAATAAAAGTCAAAACATGAAAAATGTAAAACACAACCAAACAAACATTGGGATCAAATAACATTGTTTTATTGATAAAATAACTGTTCACAATGATTACAAGCACAGATGTTACAGTCTGCCCTACTTGTGGAAATTTCATCCCGAAATTTATTTAGAGGAAACTCGTGGAAAAAGATGCGGATATTTCGCCTTCATTTGATCTTCGTGTGCCAAAGTAAACTCGGGTCCACATTTAGCTTCCAAGCGAACTTTGACCAAAGGAATGCGCTTGCGTTTAAGCCACTTGACTTCACGTTCCATGATTTCCACTGGCTTCTCAACAAATTTCAGTGTTTTGTCAACACGAATTTCGTCAAGCGGTATGTGGAGGTTCTCATCAGCTAAACACCTCTTGAGATTGGACACGTGAAAAGTTGGATGAACATTTCCAAGTTCAGGAGGTAACTCAAGTCTATAGGCTACCTTACCGATTCTTTCGACGATCTTGAATGGTCCAATGTATCTAGGTGCAAGTTTTCCTTTCTTTCCAAATCTGATCACACCTTTCCAAGGTGAGACCTTAAGTAATACTCGATCACCGACTTGAAATTCCAAGGGCTTGCGTTTTGGGTCCGCGTAACTCTTTTGAAGGCTTCTAGCTGTCTGAAGGTTATCACGAACTTTCTTAATCTTGTCAGTTGTCTCTAAAATGAGAGCAGGTCCAGTAAGCTGAGCCTCATCGATCTCATTCCAGCAGACTGGTGAACGACATTTTCGACCATAGAGAGCCTCGAAAGGAGCCATTTTGATGCTGGTGTGATAACTGTTGTTGTAGGAGAATTCAATTAACGGTAGATGTCAATCACAACTACCACCAAAATCGATCACACAAGCTCTAAGCATATCCTCCAGAGTCTGGATTGTTCTTTCAGATTGACCATCCATTTGCGGATGATAAGCTGTGCTCAGGTTAAGTTGGGTCCCCATAGCAGATTGCATGGTTCTCCAAAAATGAGAAGTGAAACGAGCATCTCTGTCAGAAATGATGTTCAAAGGAACACCATGTCGAGCTACAATTTCATCCACATAGATTTTTGCAAGTTTGTCAGCAGAAAAATCCTCATGGATTGGCAAGAAATGCGCTGACTTAGTAAGACGATCAACGACTACCCAGATCATCATGACCTTTCTTTGTGCACGGGAGTTTAGTAACAAGATCCATAGTAATGTTTTCCCATTTCCAAATTGGGATCTCTGGTTGCACCAATAAACCTGAAGGACGCTGATGTTCAGCCTTAACCTTAAGACAAGTAAGGCATTTTAATACATATAAGGCAATGTCTTTCTTCATACCAGGCCACCAATACTGAATACGAAGATCCTTATACATCTTATCTGAGCCAGGATGAACAGAAAAATGAGACTTATGGCCTTCATCCATAAGCAAGGTACGAAGGTTATCTTGGCTTGGGACCCACAAACGGTCCATGAAGTAATACGATCCATTGTCCTTCAGTTCCAGATCAGCTGTTATGTGATAGGGAAATTCCTTATCCATCAAACCTTGTGAAACACAAGATTGTTGAGCCTGAGAAATGCGGGCTTGGATATCGGATCGAGCTTGTATAACAGATTGAACTCGTACACAATGAAGTTTAGTACGTTCCTTACGACTCAATGCATCGGCTACAACATTCGCCTTACCAGGATGGTAGCGAATTTCGCAGTCATAGTCGTTTAGAAGCTCCACCCAACGTCGTTGCCTCATGTTGAGTTCTTTCTGATTGAAGATATGCTGAAGACTTTTGTGGTCTGTGAAAACCACACATTTTGTACCGTACAAATAGTGTCTCCAGATCTTTAAAGCGAAAACAACTGCACCCAACTCATGATCATGAGTGGTGTAGTTTTTCTCATGTATCTTCATCAGAACACAGCCAAGACCCAATTTAGATGCATCGCAATAAACGACGAAATCATCATTGCCCTCGGGCAAAGTCAGAACAGGCGCGTCGCAAAGTTTTTGTTTCAAAGTCAGAAACGCTTCCTCTTGCTTGAATCCCCAATCAAAGGGCTTGTTCTTCTGAGTTAGAGCAGTTAGAGGAACTGCAATCTTTGAGAAGTTCTCAATGAAGCGGCGGTAATAACCCGCTAGACCAAGAAAAGAACGAACTTCAGTAGGAGTAGTAGGCGTATCCCAATCCTTAATCGCACTTGTCACACCCCGACCACGTGGAACATACAAAACGTGGCGGAAATATCGGGGAGTGTTGTAACAGAATTAATCGTTTCAAATCCATGGCAATTGAAGTTTCGTTTTATTGATTAAAAGTGTTACAATGTCTAATCAAACAAGGAAATACAACAAAATTTAACTAGTCTTGCATCTTTTATTGTCACTAAAGCCCAAGTCTGCCTATATGTATCTTGATCATCTTATGCAACAGTTCCTGAAAAACACATGTGAAAATAGGTACGTCAGCATAAAAATGCCTGTGAGATACATAGGTTTTGTGAAAATAGGTTCCATGACTTATGTTTGAGAAAATGTTTAGTCATGAACCTTGTAATTTGCTTTGTTTTGTAAATCATTTGAAAAACAATGAGTTCAGATGATATGTATAAATAAGTGAATAATGTATGGTTAAATGAATAACCATAGAAAAATGGATTTGTATAAGATAAGTTGTTTGTAAAACAATGTCTTGTGAAAAGTATGTTATTTGTATAAAATGTTATATGTATCAAACTGAAATGATTCAAATAACGCTACAATATGTAATACCATACAAACACTTATATATAGGAAGTACCAGCGGCGTATCCACCATGCTTGTATCATATTACACACGCATCGTTACTTAATCACTTAATCAAACCAAACCAAACAATGTAAAATGTTCATGTCAAGATGTAAATTATGTCAAAATGTCTATGTCAAATATCCATGTCAAATGTCTATGTCAAATATCCATGTCAAATGTCTATGTCAAATATCCATGTCAAAAGTCTATGTCAAAATGTCATGTATGGCAAGTGAAATGTCTCAACTAAACCATATGCACAAAAACAAAGTATTGAAGTAAAACTTAGTTTAAATCAAAGTTATGTTTTGTGAGAAATACATGATCTAATGTCAATCATGTTAAAATGTCTATGTCGAAATGTTATGTAAAACGATGTACTAAGTAATGCACACAATGGCAATACATAGCATGAAATGTAATGAAATCATGTACTATAATGTACTAACGAACATAGCAGTATATGATGTGAAAACAGGAAAGCAGGAAAGTAACAAGTAGGCACATGTGTTCCACCCCAAAACAGTTTGGAAAACAGTAAAAGAGGGGTCTATGTACTCACCTGAGATTGCTCAGTAGTCCTTGAGTAACAACTAAACAATGCTAGAGATCGCGGATATCAAACGGCACCTAGTATAGGTAGCTACATTAATAAACCGGACCTAAATCGGAAGATCGGGTAGCATTAGGGTTTGTAAATCAAACGAGTGTAGAGACTCGTGTCATTTGGTTTAACAAAGCCTACATACTAAATGAAACTTAACCTAAGTGTCTACGACCCATTACGACCCGTTTAGGTAGCTTGTGCTACTTTAACGCGTCGTTCGCGTGAAACGTGTTCGGATCGCCTAACTAGCCCTATGACAAGTGTTATATGCCTAAACATATTACATAATCAGTTATGTGACAAAGGTTTAGGTTACATATGCTTAATTACCAATTATACATGAAAAGGGTATTCCGGTAATTTACCTAAGGCATATAAACTACCTATCATACAACTACTTAAACGATGTGACCATAGGGTATAACCTCGGAAGGTTATTCCCTACCTACTATGGTCACCTAATGTGTTTGGTCGGATCCTAATGATCGACCAAATGGGTCGGGTTCGAAGGTATAGGCGATTTATCAGATCGCCTACCCTACGACCCTAGACAACGTGGTAATCAGTGGGCATAGTCCCAAGGGACTATAACCAACGTGATTACACTCACGTTGCGAAGTTCCTACGAACTTCGCATTGACCATTACTGGTCAACGCTGAAAGTCAAACAAAGTTTGACTTTCTGACTCGAAAAGCAGTAAAAATAAGGAAAAGAACGAAAGAATACTTACGAAGGGTCCCCGCTAGTGAATCGTGATCGAATAGCTCAGGTATGAAGCGAAGGCCTCAACTTAGAGCATTTGGATCAGCTTTGGTGGGTTTTGAATGGAAGGGGGGTTGGGTATTTATAGTAAATGCACCACCGTTAGGATCGTTTATCGGGAAACGTGCCTTGATCTCACCCGTACAAGTGTCGGAATGTTATGGTGTGTAAATTGGCCACTCACCATAAGCTTTCAACAGGTGGAAGAGAGATTAGGAGTGTTTAACAGCTGCAAACAGGCTGTTAAGTACACTGTATCTGGTCTGCAGAAGGCTAGCGCACCGTTACATGTTTAGTGTAGCGGTGCGCTACTGCCAAGTTTGGCAGAATTGCACATTTGGTCCCTGTTATGCATTTAGGCCATTTCTGACACGTTTAAGGCCCGTTAACCCCATTTCAAAGCTCTAAAATGAAGTTAAAGTATAGGGAAATTAAAATGTGTTCAAAAATATCTCGGATGTCGGTTCGTTTAGCCGTACGGTTGCGACGTTCGGTTAATTACGACGGAATGCGCATAAGCGCGAAAAACGATCCAAATGACGCGACGAATGGATTTTTCTTATGGCGAACACTAAAATATAATGTAGTCATGCTTACATAAATTTTTGGATGTCCAGATGTATTCAGAACGTAAGTTATGCGCGAAAATGCAAACTTGTGCACTTTTTGACACTTTTAGTCCCTGAATGACCCAAAAGTTTATTTTAGCATACCGAACACCTCAAAGCCTATTTCTAAGCTATGTAAAGGATATTTATGGTATGTTTAACTTATGGTCATGTTCCGGAAGGTCTGTTACAGTTCAAATTGGCATACTTTCGCAGTTTGTCAACTTTAGTCCCTGTAAGCGATTTAACTTTGATTTCACCACACCAAACCTTCCAAAACTTATATCTAAGTTATGTAAAGGTTATTTAAGGTATGTTAAACCTATTTCACTATTCCGGAGTGTTTGTTGCATTAAACTGGTTATATTTACGCATTAGTGCGCGTATAACCTTCCAGAAAGCGATTTAGAGTTTGAAATCGAACAAGAGTTGATATGTGCAAAAAAGATACACATATTTATACAAGTCCAAAGTATGAAATACAATATTTCATTGGTTTGGAATTTGTTTGATGGTTGAAATGCCACAGGTGTTACAGTCTCCCCTACTTTAGGAAATTTCGTCCCGAAATTTAGTTTTAGAGGAAACTTGTGGAGGCAGCTGTGACGGTTTTGCTTTCAGACAATCCATTGAGCCCTTAAGTAAAACTCTGGGCCATGTTAGGATTCTTAGCAAAGATGTCAACCCTCAAATTGAAGTCATTGTAGTAACAAAACATGGAGTTTTGAACTATAGACAGGAGAACAGTTCCCGTGAGGAATTATCAAAGGAAACTTGTGTGTGCTTGAAATCAGAATTGGGTAGTGTGAGAATAAATGACATTGGTCAAAGTCCAAGACTTCTCCCGTATCATTACTCTTGCCACTGTTGGTCTTAACACATGACAAAACTCCCTGTGGTTCCTATGCACTGAACTCCATAATTATGTAGGCCTCCATAATTACGTAGTTCCTTGCACAGTCCGCACAGTTTATTTCATAATGCGTATGGGGAAAACTTAAACGAATAATCTCTTGAACTAGACCTCACGAGGGTCTATCTAACTACATAAACACATGATACATTTAACTAGATTGTCGAACCAATCTATTTAACTTAACTACTCAAGAGAATTATTTAACTACTACATCGACGTAGGATGTATTTAACTAGATTGTCGAACCAATCTATTCAACTAAACTACCCAAGAGGAATATTTAACTACTACACCGACGTAGGATGTATTTAACTACTACACCGACGTAGGATGTATTTAACTAGATTGTCGAACCAATCTATTTAACTTAGATCGACGTAGGATCTCTTTAACTACTACACCGACGTAGGATGTATTTAACTAGATTGTCGAACCAATCTATTTAACTTAGATCGACGTAGGATCTCTTTAACTACTACACCGACGTAGGATGTATTTAACTAGATTGTCGAACCAATCTATTTAACTTAGATCGACGTAGGATCTCTTTAACTACTACACCGACGTAGGATCTCTTTAATTTTTCAACACATGTTTCCCTTAAACTTTGGAATAGTACTTTATAATCCAAGGGACTTAACTACAACGTGGAAGTCCATTAAGGATTTAAGATAGTACCTTTTTGAATATCCTACTACGAATCCCTCATATGAAGGTATGAAAGATTCTACGAGGATTTGGATAACGAATATCCAGAGTATACAAAAACACAAAATGCATAAACACATAGTCACATAACCACAAAATTGTTTATCTAGATCTTTAATTTGTAAGTTTTGTTTTGTTAATTATGTACATGCATTTAAAGCACACTAGGAATCCATTTCATGGATTTCATTCGGTACTTTAAACATTAACCAGAATCTAACTATGAAGATGGAAAGATCTTCCAAAAATTCGATTTCGTTTTCAAGAAAACGTAATATTCGAATTAAGGAACACAAAAATTTGAAGATACGGAAATACCCTTAGGTACCCTATTAAGAATTTATAGTGGTACGTTGGGTATTCACACAGAGTTGTAACTTGCGCCTTGTACTTCGTTTCTTTGCAAGAGACGGGTACTAAGGATTTCCGTGGAAAACGCAAGAGATAATAAAATGGAGGAAATTTCGGGGTAGTCCGTTCTTCAAGGAATACGATTCCCTTGATTGTCGGTATTGTAGGGAATACATTGTTTATACATGCCATCATATTTGTACATTGCAATGCAAAATAAAAAGATTTATTTATAAACAACCACAACAACAACTGTTTCATGGACCTTGACAACAAAAGAAAATAATACATAAGGCTTGATTATTTCTAAACAACATTGTCTTCTAGTTGGTCCGGTGCTCATCCCTGCGCTGGATTCGCATTAGCAATCTTTGGGCAATTTCTTCGGAAATGGCCCATCTCGTTACAGTTGAAACAAGGACCTCGTGGAAGACGAGCTTGAGCAGGATTTACTTGAGGTTGGTTTGGACCAGTTTGGTTCGGGGTAAAACGACAAGCATTTGCCAGGTGACCGAGTCGCCCACATGATGCACACAAACGACACTGTAGGTGAGCTAAGTGGTGTGCATTACATTTGTCGCATATCGGTGCAGTACCGGCATAAGGTTTCCTTGCAGGAGGCTGAGCTGGTTGGTGGCGGATGTTTTGGTTGGGTTGAGCAGCAATCGCAAAATTCTGCGAAGCCTTACGCTTCTTATTCTTGGACACCTCAGCATGTTCTTCCTTTGGTTCCACTTGAGCAGTCTTGTCGGATGGTTTTGGGTCGTCTTTTCGAAAAAGCTTCTTCTTCCTGATGTGGGATTCTGTTAGGGTGGCAGACAGTTCAATGGCTTGTCTGACAGTAGTAGGGTTACTGCCAGTAACAATATCCTGAACTAGGTCAGGAAGACCATCAGTATATTTCTCGATCGCCTTATCCACAGGAGTAACCATAGCGGGACACAACAGGCTCAATTCTTCAAAACGGTCAGTATAGGCTCGATGTTCACCACTGTCTTGCTTCAAATCATCAAACTCCCTCTCCAAAGCTCGCAATTCATGATGAGGACAGAACTCCCTCATCATAAGAGCTCTAAGCTCGGCCCAAGTCTGTGCTAGTGCAACTTCAGCACCCCGGTCTCTCATAATCCCGTTCCACCACGTAAGAGCCCTCTTCTGAAACACACTCGAAGAAAACTCGACCTTGCGATTTTCAGGACACTGAACGTGACGGAACGTATTCTCAATGCTCTGATACCATCTTTTCTGTCACACCCCGACCACGTGGAACATACAAAACGTGGCGGAAATATCGGGGAGTGTTGTAACAGAATTAATCGTTTCAAATCCATGGCAATTGAAGTTTCGTTTTATTGATTAAAAGTGTTACAATGTCTAATCAAACAAGGAAATACAACAAAATTTAACTAGTCTTGCATCTTTTATTGTCACTAAAGCCCAAGTCTGCCTATATGTATCTTGATCATCTTATGCAACAGTTCCTGAAAAACACATGTGAAAATAGGTACGTCAGCATAAAAATGCCTGTGAGATACATAGGTTTTGTGAAAATAGGTTCCATGACTTATGTTTGAGAAAATGTTTAGTCATGAACCTTGTAATTTGCTTTGTTTTGTAAATCATTTGAAAAACAATGAGTTCAGATGATATGTATAAATAAGTGAATAATGTATGGTTAAATGAATAACCATAGAAAAATGGATTTGTATAAGATAAGTTGTTTGTAAAACAATGTCTTGTGAAAAGTATGTTATTTGTATAAAATGTTATATGTATCAAACTGAAATGATTCAAATAACGCTACAATATGTAATACCATACAAACACTTATATATAGGAAGTACCAGCGGCGTATCCACCATGCTTGTATCATATTACACACGCATCGTTACTTAATCACTTAATCAAACCAAACCAAACAATGTAAAATGTTCATGTCAAGATGTAAATTATGTCAAAATGTCTATGTCAAATATCCATGTCAAATGTCTATGTCAAATATCCATGTCAAATGTCTATGTCAAATATCCATGTCAAAAGTCTATGTCAAAATGTCATGTATGGCAAGTGAAATGTCTCAACTAAACCATATGCACAAAAACAAAGTATTGAAGTAAAACTTAGTTTAAATCAAAGTTATGTTTTGTGAGAAATACATGATCTAATGTCAATCATGTTAAAATGTCTATGTCGAAATGTTATGTAAAACGATGTACTAAGTAATGCACACAATGGCAATACATAGCATGAAATGTAATGAAATCATGTACTATAATGTACTAACGAACATAGCAGTATATGATGTGAAAACAGGAAAGCAGGAAAGTAACAAGTAGGCACATGTGTTCCACCCCAAAACAGTTTGGAAAACAGTAAAAGAGGGGTCTATGTACTCACCTGAGATTGCTCAGTAGTCCTTGAGTAACAACTAAACAATGCTAGAGATCGCGGATATCAAACGGCACCTAGTATAGGTAGCTACATTAATAAACCGGACCTAAATCGGAAGATCGGGTAGCATTAGGGTTTGTAAATCAAACGAGTGTAGAGACTCGTGTCATTTGGTTTAACAAAGCCTACATACTAAATGAAACTTAACCTAAGTGTCTACGACCCATTACGACCCGTTTAGGTAGCTTGTGCTACTTTAACGCGTCGTTCGCGTGAAACGTGTTCGGATCGCCTAACTAGCCCTATGACAAGTGTTATATGCCTAAACATATTACATAATCAGTTATGTGACAAAGGTTTAGGTTACATATGCTTAATTACCAATTATACATGAAAAGGGTATTCCGGTAATTTACCTAAGGCATATAAACTACCTATCATACAACTACTTAAACGATGTGACCATAGGGTATAACCTCGGAAGGTTATTCCCTACCTACTATGGTCACCTAATGTGTTTGGTCGGATCCTAATGATCGACCAAATGGGTCGGGTTCGAAGGTATAGGCGATTTATCAGATCGCCTACCCTACGACCCTAGACAACGTGGTAATCAGTGGGCATAGTCCCAAGGGACTATAACCAACGTGATTACACTCACGTTGCGAAGTTCCTACGAACTTCGCATTGACCATTACTGGTCAACGCTGAAAGTCAAACAAAGTTTGACTTTCTGACTCGAAAAGCAGTAAAAATAAGGAAAAGAACGAAAGAATACTTACGAAGGGTCCCCGCTAGTGAATCGTGATCGAATAGCTCAGGTATGAAGCGAAGGCCTCAACTTAGAGCATTTGGATCAGCTTTGGTGGGTTTTGAATGGAAGGGGGGTTGGGTATTTATAGTAAATGCACCACCGTTAGGATCGTTTATCGGGAAACGTGCCTTGATCTCACCCGTACAAGTGTCGGAATGTTATGGTGTGTAAATTGGCCACTCACCATAAGCTTTCAACAGGTGGAAGAGAGATTAGGAGTGTTTAACAGCTGCAAACAGGCTGTTAAGTACACTGTATCTGGTCTGCAGAAGGCTAGCGCACCGTTACATGTTTAGTGTAGCGGTGCGCTACTGCCAAGTTTGGCAGAATTGCACATTTGGTCCCTGTTATGCATTTAGGCCATTTCTGACACGTTTAAGGCCCGTTAACCCCATTTCAAAGCTCTAAAATGAAGTTAAAGTATAGGGAAATTAAAATGTGTTCAAAAATATCTCGGATGTCGGTTCGTTTAGCCGTACGGTTGCGACGTTCGGTTAATTACGACGGAATGCGCATAAGCGCGAAAAACGATCCAAATGACGCGACGAATGGATTTTTCTTATGGCGAACACTAAAATATAATGTAGTCATGCTTACATAAATTTTTGGATGTCCAGATGTATTCAGAACGTAAGTTATGCGCGAAAATGCAAACTTGTGCACTTTTTGACACTTTTAGTCCCTGAATGACCCAAAAGTTTATTTTAGCATACCGAACACCTCAAAGCCTATTTCTAAGCTATGTAAAGGATATTTATGGTATGTTTAACTTATGGTCATGTTCCGGAAGGTCTGTTACAGTTCAAATTGGCATACTTTCGCAGTTTGTCAACTTTAGTCCCTGTAAGCGATTTAACTTTGATTTCACCACACCAAACCTTCCAAAACTTATATCTAAGTTATGTAAAGGTTATTTAAGGTATGTTAAACCTATTTCACTATTCCGGAGTGTTTGTTGCATTAAACTGGTTATATTTACGCATTAGTGCGCGTATAACCTTCCAGAAAGCGATTTAGAGTTTGAAATCGAACAAGAGTTGATATGTGCAAAAAAGATACACATATTTATACAAGTCCAAAGTATGAAATACAATATTTCATTGGTTTGGAATTTGTTTGATGGTTGAAATGCCACAGGTGTTACAGCACTGATCTTGGAGAGATCTACATGAATACCTTGTTCGTTGACAATATGTCCTAAGAATTGAACTTCTTTAAGCCAGAATTCACACTTGGAGAATTTGGCGAAAAGTTGCTCTTTCTTTAGGAGTTCCAGAGTAAGAAGAAGATGTTGCTCATGATCAGCTCGCGTTTTGGAGTATATCAAGATGTCATCAATAAAAACAATGACGAACTGATCCAAATAAGGCTTGCAGACCCTATTCATTAAGTCCATGAAAACAGCAGGAGCATTAGTCAAACCGAATGGCATGACTGTGAACTCATAATGCCCATAACGAGTGCGGAACGCTGTCTTGGGAATGTCTTCCTCATGCACCCGAAGTTGATGATATCCAGATCGCAGATCAATCTTCGAAAAATAAGAAGCGCCTTGTAACTGATCAAAGAGATCATCGATGCGAGGTAGGGGATATCGATTCTTGATGGTAAGCTTGTTAAACTCTTGATAATCGATACACATCCTAAAAGATCCATCCTTCTTCTTGACAAAAAGAACAGGAGCACCCCAAGGTGAAAAGCTAGGACGGATAAAACCTTTGTCAGAGAGTTCCTGAAGCTGCTTAGACAACTCTTGCATCTCAGACGGTGCAAGACGATATGGAGCTCTGGCAATGGGATTTGCACCAGGTACGAGATCAATACGGAACTCGACTTGGCGTGCTGGGGGTAGACCAGGTAAATCTTCAGGGAATACTTCAGAATAATCCTGAACAACGGGAATATCTTGGATAGACTTACCTTTGCCTTTATCTGCTGTGACATGTGCCAAGAAGGCCACATAATTCTTTCGCAGATACTTCCGAGCTTTAAAACAAGACATGAGTTTGAGACCACCGGCAGGTTTCTCACCACGAACCTGTAGGATCTCGCCTGTCGAAAGCGGCACACGGACAATCTTCTCAAAACAAACTACCTCTGCGCGATGCTTGGCTAACCAATCCATACCCACAATAACCTCGAAGCTTCCAAGTTGCATAGGCGTGAGGTCAATAGGAAAAAGATGTTCGTTAAGGTTCAACTGGCAGTTGCGAAGAACAGAATCAAGAACAATGGGTTCACCACTAGCAACCTCAACTGTCAAAGGTTTACCTAGTTTCGTTCTAGACACGCGAAGCAATGGCTCAAAAGATAATGACACAAAACTCTTATCGGCACCCGAATAAAAAAGAACAGATGCAGGCTGATTATTAATAAAGAACGTACCGTTCACCACTTCATTGTCTGCTTGTGCCTCTTGAGCATTCATGTTGAAGACTCGAACTCGAGCCGGAGCCTGATTCTGATTCTGATTCTGGTTGGCTAGCCTTAGGCACCGGTTCCTGTAGTGGGCCAGATCCCCACAATTGTAGCACGAACCAGGAGGAAAATGAGGTCGTGCAGCTTGACCTTGTTGCTGAGCAAGAGGCTGAGCAACTTGTTGGGCTTGGTTCTGAACTGCCTGATTCTGGTTGACAGGAATGCGGCACGTTGCGGCAAGATGACCAATTCTCCCACACTTAGTGCAATGTCGACATTGGAGATGTGGTAGGTGATGGCCGTTACACATGTTGCACAAAGGCGCAGTGCCAAGATAAGGCTTCTTGGCTAGTGGTTGCGCAGGCTGATTTGGTGCAGCTTGGGCCTGTGCAGTAACTGCATAGTTTTGGGAAGCCTTCCGCTTCCTAGAACCCTTTGAGGAACCAGAATTCTTCCCCTTCTTGTTTTGACCTTTCTTTCTATCTTCTTTGTCAGATGCCTGCTTCTTACCCTTGTCACCCTTTTTATGCAGCTTTCCCTTTCGAACCTGCGACTCAGTCAATGTCGCTGCTAACTCGATCGCCTGACGGAGTGTGGCAGGGTTACTACCAGTAATGATGTCTTGCACTGAGTCAGGTAGGCCGTCGATGTATCTTTCGATAGCCTTGTCGAGTGGGGTAACCATAGTCGGGCAAAGCAGACTCAACTCCTCAAATCTATCAGTATATGCCCTGTACTCGCCACTGTCTTGTTTCAAGTCATCAAACTCTTTCTCCAAAGGTCACTGTTCATGACGAGGACAGAACTCCCTCATCATAAGGGCTCTAAGTTCAGCCCAAGTCTGTGCTAGAGCAACTTCTGCACCCCGATCTCTCATAACCCCGTTCCACCACGTAAGGGCCCTCTTCTGGAACACACTCGAAGAAAACTCGACCTTGCGATTGTCAGGACACTGCACGTGGTGGAAAGTATTCTCAATGCTCTCGAACCATTGAAGAATCCCAGTCGCTCCCTCAGAACCACTAAACTTGAGTGGTTTAGCCGAGTTAAAACTCTTGAAATTGCATGGACCATTGTTATTGTTGTTGGCTTGGTTCCATTGAGCAAAGAGGTTTGGGAATTGAGCAGCCATTTGCTGCGCAATGATTTCTGCCAGTTCGGCAGTCGCTATCTGGTTTTCGTGTCGAGGAGGCATTCTAAAAGAGGAAACATGTAAGGAAACGAGTGAGATGATTGGATGAAAAGAATGAGATGAAACAAAAATTGACAACAGCAAAGATGGTGGTCATTTGTTCGTATCCCAAAGCAAACAAACGACACACAATGACTAATCAAAGTAAATGGGTCAAAATAATGTATCGCGAAGACATGCTCGCCTATAAGTGAACACTCACCCCAAGAGTTCCCAGGTAAGAGTGACTGGTCCAATTATGTGGATTTGTACGAACACTCTAGCCTTAGACAGAAAAGCCAGGGTACAGGCATTCACTCTTCCAGTTTGCACGTGTTCACACTATTTAGAACCCAAAACTTTGAAGAGATTTTGAAAATTTGAAAGGGGTTCAAAACCTTATAACAGAGGGTTCAAAAGCTTACAATAGAGGGTTCAAAACCTTGTAATAAATCATTCAAAAACAGAAGATTGTTTTTTTCAAAAATTATTTTGGAAAATTTGGTTTTTGTTTTGATAATCACCTAAGGATAGGTGATGTGCATGTTTTAAGATCTAAACACAAGATAACTTGTGTTAGGGTCCTAGAAAGGTTATAGTCTAGGTCAAAGAATTACTAATAACCTAATTCCCTATAACCATTGGCTCTGATACCAACTCTTCTGTCACACCCTGACCACGCATAACATACAAAACGTGGCGGAAAACGTCGGGGAGTGTTGTAACAGAATTAATTGTTTCATAACCATGGCATTCAAAGTTGTATTTTATTTATCAACATAAGAGTTACATTGTCTTAAACAGGAAATAAAGAGTTCAGAACATAATTAAACTAAGTCTATCTTCATTTTATGTCTCTAAGGCACAGGTCCGCCCTAGTGTCACGATCATCATCCTATTCAAAAGCTCCTGAAAACACATGTGAAAATAGGTACGTCAGCATAAAAATGCCTGTGAGATACATAGGTTTGTGAAAATAGGATTCATGACTTATAAGTTTAGAAAAAGTTTTTTATCAAAAGTCAGTCATGAACCTTGTAAATTGTTTTGTAAATCGTTTAAAAAGCCATAAGATCGAATGATATGTATAAATAAAGAAATAATGTGTGGTTAAATGTATAACCAAGTAAAATGAGTTGTATAAAATAAGTTGTTTGTAAACCAAAGTCTTGTGAAAATCGTGTTACTTGTGTAAAATGTATAAGTCCAAATTGAATGATTTAAATAACGCTATGATATGTAATATAATACAAACACTTATATATAGGAAGTACCAGCGGCGTATCCACCATGCTTGTATCGTATTACTCACATCTCGTTACTTAAGTCACTTAAACAAACCACTAAAGTAATAAGTCTATGTTTAAACCAATTGTCAAAAGTCCTTGTATAAATCGTATCAAATGTTAAAAAGTCCAAAAGTAGTCAAGTAATGTGTAATAAATGTTATGTATTGTAAGTAAAGGATTGTCACATAATCCAAATGTAGAAATGTACAAAACAAAGTATTTTGAATATATCAAAAAGTTATGTTTTGCAAAGTAATGCATGTTACACTGATACAAACATTTATGTGGTAAGTTAACGCATACATTCAAGCCTTGAGACAGTCGGATAACCCTTTCAGTCAAGGTTATCAAAAGAAATGTTTTCGGATTCAGTCATCCTTACATCCAAACAAACCCGAGATGTCAGGAATTGGATTTGTCAAGTCCTATGGTACCAGTACTTACTACCGAGCGGCGTAGCTAATGTTAATGAACGTATATAAGTCTCGTTTGTGCAAACCAAATGTTATAGCAATTGCATACATGTCATATGAAAACAATGTACTAAGTATGCTAAGTTAACATACAAAGCAGAAAAGTCATGTAAATCAACGTGCTAGCATGCTATCAGTCAACATACATAGTAGAAATGTAAAGTAAAACAATGTACTAAGTATGCACAAAATGGACATACATAGCATGAAATGTAATGTAAAGCGATGTACTAAGTACGCACAGAATGGGCATACATAACATGAAATGTAATTAAATCATGTACTATAATGTACTAATGAACATAGTAGGTATAGGATGTGAAAACATGGATAGCATGAAAGTAACAAGTAGGCACATGTGTTTCACCCCAAAACAGTTTGGAAAACAGTAAAAGAGGGGTCTATGTACTCACATAAACACCTTGAAGACATTTAAAAGAGGGGGTTCTATGTACTCACTTGGGATTTCTCAGAAGTCCTAAGATAACCACCAAGCAATGCTAGAGATCACGGAATCAAACGGTACCTAATATAGGTAACTATGTTAATAAACCGAACCTATATCGGAGGACCGGATAGAATGAGGGTTCGTAAACCAAACGAGTATAGGAACTCATGTAGTATGGTTTAACAAAGCCTACATACTAAATGAAACCTATCCTAAGTGATTACGACCCATTACGACCCGTTTAGGTAGCTTATGCTACTTTAACGCGTCGTTCGCGTAAAACGCGTTCGGAAGGCCTAACTAGTCCTATGATAAGTAAAATATGCCTTAACATGTCTAATATTGTTATCAAATCAGTTTAGATACCAAAAGTTATGTTACATATGCTTAAAATGAATTTTGGCGTAAAAAGGGCATTTTGGTAATTTACCTAAGGCATATAAACTACCTAGCATACAACTACTTAAACGAATCGACCATAAGGTATAACCTCGGAAGGTTATTCCCTATATACTATGGTCACCTAATGTGCTTGGTCGGATCCTAATGATCGACCAAACGGGTCGGGTTCCAAAGTATAAGCGATTGTTTAGATCGCTTACCTTACGACCCTATATAAGCACTAAACCAAGTCTCGTGTGGCAATGCATCGGCTAGCTTTTCAATCAACTCCTCATTGTCTTTCTCAATGCTCAATCTCTTCATGTTTGCTAGCAGATTGCAGTATCTTTCAATAATTTGCCTTGTGCTTTCATTTTTTAACCCACGAAATAGATCAAACTCTTTCTTTAAAAGTGACTTCTTGTTTTTAACCATCTCTTGGCTTCCATGAAACTTCGATCTTAATGCTTTCCAGATTGAATAAGAAGTTCCGTTATGTTGCAATAGAACCAAAATATCTTCCTTCATAGCTTGTTGTAAAAGACTTAGCATCATTTTCTCATCTTTGTATTTCTTTCTAGCATCGGCACTTAGATCTTTAATTGCTATAACCTCTTCATCATCATTCGTCGGTCTAATATATTTCATCTCGACACATTCCCAAGCATCAAGATAATTTGCTTGTACCCAGTTCTCAAACCGTCCTTCCCAACCTTTATACTCCTCAATGTTCATGAGTTTAGGCGGTTTTTGCATCGTCCCCATTTCATTTTCCAACATTGTGTTCTGTGCAAGAGTGATCGGGGTAACCGATGTAGCAAATGCGTTGAAAAATTCCTCGTCCAAGTTTCAGATTTTCAAAGTTCACAAAACTGACTATTCAAGAGAAATACCTTGAAGCGGAATATCCTTTCAAGCGAAATACATTTTCAATCAAAATAATTCCGTTCAAGCGAAATCACTAGTTTCAAACCAGGTCACTCAAGCGAAATAAGAACTTTGGAGCGAAATAGCAATTCTCAAGCGAAATCAACAGAATTCTCCAAGCGAAATATGAATTCGAGCGAAATCAACCAGTATCTCAAGCGAAATAGGATCCAAAATGTAATTTCAAGCGAAATCAACACTATATCTCAAGCGAAATAGCTGCTGATGTCATCATCTCAAGCTGATTTTCGAGCGAAATCTTAATTTTTTATCTGAATTAGATCGATTTTAGGCCTGAAACTTTCAAGGCTTTGTTAAAACAGTATTGCGCACATTCTGTGAGAATTTTAGCTGATTTTAACCAGGAAAAGTTGTTAATTTGGAAAAAGAAGGTGTAGAAAACAGAATTTGCGGCTGAATTGGTAAGAACTCTTCTTCCTGAGCTCTGATACCACTTGTAGGATCGTTTTGAGATCCGAACGAGTCGATCAGAAGAGTTTTTGTCACACCCCGACCACGTAGAATAACAAGACGTGGCGGAAACGTCGGGGAGTGTTGTAACATAATTAATTGTTTCACAACCATGGAAATTAAAGTTACGTTTTATTTATCAAACCAGAGGGTTACATTGTCTTAAAACAAGAAACAAAGAGTACATAACATAATTTAACTAGTTCTTGCTTCGTTTTAAGTCACTAAGGCACAGGTCCGCCTAAGTGTGTCTCGATCATCCTATGCAACAGCTCCTGAAAACACACGTGAAAATAGGTACGTCAGCATAAAAATGCATGTGAGATACATAGGTTTTGTGAAAATAGGATTCATGACTTGGGTTTAAAGAAACTGTTTAATAAAAAGTAGTCAGGAATCTTGTTGAGTGTTTTCTTTCATAAATCATTTGAAAAGCAATGAATAAATCAAATGATATGTATATAAAAGAATACTGTATGGTTAAGTGAATAACCATGTAAAATGGGTTTGTATAAGTTAAGTTATTTGTAAAACGATGTTTATGTGAAGATTGTATTGTAGATGTAATATGTATAAACTGAAATGGTTTAAATAACGCTACGATATGTAATACCATAAAAGCACTCATATATAGGAAGTACCAGCGGCGTATCCACCATGTTTTTATCGTATTACACGTCGCCTCGTTACTTAAATCACTTACCCAAACAGCCACCAAGATGAAATGTTTAATCAATTCTAGAAATGTTTATGTATTGTCAAATACAGCTCACACGGTTCAACAGTTACAAACGATTCATATAATCAAATGGTTACAACGGTTCACATAGTCAAATAGTTATAAACGGTTCAAAATGTAATATAATGTGTTCATATGCTGGATGAGCATATGCAACAAAATGTAATGTAAAAGAATGTGTCCATATGTTGAGTAAACATATGCAACTAATGTAATGTAAGTCAATGTGCTAGCATGCCCAGTCAACATACATAGCAGAAATGTAAAGTAAAACAATGTACTAAGTATGCTAAGTAAACATACATAGGGAACAATGTAATGTAAATCATGTACTAATAGTGTACTAATGAGCATAGCAAGTATATGATGTGAAAACAGGAAAGCACGAAAGTAACAAGTAGGCACATGTGTTTCACCCCAAAACAGTTTGAAAAACAATAAATAGGGGTCTGTGTACTCACTTGAGATTGCCTAGAAGTCCTTGTGAAACAACCAAACAATGCTAGAGATCACGGAAATCAAACGGCACCTAATATAGGTAAATATGTTAATAAACGGACCTAAATCGGAGGATCAGATAGAATGAGGGTTCGTAAACCAAACGAGTATGGGAACTCGTGCAATATGGTTTAACAAAGCCTACATACTAAAATGAAACCTAACCTAAGTGCTTACGACCCATTATGACCCGTTTAGGTAGCTTATGCTACTTTAACGCGTCGTTCGCGTAAAACGCGTTCGGAATGCCTAACTAGCCCTATGATAAGCAAAATATTCCTTAACATGTCTAATATTGTTGCTAAATCAGTTTAGATATAAAAAATTATGTTACATATGCTTAAAATGAATTTTGGCGTAAAAAGGTCATTTTGGTAATTTACCTAAGGCATATAAACTACCTATCATGCGACTAATCAAACCTAAGTGACCATAAGGTATAACCTCGGAAGGTTATTCCCTATGCTACTATGGTCACTTAACATGTTTGGTCGGATCCTAATGATCGACCAAACGGGTCGTGTTCGAAAGTCTAAGTGGGTGTTTAGTCCGCTTGACTTTCGGCTCCACACAAGCACTAAACTAAAAAACATTACGAGCTAAACATGCTAGAACATGTTTAGTTAAGTTAGAAAATTGGTTTTGATATCAAAACAAACGATTTTGATATTCTAGAGTAGTTTGGTTACAAAATGCGCGAGAAAACGCATTTTGGCCGAAACTACGACTCGTCACTGAGCCTAGATAACGTGGTAATCAATAGGTATAGTCACTAGGACAATAACCATCGTGATTACACTCACGTTATGAAGTTCAAACGAACTTCGCGTTGACCATAAACTGGTCAAACGCAGTTTGACTTTAACGACAAAAACGAATGAAAAGAACGAAAGAATACTTACAGAAGGTCTCCGCAAACTCTTGATCCGATTTACTCTTAGGTATGAAGCATAAACTTCAACTTAGAGAGCCAAAATCATATTCAAGTGTGCTTTGGGAGGAAGTGAGGGTGGGTATTTATAGGAATTCAAGAACCGTTAAGATCGTTCATCGAAAACTGAGCTTTGATCTGGACCTTACATGTGTGCCCATGGTTTTCTAAAACCATGGGAGCCCCTAATATGTACTATGTTCATTGAATACCAGCCGATGGTTTTGCAAAACCATGGGTTAAAACCATAAACACTTCAAAATGGACTAGGTTCATTGAATCTGCTAGAAATTTCAAAAATGGTCCCTACACTTGTAAAACTTGATTTTTGGCACTTTTAAGCCCCGTTAACCCCATTTCAAGGCTCTAATATAAATTTAAAGTATAGGGAACTTAAAATATTCTCAAAAACATCTCGGATGTCGGTTCGTTTGGTCGTACGGTTGCGTTATTCGCTTAATTACGACGGAAGTCGTAACGAAGGCAAAAACGATCTAAATTAAGAGACGAATGGAATTTTCTTATGCCAAACACTAAAATAAAATATTTTAGTGCTTACATAAATTTTTGGATGTCCGGATGTATTCAGAACGTAAGATATGCGCGAAAATGTAAACTTATGCACTTTTTGACGCATTTAGTCCCTGAATGACCCAAAGGTTTATTTTATCACACCGAACCACTCAAAGCCTATTTCTAAGCTATGTAGAGGATATTTATGGTATGTTTAACTTATGGTCATGTTCCGGAATGTCTGTTCCAGTACGAATCTTCATACTTTCGCAGTTTGTCGAATTTAGTCCCTGTAAGCGAATTAACTTGATTTTGCCATACCAAAGCCTTCAAAACTTATTTCTAAGTTATGTAGAGGTTATTTAAGGTATGTTAAGCATATATTGATGTTCCGGAGTGTTTGTCGCATTAAACTGATTACGTTTATGCACCAGTTGGCGTATAACTCTCTCCAGAAAGCGATGTAGAGTTTGAAATTGAACAAAAATTGATATGTGCAAACGATACACATATTTCTACAGATCCCAAGTATGAAATACAATATTTCATTGGTTTGGTATTTGTTTGATGGTCGCAGTGACCCAGGTGTCACAGTCTCCTTTACTTTATCAAATTTCGTCCCGAAATTTATTCGTAGGAGTATGTCTTTGACTTTGTGTTAAATGATCATCAAAGATATGCAAGGCATAATCCTGTCATTTTACTCAACGGATATTCTTCAGAAGTGAAAATGAACGAAGGGAGTCATTTTCCTCAACGGGTTCTTTGGAAATGGAAAATAAAGGATTAACAAACGGATATTCACTTCCTTCAACGGGTATTCTTCAGAAGCGAAAATGAATGGATGATTCACTTTCCTCAATGGGTTCTTCGTCAGAAACGGGAATGAAGGAATAATCAACGGATATTCATTTCCCTCAATGGGTATTCTTCAGAAGCGAAAATGAACAAACTGACTCATTTTCCTCAACAGGTATTCTTCAGAATTGGGAATGAAGGATTAAACAAACAGATATTCATTTCCCTCGACGGATACTCTTCAGAACGAAAATGAACAAACGGAGTCATTTTCCTCAACGGGTATTCTTCAGAATTGGAAATGAAGGATATAACAAACGGATATTCATTTCCCTCAACGGATATTCTTTCAAAAGTGAAAAATGAATAGCTAGTTCATTTTTCCTCAACGGATGCTTTATCAGAAATGGAAATGAATAGGGTTAACTCTAGACACATGACAGAAATTGCGGTGATTTCTATTCACTAAATTCCATAATTATGTATGCATCCATAATTACGTAATTCCTTGCATTGTAATCACAGTTTGTTTTATAATGTGAAGGGGATAGAATTTGAACAAGGTCGAGGCAACCTATAATTAGGTCAACACATCAACACACAAGCACAAAATTGTTTTCTTGGATATAAATTTGTTATCATCTTGTTATTAATTGTTATTAACTTGATGTCGATTTGAACATAGGTATTCAAGGTACACCAGGAACCCAGTCGATGGACTTCAACGTCCTCAAGAATCTATCTGAAAATAGGGTGATCTTCCAAAAATTCGATTTCTGATTACCAGGAATCATAACATTCGAATTAACGTACACAATAATTACGGACTTACGGAAATACCCTTAGGTACCCAATTAAGGATTTATAGTGGTATATTGGGTATTCGCCCAGTGTTGTAACTTGCGCCTTGTACTTTGTTTTCTTTGGAATAAACGTGTACTTAGGTTCTTCGTGGAAATCGCAAGAAATCAAAAGATGGGAGGAATGCGGTTCCTTGATTGTCGGTATCGTAGGGGATATGTCGTTTATTCATGCAACCACAATTGTACATTGCAATGTAAATAAAGGATTTATTTATAAACAACAATAATAATAACAACAACTGTTTCATGGATCGTGACAACAAAAGAAAATAATACACAAGGCTTGATTATTTTCTAAACAGCGTTGTGTCCTGTCGGTCAGATACTCATCCCTGTGCTGGATTTGCATTAGCAAGCCTTGGGCAATTCCTACGAAAATGGCCCATCTCGCCACAGTTGTAGCATGATGATGAAGGTTACATTGACCAATAAGTTCACCAATAAGTTCACAAATTTGGTGCAGCTGCGGTTGGGCAAACCCTTGCTGTATGACCAATAAGTTCACAAATTTGGAATTTGTGGCACTTCACACTAGCATGATGATGAAGGTTACATTGATTGCACAAGGGTGCAGTTCCGTTGTATGGCTTTCTAGCAGGGGTTGAGCTAGTTGGTTGGGGATGGCTTGATCATTGTGTGCAACTAAGGCGAAGTTTTGAGAAGCCTTTCGCTTCTTTCACTTCTTAGGGGATCCAGTCTGTTCTTCCATGGTCTTTGATTCCTCGATTGGTTTCTTGTCACCCTTTCGAAAAATTTTACCTTTCCTGATCTGAGATTCAGTTAAGGTTGCAGATAGCTCAATGGCATGTCTAACTGTAGTAGGGTTGCTACCAGTCACAATGTCTTGTACTGAGTCAGGGAGGCCATCAATGTCACACCCCGACCACGTAGAACCTACAAAACGTGGCGGAAACATCGGGGAGTGTTGTAACAGAATCATTGTTTCATAACACATGGAACTTGAAATATTGTTTTATTGATTAAAAGAGTTACAATGTCTTGACAAACAAAGAAACATAACAAAATAACTAGTCTTGCATCTTTTATTGTCACTAAGGCCCATGTCCGCCTAAGTGTATCTTGATCAATCCTATGCTTCATTTCCTGAAACACATGTGAAAATAGGTACGTCAGCATAAAAATGCCGGCGAGTACATAGGATTTGTGAAAATAAGATTCATGATATCTGTTTAAGAAAATGTTTAGTCATGAACCTTGTAATTTGCTTTGTCTTTGTAAATCATTTGAAAAACAATAAGTTCAGATGATACGTATAAATAAGAGAATAATGCATGGTTAAATGAATAACCATGTAAAAATGAGTTTGTATAAGTTAAGTTGTTTGTAAAACAATGTATTGTGAAAAGTATGTTATTTTTATAAAATGTTATATGTCTAAATTGAAATGATTTCAAATAACGCAACGATATGTAATACCATACAATCACTTATATATAGGAAGTACCAGCGGCGTATCCACCATGCTTGTATCATATTACACACGCCTCGTTACTTAAATCACTTACTCAAACCAAACCACCAATATAAGATGTCTATGTTTAAACCAATTGTCAAAAGTCCTTGTATAAACCATGTCAAATGTTGATAGTCCAAAAGTAGTCAAGTAATGTGTAACAAATGTTTATGTATGGCTAGTGAAATGCATCAACTAAACCATAGATGAAATGCACAAAACAAAGTATTGAAGTAAAACTTGGTTTAAATCAAAGTTATGTTTTGTAAAATATATGCATGCTATACTGAATATGAACATTTATGCGGTATTGTAAAAATTCATACATCCAAGCCTTGCGACAGTCGGATAACTATGTAAAAATGAGTTATCAAAAGAATATGTATTCGGATTCAGTCATTCCTTACATCCAAACAAACCCGAGATTTCAGGAATGGGATTTGTCAAGTCCTATGGTACCACTACCTACTACCGAGCGGCATGATCGGTGTTAATGAATGTACATTGTCTCATTTAAACAAACCAAATGTCATAACAAAATGTAAGCATGTGATGAAAACAATTGTACTAAGTATGCAAATAAATGAACATACATAGCATGTGATGTGATGTGAAACGATGTACTAAGTATGAACTAAATGGACATACATAGCATAAAATGTAATGTAAAACGATGTACTAATAGTGTACTAATGAACATAGCAAGCATATGATATGAAAACATGGAAAAGCATGAAAGTAACAGGTAGGCACATGTGTTTCACCCCAAAACGTTTGGAAAACAGTAAAAGAGGGGTCTATGTACTCACTTGAGATTGCTCAGAAGTCCTAAGATAACCACCAAGCAATGCTAGAGATCTCGGAATATCAAACGGCACCTAATATAGGTAACTACATTAATAAACCGGACCTAAATCGGAAGATCGGATAGAATGAGGGCTCGTAAACCAAATGAGTATGGGAACTCATGTAGTATGGTTTAACAAAGCCTACATACTAAATGAAACCTAACCTAAGTGCTTACGACCCATTACGACCCGTTTAGGTAGCTTATGCTACTTTAACGCGTCGTTCGCGTAAAACGCGTTCGGACCGCCTAACTAGTCCTATTACAAGTAACATATGCCTTACCATGTCTAATATTGTTGTCAAATCAGTTTAGATGTCAAAAGTTATGTTACATATGCTTAAAATGAATTTTGGCGTCAAAAAGGCATTTTGGTAATTTACCTAAGGCATATAAGCTACCTATCATACAACTACTTAAACGAAGCGACCATAAGGTATAACCTCGGAAGGTTATTCCCTATATACTATGGTCACCTAATGTGCTTGGTCGGATCCTAATGATCGACCAAACGGGTCGGGTTCGAAAGTATAAGCGATTGTTTAAATCGCTTACCTTACGACCCTATATAAGCACTAAACTAAAAGTGACGAGCTAAGCATGTTAAAACATGCTTAACTAAGTTTAGAAAACAGGTTTGGTATCAAAACAAACGGTTTTGATACCCATAAGTAGTTTGGTTACAAAATACGCAAGAATACGTATTCTGACCGAAACTACGGCTCGTCACTAAGCCTAGATAACGTGGTAATCAGTAGGTATAGTCACAAAGGACTATAACCATCGTGATTACAATCACGTTGTGAAGTTCAAACGAACTTCGCATTGACCATAAGCTGGTCAATGCTTTCAGACTCGAAAAGCAATAAAAGAACGAAAGAATACTCACGTAGGGTCCCCGAATGCTAATCTAGATCAAAATAGCTCAGGTATGAAACAAAGGTTTCAACTTAGAGCATTTGAGATCAGATTCTAGTGAGTTTAGAGGTTGGATGTCAAGGGGTATTTATAGTGAATGGTCCACCATTAGGATCGTTTGTCGAAATACGTGCCTTAATCTCATCCGTACATGTGTCGGAACCTTATGGTACCCAAAAAGGCCACTCACCATAAGAGTTTGACACTTGGAACTTGACCTTTGGAGAGTGTTAAGGGCTGTTAAAAGATGAAAAAAACGTTTTGCTGCATCTGGCCCCTGTTTACGGACCTAGTTTGGCAGATTTACAGTTTCAGTCCCTGCAACCTCAAAACTTGGTTTTCGATGCGTTTTTTTTTTGACACGTGTCACACCCCGACCACGTAGAACATACAAAACGTGGCGGAAATGTCGGGGAGTGTTGTAACAGAATTAATTGTTTCAAATCCATGGCAATTGAAGTTTCGTTTTATTGATTAAAAGTGTTACAATGTCTTAACAAACAAGGAAATACAACATAATTAACTAGTCTTGTATCTTTTATTATCACTAAAGCCCAAGTCTGCCTATGTGTATCTTGATCATCTTATGCAACAGCTCCTGAAAAACACATGTGAAAATAGGTACGTCAGCATAAAAATGCCTGTGAGATACATAGGTTTTGTGAAAAATAGGTTTCATGACTTATGTTTGAGAAAATGTTTAGTCATGAACCTTGTTATTTGCTTTGTTTTGTAAATCATTTGAAATTCGATAAGATCAGATGATAAGTAAAAATAAATGTAAGGTTAAATGAATAACCAAGTAAAATATGTTTGCATAAGATAAGTTATTTATAAATCAATGTCTTGTGAAAAGTATGTTATTTGTATAAAATGTTCTATGTCTCAAACTGAAATGATTCAAATAACGCTACGATATGTAATACCATACAAACACTTATATATAGGAAGTACCAGCGGCGTATCCACCATGCTTGTATCATATTACACACGCCTCGTTACTTAATCACTTACTCAAACCAAACTATCAAAATGAAATGTTTAACAAGTATAGAAATGTTCATGTATAGTCAAATACGGTTCACACGGTTCACAGATACAAACGGTTCACAGATACAAACGGTTCACAGATACAAACGGTTCACAGATACAAACGGTTCACAGATACAAATGGTTCACAGATACAAACGGTTCACAGATATCAACGGATCACAGATACAAACGGTTCACAGATATCAACGGATCACAGATACAAACGGTTCACAGATACAAACGGTTCACAGATATCAACGGATCACATAGTCAGATGATTACAACGGTTCAATATGTAGTATAATTACAACGGTTCAATATGTAGTATAATGTGTTCATATGCTGGATAAGCATATGCAACAGAAAAGCAATGTAAAACAATGTACTAAGTATGCACATAATGGACATACATAGCATAAAATGTATTGAAATCATGTACTATAATGTACTAACGAACATAGCAGGTATATGATGTGAAAACGGGAAAAGCATGAATGTAACAAGTAGGCACATGTGTTCCACCCCAAAACAGTTTGGAAAACAGTAAAAGAGGGGTCTATGTACTCACTTGAGATTGCTCAGTAGTCCTTGAGTAACAACTAAACAATGCTAGAGATCGCGGATATCAAACGGCACCTAGTATAGGTAACTATGTTAATAAACCGGACCTAGATCGGAAGATCGGGTAGCATTAGGGTTTGTAAACCAAACGAGTGTAGAGACTCGTGTCATTTGGTTTAATAAAGCCTACATACTAAATGAAACTTAACCTAATTGTTTACGACCCATTACGACACGTTTAGGTAGCTTATGCTACTTTAACGCGTCGTTCGCGTGAAACGCGTTCGGACCGCCTAACTAGTCCTATGACAAGTGTTATATGCCTAAACATGTTACATAATCAGTTATGTGACAAAAGTTTAGGTTACATATGCTTAATTTCCAATTATACATGAAAAGGGTATTCTGGTAATTTACCTAAGGCATATAAACTACCTATCATACAACTACTTAAACGATGTGACCATAGGGTATAACCTCGGAAGGTTATTCCCTACCTACTATGGTCACCTAATGTATTTGGTCGGATCCTAATGATCGACCAAACTGGGTCAGGTTCGAGGTATAAGCGATTTATCAGATCGCTTACCCTACGACCCTAGACAACGTGGTAATCAGTAGGCATAGTCCCAAGGGACTATGACCATCGTGATTACAATCACGTTGCGAAGTTCAAACGAACTTCGCATTGACCATTACTGGTCAACGCTGAAAGTCAAACAAAGTTTGACTTTCGAACTCGAAAAGCAATAAAATAAGGAAAAGAACGAAAGAATACTTACCCAGGGTCCCCGAATGTTAATCCCGATCTAAGAACTCAGGTATGAAACAATGGTTTCAACTTAGAGCTCTCAAATCAGAATTCTTGTGGGTTTAGAAGCAATGGGGGTGGGGTATTTATAGTATTCGGTCCACCGTTAAGATCGTTTCAAGGAAACCGTGCCTTAATCCAACCCGTACACTTGTCGGAACCTTATAGAAGCTTAAAATGGTTCTTATCATCATGACTAGGCAATTGGGAACATGTGGTGGAGGATCAAACAGCTGCAGCCTGCTGTTTAAAAACTCTGAATCTGGTCAGCAGACCCCTAGCGCACGGCTACGCTATAAGTGTAGCGCACCGCTAGGCCCAAGTTTGGCAGAATTACACTTTTGGTCCCTGTTGTGTATTCAGCCCATTTTCGACACGTTTAAGGCCCGTTAACCCCATTTCAAAGCTCTAAAATGAAGTTAAAGTATAGGGAACTTAAAACATGTTCAAAAATATCTCGGATGTCGGTTCGTTTGGCCGTACGGTCGCGATGTTCGCTTAATTACGACGGAATGCGCATAAGCACGAAAAACGAACCAAATGACGCGACGAATTGATTTTTCTTATGGAGAACACTAAAATAAAATATTTTAGTGCTTACATAAATTTTTGGATGTCCGGATGTATTCAGAACGTAAGTTACGCGTAAAAATGCAAACTTGTGCACTTTTTGACGCTTTTAGTCCCTGAATGACACAAAAGTTTATTTTAGCATACCGAACACCTCAAAGCCTATTTCTAAGCTATGTAAAGGATATTTATGGTATGTTTAACTTATGTTCATGTCCCGGAAGGTCTGTTACAGTTCAAATTGGCATACTTTCGCAGTTTGTCAACTTTAGTCCCTGTAAGCGATTAAACTTTGATTTCACCACACCAAACCTTCCAAAACTTATATC
Organism: Helianthus tuberosus; assembly: GCA_030545235.1. Lineage (NCBI taxonomy): Eukaryota > Viridiplantae > Streptophyta > Magnoliopsida > Asterales > Asteraceae > Helianthus > Helianthus tuberosus. Next base: position 1,043,459 of record JARYGA010057272.1, read on the forward strand.
TAAGTTATGTAAAGGTTATTTAAGGTATGTTAAGCCTATTTCACTATTCCAGAGTGTTCGTTGCATTAAACTGGTTATATTTACGCATCAGTGCGTGTATAACCTTCCAGAAATCGATTTAGTGCTTGAAATCGAAACAAGAGTTGATATGTGCAATCGATACACATATTTTTACAAATCCCAAATATGAAATACAATATTTCATTGGTTTGGCATTTGTTTGATGGTCGCAGTGACATGGGTGTCACAGTCTCCCCTACTTTAGGAAATTTCGTCCCGAAATTAATTCGTAGGAGTCTATTTGTGACTTTGTGTTAAATAACCATCAAAGATGAACAAGACGTAATCCTGTAATTTCTCTTTAACGAACATTTTTCAGAAATGAAAAATGAACCGAGTTATTTTCAACAGGCATTCTTTAGAAACAAAAATGAACAGAATAGTCATTTTCCACAACATCTTCAGAAACAAAAATGAACAGAATAGTCATTTTACATCTTCAGAAACAAAAATGAATAGAATAGTCATTTTACATCTTGTTGATACATGATGTCTAAAGCCTTTGTCATAAGTCTAGGGTCTAAATATGTCAAGTATGTTAAGTGTAGGGGTCTGAATGTAAGTTTAAGTTAGTATTATTAGGGTTTCGCTTCAGGGTATGTAATGTAAGCCTCAAGCGAAATCACATGATAAGATTTCGCTTGAGACAGGTTGAAGCGAAATCATTAGCCTATAAATAGGCTAGTGTAGTTCTCAGTTGGTACGCTTCAGAAAAGTTGTAACGAAGTGCTGCCAGTTTTTCAAGTCAATATATATCAGAGAACAAGTGTTAAAAGTGAATCTATTCTGTTTTTCTACTCCTTTCTATCTGATTCTAATCTGTTTAGATGTTTCCGCCATCTGAATAGTGTAAACACACTCAGACTGACTCATTCGGTCGACAAATTCGATCCTACAATTGGTATCAGAGCCAAGTATGAGTGTGTTCACTTGAATCAGTAGATTTTTACTCACAAAAACTGATTTCTGGACGAAAACACGGACAAAATGGACTAAATTTTTCACAGTGTGTGTAAAAGTGTGTTTTAACAAAGCCTTGAGAATCTCAGATTAAAACTCGGACTAAAACTAACAAAAATGACTTGAAAATCAGATTTCGCTTGAGCGAGTAGTTTGTTTGTTGGTTTAGTGAAGCGAAACCATAGTTTTCGCTTGAGACATTTTGATTGCTTGAAGCGAAATTGTAGATTTCGCTTGAAAAATTCTGTTTTTGGAGAAAAGGTTGAGTTGAAGCGAAACCATAGATTTCGCTTGAGTTTTTGCTGTTTGAAGCGAAATCATACTTTGTTTGATTTTATAAGATTTCGCTTGAAGTGTTTGATTGATTTCGCTTGAGATTCTGTAAAGTCCATAGTGTTCGTGAACTTGTTCGATAGTCTGATTTTGTGAAAAGTGTGTGTGAATATTTTAAAACTAAAAAAATTACTCGGTAAATTTCTAAAAATGGAAAACCAAGAGTTTTATAACTTCTTCTCGGGAAGTGGTATGGTAGCCGGACAAACATCGGGTAGTGTTATGCAAAACGTCAACATGGAGAATGAATTGGGAACAATGCAAAAGCCTCCCAAATTGATGAACATAGATGAATATGCGGGATGGTCAGGCAGATTTAAGAACTGGGTTCAGGCTAATCATTTTGAATGTTGGATGAAAATAGAGAAACAGTATGTTCCACCAGTTGATGGTTTAAACAACAAGAAGAATATTCAGAGCCTGACAGAATCAGAACAGAATGATTTCAAAGCAGAGAAAAAGATGATTAGTATTCTCCAGCAGGCTGTCAAAGAAGACATTCTAGTATTGTTGCAATATGAAGATAATGCTCAATCTATGTGGTTTGCATTGAAAGCAAAGTTTGAAGGTAGTGCTTCCATGATTAAAAATAAGAAGGCATTGTTCAAGAAAGAGTTTGATATTTTTACCAGTATGAAGGGTGAAACTACAAGGCAACTAATTGAGAGATATTGTCATCTGGTGCTTGAGATGAATAGATTAAAGATTGAAAAGACAGATGAAGAATGGATTGACAAATTGGCTGATGCATTACCTTATGACGAGTGGGGTACATATCTGATGATGCTAAAGAACAATTCAGACTTTGCCAATTACAATCTTAGTTTGTTCATAGAAAAGATTGAAGCTCACGAGTTGGAATTGATGAAAATTAAGAAAATGAATGCATCAAGTGTGCAGCAAGATGTATCGTTGTATTACAAAGGCAATCCTTCAGTTTCAACCAATCAAAGTCCAAAAATACAAACAGGGTTCATTGTTGATAACACTTCAAATGTTTCTTCAAACACTCCACAATCCGGAAACTCTTCACCATTTGTGAACTATGATCCAAATTTCAAAGCTCAAGAGCAGTCTTCACCTCAAAGCTCTACAAGTTCAAATAATCAGGCTTATGTTTCTGGGGTGCATTGCAACATCGCGGTGAATATTAAGAATGGAAATGAAATTACTGAAACAGCCGCGAAACAACACATTGCATTACTTGCTTCCGTTCTTGAGGCGTATGAAGGATTAGTGGCGGGTAGGATTGGTAATCCTGATATGACCAAAGAGGATTACGACCAGATTGACCCGGAGGAGCTTGAACTGATTGATATAAAATGGGGCATGGCGAGTTTGGTTAGAAGAGCACAACGGTTTATGGAGATTACTGGTAGAAACAGTCTCTCAGGTCCTGATCAGAAGTTAGGGTTCGATAAATCGAAAGTTACGTGTTTCAAGTGTAAGGAACGTGGTCATTTTAAGAGAGAGTGTCCAAATCGTGAAGTGAACAACCATCAGAATCCATTCACCAAAGACTATTACAAGCAAGCAATTTATCACCGACCAAATCAACAACAAATTGTTCAAAGGCCACAAATTGAGAATAAACCGGAAAAAGCAATGATCGTGAATCAAGACGATGAAAAGGTAGCTGCAGGGTTTAGCTGGGATAAATATATCCCCGGTAGCGATGGACAGGCAATGATGGCTGAAGTTGTGGAAATTTCTGAGAAAGTGTCTGAACCAGAAATTGTTACTGAAGATGTTTCTGTAGTTGCTGAAGAGGTTTCTGCTGAAAATACAAACATTGTTGAAGAAATAATTGCTGAAGTTCATCAATCTCAATCTGAGCAGGAGGTATTAGCTAGTTCTTTGAAATCTATCATGCCTCCTAAAATTTTTGAATCTTTTGCACGTTTCTTTGAAGAACCAAGGACTGGATTGTGTCCAAGATATGATGAAAAGAAAGAATTTGTTGAAGAAATGATCGATGTGACAAAGGAAATGACCGAAGACACTTTGAAAGAAATTGCTGACAAGGCTCTCATGGCTAAATTGAGAGAGGTAGACTCAGAATCTGAGGAGTCTAAGTCTGTCAGTAGTGAGTCTGTCAAACAAGAGGAATCTGGAGTTCAGGGAAACGAATCAGTCAAATTGTCTGAGTCAGAGTCAAAAGATGTCGGTAAACTAGTATTAGAAACGGTTCATGAAGCAGAATGTGATGAGATAGTGGATTCAATATCTGAAACACCATGCCAAAAGTGTTTACAACCGTGCATGGAGTGTCTTGAAAAAGACACTAAGGTTCAGAAATTGAAAGAACATGTTGACATGTTAAAATTTGATTTAGGACAAGTTAAAGAAGCATATGATACACTAACTAGATCAATCAAAATGATTAAAGATGAAAGTGTTGAAAATGATAAAGCCACAAAACTTGCAAAAGCAACACTTTTTGATAAACAAGTGGAAGTTAATTTTCATCTTGACACAATCGCATCATTAAAAAAGGAATTGGAATTGACTAAAATTGAAAATGAGCGAATTGATAAAAAATTGATGAGTTATGTGGCTTCATCATATGTTCTTGAACAGATTGTGCCACAGCAACTATATGATGATCCAGTCTTTAACAGTGTTCCACCCCCAATGTGGAATCATTACACTCAGAAGTATCCAGATGGGGTGGAATCTGCATTGAATCTCAAGTTGAAAACAATTGAGAATGAATTGCCTGAGAGCATTGATGTTACATTCTCTCCGTCCGACACTGACAATGAGTCACAGGTTATAAAGACCGTTGTTGACAAAGTGTTAGATGAAGAGAGTGATAACTCAGATTTTGAAACTGTGAAAACACATTTGGAAAGTTCCAGTTCTGAATGTGAAGATGAGGGTAATTTCTTGGAACGGTTCATACCAAAATCGGATAATAGTGCGAATGATGATCCGATTATAGTAGTATACACTATGGTTGGAACAGACAAACTTTACTCCGATTTCGAGTATCCTCTTCAAAATGTGAAAATTGAGAATGTGGAAAAAGTTTTCAAATTGGTTGAAATGAAAATTGATGAGGTTAATAACAAAGAATTTTTTTCAAAACCTAAAAAATCATTTGTTACAACACATGTCAACAACTTTGGGAAAAAAGAATGGGATGGTAATGGTAACAAGAAAAATGGTAACAACTTTAAAAACAAAGGAATTGGTTTTGAGAAAAAGATGACTAAGAAGGTTGTCAAGCCAAAAGATAAAATGAATGATGTTTTTGTTGTTGGTCCAAGTGTAGATGATGAGAAGGAATACATTTTCAGTCAAAAAGCAGTTGATGATTTCAATATGGCTAAGAAAATGAAAGAAGAGTCGTTCAAGTCAACTTTTGTCGAGTATGACAAAAGAATTTGTTATCGTTGCAACGAAATCGGACATATGGCAAAACAATGCAAGAAAATTTTTGAAAAACCTGTCATTAAACCATTTGTTAAAAAATCTCAACCTAAGTCACCAGTTAATACAAAGGGCAAAAAGCCGATGGTTTCACCAATTCGAATCTTGAAAAGGGGTGAATCATTGAAGTCAGAAGATAAGCTGAAATCAACATTTGAGATTGGCGAATCTTCAAAGTCCCAAATGACTTCAAAGATTTATCCAAAAATGAAAATTTTTGAGAATCAATTTTGGGTTGTAAAATCAAAACCATCTGTTGAGGAGAAAAAGAAGGAAAACATTTTGAAAAATGAAACAAAAGTTGGTGAAACCAAATCACAATCAGTTGAGGTAAAGAAAATGGAAAATGAGTTAAAGTTTGATTCAAAAACTTTTAATCCCACTGTTCAAAAGATTTTCGGAAAAATGGTTGACAGAAAAGTAAAAGGAGTAAAAGAATTTTATGAATCAAAGATGGGTATTAATGATAATCATAAATTTGAATCTGAGCTTGATAAATTTCTTGCAGAGTTTCCTCCAATCAAAGAAAATATGTTAAAATCAAAAGTGGAACCTGTTGTTCAAAATGTCGTGTTTAACTTTCCTAAGATTGATGAAAAGTGTGATGTAGTGTTTGGAAGTGTTTCAGAAGTTAAAAAGTCATGGAGTTCATTGTTTGAATGAATTTGATATGATATGTGCAAGGACTGCCCAAGTCAATTCTATCAAAATGGATCATGGATAGTGGTGCGTCAAGGCACATGACTGGGACGCTTGCTTTGCTTTATGATGTAAAATCCATCAATGGAGGTCATGTAGGATTTGCTGGGAGTCAAGGTGGAAGAATTGTTGGTCAAGGAATTTTGACAAATGGCGTAATATCTTTTGACAAAGTAAACTACATAGTGGAGTTGACTAACAATCTACTCAGTATTTCACAGATTTGTGATAAAGATTTCAGTGTACATTTTACAAAAACTGAATGTGTGGTTTTGAAACCAGGGTTTAAAATCCCTGATGAGATGGTGTTGTTGCGTGCTCCACGTGAGTATGATCTTTATTATCTTGATATGAGCACAGCAACGCCAACGTCTCATCAGAAACAGTGTTTTGTATCTAAAAACAAAGCAACAGAAAAGGATTCAATCATGTGGCATCGTAAGATGGGCCACATTCATGTTCGCAAAATGAATTTTTTGGTTCATAATGATTTAGTTGAAGGTGTGAACTTTAAAAATTTTCATTTAAATGATGATTGTATTGCATGCAAGAAAGGTAAGCAGGTTCGGAAGTCACATCCTTTGAAGGTCATGAATTCAGTCAGGTTACCTCTTGAGAGATTGCACATGGATCTCTTCGGGCCTGTCAATGTTAAGAGTATCAGTCGGGATTTGTACTGCTTGGTGGTTACAGATGATTTTTCAAGATTTTCTTGGGTTGTATGCTTAGAACGGAAAGATCAAACATTTGAGTCTTTGATGATACTTTTCAAAAAGATGGAAACAGTATACAAACTGCCTATCCGGAGAATTAGAAGTGACAATGGAACTGAATTTAAAAACAACAGAATGTACGAGTTCTGCAATGAAAAGGGAATTCTTCATGAATTCAGTGCGCCGTATTCTCCACAGCAAAACGGCGTAGCTGAAAGAAAGAATAGAACCCTAATCGAGACAGCACGTACAATGTTAGCAGATTCCAAGCTACCTATTTTCTTCTGGAGTGAAGCAGTATCTGCAGCATGTTATACACTGAACAGAGTCCTTACTGTCAAGAAGTATGGAAAGACATGTTTTGAGTTGCTACATCGTTACAAGCCGAATCTTGAGTTCTTGGAACCTTTCGGATCACCGTGTACGTTTATTGATGAAGACGGAAAGTTTGGGGCAAAATCAAATGAAGGTTTCTTTGTAGGCTACGCCAGCCCACTAAAAAGGGTGTTCGTACCATGTCTGAGCAAGGTGATTCAGGTGCTTCATGTGGATTGTCAGAAGCATACTCCGTCACCACAACTTCCCGGACAAAAATTCCTATTTGACTACGATAAACTCTGGGAATCGTTTCATATGCCATCCGAGCCGAGTGAGGAGGAAGTAGCTCTCATGTACTTGTATCAACAAAGTCAATTGTCAGAGCCAGAATCTAGACCGCTAGATGTTCCTACGCCCACCGTGGGTACTCATGATGATGAAGCCGGACCAAGTGAAACCGTTCATATACCACCAGTGGAACCAGAGGAACCAGCTCCGTCATTTGACGTTTCTGACGACTCAGAGGAGGAACCCGCTCCTACCTTTGACGAGGAACCAAATGAGACAACAGAAGAGGCTGTTGATCAAATCGTTGATCTTGACATTTCAAATCTGGAATCGGAAGTTGTAGTGCCTGATAGTGCAATGCCACGAACATTATCCTATCACCCCTCAGAACAAATTATCGGCGACTTGCAAAGTGGTGTCAAAACTCGACATCAAATAGATCAAGCTCTTACATGTTTCTATTCATCTATTGCTGATATGCAAAAAGAAGTCTCATTGAAATGTTTTATTTCGCAGATAGAGCCTAAGACGTACAGGGAAGCATTGACCGAGGAGAGCTGGGTTAATGCAATGCAAGAGGAGCTACAACAGTTTCAAAAGCTGGGTGTCTGGGAGCTTGTTGATCTTCCACCAAATCAGAAGTTAATCAAAACAAAGTGGGTTTTCAAATGTAAACGAGATGATAGAGGAGTCGTGGTGAGAAACAAAGCAAGACTGGTAGTTCAAGGATTCAGTCAACAAGAAGGAATTGATTATGATGAAGTCTACGCACCAGTTGCTAGGCTAGAGGCAATTCGGATTTTTCTGGCCTTTGCATCATGGAAGAACTTTAAAGTATATCAACTTGACGTGAAATCTGCTTTTCTCTATGGAATTATCAAAGAGGAAGTGTATGTGGGACAACCGCCAGGTTTCACAGACCCACAGCACAAAAACAAGGTGTTTCTACTGGACAAGGCGTTATACGGACTTCACCAGGCCCCGAGAGCCTGGTATGAAACGCTCTCGACATACTTGTTGGACAACGGGTTCACAAGAGGTACAGTAGATAGCACTTTGTTTATTAAAGAAAAAGAAAACCATTTGTTGATTGTGCAGATTTACGTGGACGATATCATTTTTGGATCCACCAACGACGATATGTGCAAAGAGTTTGAGTTAGTGATGAAGAAAAAGTTTGAAATGAGCTCAATGGGCGAAATGAAGTTTTTCCTCGGGTTGCAGGTAGAACAAATGCCCGATGGAATCTTCATTCATCAGTCAAAGTATGTGAAAGATGTGTTAGACAAGTTTGATATGACAGATTGCAGTCCAGCATCCACTCCACTTGCACAAAATCATGGGATTTGTCCTGATGAAAATGGAGTGAAGATGGATGAAACGTTGTACCGATCAATAATTGGTTCCTTGATGTATCTCACAGCTTCTCGTCCGGACATCATGTATCCGACATGTATATGTGCTCGATATCAGTCGAATCCGAAGCAGTCACACCTGACAATCGTGAAACGAATACTACGGTATTTGAAAGGCTGCCCAAACATTGGTTTGTGGTATCCTAGATTAGGTGACTTTACTTTATCCGGTTTCGCTGATTCAGATTTCGGAAGCTGCAAACAGAACGCAAAGTCCACCACTGCCGGGTGTCAGTTCTTAGGAACTCGACTTGTTACCTGGCAGTGTAAGAAACAAACCACTGTAGCGCTTTCTACTTGTGAAGCTGAATACGTTTCAGCTTCCAGCTGCTGTTCGCAGATCCTTTGGATCCAACAGCAAATGCGTGACTTTGGTTTGCAATTCTTAGATACTCCAATTTTCGTGGACAATGAAGCAGCCATTAATATTACTAAAAATCCTGTTCACCATTCAAAAACAAAACACATTGAAATCCGTCACCATTTTATTCGAGATTGTAATGAGAAAAAATTAATTCGGATTGAATATGTGCACACCGATGAACAGAAAGCGGATTTCTATACCAAACCATTTGATAAAAAGAGGTTTTATTATCTTTTAAAGTTGAATGGAATGAAAAATCTGCAATCTGGGAGGGTTGTTGAATGTGATGCCGAATTGGACGGCGATCTGACGTGAACTTTTGTCATGTTGTCAAGTTTGTTTGTACAGTTTATTTTCTGCTTTTCGTTAAAAACAAAAACACAAAAATATGTTTTAGTTTTAGGGGGAGTTATTCGCAGAAAAATACAAAAACATGATAAAATCTATAAAAACCAAAAACATTTGTAAAAGTAAAAATGAGTTTGTGTATAAAAGGGAAATGATAGTACATCAGCTAGACAGGTGCAGTACGCTAAAGAATTGGAATGTATAAAATGCAATTAAGCAGTCTCACTAAAGATGTGCCGATAGGTTTTTACAAAATTAGTAGATTAGTTTGGGATATAAACATAAATTTTACTTGCGTTTACGTGGGGAACACCTCCAGGATATATAGGTAACCCCTGAAATCCTGTTTGAAGGGTCCCGTATTCTGAGATACTAGGTCTTTATGCTTAGTGATATCTGGGGTATTATCCCGGGACTTCTGCTGAAAGGAATTTCTGACCTAGTCCCCGGAGAATACTTTACGCTGCTTTGAAATATAAGCCTCCCCTCAGCATAAAAAATGATAACACATTGCAAAATTGTTAATCATGTGCTGTTGTAAAGAAGATCCCCAAAGGGGACCCACCAAAAGTCGAAGCCGTCATCTCTCTGCGTATCGAAAGATCGACCTGAGCTCTCACGGCCCTCGCAATTAATCCTTTACAGATATCATCTAGGTATACTCACCTGTAAGACTGAATACTGGGGTCTGGATACGGGAGTATATACTGAGGTGGGACACATGTAGATGTTTTAAGTCCGAAAACATTAATTCTGTATCCCGAACAGATTGAAAATTTTGTGAGAATTTAAAAGGATCAGTATATCGGCAATCTATGTGAATTGTTTAATGCTTAAAATGAAATAATAGCTTAATGGTACTTGTATCTTGTTGGAAGCTGATATGATTCCTTGACACGCTCACAAAAAGATTGTGTGTACATAGTTTCAGCTTAGTCAGTTTAAAATCCAAAAAGATTTTAAATTTTTTCATTTTATTTTCGACAACTGACATTGGGAATCGAAAGTTCAAAGTCTTGTGCAAATCATGTCTGAGATTGATGAGGATTGGGTAAGCTTGTGATGCAGTATAATGATTGGTATAAGTGTTTGTTGATTAAAATGAGATTGAAAGATCAAAATGTGTCAAAAGTTCATTAAATTGAACTTATTTTTTCAAGAAATCCGGTATCTTCATATTTTGGTTAGCCAAGGTCATTGAGTTGGACTTGGCAGACTTGTCAGTTGACCAAGGTCATTAGCTTGGACTTGGTTAACTGGGTGTAACATTAAAATCTGAAAAATCAAAAAGGTAAAATAAGTTTTCGCTTCAAGAAAATGCGCTTAAATCTATTTCAAGCGAAACCTTTATGTAATGAATTCGCTTCAAGATATTGCAAGTCTGCCTGAAGCGAAATCATCAGAGATATAAAAGGACATCATTGCTTCGCTTCAGTCATTAGTTTCAAACACTTCGCTTCAAGGTCTATCAGAGAGACTTCAAGCGAATTCATCTAAACTTCGTTTTTCTGCCGTTACTCTGTCCAAATTCACCCAAATTTTGTGTTTTTAGTTGGCATACGCAACTATTAACATGGTGAATGTAAGTAATCTCTGTGTTGTGAACAGGTTTTCGTTGATTTTTGATGTGTCGACGGCTGTTAGGGTTAGATCACATAGTTTTAGGGTTTTAACTTGATAAAACTCAAATCAAAACATGTGTGTGTAGTCGGAATCATGTATAGAGTGTTGTTTGTTGTTTGATTGTTTCAGATCTGTGTGTTTAAGAATTTGACAAATGAACAGATTTTTAAATCTTAGATCTAGAACAGATGTGTAGGTTAAAATGGATGAAATTGATATCAGGTTACTCGGAATTGTTAGTAGAACAGAGTTGTGTAATCAATTTGATCATATGTTGTAAAAAAATTTTTTTGATGTGTTTGATAGTGTCGCTTCAAGGTTTTGACAGTGTCGCTTCAGGGTTTTGACAGTGTCGCTTCAGGGTTTTGAATAGTGTCGCTTCAGGGTTTTGAACAGTGTCGCTTCAAGATTTTTTTAGTGTCGCTTCAAGGAATTTGTTCAAATATTATTTTCGCTTGAACTGATCTTATTTGCTTAGATGATTTTCAAGTGTAATGAAGTATTTCGCTTGAAATGATAAGTAAATTTGAAATTTTATAAAAATTGTCTAATTTGTTTGAATTTTGTGGTATTTGATGTGCAGCCTTCGAATATTCTGTTTAAGGCTCTTCATAACTCTTGTTGTGATCTTGATGTGACAAGAAGTTCAAAACTGTCGGAGTTTTCTAGCATTCTGGAATTCATGAGAAGATTGCCGATTCAAAAAGCTTTAACAGATAGAAGAATGGTGTATAATTCACACATCAAACGCTTTTGGAAGCATGCTGTATATGATGAGAAAAACAAAGTAATCACTTCTTTTGTAAAGGTTGCTGATTAAAAGAAACAAATTCTGATAACAGAAGCATATGTTCGTGAGATTCTAGATTTTCCTGATTCTGAAAAGTCACCAACAGCATTTCCTGAAAGAATGGTAAAAGGATGTTTGCTTAGAATGGGATACATTGGAGATGTGAACGCTGCTAATGTTTTGAAATCAAAGTTTACAAAGCCGTTCAAATTCTTTATTCATTCAGTGTTGATTGCTTTAAGTCATCAAAAGGGTAGTTACGATGCAATGCGTGATTATCACATGAACATGGTTGTGGCTCTTGTTTTGAACAAGAAATACAATTTCTCACATATTGTATTTCATTATCTTGTTGAAGAGGTGACATCAAAAAGGAAAAGCTGGATATATCCTAGATTCATTCAAATGATGATTGATCATGCTTATCCAGGAATTGTTCGAGATATGGAGAATGATTTGTTGGTTCTGGCTCATATGAACAATGATTCTATTGCTCAATTAGCAAGATATCATACAAATCATCCTGAACCAGAGAATGAAGTTGCATTGTTTGGTTTCATGAGCAATCCAGATTATCAAGATCCTGATCCAGTAAATCATGAACACTGGAGGAATGAAGATGAAAGAACTGAAACTGGATATGCTGATGAGTTGAAGAAGTTGGAAAAGTTTAAACTTTCAAGAAGTGTGTGGTTTGTAAAAGAACAAAAGAAGAAGAGTAAGAAAGCAACTCCTAAAGTGCAAGCTGAAGAAGGTTCGTTTTCACAACCAAAGAAACGACGTAAGAAGGTTGCTAAAACGCTATTGGTTGATGAACCTGAAGATGAAGTAGCAGTTGAAGCTGTAGCAGAAACTAATGTTGAAACTGAAGCTGAAATCAACATTGAATCTGAAACAGAAATTGAAACAAATGTTGAAGGAGATATTCATTTTTCTCCAAGATCTACAGAGTTTTTGAAAGGGATTTCTGAATCCGTTCCTGAACAAAGTAAAGCTGCTGAAAATGTTGTGATTGAAGATGTTGATGAAAGTTCTTCTAGTTCTTCTGATGAAATCATTGATGAAGTTGAACGTCAAAGAAAAATTAAAGAAGCAGCTGAACAAGAAAAGTTGTTAAGAAAGAGAAAGAGACAAGAGAAGGATGATGCTGCTTATGAACCTTCACCTGAACATGTATCTGAAACTCAAACTCCAGATAGTGGTAGAAAGAAGAAAGGAGCTCGAAAGAAAGTTGCTCAGAAGAAGACTCAAGTTGTTAGTCCAACAATCAAGATTCCAAAAATTGTCTTGAAGAAGAAAATAACTAAAGAAACCAGTCAATCTATTCCACCATCTGAACCTATTCCACCTCATTCACTACCACATCAAACTTCACCACCACATCTCTCACCACCACATGAACCTATTTCTACTCCACAAATTAATATTCAAACACCACCATCTTCACAACCTAGCATTCAAACAACACCTGGATCTTCTGGATTTAAAGGTTTTACTGGTATTCCTGAAAATATTTCTCTTGATGATATTGGAAACATTACTTTTGCAACAGATGAACAGATTATACATGTTGAAAAAAGAATTGATGTTATAGCTGATGAAAACAAGAAGTTAGTAGCTGAGTGCAAAAAGATAGAAAATCGTGAAAAAGTTCTTGAATTGAGAGTAAAGGCAACTGAAGCTGAAAACAAGTCTTTGTTGAAGAAAATAGAATCTAATGAAGCAGAGATGGATATTATGAAAGTTCAGATTGCAGAGCTACTGGAAGAAAAGAAGAATAGGGATGAACATCTTAAGTACTATGAGTTGAAAAATCAAGAGTTAGAGGAAATCAAAGCAAGAAATGAACATGAAAGCAAGATGATGAAGAAAGTGTTGGAAAAGCTGGTGGGTACATCGCTAGAGTTGAAATACAATGAATTTGTTCGTGATGAAGAGAAAGCTAAGAAACAGGCTGAAATTGATAAGCAAATGAAGGATAAGGGAAAAGGTCCTGAAATTGAAGAAAAAGCTATTATTCCAGTTGATGTTTCTGAAGAAATTCTGAATGTTCGTCCTCTTACAGCAATTTCTGGTATTTTTGATGCTGATGTTGAAATTGATGATCTTCTTATTGAAGAGAATGAAGAGGATGATGAAGATGATGAAGATGAAGAAGATGCAGAAGATAATGTGATCTCTGCAAGTAGTAGTGAAGATGATGATGGAGATGATGATCAAGATCAAGGTGCTTCTGGTCTGAAAATTTCTGAGAAAACAACTGAAGAAGCAATTGATGATTTATTACAAGATGATGCAAATGTTGAACATGAAAGTGCAACAAGTGAGGGGGAGCGTGGTAATGATCAAAATGTTGATCAAGCTGAAAAGTTGATTCTTAGATTGGATACATATCGGGAAGAAGGAGAGCATTTTCATAACTATTCGCTGGAAATCATAAAAGAAATGACTCGAAGAGATCATCCAGAGTTCAAGTTTGATTTCGAAGAAGAAATGAATTCTGATTTGGAAAAGGAACTGAATGAGTTTGATGCTGATCATTATGATGATTATGAATATTGATATGTTGAAGATGCTGATCTGTATGACAGAGTAGAAGTTGAAGACTGGGAAGATGATGAAAGTGTTCATGAAGATACTTCTCAGTTACCTACACTGATGGAATTTTTCACTGAAGAGAATCGGGATGAGTTGAGGAGAAAAGTAGCTGAAGTTATTAAAAACTTTAATCCTGATGGTACAAAGAAAGACTTAGAGAAAGAAGAGAAAAAGAAATGGTTTAAGGTTGATCATGAAAGAAAGTTCAAAAGACCATTGAAGTTTTATCAACGGGATCGAAGTATTTCTTTGGGAGATATTATTAGTTGGGGCTTTTTACCACATGTAAATGCTTATGCAGTCAGAAGAGAATGTGGTGTTCAGTATTTTGAAAAGCTATTTGATCTTATGTCACTCCCATGGTGGGATGTTGAGGAGTTATCACAGGTCAAAGCTTTGGAATATCCTGTGAGGAAGAATGACATTAAAATGTGGGGGTTTATCAGATTTCAATCATTTAAGGGTTTCAGATTTTGGCAGCCTCATCGCCCAAAGATTATTCCAAGAGTTAATCCTGATATTGGTGCTGTAGAAAGGATTCTTAATATTAAGAAGCCAAAGACAATGAAGATTATACCAGTACCTCCAATGGAACAAGAATTCTATAAAGGATTTATACATTGGGTATATAGTTGTCTGTCTACTGAAGCAGTGATCACGTATCGAGCAGGAGGTGAACTTAGAGAAGTTCGTGTGTTTGATCCAATGTGGCTGGTTAATTGCTCGGCAAAAGATATAGAATGCTTGTTCATTAACAAGATTCATCATTCGCCAAAAGATAGAGATCAAGCAATGCAGTTTCAGAGAGTTGTGAATGTGTGTTTTCAAAAGAATATCAATTCTGAAACAAAATGGAAGTCATCTTGGTGGGCGTTGGAGAAGAAAGTCAAAAGGAAAGCTGAAAAAGAACGTAAAGCTCGAGAAGAAAAAGATAGATATCTTCGAGAGACATTTGCTCAAAGGCAAGCGGCTGAAGAAAAGAAAAGAGCTGATGATAATGAAAAGCTTAGGAAGATGTTGTCAAGGAAACCTAAGCCTAGAGAAGAAAAGTTCAAGTCCATGTGAAGACCTAGACTGAAGACTCCGGCTTTATCCAAGGGGGAGTTTGTTGATACATGATGTCTAAAGCCTTTGTCATAAGTCTAGGGTCTAAATATGTCAAGTATGTTAAGTGTAGGGGTCTGAATGTAAGTTTAAGTTAGTATTATTAGGGTTTCGCTTCAGGGTATGTAATGTAAGCCTCAAGCGAAATCACATGATAAGATTTCGCTTGAGACAGGTTGAAGCGAAATCATTAGCCTATAAATAGGCTAGTGTAGTTCTCAGTTGGTACGCTTCAGAAAAGTTGTAACGAAGTGCTGCCAGTTTTTCAAGTCAATATATATCAGAGAACAAGTGTTAAAAGTGAATCTATTCTGTTTTTCTACTCCTTTCTATCTGATTCTAATCTGTTTAGATGTTTCCGCCATCTGAATAGTGTAAACACACTCAGACTGACTCATTCGGTCGACAAATTCGATCCTACACATCTTCAAAAACAAAAATGAACAGAATAGTCATTTTACATCTTCAGAAACAAAAATGAACGGAATAGTCATTTTACATCTTCAGAAACAAAAATGAACGGAATAGTCATTTTACATCTTCAGAAACAAAAATGAACGGAATAGTCATTTTACATCTTCAGAAACAAAAATGAACGGAATAGTCATTTTACATCTTCATAAACAAAAATGAACGGAATAGACTCTAGACACATGACAAAATTCGCTGTGGTTTCTGTGCACTGAATTTCATAATTATGTATGCATCCATAATTACGCAATTCCTTGCATAGTCCGCACAATTTGTCTGAAATGTGAAGGGGAGGAAAAATCAAACCTGATGATGAGTGTGACTAAACTACCATAGGGTCCTTTTAATTAGATCGACAAAGGATCCTTTTAAATTAGGCCACCAAGGAGTCCTTTAAGCTATATCATCACATGATATTCCTAACCAGATTTTTTGGATCAATCTGTTTACCCAGACCTCTCAGGATCTAATTATGGAATAGTACAATATAATCCAAGGGTCTTTACTATTGCGTAAAAGCCCATTGAGGATTTAATATAGTACCTTTGGATATCCTACCATGAATCCCTTATACGAAGATATGGAAGATTCTACGAGGATTTGGATGACAAAAACTTGGATTACACAAAGCATAAAAGGAAACACATAAGCACATAATCACATAGTTGTTTAACTTGGTTATTAATTTGTTATCTTCGGTCGCGGATACTTAAAGCACACCAGGAATCCAATTCGTGAATTTCATTTGGCACTTTAATCATTTCAAGAATCTATCTATGAAGATAGGATAATCTTAAGAGAAATTTGGCTTTGTCCTTATTGAATTGTGATGTACGTATTGAATCATACAAAGAATTCAATTAAGGACACCGATGAATGATACCCATCCACAAGGATCTAATTATGAAGATATAAAGATCCTACATGGATTTTGGAGTTTGTGTAACGAGAGTGTTCCGACACCTTGCACTAGGCGTGCTTACGCCGATACACAAGGTAGAAAGTTCATGAGGTTGAGGCGCCAGATATGCCAAGCGACATATGAAGCAGAGTTTGAAGGTTGAGCAGCAGCAGGATTTGTAACAGCTTTGCTTTGGATTGCAAAGTGGCACATGTTAACCAAATGTCTCCATCGTCCACCGTGGGTACATTTGAAACAAGGTATTTGATTTGAATAATTACGATGGCCTTGATTGCACCAAGGAGCAGTTCCCTTATACAGCTTCATCCCTGAAGCGAGTCATGGTGATAGTTAAGTCAACGGTCCTCTGGAGTACGACGCCTATTCGCTGGGTAATTGCAGCACCTGGTTCGGACATTGTTGTTGCGATAAAGAAGCATCTTGAAGAAAATAGAAGACATAGGAGGGAAGAAGTGAAAGATAGTCGAAAGAAAATAACAACACATGAAGATTGTGACCATTTGTTTGTTACCAAAGGAAAACAAATGAGAGAGTGACTAATCAAAGTAAGCGGGTCAATATAATGTATCGCGAAGACATGCTCGCCTATAAGTGAACACTCATCCCAAGAATTCCCAGGTAAGCACAACTGGTCTCGCGTCTGGTTGAGATGTATACGAAGTGCTTGCCTAGACAGAAAACTCAGAATGCAGGTATTCACCCTTCCAGTTTGCACGTGTTCAGATTATTTAAAACCCAAAACCTTGACGAGATTTTGAAAATTCAAAGGGGTTCAAAACCATATAACAGAGGGTTCAAAACCTTACAATAGAGGGTTCAAAACCTTGTAATGAATCATCCTAGAACAGATGATTAGTTTTCAAAACGGTTTTGAAATTTATGTTCTTGTTATGATAGTCGCCTAAGGATAGGTGACGGTATTGTTTTATGACTAAACGCACGCAAGTAAACTCGCGTTAGGGTCCTAGAAAGGTTATAGACTAGGTCAAAGCATTACTAATAACCTAATTCCCTATAACCATTGGCTCTGATACCATCTTTTCTGTCACACCCCGACCACGTAGAACATACAAAATGTGGCGGAAATGTCGGGGAGTGTTGTAACATAATTAATTGTTTCAAATCCATGGCAATTGAAGTTTCGTTTTATTGATTAAAAGTGTTACAATGTCTTAACAAACAAGGAAATACAACATAATTAACTAGTCTTGTATCTTTTATTGTCACTAAAGCCCAAGTCTGCCTATGTGTATCTTGATCATCTTATGCAACAGCTCCTGAAAAACACATGTGAAAATAGGTACGTCAGCATAAAAATGCCTGTGAGATACATAGGTTTTGTGAAAAATAGGTTTCATGACTTATGTTTGAGAAAATGTTTAGTCATGAACCTTGTTATTTGCTTTGTTTTGTAAATCATTTGAAATTCGATAAGATCAGATGATAAGTATAAATAAATGTAAGGTTAAATGAATAACCAAGTAAAATATGTTTGCATAAGATAAGTTGTTTATAAATCAATGTCTTGTGAAAAGTATGTTATTTGTATAAAATGTTCTATGTCTCAAACTGAAATGATTCAAATAACGCTACGATATGTAATACCATACAAACACTTATATATAGGAAGTACCAGCGGCGTATCCACCATGCTTGTATCATATTACACACGCCTCGTTACTTAATCACTTACTCAAACCAAACTATCAAAATGAAATGTTTAACAAGTATAGAAATGTTCATGTATAGTCAAATACGGTTCACACGGTTCACAGATACAAACGGTTCACAGATACAAACGGTTCACAGATACAAACGGATCACAGATACAAACGGTTCACAGATACAAACGGTTCACAGATACAAACGGTTCACAGATATCAACGGATCACATAGTCAGATGATTACAACGGTTCAATATGTAGTATAATTACAACGGTTCAATATGTAGTATAATGTGTTCATATGCTGGATAAGCATATGCAACAGAAAAGCAATGTAAAACAATGTACTAAGTATGCACATAATGGACATACATAGCATAAAATGTATTGAAATCATGTACTATAATGTACTAACGAACATAGCAGGTATATGATGTGAAAACGGGAAAAGCATGAATGTAACAAGTAGGCACATGTGTTCCACCCCAAAACAGTTTGGAAAACAGTAAAAGAGGGGTCTATGTACTCACTTGAGATTGCTCAGTAGTCCTTGAGTAACAACTAAACAATGCTAGAGATCGCGGATATCAAACGGCACCTAGTATAGGTAACTATGTTAATAAACCGGACCTAGATCGGAAGATCGGGTAGCATTAGGGTTTGTAAACCAAACGAGTGTAGAGACTCGTGTCATTTGGTTTAACAAAGCCTACATACTAAATGAAACTTAACCTAATTGTTTACGACCCATTACGACCCGTTTAGGTAGCTTATGCTACTTTAACGCGTCGTTCGAGTGAAACGCGTTCGGACCGCCTAACTAGTCCTATGACAAGTGTTATATGCCTAAACATGTTACATAATCAGTTATGTGACAAAAGTTTTGGTTACATATGCTTAATTACCAATTATACATGAAAAGGGTATTCTGGTAATTTACCTAAGGCATATAAACTACCTATCATACAACTACTTAAACGATGTGACCATAGGGTATAACCTCGGAAGGTTATTCCCTACCTACTTTGGTCACCTAATGTATTTGGTCGGATCCTAATGATCGACCAAACTGGGTCGGGTTCGAGGTATAAGCGATTTATCAGATCGCTTACCCTACGACCCTAGACAACGTGGTAATCAGTAGGCATAGTCCCAAGGGACTATGACCATCGTGATTACAATCACGTTGCGAAGTTCAAACGAACTTCGCATTGACCATTACTGGTCAACGCTGAAAGTCAAACAAAGTTTGACTTTCGGACTCGAAAAGCTATAAAATAAGGAAAAGAACGAAAGAATACTTACCCAGGGTCCCCGAATGCTAATCCCGATCTAAGAACTCAGGTATGAAACAATGGTTTCAACTTAGAGCTCTCAAATCAGAATTCTTGTGGGTTTAGAAGCAATGGGGGGTGGGGTATTTATAGTATTCGGTCCACCGTTAAGATCGTTTCAAGGAAACCGTGCCTTAATCCAACCCGTACACTTGTCGGAACCTTATGGAAGCTTAAAATGGTTCTTATCATCATGACTAGGCAATTGGGAACATGTGGTGGAGGATCAAACAGCTGCAGCCTGCTGTTTAAAAACTCTGAATCTGGTCAGCAGACCCCTAGCGCACCGCTACGCTATAAGTGTAGCGCACCGCTAGGCCCAAGTTTGGCAGAATTACACTTTTGGTCCCTGTTGTGTATTCAGCCCATTTTCGACACGTTTAAGGCCCGTTAACCCCATTTCAAAGCTCTAAAATGAAGTTAAAGTATAGGGAACTTAAAACATGTTCAAAAATATCTCGGATGTCGGTTCGTTTGGCCGTACGGTCGCGATGTTCGCTTAATTACGACGGAATGCGCATAAGCACGAAAAACGAACCAAATGACGCGACGAATGGATTTTTCTTATGGAGAACACTAAAATAAAATATTTTAGTGCTTACATAAATTTTTGGATGTCCGGATGTATTCAGAACGTAAGTTACGCGTAAAAATGCAAACTTGTGCACTTTTTGACGCTTTTAGTCCCTGAATGACACAAAAGTTTATTTTAGCATACTGAACACCTCAAAGCCTATTTCTAAGCTATGTAAAGGATATTTATGGTATGTTTAACTTATTTTCATGTCCCAGAAGGTCTGTTACAGTTCAAATTGGCATACTTTCGCAGTTTGTCAACTTTAGTCCCTGTAAGCGATTAAACTTTGATTTCACCACACCAAACCTTCCAAAACTTATATCTAAGTTATGTAAAGGTTATTTAAGGTATGTTAAGCCTATTTCACTATTCCAGAGTGTTCGTTGCATTAAACTGGTTATATTTACGCATCAGTGCGTGTATAACCTTCCAGAAAGCGATTTAGAGCTTGAAATCGAAACAAGAGTTGATATGTGCAATCGATACACATATTTTTACAAATCCCAAATATGAAATACAATATTTCATTGGTTTGGCATTTGTTTGATGGTCGCAGTGACACGGGTGTCACAACACGTTTAAGCCCTGTTAACCCCATTTCAAAGCTCTAAAATGAGGTTAAAGTATAGGGAACTTAAAATGTGTTCAAAAATATCTCGGGTGTCGGTTCGTTTAGCCGTACGGTTACGTTGTTCGGTTAATTACGACGGAATGCGCATAAGCGCGAAAAATGATCCAAATGGCGTGACGAATGGATTTTTCTTATGCCAAACACTAAAATAAAATATTTTAGTGCTTACATAAATTTTTGGATGTCCGGATGTATTCAGAACGTAAGTTATGCACGAAAATGCAAACTTGTGCACTTTTTGACTCTTTTAGTACCTGAATGAGCCAAAAGTTTATTTTAGCACACCGAACCCCTCAAAGCCTATTTCTAAGCTATATAAAGGATATTTAAGGTGTGTTTAACTTATGGTCATGTTCCGGAATGTCTGTTACAGTTCAAATTGGCATACTTTCGCAGTTTGTCAAGTTAGTCCCTGTAAGCGAATTAACTTGTTTTTGCCATACCAAAGCCTTCAAAACTTATTTCTAAGTTATGTAAAGGTTATTTAAGGTATGTTAAGCCTATGTCACTATTCCGGAGTGTTTGTTGCATTAAACTGGTTATATTTACGCATCGGTGCGCGTATAACCTTCCAGAAAGCGATTTAGAGTTTGGAATTGAACAAAAATTGATATGTGCAAATGATACACATATTTTTACAAATCCCAAGTATGAAATATAATATTTCATTGGTTCGGTATTTGTTTGATGGCCGTGGAGGCACAGGTGTTACAGTCTCCCCTACTTTAGGAAATTTCGTCCCGAAATTTATTTAGAGGAAACTTGTGAGAGTTTAAAACATGAAGTTGAAAAGATCGAACAATATTGGTTAGGATTCTGAACTTCTAGTAACCTTAATAACATTATGCTTGCAATGTAAGAGGGACACTTATATACAAGTATATGAAGCGTCATTGGTGCGTCCACCGTACCTCCATTACATCGTTCTCATTTTGTTATTGTTGTCGCTATCGGTTCTTACACATAATAATTCTTACTGGGTTTCTGTGCACTAAATTTCATAATTATGTACGCGTCCATAATTAGACAATTCCTTGCACAGTTCACACAGTCTATTTTATAATGTGTAGTGTAAAACCAAATGAACAAACCTGTGATGAGTGTGACTAGACCGCCATAGAGTCCTTTTAATTAAGTCAATAAATGATCTAAATAGACTATCAAGGAGTCTGTTCAGATACATCACTAGATGTCGTCCTTTAACCAGATTGTGAATCAATCTTTTTGACTAGACCCCTAAAAGGGTCTCTTATGAAACATGGAGTGGTACTATATAATCCAAGGGTCTTAACTATTATATAGAAGCCCATTAAGGATTTAACGCAGTACCTTTTGACTATCCTGCTACGAATCCCTCATATGGAGATATGAAAGATCATGCGAGGATTTGGATAACAAATATCCAGAGTATAAAAACACAAAATGCATAAAAGAAAACATAAGATGAATAAACACATAGTCACATAACCACAAAATTGTTTGTTAATTTGTCTTGTTAATTGCGTACATGCATTTAAAGCACACTAGGAATCCATTCCGTGGATTTCATTTGGTACTTTAAACGTTATCAATAATCTAACTATAAAGATAGAAAGATTCAAAAAGAAAATTCGATTTCGATTATTAGGAACCGAAATGTTCGAATTTAGGTACATAAGGAATCCAATTAAGGACTCTGATTTGTATGACAATTATCCACAAGGATCTAATTGTGAAGATAAAAAGATCCCATATGGATTTTAGAGGTTGAAGATGTTTTGAAACCTTGCACTGGACGTGCTTAAATCAAAACATGAAGTTGAAATGCTTATGAAGTTGAGATGCTCGATATGCCAAGGCGACATATGAAGCGAAATTTGAAGGTTAAGTCAATGCATGAGAAAAATATTTTTTTTTGCAATACTATGCATGGGGTTTTAAAAATGTGTTCAATGTTTTTGAAACCTTATATATAATACCTTTGAAATCATAAGGTAGTTGTATTAGGTAGGTATATTCATAAAAATGTTTTAAAATCATGCGAAATGAATTTTGAAATTATGTATAAGGTTTTTGGAAAACATGAATGATGCTTTTGAAATCATGCACTTGATAAGAAAATATATTGTACTAATATTGTTTTCAGGCTATATGAGACGTTTTGAAATCATGAAGGTTGTTTTTGAAAATACAGACAAAGCTTTGTGCATTTGTTATGTTTAAGTAAATACACTATATTAAAAATGTTTTCGAACTATGTATAGGATGTTTTGAAATCATGTAGGTTGTTTTGAAAACTTATGTTATGCATGTTGAAGAAATCAGAACGTAATGGGTATGAGATTTGAAAATACTCTTAGTTATCTATCCAAGAATTCAAAGGCACAGATGTGTGAAAAGCACGATTACTCAAAATTTCGATTTATTTCTTGTACTTCGTTTCCTAGAATGAAACGAGTACTTAGAATTTTCCAAAGGAATCATGAACAAACGCAAGAATGGGAAATTCGCAAAAGTAGTTTGTAAGGAATATAGTTCCTTAATGTAGGTATCATAGGAAAAGTCATACACATATGTAACTACAATTGTACATCAGAATTTGTGAACAATAATTTATTTATAAACAAAACAGATTGTTTCACATTACAAGAAAATAAAAGAACAAAAGCATAAGACAGCAACATCCTTTGTTCAGTCAAATGCTCATCCGAGGGTCAGATTTGCATTAGCAAGCTTTGGGCAATCCCTCGGGAAATGGCCCATCTCGCCACAGTTGTAGCAAGACCCCGGCGAGAAACGAGCTTGAGCAGGATTGTCATCAGCTTGATTTGGTACAGCTGCAGTTGGGCAAACCCTTGCTGTATGACCTATAAGTCCACAAATCTGGCATTTGCGGCACTTCACACTAGCATGATGATGGAGGCTACATTGGGTGCACAAGGGTGCAGTTCCATTGTATGGCTTCCTAGTAGGGGGTTGAGCTGGTTGGTTGTGGACGGCTTGATCATTGTGAGCGACCACGGCGAAATGTTGGCTGATGGTTCATCCATGGTCTTTGATTCCTCGATTGGTTTCTTGGCTGATGGTGCTGTCACCTGACTAGGTCCTGCCTGTCTTGGTGACTCTTGAGTGGCTTCATCCTGGAGACGATACATGGTAGTAGTTAATTCAACAGTCTTCAGGACTACTTCGCCTATTCGTTGAGCGAATTTGGCTGTCTGCTCGGACATTTGACCGGTGCTGAGAGGAAGAGACATTCTAGAAGCAAATGAAAGGCATAGGAAGAAACAGGTGAAAGGTTATTGGATAATCAATACAGAATGGTAACGAATGAAAATTGTGATCATTTGTTTATTTCCTAAGGCAAACAAATGAGATGGTGACAAATCAAAGTAAATGGGTCAAAAATAATGTATCGCGAAGACATGCTCGCCTATAAGTGAACACTCATCCCAAGAATTCCCAGGTAAGCACAACTGGTCTCGCGTCTGATGAGATGTATACGAAGTGCTTGCCTAGACAGAAAACCCAGAATACAGGCATTCACCCTTCCAGTTTGCACGTGTTCACATTATTTAAAACCCAAGACCTTGACGAGGTTTTGAAAAACACAAAGGGGTTCAAAACCATATAACAGAGGGTTCAAAACCTTACAATAAAGGGTTCAAAACCTAGTAATTAATCATCCTAGAACAGATGATTAGTTTTCAAAGTGGTTTTGAAATTTATGTTCTTGTTGTGGTTGTCGCCTAAGGATAGGTGACAGTATTGTTTTATGACTAAACGCAAGTAAACTCGCGTTAGGGTCCTAAGAAGGTTATAGACTAGGTCAAAGTATTACTAATAACCTAATTCCCTTTAACCATGAGCTCTGATACCAACTTTTCTGTCACACCCCGACCACGTAGAACCTACAAAACGTGGCGGAAACATCGGGGAGTGTTGTAACAGAATCATTGTTTCATAACACATGGAACTTGAAATATTGTTTTATTGATTAAAAGAGTTACAATGTCTTGACAAACAAAGAAACATAACAAAATAACTAGTCTTGCATCTTTTATTGTCACTAAGGCCCATGTCCGCCTAAGTGTATCTTGATCAATCCTATGCTTCATTTCCTGAAACACATGTGAAAATAGGTACGTCAGCATAAAAATGCCGGCGAGTACATAGGTTTTGTGAAAATAAGATTCATGACATCTGTTTAAGAAAATGTTTAGTCATGAACCTTGTAATTTGCTTTGTCTTTGTAAATCATTTGAAAAACAATAAGTTCAGATGATACGTATAAATAAGAGAATAATGCATGGTTAAATGAATAACCATGTAAAAATGAGTTTGTATAAGTTAAGTTGTTTGTAAAACAATGTATTGTGAAAAGTATGTTATTTGTATAAAATGTTATATGTCTAAATTGAAATGATTTCAAATAACGCAACGATATGTAATACCATACAATCACTTATATATAGGAAGTACCAGCGGCGTATCCACCATGCTTGTATCATATTACACACGCCTCGTTACTTAAATCACTTACTCAAACCAAACCACCAATATAAGATATCTATGTTTAAACCAATTGTCAAAAGTCCTTGTATAAACCATGTCAAATGTTGATAGTCCAAAAGTAGTCAAGTAATGTGTAACAAATGTTTATGTATGGCTAGTGAAATGCATCAACTAAACCATAGATGAAATGCACAAAACAAAGTATTGAAGTAAAACTTGGTTTAAATCAAAGTTATGTTTTGTAAAATATATGCATGCTATACTGAATATGAACATTTATGCGGTATTGTAAAAATTCATACATCCAAGCCTTGCGACAGTCGGATAACTATGTAAAAATGAGTTATCAAAAGAATATGTATTCGGATTCGGTCATTCCTTACGTCCAAACAAACCCGAGATTTCAGGAATGGGATTTGTCAAGTCCTATGGTACCACTACCTACTACCGAGCGGCATGATCGGTGTTAATGAATGTACATTGTCTCATTTAAACAAACCAAATGTCATAACAAAATGTAAGCATGTGATGAAAACAATTGTACTAAGTATGCAAATAAATGAACATACATAGCATGTGATGTGATGTGAAACGATGTACTAAGTATGAACTAAATGGACATACATAGCATAAAATGTAATGTAAAACGATGTACTAATAGTGTACTAATGAACATAGCAAGCATATGATATGAAAACATGGAAAAGCATGAAAGTAACAGGTAGGCACATGTGTTTCACCCCAAAACGTTTGGAAAACAGTAAAAGAGGGGTCTATGTACTCACTTGAGATTGCTCAGAAGTCCTAAGATAACCACCAAGCAATGCTAGAGATCTCGGAATATCAAACGGCACCTAATATAGGTAACTACATTAATAAACCGGACCTAAATCGGAAGATCGGATAGAATGAGGGCTCGTAAACCAAATGAGTATGGGAACTCATGTAGTATGGTTTAACAAAGCCTACATACTAAATGAAACCTAACCTAAGTGCTTACGACCCATTACGACCCGTTTAGGTAGCTTATGCTACTTTAACGCGTCGTTCGCGTAAAACGCGTTCGGACCGCCTAACTAGTCCTATTACAAGTAACATATGCCTTACCATGTCTAATATTGTTGTCAAATCAGTTTAGATGTCAAAAGTTATGTTACATATGCTTAAAATGAATTTTGGCGTCAAAAAGGCATTTTGGTAATTTACCTAAGGCATATAAGCTACCTATCATACAACTACTTAAACGAAGCGACCATAAGGTATAACCTCGGAAGGTTATTCCCTATATACTATGGTCACCTAATGTGCTTGGTCGGATCCTAATGATCGACCAAACGGGTCGGGTTCGAAAGTATAAGCGATTGTTTAAATCGCTTACCTTACGACCCTATATAAGCACTAAACTAAAAGTGACGAGCTAAGCATGTTAAAACATGCTTAAATAAGTTTAGAAAACAGGTTTGGTATCAAAACAAACGGTTTTGATACCCATAAGTAGTTTGGTTACAAAATACGCAAGAATACGTATTCTGACCGAAACTACGGCTCGTCACTAAGCCTAGATAACGTGGTAATCAGTAGGTATAGTCACAAAGGACTATAACCATCGTGATTACAATCACGTTGCGAAGTTCAAACGAACTTCGCATTGACCATAAGCTGGTCAATGCTTTCAGACTCGAAAAGCAATAAAAGAACGAAAGAATACTCACGTAGGGTCCCCGAATGCTAATCTAGATCAAAATAGCTCAGGTATGAAACATGTCACACCCGCTCGTAGCGGAAGCGCGAGGTGTGATCTGATCGGTTCTCATTGCATAACGATATAAGTAAACATACTAAATGAATAAAACATGCTCCAATGCCATTGTCATAATTGTTCAAAAGATCGCAACATAATTTAAGCATATTGTTTACAAACCATCAAATGAAAATAAGTTGTCATTGTTTTATACATCAAAATGTAAGTCTTAAAATGTCAAGACTTTGACCACTATATCACCGCAAAGAGGCGGTATATAACAGGCAAACCCTTCAATAGTTGGCATGGAGTATTGTTACTTGTTTTCCTTGAACTGAAATCGTTGCATTGGTCCACTAACTCCCTGAAATACATGTAAGTTTGAAAACATCAACAAAAGTTGAGCGAGTTCATGCAGTTTAGCTGTATAAGATGTATTTGTATCAAAACAGTATGTAATATGTATTTGTCTCATTTGTAATTGTATCCAAACTGGATATAAGATGTATCCGTAAAATGTGAGTTGTATAAAATGTATCTCGATGTATGATGTATCTGTATGTATGATGTAGTATGTAAAGCATCAATGAAATCGTTGATCATTAATGTTTCGCGAGGACATTAATATGTGTGACGAATTAGGAAGCAATCCAACCCTAGACGATTTTATGTCGACTCCTATCGACTGGGACACAAACGCACTCTTCTGTATGGGTCCACGACCAAGAGTGGGGCTCGCCAAAACCCATTAGATCTAACCCTTTTGTTCCTTGGTCCAAACTGGATTAATGGTGCTTATTGTATGGCCCTAATTCGCACATGATCTAAGGTGTTTCATTCCCTAACTTTAACATACGTTGAACATGTATTTTCCCCGATAGTTGTAAAGTTGTAAAACATTTAAATGAATAGGGGACATGAACTCACAGAATTGCGTCCGTGAATAGTAACTAACTGTGATCTGACATACGGTCGTCTTGAACAATGTTGCGACCTACAAATGTCCTTATATTTGTTAGACCCTTCGGTCTTTGTAAATGACCTGAGTATAAGTCTTGTGTCTTGAATATGTGTAAGACTTGTATGTCTTTACTGTTCGTTAACTGTGTATTCGATGAATGAGTTGTTCAAATGTTATATATATATGTTTCACCAAATATATATATATATAAACGTTATCTTGTATCTTGTGAGTTGTATAGTCGGATCTAGTCCGCTGAATCTCGTGTCTTATATGTATCAATTGTATAGTTGTGTTTCCAATAATTGTATCATTGGGCCGAGCCCATGTTTTCATGTTATTGGGCCCCAAATAGTGTTGGGCCTAAATAGTGTTGGGCCTCAATAGTGTTGGGCCTCAATAGTGTTGGGCTTAAATAGTGTTGGGCCTCAATAGTGTTGGGCATGAATAGTGTTGGGCTTTAATAGTGTTGGGCTTGAATAGTGTTGGGCTTTAATAGTGTTGGGCTTGAATAGTGTTGGGCTTGAATAGTGTTGGGCTTTAATAGTGTTGGGCTTAATGTTATTGGGCCTTGGCCCATATGTTTGGTATTGGGCTTAGCCCATGTGTTTTGATAAGCCCATTATGAAATTAAGCCCATTTAGAAAAGTAAGCCCATTTGTATAAAAATAGCCCATTTGTATAAACATAGCCCATTTGTATAAACATAGCCCATTTGTATAAAATAGCCCACTAGTAAATATAAGTCTTTCATTTTTATAAAAAAAAACATTTTTATAAAAAGATAACTAAATATACTTTTTAGTTAATAAAAACATAATAGTTTTTATAAGTTTCAAAATGTCCGAATTTTGTTAATGGTAACGAAATTTTTGTGCCCGCGTCGGAAGATCGCCTAAACGTCGTAGTAAGTTCTCCGAATGGCGATATGTTTATAAATTCGTCCGTCGTCCGATTTGACCATAAGTTGTGTCCGATCCTTCGGAATGTCCGTAAGTTGTTTTCATGTGTGTCTATATGTATTCTTGTAAGTCTTTAGTTGTAAGTATGTCTTGTATTTATTCGTGTCATTGTTATCAAGTCTTAACTTGTATATATAACTAATACAAATAATAACACATAGCACATACTTGATATGTTCACTAAATATATATTTTACCAAAATATATATTTATGTCAATTTTTATGTTTAGAAAGACCAACTTTCTAATCTTGTAAAGACATTGTTAGAAAAAAAATGATAGTTTTGTTAACATAATGTTCTAAAAAAAAATGGCCATATAACCTTTGTATCAATCATTTGGCCATGTTTCATAAACATATCATTTTCTTTTCCAAATCACCATCAATTTACCCAATCATCTTAACTAAAAACACATGAGATTTTTATAACATAAACTTATCAAAATGATCTCCAAATCATGTAGGGTTTTGGACATGATCATAACATGTGCTAACTAGTTCAAAAACCAAGTTTACTTCTAGTTTTAACAACTTTTATAAAAATCTCATGTTGTATGTTACTTTTCATAATTTTGTAGAAGTATTGTTTTTAGTGAAAAACATTAAATACTTTAACAAAATTAAAGGTTATGATCATCCAAGTAAAGGCTAAAAAAGAAATGGGTTTTTGTGGTGTTCTTGGTAAAAAGATGAAGATGATGAGAGTATTTTAGTGAAAAAAAAAAAATAAAGTGTAAAATGGTCTTGAAATGATCTAGTTACTTAGTTAGTAAGTTACTAATTAATCACCAACATCATCCACTTGAACAAATGGAGTAAATATCTAGATATTTGCAAGTTGTTAATAAGTGTGGGACCCACATAACAAAAAAAAAACCTTCATATGAGGGGGGGGGGGGTCATGCTTGGTGATTTGTTTCTAATTATTTCAAGTGTTAGAATTTGTAGACAAATGTTAGGAAGTTTAGGTGTTCAAGGATTTCAATTGATTTAAGATGTTTAGATGTTATAACTAGCCTTAAAATGACTAAAATAATATTAGATGGTTACTAAAAAAAAGATTAGATATCGTTCGGATAATCGTTTCGAATTGTTTCGGTTAGATGTTATTTGAACGCTAAGTTGCGTAACTTGTGTGAATTGATGTAGTTATTGGCTCGGATGATACCCGAAGGTATCCTCACATGAATTCTATGTTAAATAATATTTTTACATGTCGTAAAAATATTAGAAAGCTGATTTCAGCAAAATTTCTGCGGAAAAGTGTAGAAATCGTCGCTTTTAGTGCTTTTCGGCAGTTTTCGGGCAGTTTTTGGTGCTACCGGACATTGGTAATATATTAAACCAAACCCTTTTATTCCCATATAGGGTTTAATGTATATTTGATGTTGGACTTTTGTCTAAGTCCTAAAGATGTAATTTAGATGGTTTATGCGGAACCTGAGTTCTCGTCAGCACACTAGTTTACTAGGTACTACTCTAGTTGTTTCGATGCATTGTTTACACTATTTCAAGTGTAACCAATAAAAATGAATAATGTGCATCATAAATGAATATTCCTTGAGTGTTCTAAGATGTATATCATGAAATCATGCAGTTCGAATATTCACAACACATACTTGTATAATGTAAATCATTGCTTTAAATGTATGTAAATTACCAGAAAGTGGCAGTTGTCACATTCTCCCCCTGTTATTGAGAATTTCGTCCCGAAATTCAAGCTGAGTCATCCTATACAGGAGACTACTCGAACAGGTGAGAGTATTTAGCTTTGATTTAATGTTCACGTTCCCAAGTATACTCGGGTCCGTGTCGAGAGTTCCAACGTACATTTTAATAATTTGATACGACTCCACCGTGATTTCTAGACTTTACAGTCCATGACTTCAACAGGTTCTTTAGTGAATTGGAGTATGTCGTCAATGTGAATTTCATCCGAAAGAATGATAACGGTTGCTTGTGTTGGACTCTTTTTAAGATTCGACACATGAAACGTGTCGTGCACACTGCTAAGTTCATCTGGTAACTTCAACTTGTATGCAACAGTGCCAATCTTTTCTAAGATTTCTAATGGTCCAATGTAACGTGGGTTAAGCTTTCCACGTTTACTGAACCTCGCTACGCCTTTCCAAGGCGAGACTTTCAACAAGACTTTGTCTCCAACCTCGAAAGATAATGGTTTTCGTCTTTTATCTGCGTAGCACTTTTGTCGATCGCGAGCCGTCTTGATACGGTCTCGGGTCTGAAAAATTTTATCCGTAGTCTCTTGGACTAGTTTCGGACCAATTAATTGACTATCGCCTGTTTCCGCCAACATAGCGGAGAGCGACACTTTCGACCATAAAGAGCTTCAAACGGTGCAGCTTGTATAGTAGTATTGTAGTTGTTATTGTAGGAAAACTCAACTAAAGGTAGATGAGTATCCCAATTGCCGCCTAAATCCATAACACATGCGCGAAACATATATTCGAGTGTTTGGATTGTCCGTTCGCTATGGCCGTCAGTTTATGGATGAAAGGCTGTACTTGGATTCAAATGAGATCCAAAGGCCTGTTGAAATGATTTCCAAATTCTAGAAATAAAACGACCGTCTCGGTCTGAAATGATTGAAATAGGCACTCCATGACGAGCCACTATTTCTTTGAGATAGAGTTCCGCTAGTTTCTCAGTATTATCCTTCTACCAAATCGGTAAGAAGTGCGTGGACTTTGTTAGTCTATCGATGATTACACATATCATGTAGTGACCTCTTGAGGTCCTGAGTAACTTCGTAATGAAGTACATCGATATTTGTTCCCATTACCAAACGGGAATCTCGGGTTGTTGTAACAAGTCCGAGGGATTTTGCTACTCGACTTTGACTTTCGCGCAAGTCAAGCATTCTCCGACATAAGTCGCGATATCACTTTTGAGGTTAGGCCACCAATAGTATTCTTTCAATACTTAGGCCTATGTGCTTCCTCAAAATATCATCTCGAAGGCCGCCAAAGAATGGAACCTAATTTCAACCCATAAAGTATAAAGTTCCATCTTCTTTCGGCACTAATTGTTCTGTCATGCCTCGAAGTGTTTCTGCTTGAATATGCTCTTCCTTGAGCGCTTGTGAATCATCTTCTCTAATGCTTGAACTCTCAGTGTTCTAACTCGCTCCTTGCGGCTCAAGGCATCTGCTACAACGTTTGCCTTGCCCGGATGGTACTTTATTTCACAATCATAGTCGTTCAACAATTCAACAAACATCGTTGACGTATATTTAATTCTTTTTGGTTGAATATGTGTTGAAGACTTTTATGATCCGTGAAAATAATGCATTGAGTACCATATAAATAATGTCGCCATAATTTTAAAGCGAATATCACCGCGCCTAACTAAAGGTCGAGAGTGGTATAGTTATTCTCATGAACTTTTTAATTGGCGCGATGTGTGCACGATAACTTTTTCATGTTGCACGAGTACGCAACCTAATCCTTGATACGAAGCATCATAGTTTACAACAAAGTCATCGGTATCGTCGGATAATGATAAGATTGTAAAATGCTATGCACCAATCTTAAGAATAAGTTGTAATGCTATTTCTTGTTTTTCGATTGGGGCGCATTTATTGTCTTTATGGGTGAGGGAGGTTAGCAATTGAGTAATTAAAGAAAAAAAAATCTCAATAGATCTCCGATGATATCCCGCTAATCCTAAAAAAAATTGTCGGACTCCAGTTGGAGTCTTGGGCACTTCCCAGTTCTCATTTGCTTCAATCTTAGCCGGGTCTACTTGAATGCGTTTCTCGTTCACTACATGCCCGAGAAATGGTACTTTGCAAATCCAAAATTCGCACTTGGAAAATTTCGTGTATAGTTTCTCCATATTTAGTAGCTCGAAAATGGTTCTCAAATGTTGTTCGTGCTCATTTGTCAATCGTGAGTAAAAAAAAATTGTGGTCAATGAATATTGTGACGAATTTGTCGAGATATGGCTTGCGCACGCGATTCATTAAATCCATAAAGACCGCTAGTGCGTTCGTTAAACCAAAAAGGCATAACGAGAAATTTGTAATAACTATAACGAGTTTTAAAAGCCGTTTTCGGTATGCTTTCCTCTTGAATTCGTAATTGGTGATACCCAGATTGTAAGTCTAACTTAGAGTAGAAGCTAGAACTTTCATAAACCATTTGAGTTAATTGGAAATTCACTTGTAACATGGTTTAGAAATATGAATTTTCATTCATCGAAATGTTGTGCATTTTTGCAAAACTTGCATGTCTTTCCACCCCCAAAACCTTTATAAAGATGTATAATGGTAAAGAGTGGGGGTTATGAACTCACAACATCCTTATTCGGTTAACTACAAGGTTCAGAAGGTGCTAATCGACATGGAGATTTGGCTATGGGTGCGGCTCCCGGTACCAAGTCGATGTGAAACTCGACTTGTTGATATGGTGGTAGTCCTGGCAAGTCTTTAGGAAAGACTTCAAGAAATTCTTTTACCACAGGAATATCTGTCAACTGTGGCCCAACGGCCTTCTTGTCGACTACAAGTGCTAGAAAGGCAATACAACCTTTCCGTAAGCACTTTTGTGGCTTCATGCAATTTATGGTCCGCAATGTTGTGTTGCGCTTCTCTCCATGGATAACAAGTGTATCTTCATTCGGTAGTGGTAAGCGAATGATCTTCTCATGACAGAAGACTTCAGCTTAATTATTGGATAGCCAATCCATGCCAACCACTATGTCAAAAATACCCAACTCAATGGGTAAGAGATCGATATTGAATTTCAGCTCTAGACTCGACTAGTTTACTTTTTGCCAATTCTATAGAATGAGGAGACGTCTAGCTTACTTGACTCTAGGCCAAGTACATTTTAAATTCTGTGTGGCGAGGACTTCACTGTATAGTTTTAGGAACCCTATGTTTAAATGTAGGATAACCCAATCCATATGTTTAGATGTAGGATAACCCGATCCATATGTTTAGATGTTGGATAACCCAACCATATGTTTAGATGTAGGATAACCCAATCCCTAATTGTAGCTAGGACAATCCCGTCCCTAGCCATGAAACTCATGTATGTGAAATGTTGAGATGAAGCTAAAATTGCCAATTGTATAAAATAACATGGATGTGAAATGTTGACGAATAGGATACATACCAGTGGCCCTTAATGATTTGATATGTCTCAGCTAATTACTCATTAGCTAACTTGATATAGTAATGTGTATCCAACATGACTCTAATTCGAGTATATGCTTAACATTTAAATGCAATAGCTAAGCTCGGTGTTGGTATTAATAGAATTGATACATGATGATCGTAGAGTGTACGTACTCATGACTTCATTTCTCTCATGGCGAGAGTTATTGTTTGAGTGATTGAGGTAGGGAGGGATGATGCGATCATGCTTCGGATCCCCGAGGCTAAACCTAAAATGTAACACTCAGTGTGTTTGAATTCGGGTGTTTCCCAGTATGGAACAACCCTTGAGAGACCGTGAAAGCATCAAGTGTAACCATCAACATTGGCTCCAGTTATGATCGAGTTCTTTTATAAAATCATATGAAAATAGATATGAAAATCAGATGATATAAAAGAATGATGTATGGTTAAATAAATAACCAATAAAAATGTAGTGTATAAATATATCATGTCTTGAAATAGAATATTATGTCTTGTGTAGAGGATGTCGCGTCTTGTGCAAAAATGTCATGTCTTGTCTTTGTCGAAGAGATTTGAATAACACCACGATATGCAATATAATATAAGCACTTATATATAGGATGTACCAGCGGCGTATCCACCATGCTTTTATCATATTACACACGTCTCGTTATTTACAAAAATGTCTTGTGTAAACCAACATCAAATGATATGTATAACAATGTCTTGCGTAACAATGTCATGTATAAACCATGTCTTGTGTAAAAGCAATGGTTTTCAACACATAACTTTTGACTTAAACGTTTGTTTCTTTTGGCGCCATGATCTTTTTAATACACACTATTAAAAGAATCTAGACATGTATTTGAATAAATAAAGTCTATCATGTGCCCAAGAATGAAGAATACAATCAATCGGTCATGGAAACCTCAAGACCGCATTGTTCATACATGTTTGAATAAATCATAATGTGGATAACCAAAACCAAAAGGTGTAATGCCTCTTGCGTGTATTGGTCATATGTTTAAATGGAAAAAGAAACAAAAAATTCGTTGAGGAGGGGAAACCAACCAGTGGTCTTCGTCCATATAATATGTATTCCCTACTCTATGGACCTCGATCATCCTAAGTAGAGAAAATCCTTTGTCTTACTTGTCCATGTGACAATTATGGTAATAGTGCTTGAGTTTCACGAGCTCTAGCAAAATTATTTAGAATTTCCAAAGATGTCGAATAGAATGCAATGAGGGAGTTGCAACATGGCTCATGCCATACCATTCCTTGGGAAAAGACAAGTGTCAAACGACGGAATTTATTGTATCACTTCCAATAAATATGATAAGGTGGAATATGATAAAGTAAGGTAAAGTAGGATAAAGTGTCATAGACACCATGGAACCAACCCATGTTCAAGAATTTCGAGAATGTTGAGGAAAATCCTCCATGAGTAGCTAACAAGTTTTGCTTGTTTAGATGACTAGTCTCAACTGAATCGTGATATAAATCGAATATTAGGTGTGAACAAATACGTGTCGTCTTCCTGTATTGTATTGTATTGTATTGCATTATATTGTAGGGTGTTATACTAACCACCCCAGTTCGTGTTCTACTAGATAGGAAAAATTGAATCTCAAGTAATAACTTAAGAATTTTGAATGAATAGTGATCATTAGCTTGACCCGCAGAGTCCACCAGAATTTCCATGCACTACAAGTTGTTATTACGTGGGCCCCCGTAATAATAAATTATCTTGCATGGTCACCCTAGCATTCTCTCGTTCAGAGCAGGCGATCAGTCAGAGAGAGGACACTATTGTTTATATACCTTCAACATAGAAGGAAACTTCGTGATAGTTCACGTGTCAACGTCCGTTGTTGTTACTCGCAGGACGGTATGACGTTAGATGAAATAGAAATGGAAAGAATCTGTAACAATAACAATTGAAGGGGCACCTTCAAGATGAGTACTTCATCTTCCTTGTAGGGACAAGAGTATATCCACCTTGGTTAGTATGAGTCACATGGATCTCGTCCCACTAATGGAGTTGTTGTCCAAGGTTACCACCTTCGCCTCGTCGTCATTATCATGGTCAGGCATCTCAGCATTCGTGAGAAAGCAACCATATTTTACGGAATTAAGTTTAAGATTTCACTTAGGAACCATGTTCGCCATAAGCTCCGCAATAGACATGAGGTCGATATTTTCATCGTGTGAGTAAAGAATAATAATAGAGTTTGAAGTCGAAGGTATTTTGTTCTTAGAAAAATATTTCATGCAACATATATATGAACCACCTACATATATAATCATGTAAAATCCTATCAATCAAGGATTTCTATCTTGTATAAGCTGAACTTGTAAACTGTTTATAATGCATAAACTGATAATGTAATGTATTGTAGGCACATAGTCTATTAATGTATTGTGTCTGTTTCTCATAGACTTCACCCATGGAAATGTCCTCGCTTGATTTATGTGAAATGAATTTTTGTTGTAGTGGACCTTGAAAAATGTTTATGCAATGAAAACCTTTTGACTTGTCCAATTTTATTTATAATCTGTTCAACATGAACAAGAGGTTTTCGTGAGAGATCCCTAGTGATTGTAGACTTAGACTCGAGAAAGAATCCTGGTTCACTACAATCGATGCTCTGATACCAATCTGTCACACCCGCTCGTAGCGGAAGCGCGAGGTGTGATCTGATCGGTTCTCATTGCATAACGATATAAGTAAACATACTAAATGAATAAAACATGCTCCAATGCCATTGTCATAATTGTTCAAAAGATCGCAACATAATTTAAGTATATTGTTTACAAACCATCAAATGAAAATAAGTTGTCATTGTTTTATACATCAAAATGTAAGTCTTAAAATGTCAAGACTTTGACCACTATATCACCGCAAAGAGGCGGTATATAACAGGCAAACCCTTCAATAGTTGGCATGGAGTATTGTTACTTGTTTTCCTTGAACTGAAATCGTTGCATTGGTCCACTAATTACCTGAAATACATGTAAGTTTGAAAACATCAACAAAAGTTGAGCGAGTTCATGCAGTTTAGCTGTATAAGATGTATTTGTATCAAAACAGTATGTAATATGTATTTGTCTCAATTGTAATTGTATCCAAACTGGATATAAGATGTATCCGTAAAATGTGAGTTGTATAAAATGTATCTCGATGTATGATGTATCTGTATGTATGATGTAGTATGTAAAGCATCAATGAAATCGTTGATCATTAATGTTTCGCGAGGACATTAATATGTGTGACGAATTAGGAAGCAATCCAACCCTAGACGATTTTATGTCGACTCCTATCGACTGGGACACAAACGCACTCTTCTGTATGGGTCCACGACCAAGAGTGGGGCTCGCCAAAACCCATTAGATCTAACCCTTTTGTTCCTTGGTCCAAACTGGATTAATGGTGCTTATTGTATGGCCCTAATTCGCACATGATCTAAGGTGTTTCATTCCCTAACTTTAACATACGTTGAACATGTATTTTCCCCGATAGTTGTAAAGTTGTAAAACATTTAAATGAATAGGGGACATGAACTCACAGAATTGCGTCCGTGAATAGTAACTAACTGTGATCTGACATACGGTCGTCTTGAACAATGTTGCGACCTACAAATGTCCTTATATTTGTTAGACCCTTCGGTCTTTGTAAATGACCTGAGTATAAGTCTTGTGTCTTGAATATGTGTAAGACTTGTATGTCTTTACTGTTCGTTAACTGTGTATTCGATGAATGAGTTGTTCAAATGTTATATATATATGTTTCACCAAATATATATATATATAAACGTTATCTTGTATCTTGTGAGTTGTATAGTCGGATCTAGTCCGCTGAATCTCGTGTCTTATATGTATCAATTGTATAGTTGTGTTTCCAATAATTGTATCATTGGGCCGAGCCCATGTTTTCATGTTATTGGGCCCCAAATAGTGTTGGGCCTAAATAGTGTTGGGCCTCAATAGTGTTGGGCTTAAATAGTGTTGGGCCTCAATAGTGTTGGGCTTAAATAGTGTTGGGCCTCAATAGTGTTGGGCTTGAATAGTGTTGGGCTTGAATAGTGTTGGGCTTTAATAGTGTTGGGCTTGAATAGTGTTGGGCTTGAATAGTGTTGGGCTTAATGTTATTGGGCCTTGGCCCATATGTTTGGTATTGGGCTTAGCCCATGTGTTTTGATAAGCCCATTATGAAATTAAGCCCATTTAGAAAAGTAAGCCCATTTGTATAAAAATAGCCCATTTGTATAAACATAGCCCATTTGTATAAACATAGCCCATTTGTATAAAATAGCCCACTAGTAAATATAAGTCTTTCATTTTTATAAAAAAAACATTTTTATAAAAAGATAACTAAATATACTTTTTAGTTAATAAAAACATAATAGTTTTTATAAGTTTCAAAATGTCCGAATTTTGTTAATGGTAACGAAATTTTTGTGCCCGCGTCGGAAGATCGCCTAAACGTCGTAGTAAGTTCTCCGAATGGCGATATGTTTATAAATTCGTCCGTCGTCCGATTTGACCATAAGTTGTGTCCGATCCTTCGGAATGTCCGTAAGTTGTTTTCATGTGTGTCTATTTGTATTCTTGTAAGTCTTTAGTTGTAAGTATGTCTTGTATTTATTCGTGTCATTGTTATCAAGTCTTAACTTGTATATATAACTAATACAAATAATAACACATAGCACATACTTGATATGTTCACTAAATATATATTTTACCAAAATATATATTTATGTCAATTTTTATGTTTAGAAAGACCAACTTTCTAATCTTGTAAAGACTTTGTTAGAAAAAAAAAATGATAGTTTTGTTAACATAATGTTCTAAAAAAAAAATGGCCATATAACCTTTGTATCAATCATTTGGCCATGTTTCATAAACATATCATTTTCTTTTCCAAATCACCATCAATTTACCCAATCATCTTAACTAAAAACACATGAGATTTTTATAACATAAACTTATCAAAATGATCTCCAAATCATGTAGGGTTTTGGACATGATCATAACATGTGCTAACTAGTTCAAAAACCAAGTTTACTTCTAGTTTTAACAACTTTTATAAAAATCTCATGTTGTATGTTACTTTTCATAATTTTGTAGAAGTATTGTTTTTAGTGAAAAACATTAAATACTTTAACAAAATTAAAGGTTATGATCATCCAAGTAAAGGCTAAAAAAGAAATGGGTTTTTGTGGTGTTCTTGGTAAAAAGATGAAGATGATGAGAGTATTTTAGTGAAAAAAAAATAATAAAGTGTAAAATGGTCTTGAAATGATCTAGTTACTTAGTTAGTAAGTTACTAATTAATCACCAACATCATCCACTTGAACAAATGGAGTAAATATCTAGATATTTGCAAGTTGTTAATAAGTGTGGGACCCACATAACAAAAAAAAAACGTTCATATGAGGGGGGGGGGGGTCATGCTTGGTGATTTGTTTCTAATTATTTCAAGTGTTAGAATTTGTAGACAAATGTTAGGAAGTTTAGGTGTTCAAGGATTTCAATTGATTTAAGATGTTTAGATGTTATAACTAGCCTTAAAATGACCAAAATAATATTAGATGGTTACTAAAAAAAAGATTAGATATCGTTCGGATAATCGTTTCGAATTGTTTCGGTTAGATGTTATTTGAACGCTAAGTTGCGTAACTTGTGTGAATTGATGTAGTTATTGGCTCGGATGATACCCGAAGGTATCCTCACATGAATTCTATGTTAAATAATATTTTTACATGTCGTAAAAATATTAGAAAGCTGATTTCAGCAAAATTTCTGCGGAAAAGTGTAGAAATCGTCGCTTTTAGTGCTTTTCGGCAGTTTTCGGGCAGTTTTTGGTGCTACCGGACATTGGTAATATATTAAACCAAACCCTTTTATTCCCATATAGGGTTTAATGTATATTTGATGTTGGACTTTTGTCTAAGTCCTAAAGATGTAATTTAGATGGTTTATGCGGAACCTGAGTTCTCGTCAGCACACTAGTTTACTAGGTACTACTCTAGTTGTTTCGATGCATTGTTTACACTATTTCAAGTGTAACCAATAAAAATGAATAATGTGCATCATAAATGAATATTCCTTGAGTGTTCTAAGATGTATATCATGAAATCATGCAGTTCGAATATTCACAACACATACTTGTATAATGTAAATCCTTGCTTTAAATGTATGTAAATTACCAGAAAGTGGCAGTTGTCACAAAACAAAGGTTTCAACTTAGAGCATTTGAGATCAGATTCTAGTGAGTTTAGAGGTTGGATGGCAAGGGGTATTTATAGTGAATGGTCCACCATTAGGATCGTTTGTCGAAATACGTGCCTTAATCTCATCCGTACATGTGTCGGAACCTTATGGTACCCAAAAAGGCCACTCACCATAAGAGTTTGACACTTGGAACTTGAACTTTCGAGAGTGTTAAGGGCTGTTAAAAGATGAAAAAAACGTTTTGCTGCATCTGGCCCCTGTTTACGGACCTAGTTTGGCAGATTTACAGTTTCAGTCCCTGCAACCTCAAAACTTGGTTTTCGATGCGTTTTTTTTTTTTTTGACATGTTTAAGCCCTGTTAACCCCATTTCAAAGCTCTAAAATGAAGTTAAAGTATAGGGAACTTAAAATGTGTTCAAAAATATCTCGGGTGTCGGTTCGTTTAGCCGTACGGTTATGTTGTTCGGTTAATTACGACGGAATGCGCATAAGCGCGAAAAATGATCCAAATGGCGTGACAAATGTATTTTTCTTATGCCAAACACTAAAATAAAATATTTTAGTGCTTACATAAATTTTTGGATGTCCGGATGTATTCAGAACGTAAGTTATGCACGAAAATGCAAACTTGTGCACTTTTTGACGCTTTTAGTACCTGAATGAGCCAAAAGTTTATTTTAGCACACCGAACCCCTCAAAGCCTATTTCTAAGCTATATAAAGGATATTTAAGGTGTGTTTAACTTATGGTCATGTTCCGGAATGTCTGTTACAGTTCAAATTGGCATACTTTCGCAGTTTGTCAAGTTAGTCCCTGTAAGCGAATTAACTTGTTTTTGCCATACCAAAGCCTTCAAAACTTATTTCTAAGTTATGTAAAGGTTATTTAAGGTATGTTAAGCCTATGTAACTATTCCGGAGTGTTTGTTGCATTAAACTGGTTATATTTACGCGTCGGTGCGCGTATAACCTTCCAGAAAGCGATTTAGAGTTTGGAATTGAACAAAAATTGATATGTGCAAATGATACACATATTTTTACAAATCCCAAGTATGAAATATAATATTTCATTGGTTCGGTATTTGTTTGATGGCCGTGGAGGCACAGGTGTTACAATCAATGTATTTTTCGATTGCCTTATCCAAAGGCGTGACCATGTTTGGGCATAACAGACTTAACTCCTCATAACGGTCCGTGTAGGCTCGATGCTCACCACTATCTTGCTTAAGATCATCAAATTCCCTTTCTAGAGCCCTTAGCTCATGACGAGGACATAATTCCTTCATCATAAGAGCCCTAAGCTCGGCCCAAGTCTGTGCTAAAGCAACCTCAGCACCACGGTCTCTCATCACCCCGTTCCACCATGTAAGAGCCCTCTTCTGAAACACATTGGAAGAAAACTCGACCTTGCGATTATCAGGACACTGAACGTGACAAAACGTACTCTCAGTGCTCTCGAACCATTGTAGGAGCCCAGTTGCTCCTTCAGAACCACAAAACTTGAGTGGCTTAGCCGAATTGAAACTCTTGAAATTGAATGGAGCATTATTGTTGTTGTTGGCTTGGTTCAGTTGAGTAATAAGATTTGGGAAAGCAGCAGCCATTTGCTGCGCGATGATTTCTACCAGTTCGGCATTCGCTATCTGATTGTCACGTCGAGGAGGCATTCTAAAAGGAGGGAAACATGAAAGGAAACGAGCGAGATTATTAGATGAAAAGGATGAGGTGATACAAAATTTGACAAAAGCAAAGTTGGTGGTCATTTGTTTGTTACCACAAGGTAAACAAACGACACATTTTGACTAATCAAAGTAAATGGGTCAAAAATAATGTATCGCGAAGACATGCTCGCCTATAAGTGAACACTCACCCCAAGAGTTCCTAGGTAAGAGTGACGGGTCCGATTATGTGGATTTGTACGAACACTCTAGCCTTAGACAGAAAACCCAGGGTACAGGCATTCACCCTTCCAGTTTGCACGTGTTCACACTATTTAGGACCCAGAACTTTGACGAGATTTTGAAAACTCAAAGGGGTTCAAAACCTTATAACAGAGGCTTCAAAACCTTACAACAGAGGGTTCAAAACCTAGTAATCAATCATCCAAGAACAGATGATTAATTTTCAAAGCGGATTCGGAATTGATGCCCCGTTGTGGTTATCACCTAAGGATAGGTGACGGTATTTTTTTTTAAAAAGCTAAATGTAAATCTTCTTGCGTTAGGGTCCTAGAAAGGTTATAGCCTAGGTCAAAGCAATACTAATAACCTAATTCCCTATAACCATTGGCTCTGATACCAACTTTTCTGTCACACCCCGACCACGTAGAACAACAAGACATGGCGGAAGCGTCGGGAAGTGTTGTAACAGAATTAATTGTTTCACAACCATGGAAATTAAAGTTACGTTTTATTTATCAAACCAGAGGGTTACATTGTCTTAAAACAAGAAACAAAGAGTATATAACATAATTTAACTAGTTCTTGCTTCGTTTTAAGTCACTAAGGCACAGGTCCGCCTAAGTGTGCCTCGATCATCCTATGCAACAGCTCCTGAAAACACACGTAAAAATAGGTACGTCAGCAAAAAAAATGCCTGTGAGATACATAGGTTTTGTGAAAATAGGATTCATGACTTGGGTTTAAAGAAACTGTTTAATAAAAAGTAGTCATGAATCTTGTTGAGTGTTTTCTTTCATAAATCATTTCAAAAGCAATGAATAAATCAAATGATATGTATATAAAAGAATATTGTATGGTTAAGTGAATAACCATGTAAAATGGGTTTGTATAAGTTAAGTTATTTGTAAAACGATGTTTATGTGAAGATTGTATTGTAGATGTAATATGTATAAACTGAAATGGTTTAAATAACGCTACGATATGTAATACCATAAAAGCACTTATATATAGGAAGTACCAGCGGCGTATCCACCATGTTTTTATCGTATTACACGTCACCTCGTTACTTAAATCACTTACCCAAACAGCCCCCAAGATTAAATGTTTAATCAATTGTAGAAATGTTTATGTACGGTCAAATACAGTTCACACGGTTCAACAGTTACAAACGGTTCATATAATCAAATGGTTACAACAGTTCACATAGTCAAATAGTTATAAACGGTTCAAAATGTAATATAATGTGTTCATATGCTGGATGAGCATATGCAACAAAATGTAATGTAAAACAATGTGTCCATATGTTGAGTAAACATATGCAACTAATGTAATGTAAATCAATGTGCTAGCATGCCCAGTCAACATACATAGCAGAAATGTAAAGTAAAATAATGTACTAAGTATGCTAAGTAAACATACATAGCGAAACAATGTAATGTAAATCATGTACTAATAGTGTACTAATGAGCATAGCAAGTATATGATGTGAAAATAGGAAAGCACGAAAGTAACAAGTAGGCACATGTGTTTCACCCCAAAAAAGTTTGAAAAACAGTAAAGAGGGGTCTATGTACTCACTTGAGATTGCCAAGAAGTCCTTGTGTAACAACCAAAGAATGCTAGAGATCACGGAAAGCAAACG
Organism: Helianthus tuberosus; assembly: GCA_030545235.1. NCBI lineage: Eukaryota > Viridiplantae > Streptophyta > Magnoliopsida > Asterales > Asteraceae > Helianthus > Helianthus tuberosus. The sequence continues at coordinate 1,087,191 of JARYGA010057272.1, forward strand.
GCACCTAATATAGGTAACTATGTTAATAAACGGACCTAAATCGGAGGATCAGATAGAATGGGGGTTCGTAAACCAAACGAGTATAGGAACTCATGTAATATGGTTTAACAAAGCCTACATACTAAAATGAAACCTAACCTAAGTGCTTACGACCCATTACGACCCGTTTAGGTAGCTTATGCTACTTTTACGCGTCGTTCGCGTAAAACGCTTTCAGAATGCCTAACTAGCCCTATGATAAGTAAAATATGCCTTTACATGTCTAATATTGTTGCTAAATCAGTTTAGATGTAAAAAATTATGTTACATATGCTTAAAATGAAGTTTGGCGTAAAAAGGGCATTTTGGTAATTTACCTAAGGCATATAAACTACCTATCATGCGACTAATCAAACCTAAGTGACCATAAGGTATAACCTCGGAAGGTTATTCCCTACGCTACTATGGTCACTTAACATGTTTGGTCGGATCCTAATGATCGACCAAACGGGTCGTGTTCGAAAGTCTAAGCGGGTGTTTAGTCCGCTTGACTTTCGGCTCCACACAAGCACTAAACTAAAAAAAAATTACGAGCTAAACATGCTAGAACATATTTAGTTAAGTTAGAAAACAGGTTTTGATATCAAAACAAACGGTTTTGATATCCTAGAGTAGTTTGGTTACAAAATACGCGAGAAAACGCATTTTGGCCGAAACTACGACTCGTCACTGAGCCTAGATAACGTGGTAATCAGTAGGTATAGTCACTAGGGACTATAACCATCATGATTACGCTCACGTTATGAAGTTCAAATGAACTTCGCGTTGACCATAAACTGGTCAAAGCAGAAAGTCAAACGCAGTTTGACTTTAACGACAAAAACGAATGAAAAGAACGAAAGAATACTTACAGAAGGTCCCCGCAAGCTCTTGATCCGATTTACTCTCAGGTATGAAGCATAAACTTCAACTTAGAGAGCCAAAATCAGATTCAAGTGTGCTTTGGGAGGAAGTGAGGGTTGGTATTTATAGGAATTCAAGAACCATTAAGATCGTTCATCGAAAACTGAGCTTTGATCTGGACCTTACATGTGTGCCCATGGTTTTCTAAAACCATGGGAGCCCCTAATATGGACTATATTCATTGAATACTAGCCCATGGTTTTGCAAAACCATGGGTTAAAACCATCAACACTTCAAAATGGACTAGGTTCATTGAATCTGCCAGAAATTTCAAAAATGGTCCCTGCACTTGTAAAACTTGATTTTTGGCACTTTTAAGCCTCGTTAACCCCATTTCAAGGCTCTAAAATAAAGTTAAAGTATAGGGAACTTAAAATATGCTCAAAAACATCTCGGATGTCAGTTCGTTTGGTCGTACGGTTGAGTTATTTGCTTAATTACGACGGAAGTCGTAACGAACGCAAAAATGATCCAAATTAAGCGACGAATTGAATTTTCTTATGCCAAACACTAAAATAAATTATTTTAGTGCTTACATAAATTTTTGGATGTCCGGATGTATTCAGAACGTAAGATTTGCGCGAAAAGGCAAACTTATGCACTTTTTGACGCTTTTAGTCCCTAAATGACCCAAAAGTTTATTTTAGCACACCGAAGCCCTCAAAGCCTATTTCTAAGCTATGTTGAGGATATTTATGGTATGTTTAACTTATGGTCATGTTTCGGAATGTCTGTTCCAGTATGAATCGTCATACTTTCACAGTTTGTCGAATTTAGTCCCTGTAAGCGAATTAACTTGATTTTGCCATACCAAAGCCTTCAAAACTTATTTCTAAGTTATGTAGAGGTTATTTAAGGTATGTTAAGCATATGTTGATGTTCCGGAGTGTTTTTCGCATTAAACTGATTACGTTTATGCACCAGTTGGCGTATAACTCTCATGAAAGCGATGTAGAGTTTGAAATTGAACAAAAATTGATATGTGCAAACGATACACATATTTCTACAGATCCCAAGTATGAAATACAATATTTCATTGGTTTGGTATTTGTTTAATGGTCGCAGTGACCCAGGTGTCACAGTTTTACTCAGAACAAAAGGCGGAAACAGACATTCTGAGGTCAATTCAGCAAGATATACTCTTTAAACTGTCGTAATATTGATTAGCAAACGTTTTACAGCGAGACGACACTTCGGCAGCACTTCGTTGCACAAACCGGAAGAATTACAAATGAACATGTATATATAGGTGCTGGTATTTCGCTTGAGAGTGTTCCAAGCGAAATATCATGTCAAGCGAAACTTGATTTCGCTTAGACTGACATGGTGCTCTTACAAGCGAAACCACCATGTTTAAGCGAAATCTCATGTTTATCTCGAACTACGTGCCCTGATCTAACATTCTAAGAACAAGACTCGATACAAGACGAAGTCGACAGACGCATGCACCAACAATCGATAACAACCCAAGTAGCATCGTGACCTTTAGATGTACGTGGTAACTTAGTGATGAGATCCATTGCAATGTTCTCCTACTTCCAAACCGGTATCTCTGGTTGTACAAGTCAACCAGAAGGTCGTTGATGTTCAGCCTTGACTTTGAGACAAGTTAGGCATTTCGATACATACAAGGCAACATCCTTCTTCATACTAGGCCACCAGAACTGAGTGCGAAGATCCTTGTACATTTTATCGGCACCAGGATGGATAGAATATCGAGACTTATGAGATTCGTCCATTACCAAGGTGCGAAGATCATCTTGTTTCGGAATCCACAAACGATCCTTGAAATATAGCAACCCAGCGTCCTTTGTTTCGAGTTTAAGTTCGAGTTGAAGCGGTAGCTCATATTTCAATATGTCTTTGATCACACAAGATCGTTGAGCTTGAAGGACACGAGATTGAATATCATATAGAGTTCGAACAAAATGAAGCTTGACTCGTTCCTTTCGTCTAAGCGCATCAGCTACGACATTCGCCTTACCGAGATGGTAGCGGATCTCGTAATCGTAATCGTTTAAGAGTTCAACCCAACGTCGTTGCCTCATGTTTAGCTCCTTCTGATTGAGAATATGCTAGAGACTTTTGTGGTCTGTGAAAACCACACACTTCGTTCCATAGAGGTAGTGTCTCCAGATTTTAAGTGCGAAAACCACAGCTCCTAATTCAAGATCATGAGTCGTATAGTTCTTCTTGTGAATTTTCAGCTGGCTAGATGCATAAGCTATGAATTTACCTCATTTCATAAGAACGCAACCAAGTCCTAGATTCGACGTGTCACAATAGACAACAAAATCATCGTTTCCCTCAGATAGAGATAAAACAGGAGCATCACAGAGTTTCCGTTTCAGCGTTTGGAACACTTCTTCTTGCTTAGGTCCCCACTCAAAAGGCTTATTCTTCTTAGTCAAAGCAGTGAGTGGAACTGCGATCTTCGAGAAGTTAGAAATGAATCGACGATAATAACCAGCAAGACCAAGAAATGATCGAATCTCTGTAGGTGTCGTCGGTGTATTCCAATCCTTAATAGCTGCTATTTTCCAAGGATCCACATGGATACCCTGCTCGTTGACTATATGTCCCAAAAATTGAACTTCTTTAAGCCAGAATTCACACTTGGAGAATTTAGCAAAAAGTTGTTCCCTCTTTAGGAGTTCCAAGGTCAAACGAAGGTGTTGCTCGTGGTCGGCTCGAGACTTTGAATAAATGAGAATATCGTCAATGAATACAATGATGAACTTATCTAAATAAGGTTTACAAACCCTATTCATTAAGTCCATGAAGATAGCTGGGGCATTTGTCAAACCAAAAGGCATGACAGTGAACTCGTAGTGCCCATATCTTGTACGGAATGCAGTTTTGGGAATATCTTCTTCGAGAACACGAAGTTGATGATACCCAGAACGTAGATCGATCTTGGAAAAGCATGAAGCACCTTGCAGCTGGTCGAAGAGATCATCAATTCTAGGTAGGGGATATCGATTCTTGATGGTAAGCTTATTAAGCTCACGATAATCGATACACATTCGAAAATATCCATCTTTCTTTTTCACAAAGTGGACAGGAGCTCCCCAAGGCGAAAAGCTCGGACGGATGAATCCTTTATCAGACAACTCTTGAAGCTGCTTCGATAACTCTTGCATTTCCGACGGTGCAAGACGATAAGGTGCTTTCGCAATCGGGTTGGCATTGGGTACAAGGTCAATATGAAATTCGACTTGACGAACTGGAGGTAAACATGGCAGTTCATCGGGAAACACCTCTGGATAATCCCGAACAATCGGAATATCCTGAATACTCTTGCTCTTGCCTTTCTCCTCGGTGACATGTGCCAAGAAAGCAACATATCCTTTTCGCAAATATCTTTGGGCCTTTGTACACGACATAAGCTTCAATCCACCAGATGGCTTCTCGCCACGAACTTCCAGAACATCGCCAGATGGAAGAGGAATACGAACAATCTTATCAAAACAAACTACCTCAGCATGATGTTTGGTTAACCAATCCATCCCTACGATAATATCGAAACTCCCAAGTTGCATCGGCGTGAGGTCAATGGGAAAAAGATGGTTATCAAGGTTTAACTGACAATCACGAATAACAGAATCGAGAACAAGGGGTTTACCAGTAGCAACTTCGACATATAAGGGTTTCCTCAGTTTAGTTCTAGGTATTGCAAGCAATGGTTCAAAAGATAATGAAACAAAACTTCTATCGGCTCCAGAATAAAAAAGAATAGATGCAGGTCGATTGTTAACAAGAAACGTACCATTAACCACCTCGTTGTCAGCCATCGCTTCGTTAGCATTCAGATTGTACACTCGCCCACGAGCGGTATTCACATTTGCGTTGACATTCACCAGCCTTGGACAGTTTTTTGTGGAAGTGACCAAACTCTCCACAATTGAAACATGAACCCGGTGGGAATCTAGCAGCATTCCCCTGAACTGGAGCTTGATTCTGAACAATCTGATTCTGACCCAAACGACAGACATTGGCCAGATGCCCAAGCTTACCACACGTTGTGCATTTCCTACAAGCTTGTTGTGCAACATGATGACCGTTCCAGTAAGCACAATGAGGTGCGGTACCAGCATATGCTTTCTTCACAGGCGGTTGAGCTGGTGGGTTCTGAGGGTTCTGAGCAGTAACTGCAAAGTTCTGAGCACCCTTTCGCTTTCTTGACTTCTTCGATGACTCACCTTTCTTACCCTTACCCTTTTCCTTGACAGGTTCGGTCGACTTCTTCTTATCACCCTTGCAGGTAAGTTTACCCTTCCTGACTTGCAACTCAGTTAGGGTAGCAGATAACTCGATCGCTTGACGAACAGTAGTAGGGTTAACGCCGGTCACAATATCTTGTATGGAATCGGGTAAACCATCGATATACCTCTCTATCGATTTCTCCAACGGGGTAACCATAGTAGGACACAAAAGACTGAGTTTCTCAAATTGATCCGTATACGCACGGTGTTCTCCCCCATCATGTTTTAGATCATCAAACTCTCGTTCCAAAGCTCGAATTTCATGACGGGGACAAAACTCTTTCATCATGAGAGCTCGAAGCTCTTCCCATGTTTGTGCCAATGCCACTTCGGCACCCCTATCGCGCATCACTCCGTTCCACCAAGTAAGAGCACGCTTCTCAAACACACTTGATGCAAATTCAACCTTACGCCCATTCGGACATTGCACATGTCTGAATGTGTTCTCGATACTTTCGAACCATTGAAGGAGTGCAGTTCCTCCTTGCGACCCAGAAAACTTTAGCGGCTTTGCAGAATTCAAATTCTTGAAATTACATTGTGCATTGTTATTATTATTGTTATTGTATAGCTCGTGGATTTGGGTCACAACGCCTGGAAGCACAGCAGCCATTTACTGAGAGACAAGGGCTGCGACTTCTTCAGCAGTAAAAGATTGTGCATCACGTCGAGGAGGTATTGTCTAACAAGGAAATATGAGAAACGAGTGAGGTCGAAAATTAGGAAAACAAAAGAGGTATTTAAAATATCGACGAAACATAAGGAAGGCGATCATTTGTTCGTTACCTCGAACAAACAAAAGACACGCAATGACTAATCAAAGTAATGAATCAAAATAATGTATCGCGAAGACATGCTTGCCTATAAGTGAACACTCACCCAAAGAGTTCCCAGGTAAGAGTGACTGGTCCGATTATGTGGATTTGTACGAACACTCTTGCCTTAGACAGAAAACTCAGGGTACAGGCATTCACTCTTCCAGTTTGCACGTGTTCACATTATTTAGACCCAAACTTTGACGAGATTTTGAAAACTCAGAAGGCACTAAGCCAACAATGAGTCAAACTGGAAGGGTTCAAAACCTTACAACAGAGGGTTCAAAACCTAGTAATCAATCATCCTAGAATGGATGATTAATTTTCGAAGCAGATTCGGATTTGTTTTTAAAAATCTAAACGCAAATCAACTTGCGTTGGGGTCCTAGAAAGTTATAGTCTAGGCCAAAACATTACTAATAACATAATTCCCTATAACCATTGGCTCTGATACCAACTTCTTCTGTCACACCCCGACCACGTAAAACAACAAACCGTGGCGGAAACGTCGGGGAGTGTTGTAACAGAATTATTGTTTCGAAACCATGGATACAAAAGAGTCTCGTGTTATTAAATATTAAACATTAACATTGTCTTAAAGTTAAACAAGCAAGTCAAACATAGTCTATCATCGTTATTAAATCACTAAGGCCTCGTCCAGTCCTAAGTGAGCATGCATCCTATTCGCAATCAACATTAAGCAACATCACGTGAAACATATGTAAAAACAAAGTCAGCAAAGAAATGCTGGTGAGCAAATAGTTCTTGTGTGAGTGTCAGATTCTTGGCTCGTTGAAATATCTCGTACAACTTCGTTGATCGATATTTGAAACCTTGTTTTATAAAATGTTTGTATTGTAAAATAAATAACCAAGTCAAAACAAATTTGGTTATAATTTATAAACCTCGATGCCATGAATCTTGACCCAAAACATTTGTTTATGTAACCCAAATCATAAATCGTTCTCGTAATAAAACTCGTATGGTTTATATCGTTTCGTAAACATTGTTGTGTGACATCGTTTAACTCGTTCTCATTATAGATCATCGTTCATTTGTTTAAATCTTTCATAATCGTACAATTGTTCAAAATCGTTCAATCGTTTAATATCGTTCTCGTTCAAATCGTTCTCGTTTTAATTGTGAAAACTACTTTTGGTCGTCTCACTAATAACATTCAAACCTTCGTGACTCGTTCATCGTTCAACTCGTTCAACTCGTATTAACAAACCACCAAAGGGTAAGTTAACAATCATCAGGTTCAGTCGTTACCCACATAACCCACACATAACCATGGGTGGAGTCTGATGACGGGATTTGTCGGATCCTATGGTACCATAACCTAATACTGGTCGGTTCGGCCAAAATTAATGAATGTCGTTCGTTATGTAACTACAACCAACAAGTTCGTTCACATTATCGAAATCGTTATTAGTTTAGTATAAACCATCTTAATCGTCTTTGAAATCATCGTTAAAACATCAAAATCGTTTTGATACATATGAATCACCCCAAAACAATCGAAAACAGTAAAAAGAGGGGATCTATGTACTCACCTTTGGGTGCGTTTTTATATATTAACACAATCCCTCAAATTGTTTATTTGTCGTAAATTAAATAAGAATGATTTAATAATCAAAAACCCACAAAATACATAAGTTTCTCCGATACTTAGTGTAACACCCCAACCCGGAAGGGCTGACGTGTCACAATAACAGTGATATCATAAACAAAAGTCATAATTCCATTTATTTATTTGACAAGGATATAACAACTGAACTTAAATTTAATATACAAACGGACACATCGACATAATTTCTAACATCTTCGGATTTATTCCTAGGCTTTATTCTTCTCTCTTTTCCCCGCCCAAAGTAACCTGCTGACCTGTAAATACAAAATTTATACGTAATGAGCCGAATGCTCAGTACGGAATTATAGGCTCAAAGAACAAGTAACGCTTTATAGAAATGTTATCTGAATGGAACTTTATGCGAAAATAATACGATGCAAGAACATAATTTCATAATCATATCTTACGGATGTACCCATGAGCAAACTGAAAATGTGACAATACACAGGTAGCTACTCCTGCATAATTATCACACGAGATGGCGAGTTGGCATACCCATTATCCACCTCCTGAAACTTAAATTCTAGGATCGATCCATACGCCTCCTAGTAGCTTTGTACCACACTTGTACCTAGGGACGCCGTGAACTAATCTCTCCGTCACAGATGGAGCACATGCTGTTGATGCCACAACAACATGCTCGTGGGACACTCCACGAGAAGCGATACTCAGGGTATCAGAGTACAAATGGACTTATTCACATAACTTATAAAACTTATTTTCATAACAGAACGGAACATATATCGGAACATGCGATAATGAGTACAACTAACATAATATTATCGCATGATATGAAAGCTTAAATCAAATGATTAGAACAGAATTCGAACGGACTGTCAAATGAATCGATAATCAAAGACGTGAAGAGTGTATGAATTTAATGGGTTTTATAACAATTTGAATATGAAGCAATCAGAAGTGGGGTCAGGATCCGTACCTTAATAATTCCAAATTGATGCTACCTTGTGATAATATTTCAGATTTATACGGACAGAGTTTAGACTACTGATTAGTCTTTTAACCTAATTTAAATAACATGCACACAACCAGGTTAGTAACTTAATACAGCCTTTACGATAACTCACGAGATCAAATTCTCACAACGAATGACAAAGTGCGATACTTCATCCATCGAATTAACGATGATCCGTCAAATTAATGACGAACGACAAAGTACAATACTTTATCCATCGAATTAACGATGATCCGTCAAATTAATGACGAACGACAAAGTATAACCCTAATGTGGGCAGCACTTAAACATCCATTGGATGCATTGATCGATCGGACAATGAATCGTAATAGCGATCGAGTTATTACCCTGTTCTGCAGCACCCCGCTACTCTTAATTAGTGTTTTGTGTGTGTTTGGAGAGTAATTGGACGATAACTCAGAGTGAATTTGAAGTTTGAACGTCGTTTTTGTGCCCAGAATCAAGTGCCAATGTTCTGTATTTATAGCTGTAATTTGGACATGCTAGCCTACCTGCTTGACATGCTAGCCTACCTGCTTGACATGCTAGCCTACCTGCTTGTCATGCTAGCCTACCTGCTTGACATGCCTGCCTACCTGCTTGACATGCCTGCCTACCTGCTTGACATGCCAGCCTACCTGCTTGACATGCTAGCCTACCTGCTTGACATGCTAGCCTACCTGCTTGACATGCTAGCCTACCTGCTTGACATGCCTACTTACCTGCTTGACTTAATTAATCTTACTTAGCTTAATTAATCTTGCTTAGCCGTTAATTAATCTTACTTAGCTAATAATTTTACTTAATTGCTAAATATTCTATTTTAGGATCTCCCTGGTTACGAGTTCTAATTTCTAGATACAACGGAACTCGCATTAGTGTATTAACTCCATTCAACTTTAACGATGATCACTTGGGTGTTTCAATTAGGGTTTCCTATTAACTAAAATAAATAATAATAATAATAGTTTTAAATTTTTGGGTATTACAACTATTACCCCCTTAAAAGAAATTTCGTCCTCGAAATTTTTCAATAAGAATATAGCATATAAGTAACAGAAACGGATCTTTCATAGCAGAGTTACTATTGTTACTGATATCACATACATAAACATGCTTAATCATAGCTAATATATATTCACATGCGGTAAAGCATAAATGACCGTAAACAGAAACAATTGAACATATATCAAAGAGCAAGTTTTACCGTTACTCGACTAAAATTCTATTGCGAGAATAGATTAGGGTATAGAGAACGAATTGATTCTTCAGATTCCCATGTTGCTTCGCGTTCAGAGTGATTTTTCCAGAGGATTTTAACAAATGAAATTACTTTCCTACGCAAAACCCTTTCTTGTCGATCTAAAATGGCTTCTGGCTCCTCTTCGTAGGACAAATCCTCGTGAATTGTAAGTAACGGATAACTAATGACATGAAGTGGATGATAATTATATCCTCTTAACGAGGAGACATGAAAAACGTTATGAACGTGAGAGAGCTGAGGAGGTAAAGCCAGTCGATATGACACTTCTCCAATTCTTTCAAGGATTTCAAACGGACCGATGAAACGGGGACTAAGCTTCCCTTTAATTCCAAATCTACGAATGCCACGCCAAGGTGATACCTTTAAGAAAACGTGATCACCAATTTTAAATTCGAGTGGTCGTCTATCTTGATCTGCATAGCTCTTTTGTCTGCTCTGAGCTTCTTTCAGTTTTTCTCGGGCCATAGTGACTTTTTCATTTGTAATTTGAACTAGTTCTGGCCCTTCAATAATCTTTTCTCCAACTTCATCCCAGCAGATTGGTGAACGACATTTCCGACCATACAAAAGCTCAAAAGGTGCCATGCCAATACTTGCTTGCCAACTATTGTTGTAAGCGAACTCAACAAGGCATAGATATTCATCCCAGTTTCCAGACCATTCAAGTGCACATGCTCGGAGCATGTCTTCCAAGGTCTGAATCGTGCGTTTCGACTGCCCATCTGTTTGTGGATGGAAAGCCGTACTAAACTTCAGTCGTGTACCCCAAGCTGTCTGAAAACCTTTCCAAAATCGTGAGGTGAAACGTGGGTCTCTATCGGAAACAATGGAAGATGGTGTGCCATGGAGTCGAATAATTTCTTGAAGAAATATTTCGGATAACTTATTAACCGAAAATCCTTGCTGAATCGGTAGAAAATGGGCTGACTTCGATAATCTATCGACAACAACCCATACAACATCATTCTTCTTGAATGTCTTAGGAAAACCAGTAACAAAATCCATTGTAATCTCATCCCACTTCCATATGGGAATATCCAATGGCTGCAATAGACCGCTTGCTCGTTTGTGTTCAATTTTCACTTGTTGGCAAGTGAGGCATTTACTTATGTATCGAGCAACGTCTTCCTTCATGCCATTCCACCAGAAGTTCTGTCTTAAGTCTCGATACATCTTGGTAGATCCTGGGTGAATTGAAAATGGTGAGCTGTGAGCTTCGGCTAACAATGACTCACGAAGGCTGGAGTCATCGGGTACACAAAGTCTCTTACCGCACCAAATCACCCCATGATGGTCTATACTAAATTCAGATTGCTTACCCACCTCAAGATTTTGCACAATTGCCCAAAGTTCTCCATCTTGCTTTTGTGCATCTTTGATCCGTGATATGAGGTCGGGTTCAATCTGCATTCTAGCTAGATATCCATCAGATTTACTAACCTGAAGCCAAATGTTCATTCTTTCAAGATCTTTCCTAATATGAGGCTGAATTTGTATGCAAGATATAGTCCCGGAATTCTTTCGGCTCAACGCGTCAGCTACAACATTGGCTTTGCCTGGATGGTATTGAATATTTACGTCGTAATCTTTTAAAAGTTCTAACCACCTTCTTTGCCTCATATTTAACTCCTTCTGAGTAAATATGTACTTGAGGCTCTTGTGGTCGGTCAAGATGTCACAACTTTCACCATACAGATAGTGTCGCCAAATCTTAAGTGCAAAGACGACTGCGGCTAATTCTAAATCATGTGTAGGGTAGTTAACTTCATAAGGCTTTAACTGACGGGAGGCATAAGCGATAACCTTCCCATGTTGCATTAGCACACAACCTAATCCTTTCTTTGAGGCATCACTATAGACTTGGTAACCTCCTGATCCAGAAGGAAGAGCGAGTATCGGAGAGGATACGAGTCGCTTCTTCAATTCTTCAAAACTTTTCTCTTGTTCCTCATTCCATGAGTACTTCACCCCTTTCCTTAGGAGTTTTGTGAGTGGTAAAGCGATTACCGAGAATCTTTCAACGAATCTTCGGTAATAGCCAGCAAGACCCAAGAAACTTCTTATTTCGGTAACAAAAGTGGGTCTTGGCCATTTTGTAATAGCTTCAACCTTTGTTGGGTCTACCATAATTCCCTCTGCTGATATGATATGACCTAAAAATGCCACTTGGCTAAGCCAAAAGTCACATTTGGAAAACTTCACGTACAACTTCTCATGCCTCAAGGTTCCAAGTACCGCATGTAGATGTGCTTCATGCTCTTCGTGACTCTTAGAATACACCAGAATGTCATCGATAAAAACAATTACGAATTTGTCTAGGAATTTGTGAAATACACGATTCATCAAATCCATGAAGACTGCGGGTGCATTAGTTAGCCCAAAGGGCATAACCAAAAATTCGTAATGACCATATCGAGTACGAAAGGCGGTCTTAGGAACATCATCATTCTTAATCCTTAGCTGATGATACCCGGACCTCAGGTCAATTTTTGAGAAGAACTGAGCCCCCTGAAGTTGATCAAAGAGATCATCAATGCGAGGCAGAGGATACTGATTACGAATAGTAATCTTGTTCAGTTCTCGGTAGTCAATACATAAACGCATACTACCGTCTTTCTTCTTCACAAATAAGACCGGAGCACCCCAAGGTGAAACACTGGGTCTTATGAATCCTAGATCTAACAATTCTTGCAATTGTTCCTTCAACTCCTTCAGTTCCATTGGAGCCATACGATATGGAGCTTTAGAAATAGGTTCGGCACCAGGGATCAAGTCGATGGTGAATTCTACCTGACGGTCGGGTGGTAATCCTGGTAGTTCATCCGGAAATACATCAGGATATTCACGAACAACGGAATGGCTATCGATACTCTTAACACTAGCAGAAGTATCCTTAATCGATGCTAGAAATCCAGCACAACCGTTTGATAAGAATTTTCGAGCCTTAAGTGCAGAGATAATTTTAAGGGATTTATGAGCTTGAGATCCCTGATATATAATATCAGGATGATGAAGATCGCCAAAAATAACACGGCGAGAATGACAATCTATAGTTACACGATGTCTAGACAACCAATCAATTCCTAGAATAACATCAAAGTCACACATATGTATTGGAAATAGATTGGCCTTACACACAATAGATTCAATACGGATCGGACAATCTTTATATACGGAAGTGATTACGGATGAATTTTCCATGGGAGTGGAAATGGTTAAGGTATGATTTAAGAGAGTTGGTCTTATCGGAAGGTACTTAGTAAATGAATGGGATACTAAAGAATGAGTCGCTCCTGTATCGAACAACACATAGATACTACGTTTACCAAGCTGAAGGGTTCCAGATACAGTACCTGGAGCATTAGCAGCGTCAGTAGCAGAAAGTGCGAAAACTCTTCCTCCAACATTCGGTTGGTTATTCTTCCTAGTGTCTTTCTTAGTACACTCCTTAATCATGTGTCCAGTTTGGCCACATCTAAAGCATGCTCCTGTACTTCGGTGACATACGCCCTGATGTCTCTTACCACAAGTATTACATAAAGAATATGTAATCTGATTCGGGTTTACATGTTGATTCAGTGGTTGAGCTTTAATAGGTTCTGCATACAACTGAATCTGGTTTTGAGCAGGTCTCGGGTTTTGCAGTCTCGGTTGCCATGGACGTGCCTGATTTCCAGAGTTTTGATTTCCTTGCACTTTACGATCTTGATGCTGTGGCGTAGTGGATGATTTGCCGTTTTCCTGCTTAAATTGTCCTTCCCTATTTCTCTTCTTATTATCCCCAGTTCGAGATAAGAATTCTTTCCTTTCGAATTCAAAAGTTTTGATTGCATCAGCAACTTCGGTGATATCCTAAAATTTCATGTACATGATCGACTTCCGAATTCGATCATTGACTGCCCACTTGCATTTTTCTGCCTGGACTTCTGCTGATCCTGCAACGTCTCCTACAATACTAGCCAACCTTGAAAATCGAGTAATGAACTCAGAGGCTGGTTCATCACTCCCCTGTCGAATCACTGCATACTCCCTGATATAAGCTTCTTTATCAGCGGTCGAAAAATACTTGTCGTAAAAGATATTACGAAAGTCGACCCATGAAAGATTAGCGTCAAAATCATCCCCTCCTTTGACATTCTTATATCCTTCCCACCAAGTTTGTGCGTCATCTTCGAATTTGTAGGTAGCCAATCTAACTTTGTATTGCTCCGGAACTCCAAGAACTCCGAAGATCTTTTCAATATGAGCTATCCAGTTTCTTGCTTCGACTGGATTATTAGCGTGACTAAAGGATTTCGGCTTTTGTTTTTGGAATTTACTAATCCATATGTCTATACTATAATTAGTATTGTTCGTGGTATTCTCACGAGTTTCACCACCAGAGGTTGGATTAGTGTTAGTGCCTTCTGGATGACGAGTTTGTTGAATAACGGCCTCAGCTGTTTGAGCAACCAGGTTTGGAAGCAACCCGGCAACAGCCTGGTTGATTGCATTAATTACGCTTGGATCGACTGGAGTCTCATTCGAAGAAGTGTTGTTACGTACAGGGTTAGTACGAGTATTCCTACGTAGCGGACGACGAGGAGGCATATCTATACGAATAAATACAGGAATTAAACCAAATAAGAGACCAAGTTGAATCCTATCATAGATATCTACCCATTCCTCACAGGTTTTAATTACTATCTTCAAGTTTTCTACAGGAAAGAGCCTTTGCTCTGATACCATAGCTGTAACACCCCAACCCGGAAGGGCTGACGTGTCACAATAACAGTGATATCATAAACAAAAGTCATAATTCCATTTATTTATTTGACAAGGATATAACAACTGAACTTAAATTTAATATACAAACGGACACATCGACATAATTTCTAACATCTTCGGATTTATTCCTAGGCTTTATTCTTCTCTCTTTTCCCCGCCCAAAGTAACCTGCTGACCTGTAATTACAAAATTTATACGGAATGAGCCGAATGCTCAGTACGGAATTATAGGCTCAAAGAACAAGTAACGCTTTATAGAAATGTTATCTGAATGGAACTTTATGCGAAAATAATACGATGCAAGAACATAATGTCATAATCATATCTTACGGATGTACCCATGAGCAAACTGAAAATGTGACAATACACAGGTAGCTACTCCTGCATAATTATCACACGAGATGGCGAGTTGGCATACCCATTATCCACCTCCTGAAACTTAAATTCTAGGATCGATCCATACGCCTCCTAGTAGCTTTGTACCACACTTGTACCTAGGGACGCCGTGAACTAATCTCTCCGTCACAGATGGAGCACATGCTGTTGATGCCACAACAACATGCTCGTGGGACACTCCACGAGAAGCGATACTCAGGGTATCAGAGTACAAATGGACTTATTCACATAACTTATAAAACTTATTTTCATAACAGAACGGAACATATATCGGAACATGCGATAATGAGTACAACTAACATAATATTATCGCATGATATGAAAGCTTAAATCAAATGATTAGAACAGAATTCGAACGGACTGTCAAATGAATCGATAATCAAAGACGTGAAGAGTGTATGAATTTAATGGGTTTTATAACAATTTGAATATGAAGCAATCAGAAGTGGGGTCAGGATCCGTACCTTAATAATTCCAAATTGATGCTACCTTGTGATAATATTTCAGATTTATACGGACAGAGTTTAGACTACTGATTAGTCTTTTAACCTAATTTAAATAACATGCACACAACCAGGTTAGTAACTTAATACAGCCTTTACGATAACTCACGAGATCAAATTCTCACAACGAATGACAAAGTGCGATACTTCATCCATCGAATTAACGATGATCCGTCAAATTAATGACGAACGACAAAGTACAATACTTTATCCATCGAATTAACGATGATCCGTCAAATTAATGACGAACGACAAAGTATAACCCTAATGTGGGCAGCACTTAAACATCCATTGGATATATTGATCGATCGGACAATGAATCGTAATAGCGATCGAGTTATTACCCTGTTCTGCAGCACCCCGCTACTCTTAATTAGTGTTTTGTGTGTGTTTGGAGAGTAATTGGACGATAACTCAGAGTGAATTTGAAGTTTGAACGTCGTTTTTGTGCCCAGAATCAAGTGCCAATGTTCTGTATTTATAGCTGTAATTTGGACATGCTAGCCTACCTGCTTGACATGCTAGCCTACCTGCTTGACATGCTAGCCTACCTGCTTGACATGCCAGCCTACCTGCTTGACATGCCAGCCTACCTGCTTGACATGCCAGCCTACCTGCTTGACATGCCAGCCTACCTGCTTGACATGCCTGCCTACCTGCTTGACATGCTAGCCTACCTGCTTGACATGCTAGCCTACCTGCTTGACATGCTAGCCTACCTGCTTGACATGCTAGCCTACCTGCTTGACATGCCTACCTACCTGCTTGACATGCCTACTTACCTGCTTGACTTAATTAATCTTACTTAGCTTAATTAATCTTGCTTAGCCGTTAATTAATCTTACTTAGCTAATAATTTTACTTAATTGCTAAATATTCTATTTTAGGATCTCCCTGGTTACGAGTTCTAATTTCTAGATACAACGGAACTCGCATTAGTGTATTAACTCCATTCAACTTTAACGATGATCACTTGGGTGTTTCAATTAGGGTTTCCTATTAACTAAAATAAATAATAATAATAATAGTTTTAAATTTTTGGGTATTACACTTAGTATTTTCACATAACTTTGAGATTTTTCTCAAAAAGTTATTATTTTTTATTATATTGGTGTATTTGTATATATATACTCAAACGTACATAAAATAAATATCGTAATACACATAATATTGTCAACACTAACACATCATCATACACATATTGTAAAACACATAGCACATTGTAACACCTAAGATTTACCCATGAACAACCCATTCTAGTATATGTCGAAAAACACTTATTTTAGCGATTCGGTAACGTTTTTGGGCGCCTGAAGTCACGTATGACCAACCAAACACCAAGTAAACTTAATATAAGTTAAAATACTTTTTTTATATCAAAAATATCAGTTTACTTACTGATCTAAAACAGTTTTATAAAAATTCTTCGAAAAGGCGATTTTTGACCGTTTTACCGCTTAGTTTTGCATCAAACGTTACCCGAACCATCCCACATCGAAATGACTAGAAATTTTAACATAACCCATGTTATTTACTAAATAAAATAGTGGTTATACTCATGATAGTGCAGGTCTTACATAAAGCACATAAATCATGCAAATTTCACATATTTTACCACTTTTTAAGCTATATGTACAACATGCAAGGCTATCAATCCTATGTCAAAGTTTCATGCCATTATAATACACCAAATAATATTATTTTTAGTGTTTATAACCTGTTCAAAAATATTTTTTTCATATAACCATTTTTAACCATTTCTTGAGCTTTAAATCAACATGTATTCTCATGTACAAGTGCCTAAAGCATACTATCATAACATCAACTTTTTATATGAGTTTAAATGCATCAAATATGAAATTTATTCATGTTTATTTGCTGATGTAATTTACATTGAACATATCATGCATATATCCTTAAACACTTGCATTTTAACTATCATTCAAGAACAAGCAACAACTTAAACAAGTACTTAACAACAATCAAGCTCAAAACTCATACACACATGTATATATATGTACGGTTATACACACCCACATGAACATCACCATTTTTATTTGTATCATGACCCATTTCATTTTAGATTTCAAGTTTAGTGAAAATTCCAAGATTCAAGAGAAACTTCAAATCATCAAGAACAACCAAGAATCTAAAGTATGATTTAAACATAAATGTTATACCTTCAAGATTCAAGTAGGTTGTGGGATGAGATTTTGATGATAGGGAGCTTGAAATCACTTGAAAGCACCTTGGAAACCCCTTTGGATCTTCACAACCACTTGAATTTAGCTTGAAATGGTGTTGAATTCTCAAGAACAAAGTTTGAAGATTTGAAGATGGAGAGAGAGAGGGTGTGGATGGTTGGGAGGGAGAGAGAGTGAGGAGGTTGAGTGATGGGTGATCTTTAGTAGATTATGAAGATATATGTTGAAGATATGGAAGTATTTACAAGGAGCATGCAATTACACTTGGCAACCAACATATCAAGCAAGATCTTCAAGAATAAAATCAAATCTTGGAAAATATATGGTGGGGCCACCCAATATATGTGACCGTGAATATATATGGGGGGAGGGGGTAGAGTGTAATATTGATGGTAAATTAGATAAAAACAGGTGTTTAACCGGATACCGAGTATTTTATATAGCGTTTAAATCCCGGTTTATGGCGTTCTAAATTATTTTTTTATTATTCTATAAAAATAAACTCGCCAAAATATTACTGAAATAAATTTCAGTTGCCGAGACTGGCTAGGTTGTCTGTGTTTTGCAGTATAAGCACTGTGTTGCGTAGTAACACGCGGTACGCGCTTTAAACTTGAAAAATAACGTTTTTAAGCGTTTTAATTTATTTTTCAACACGAACCTGAAAAAATAAAATTTTAATCATAACAGAATATTTTCAGGATTTAAATATTATCCGGGTGGTCACCAACGTTCGTTTCGCAGTTTTGTCGTAAATCGTTCTTTAGTTCGAACAAACTTGTTTTCGCCATAACGCATCCTTCGAAACTTATTTCTAAGTTATGTAAAGGGTATTTAAGGTATGTTTGGCTTATGTCACAGTTCCGGAGTGTACGTCGTGTTAAACTGATTGCGTTTATGCACCAGTTTGCGTATAACCTTCCAGAAAGTGATTTAAAGCTTGAAATCGGAATTGAATCAAATTGTAAAATCATCAAACACAATAACACATATAATAACACCAGAGCACATTGTTTTATTGATAATCAACATTGTTTTACATTATACGACGATTACAGAACACAGTTGTCACAGAATGCTTGTATGTTATGTTTACACAGTGATTGTTGCCTGACACCTTAGCAACGATAGTACTATAGTTTGGACTCAGCACCTGTCATGGACAAGGGTTGTTAAGGGCTTTACTTCACGTGTCACAGTGGTGATATGTGTTGCGCATTCTACAACTCGCAGTCATGTCTGTGTATATTTCATTGTCGATAGCTTACTTGCTTCACATTTCTACGTGTTACATGTTGGTTATGCGTAAATCGCTTTCACTATACTATATGCTATTAAACTTGTATGCTCACCTTTACACTATGTGTATTGACTTTAAACGTATGTGACAGGTGTTTAGGATGCTTGCTAGCTGTGATGAATCAAGTTTAGGTGGTCTAGAAACCCACAATTAATTTATGAGTTGTCGGAACTATTTTTGTGTTTGAGAACAATGTCTGTAAGAACTATTTGTGCTTTATGAGTTTTATGGTATGGGACATGAATGTTAATTATATTGTCACTAATAGTGTTGTGGATTCTCTTGGACAATCTGTTTCGCTCAGTGCCTCACCCCGATGTTTCGTCCATCGGTTGGGGTGTGACAGATTGGTATCAGAGCCATACCTATAGGGAATTAGGCAAGACTCGACCTAGTCCGGGTCGATGTCTTAGAATTAACCTAGTCTATAGTCTAAGTACCAACAAACCGCCTCGTGCGAACCCAGTAGGGGTTTTGCACAAGCTTACTCTTAATATTCTTGTTTGTACTCGCTAAACTCACAACTTTGCGCGAACACTGCATACTACCGCTTCGCGCAACCACTCAGCCTTTCCTAGACAACAGACACACTTTTCGAAAACACTCGCATGACACAATCAAGTGGTTCGGTCGAGATTATGTGTGAAAACTGTAAAATCTCGATAGAATCACTCACTCGACATGCATTTTTATTATTAAACATGAGAATTTGCGTTGAGTCAGGTTTGAAATTCATACCTCGACGAAATTCTCCCTATCTATCTCGTGATTTTATCACACAACTAGGAATAAAGTCGTTAAGTTAGGGGTGAAACCCGCATCTTAATAACTTATCCCCTCTATATTTTGGTTTTACAAAACTCTCACCAAAGTCTCGATGGGTTCCAACGACTAGGGTAGTCGATGTATTACATATTTACCCTGTTTTGATTCTACGCTCGCAATCGCTGATTTTGTCGATTTTATGTGGTTTTAAATGTCCATGTGTTTTGATTTTGGAGACTTATTCGCTTTTCGCTTTACTATTTATATCTCAAAGCGCTAACAAATCGCAGCACGCTATATTACTCGGTATCGCTACTCGCTCTCGCAACTCTCGATCGCTTTACGCCACTGTGAAGATAGGTGAATACGTGCAAAATATGTAGGTGAATACGTGCAAAATAGAAAGGTGAATACGTGCAAGATATGTGCATACGTGGACTACGTGCTTATGTGCTTCCGTGCTTACTTGCCTAGTGCCTATGTGACTATGTGTCTATGTGTTATATGCCGACGTGTTCCTGATGCTTTACCTAGAAATAATAAGTATGTGGGTATGGAGAGATTCGATTGTATCGTGTCTGAATCCTATGAAGATGTCTGTTGCAGACAATGTCGTCATTCGGATCACACACTTCTCGCTCTACCCGCCGAAACCACGCTGACAAATGCATTGCATCACTAGTCGCCAAGGAAATGGCCAAGGTCATTCTGCAAATCATTAGCTGTCACACCCCAACTGATGGAGAAAATATCGAAGCGCGGCACTGAGTGAAACAGATTGTCCAAGAGAAATCCAGAACAACTAATATTACCAAATATTTAACATTACGTCCCATACCATAACATAACATATTCAGGAAAATAATTATTACAGACAGTGTATCTCAAAGACAATTAAAATTGTTCCGACAACTCAGATTTTATTTAGTTCGTTTCTAGACTCCCCTAGCTTGATTCCATGACATCCAGGAAGTAAAAGCATCCTAAACACCTGACACATACGTTAAAATAACAGTCAATACACATAGTGTAAAGGTGAGCATACAAGTTTAATAGTATGATAGTAGTGAAAGCAATTTACGCATAACAAGCATGTAACACGTAGAAATGTGAAGCAGGTAAGTTATCGACAATGAAATATGAACAGACGTGACTGCGAGTTGTAGAATGCGCAACATATATCACCACTGTGACATGTGAAGAAAAGCCCTTAACAATCCCTGTTCACGACAGGTGCTGAGTCCAAACTATAGTACTATCGTTCTAAGGTGTCAGGCAACAATCAATGTGTAAACATAACATACTAGCATTCATCAAATAACACGTATAACATGCGAGAGCGGTTAGTGTAAAAAAGTGTTTGCATTGTGTGTCGATTGTGATTTTGATATAAGTAACGTATGTAACACCTAAAAGTGTATAAATAAAAAAGGGATCGAGTATACTCACAGAGCGTGTTTAACGAATAAACACAGTCTTTGATTGAAGGGAGCGCTGAAGAATTAGCCTGATCAAAGTACGACAGTATGAGTGTTGAACAGTGCGTAAAATAGTGTGTCGGTGAGTTTACAAAAGGTCCAAGCAAGGGAGATTTGATTCAAAAACTCGGGTATGAAGCATAAACTTCAACTTAGAGCATAATTGAATCAAATGTGTGAAGAATGAGAATGAAACAAGTGGGTATTTATAGGAGATCTTGAATTACCAAGATCTTGACAAGTGTTTTTGAGCAATTCAAAGCTTAATCTAAGCCATACACTTGTGCCCATAGATTAGAATACAATGGGAACTCAAAAGCAATCAAATGGTATCCCAAAACCATGTTGGATATGCAAGAAAACAACTGCTGAAGCCAAATTCAATGTTTCTACCAGCTCCAGCTCTCGCGGGCCGCGAAGACAGAGTCTTCAGGCTTCACCCCAGGTGAGAGAAGTTTTAGTAATTATCAGTTTTAGTCCCTGCATGTCCAAAACTTGGATTTAAGGCATTTTTGACGCGTTTAAGCCCCGTTAACCTCATTTCAAGGCTCAATAATGAAGTTAAAGTATAGGGGACATGAAATATGCTTGAAAACATCTCGGATGTCGGTTCATTTGGTCGTACGATTGTGTTATTTGGTTAATTACGAAGAAAAATCGAACGGACACAAAAACGATCCAAATTACACGACAAGTGGTATTTTTTGCATTACAATCACTAAAATAAAATATTTTAATGATTACATAAATTTTTGGATGTCCGGATATGTTCAGAATGTGACATCTATGCCTCTTCGACCATCATAAGAATACAAAACCAATGAAATATTGTGTTTCATACTTGGGATTTTTATAAATATGTGTATTATTTGCACATATAAATTCTTGTTCAATTTCAAGCTTTAAATCGCTTTCTAGAAAGTTATACGCGAACTGATGCGTAAACGTAATCAGTTAAACGCGAAAAACACTCCGTAACAGTGACATAGGCTTAACATACCTTAAATATCCTTTACATAACTTAGAAATAAGTTTAGGATGGTTTGGTGTGTCGAAAACAAGTTTAATCGATTGCAGGGACTATTTATGTCAAACTACGAAACTATGCCGATTTGTATAGTAATGAACATTCTGGAACTTGATTATAAGCTAAACATACCTTAAATATCCTTTATATAGCTTAGAAATAGGCTTTGAGGGGTTCGGTATGCGAAAATAAACTTATTTGATCAATAGGGACTAAAAGCGTCAAAAAGTACATAAGTTTGCATTTTCGCGCATATCTTACGTTCTGAACAGTATCCGGACATCTAAAAATTTTTGTTATCATTAAAATATTTTATTTTAGTGATTGGAATGCAAAATACCATTCGTCGCGCAATTTGGATCGTTTTCGCGTCCGTTCGAGTTTCCGTCGTAATTAACCTAATAACGCAACCGTACGACCAAACGAACTGACATCCGAGGTGTTTTTGAGCATATTTTAAGTTCTCTATACTTTAACATCGTTTAAGAGCCTTGAAATGTGGTTAACGGGGTGCGCAAGCCTTGCCCATTTCCTACGTGGCCCGCGACAGACCATCAGGTCTGCAAAAAATCAGTTTCTGCAATTAGCAGCTGGTTTCTGGATTTTTATACATGGTTTCTTCATTCTATGGACTGGTATTTAGGCTCCCATTGTATACAAAACAATGTTCCACACATGGATGGTCCATATTGAAGCTCAAAGTTTGAGAAACGATCTTAACGGCTCTTGAATTCCTATAAATACCCACCATTTCAACCCTCATTCCTCACAATTGAACTCACTTCTGCTCTAAGTTGAAGCTCTCCCTTGTGAGGCTTCATACCTGAGTGTTTTGAGTTCAAATCTTCCTAGCTTGGACCCTTGGTAAGTTTCTTTCATGCTTTTTATGTTTTTAAGCATGAAAGTCAAACGGTGTTTGACTTTCCGCTTTGACCAGTCTTTGGTCAACATGAAGTTCGTTTGAACTTCGCAATGTGAGCGTAATCACAATGGTCATAGTCCCTTGTGACTATACCTACAGATTACCACGTTAATTAGGCGTAGTGACGAGTTATAGTTTCGGTCAAAATACGTGTTTACGCGTATTTTGCAACGAAGCTATCTATGGGTATCAAAACACTGTGTTTTGATATCAAACTTACTTTCTAACTTAGTTAAACATGTTTTAACATGTTTTGGTCGATCGTTAGGATCTGACCAAACATGTTTTGTGACCATAGTTGTATAGGGAATAACCTTCCGAGGTTATACCTTATGGTCACTACGTTTAGTTAGTTGTATGATAGGTAGTTTATATGCCTTAGGAAAATGACCAAAATGCCCTTTTTACGCATAATTTCATTTTAAGCATATGTAACCTAAATTTTGACAATTAAACTAATTAGGCAATTTTATTAGACTTGTTGAGGCATATAATACTTGTCATAAGACTAGTTAGGCGGTCCGAGCACGTTTTACGCGAATGACCCGTTAAAGTAGCGTAAGCTACCTAAACAAGTCGTAATGGGTCGTAAGCACTTAGGATAGGTTCCAATTTAGAATGTAGGCTTTGTTAAACCATATTACATGAGTTCCTATACTCATTTGGTTTACGAAACCTCATTCTATCCGATCTTCCAATTTAAGACCGGTTTATTAACGTAGTTACCTATATTAGGTGCCGATTGATTCCGTGATCCTTCTAACTTTGTTTGGTTGTTATTTCAAGACTCTTAAGCAACCTCAAGTGAGTACATAGTTCCCCTATTTTACCGTTTTAAACTGCTTTGGGGTGATTCATATGTGCTAAACGATTTCGAGTTTTCTAAACAAATGCTATGGTTTATATTAAACTATTTAAATTATTTGATTGGAACTATTTGATCTATGTGAACTATTTGAACCATTGGAACTATTTGATCTATGTGAACTATTTGAACTATTTGAACCATTGGAACTATTTGATCTATGTGAACTATTTGAACCATTGGAACTATTTGATCTATGTGAACTATTTGAACTATTAAACGATTGGATTATGGCAGTGATTAGGTAACGGGGCGGGTGTAATGTGATAAAAGCATGGTGGATACGCCGCTGGTACTTCCTATATTAAAGTGCTTTTAACACATTATATATCGTTGCGTTATCTAGATCACTTAGGCTAATGTTTTCAAAACAAAGTTACATTACAAGGTTTTTCTAATAATATAAACCATTCGAGTTTTATTACAAAAAGGATTTACGATCTGGGTTTACAAAAACAAATGTTTTGAGTTAAGATTCATGGCATTGAGGTTTTATAAACTATAACTAATCTGTTTTGACTTGGTTATTCAATTTACAATACAAACATTTTACAAAACTAGGTTTTCTAATATCGATTAACGAAGTTGTTCGAGTAATTTCAACATGTAAATGAGCCATGAATCTGACACTCACAGAAAACCTATGTACTCTCCGGCATTTTTATGCTGACGTATTTTCACATATGTTTTAGGTACCATAGTTGATGATGTTTGATGGTTATATTGATGCATGCTCACATAGGAATGGACGAGGCCTTAGTGACTTAATAACAATAAAAGACATTTGTTCATGTTTTGTTTCTGATTTCAAGACAATGTAATAAACTTAATTCAATAAAACAGAACTTCAATCCATGTGTTGTGAAACAATGATTCTGTTACGACACTCCCCGACGTTTCTACCGTGGTTTGTTGTTTTAACGCGGTCGGGGTGTGATAGAAAAGTTGGTATCAGAGCTCATGGTTATAGGGAATTAGGTTATTAGTAATGTTTTAACCTAGACTATAACCTTCCTAGGACCCTAACACAAGTTATCTTGTGTTTAGTCTTAAAACAATAACGTCGCCTATCTTTAGGTGACAACCACAACAAGAACACAAATTACGAATCCGACTTGAAAACTAATCATCTCTTCTTAGAAGATTTGTTATAAGGTTTTGAATCTTCAAAGTTTACAAAATCTCGTCAAAGTTTGGGTCTTATTAATGTGAACACGTGCAATCTGGAAGGGTGGGTGACTGTATCCCGAGATTTCTGTCTAATGCTAGAGTGTTCGTACAAATCCACATAATCGGACCAGTCACTCTTACCTGGGAACTCTTGGGGTGAGTATCCACTTATAGGCTAAAACATGTCTTCGCGATACATTATGAGGACCTATTTACTGTGACAACTCGTATCTCAAACCTATCTTTGTACGTAGTGTAACATGTTTGAATGCTACGTGATTATGTGATGCATTGATTTAATGGTATGTTATGTTTTATTATGTGATAAGTGTTATGAGATTGTAGTGTGTTATGTATATATACGTGTAACATATGTGGATCACACAATGTATAACCGATTGCACAATACACCCCCGAGTTGCACAACACTCTTTCAATTATCTTGGGCTAGCCCTCGGCCCAAACGAAACCCAAGAATTGGGCTAGGCTCACATCCAGTGAATATACACTTGGTTTTTTGAAAACCCCCTCTCATTAAGATAGTATTTGTCATAATCACAAAACCCTAAAGCTCATACTCTCTCTCTTGGAACCCGACGGCAGCCCCACTCGAAGTCGGCAGCCCCTTCCTCACACGAAGTCTTCATTCTAAACATCTAATCCGGTTAGTGTCTTTGCTATTGTCCGATTGTATGATCTTTAATGTGTTGTTATCATGTGTTTGATTAGGGTTTCACATTAGAAGTTATGTTAATCAAATATGATCTTGAAGTTTGTTTTGTTACACATGAAAACTGTCTTGGCATAATGATTAGAAACATATGTTAGAAGGAATGAACTAAGGGGATATAGCAATCGCATGACTTAATTCTGATATACTTGGTATGTTTAAGAGTGGTTATGGACTACTGGAATTATGAGCCGAGAATGTATGTTGCATTGGACTATCGATTTGAATTGCATGTTAATTCACTAGGATGACGATTGATCGAATGCTTTGAATGATGAGTTGTTGTTGATGGTTCTTGATTAGGATAATTAGGGTTCATAACAAATAAATTGATGATCCATTTATTTAATTGATTTAATCGAATCAATGTAAAAGATGGAAACTGTTTGGGTGGCTCGGGTAAGTGTAACTAATTACATGAATTAAGGAAAACATAACTGATCGCACAAGATCAGTTCCTTGATGATCTGGTGGCACAAGAAGTTTAGTCGCACAAGACTCCTCAGTCGCATAAGAAGTTCAGTCGCACATGATTTCCGGAGTCGCACAAGATCTAACGGATCGCACAAGACATGTTATCTGTTTAATGATTGGGCCTTGTATATTCTTATAGTTTTGTTTGGGTTTATAGTTATTGGGCTGGGTACTATTGGGTTTATAGTTATTCAACCTCAGAAGTTTAGTCGCACAACATGAGGTGGGTCGCACAAGGTTGCGCTGACCGCACAACATGTTGGGCCGGGGTGTTAATTGGGCTATGTTAGTAAACTGCACAAATGGTTCGGCCCAAACTACTGAATCGCACAAGCTTGAATATGTTAAGTATTTGACTGTTAATGTGTTGCCATGATCAGTATGTGTTCGTAACTTGCTATCTCTGTGTAAACATACGTGCACCATTTGAACCTAGACCTGACTTGTATGGTAACCATGTTAGGATGTGGTTAGCCTCAACTAGCTCGATTGACCTTTCGCTTATCTGCCGAGCTAACCTAAGGTGAGTTCACACTTTCTACAAAGCATGGGATTCCCAGGAGTTGGGAATGGGTTAAGGAATATGGATTTCCTCGTCCTTTCTTGGGTTGGACAGTACGGGTTCAGGAATATAATTCCTCGTCCTCATGGACAGTTAACTTTTACTAAACCAAAACTCTATCACGAAGTCCCTCCATTTTATATCGACTTAATCGCCAGGCCAATGACGAGCGGGTCATTAGTTAGATAGCGCTATTTAGGTTTGACAAGCCTCACACCGTGCCCCAGAGGACGGGCGTGAACTAATGGACTATGGCACGTCAATGATGATAGACATTGACAGTTCAGGGCACATAAACATGACTACAGTCAGCAGTCGATATAGTAACGAGTCTAGTATATACATGGGGTAGCCCCCATGGCCAGAGAGCCAGATAGTTAAACATGGGGTAGCCCCCACGTCTGGATTGCCAGAATAAACGGGAATAAACTAAACACGTTTTCAACTATGGGGTAACCAGGAAAAATGTTTTTGGAACAACTTGAACAAACACCCAACTGTGAACTCGCTCAACATTATTGTTGACTCGTTACTACATGCTTTGCAGGTCAATAGGTAGTTAGCTGGAGCTTGCATGGGGAAGAGTCGTTGTGGGACATGGACAGCTGTGTGCCATGTTAAACATTGAAACATTTATATTTTGTTTTAGAATTTAATCGTTATGCTTCTGCTTGCAACTTAAACTATGTTTTGTTTGGACACCAATTGTATTGGTTAAATTTTTATAATTACTTACATGCTTGTTCAATATGATTGGTGGCTGGATCCTGGTCAGTCACGCCTCCAAGCGGTGATACTCCGCATGTGGATTTTGGGGGTGTGACAGATTGGTATCAGAGCCGTTGGTTATAGAGAACTTGGAAGGGAAAACGTTTTTGTTAAAACCAGACTATAAGCTGTACAGTGCTCTACGATCCACAACGACGCTTCGCTCCACGTGCAAGACTCAACATTCTAGGTGATATGATTTATGTTTATATTGCCTACTTGATAGTTACATAGAACTTTACTCATGGTATGCTTAGTTAAACGTAGCAACTATAGATTGAAAACACGTGTGTGCTTACTCTCTTCTGTCATCGCACTTTCGCGAACCCCTCTCACTCATGTTTCCCTTGATATGAAGATCATGGCTGGACGCATTAACATGACTCAAGCCCAGTTGACGGCTCTGATTAATCAAAAAGTTGCTGCGGCACTTGCAGCCGCATAAGCAGGAGGTCAACCTGCACAACCTCCTGTGTGCACTTTCAAAACCTTTATGGATTGCCGACCTAGTACCTTTAGTGGTACCGAAGGAGCTGTAGGTCTCCTCCACTGGTTTGAAAAGCTCGAATCTATTTTCGAGATGTGTGAATGCCCTGAGGCTCGCAGGGTGAAGTATGCTACCGGTACTCTCGAGGGTATAGCGCTCACGTGGTGGAACGCTCAGGTGCAGATGCTGGGGTTGGTTGCTGCTAACGCCACCCCATGGAAAAATATTAAGGAAATGATTAAGGAAGAGTACTGCAATCGTGATGACATCCACAAGTTGGGGGTAGAGTTCTTCAACCTCAAAATGACGGGGTCAGAAATTGAAGCTTATACAAAAAGATCGAATGAGCTAGCCATCTTATGTCCTACTATGGTAGACCCTCCCATCAAACGTATCGAACTGTATCTCAAGGGTCTAGTGCCAGAGATTCAAAGCCATGTAACTTCAGCTAACCTCACCACAATTGTAACATCTGTGCTTGTAATCATTATGAACAGTACCATTATCAATAAAACAATGTCATTTGATCCAAATGTTTGTTTGGTTATGTTTTACATTTTTCATGTTTTGACTTTTATTCAATTTCAAACTTTATATCACTTTCTAGAGAGTTATACGCAAACTAGTGCGTAAACGTAGCCAGTTTAATGCGAAAAATACTCCGGAACATCAACATATACTTAACATACCTTAAATAACCCTTACATAACTTAGAAATAAGTTTTGAAGGCTTTGGTATGGCAAAAACAAGTTAATTCGCTTACAGGGACTAAACTTGACAAACTGCGAAAGTATGCCAATTTGAACTGTAACGAACATTCCAGAACATGACCATAAGTTAAACATACCATAAATATCCTTTACATAGCTTAGAAATAGGATTTGAGGGTTTCGGTATGCTAAAATAAACTTTTGGGGTCATTCAGGGACTAAAAGCGTCAAAAAGTGCACAAGTCTGCATTTTCGCGCATAACTTACGTTCTGAATACATCCGGACATCCAAAAATTTATGTAAGCACTAAAATATTTTATTTTAGTGTTTGGAATTAGAAAAATCCATTCGTCACGCCATTTGGATCATTTTTCGCGCTTATGCGCATTCCGTCGTAATTAACCGAACAACGTAACCGTACGGCTAAACGAACCGACACCCGAGATATTTTTTAACACATTTTAAGTTCCCTATACTTTAACTTCATTTTAGAGCTTTTAAATGGGGTTAACGGGGCTTAAACGTGTCAAAAAAACGCATCGAAAACCAAGTTTTGAGGTTGCAGGGACTGAAACTGTAAATCTGCCAAACTAGGTCCGTAAGTAGGGGCCAGATGCAGCAAAACGTTTTTTTTCAGCTGTTAACAGCCCTTAACACTCTCCAAAGGCCAAGTGCCAAGTGTCAAACTCTTATGGTGGATGGCAAATGAGTTACCACAACTTTCCAACAAGTGTACGGCTTAGATCGTGGGCCCTTTTCCAAGAAATGATCCTAACGGTGAACCGAAAACTATAAATACCCACCTCCACCCTTCACTTTTCCTCACAAGAATCTGATCTAATGTGCTCTAAGTTGAAACCTTTGTTTCATACCTGAGCTATTTTGATCTAGATTAGCATTCGGGGACCCTTCGTAAGTGTTCCTTCGTTCTTTTATTTCTTTTCGAGTCCGAAAGTCAAACTTTGTTTGACTTTCTGCATTGACCAGTTTATGGTCAATGCGAAGTTCGTTTGAACTTCGCAACGTGATTGTAATCACGATGTTTATAGTCCCTTGTGACTATGCCTACTGATTACCACGTTGTCTAGGGTCGTAAGGGTAAGTGATCTGATAAATCGCTTATACCTTCGAACCCGACCCATTTGGTCGATCATTAGGATCCGACCAAACACATTAGGTGACCATAGTATATAGGGAATAACCTTCCGAGGTTATACCTTATGGTCACTTCGTTTAGGTAGTTGTATGATAGGTAGTTTATATGCCTTAGGTAAATTACCAAAATGCCCTTCTGACGCGAAAATTCATTTTAAGCATATGTAACATAAATTTTGGTATCTAAACTGTTTTGGTAACAATATTAGATATGTTAAGGCATATTTTACTTGTCATAGGACTAGTTAGGCGGTCCGAACTCGTTTCACGCGAGCGACGCGTTAAAGTAGCATAAGCTACCTAAACGGGTCGTAATGGGTCGTAAGCACTTATGTTAGGTTTCATTTAGTATGTAGGCTTTGTTAAACCATATTACACGAGTCTCCATACTCGTTTGGTTTACGAACCCGCATTCTATCCGATCTTCCGATTTAGGTCCGGTATATTAACATAGTTACCTATATTAGGTGTCGTTTGATTCCGTGATCTCTAGCATTGCTTGGTGTTTATCTTAGGACTTCTGAGCAATCTCAAGTGAGTACATAGACCCCTCTTTTACTGTTTTCCAAACTGTTTTGGGGTGAAACACATGTGCCTACTTGTTACTTTCATGCTTTCCATGTTTTCACATCATATACCTGCTATGTTCGTTAGTACATTATAGTACATGTTTTACATTACATTTCATGCTATGTATGCCCATTGTGTGCGTACTTAGTACATTGTTTTACATTACATTTCATGCTATGTATGCCCATTGTGTGCGTACTTAGTACATTGTTTTACATTACATTTCATGCTATGTATGCCCATTGTGTGCGTACTTAGTACATTGCTTTACATTACATTTCATGCTATGTATGCCCATTGTGTGCATACTTAGTACAGTTGTTTTCATCACATGCTTACATTTTGTTATGACATTTGGGTTGTTTACAATGGAACAATACATTCATTAACATTAGCTACGCCGTTCGTTAGTAGGTAGTGGTACCATAGGAATTGACAACTCCCGTTCCTGAAATCCTGGGTTTGTTTGGATTGGAAGGAATGACCGAATTCGATATACATAACTTAGATAAACCTTTAATTTGTTTAAGGATTTATCGCCACAGTCTCAAGGCTTGGATGTATGCATTTTCACAATACCGCATAAGTGTTTGTAACAGTATAGCATGCATTTGTTCCACAAAACATAACTTTGATTTAAACCATGTTTTACTTCAATACCTTGTTTTTGTGCATTTTACATATGGTTTAGTTGATATATTTCACTTACCATACATGATATTTTTGGGTAAACATTACATGATCTACATTAACATAAACATTTTTACATTGATATACACATTTAGTGGTTTACATTGGACATAGACATTTCAATATGGTTTACACATTAACACATGACAATTCATTTATACATGAACAACTTACATTGATGGTTGGTTTGGGTAAATGATTCGAGTAACGAGGCGAGTGTAATATAATACAAGCATGGTGGATACGCCGCTGGTACTTCCTATAAATAAGTGTTCGTATGATATTTCATGTCGTA
This sequence comes from Helianthus tuberosus, assembly GCA_030545235.1. NCBI lineage: Eukaryota > Viridiplantae > Streptophyta > Magnoliopsida > Asterales > Asteraceae > Helianthus > Helianthus tuberosus. The sequence continues at coordinate 1,118,922 of JARYGA010057272.1, forward strand.
GCGTTACTTAAATCATTTCAATATTTGACATATTACATTATACATAAACAACTTATTTTCACAAGACATTGATTTACAAAACAACTTATCTTATACAAACTCATTTTACTTGGTTATTCATTTAACCTTATATTTCTCTTATTTATATATATCATTTCTTTTTAATGATTTACAAAACAAAACAACTTACAAGGTACATGACTGACTGTTATTAAACAATTTGTCCTAAACTTATAAGTCATGAATCCTATTTTCACAAAACCTATGTATCTCACAGGCATTTTTATGCTGACGTACCTATTTTCACATGTGTTTTCAGGAGCTTTTCCGTAGGATGATGATCGTGACCCTAAGGCGGACCTGTGCCTTAGAGACATAAAATGAAGATAGACTTAGTTTAATTATGTTCTGAACTCTTTATTTCCTGTTTAAGACAATGTAACTCTTATGTTTATAAATAAAATACAACTTTGAATGCCATGGTTATGAAACAATTAATTCTGTTACAACACTCCCCGACGTTTCCGCCGCGGTTGCATGTTATACGCGGTCGGGGTGTGACAGAAGAGTTGGTATCAGAGCCAATGGTTATAGGGAATTAGGTTATTAGTAATGCTTTGACCTAGACTATAACCTTTCTAGGACCCTAACACAAGTTATCTTGTGTTACCTATCCTTAGGTGATTATCAAAACAAAAACCAAATTTTTCCGAAACGATTTTCGAAAAACAATCATCTGTTTTTGGATGATTTATTACAAGGTTTTGAACCCTCTTTTGTAAGGTTTTGAACCCTTCCAGTTTGACTAAATTTTTGGCCTTGTGCCTTCAAATTTTCAAAATCTCGTCAAGGTTTTAGGTTTTAATGTGAACACGTGCAAACTGGAAGAGTGAATGCCTGTATTCTGGGTTTTCTGTCTAGGCAAGCACTTCGTATATATCTCATCAGACGCGAGACCAGTTGTGCTTACCTGGGAATTCTTGGGATGAGTGTTCACTTATAGGCGAGCATGTCTTCGCGATACATTATTTTTGATCCATTTACTTCGATTAGTCACAGTGTGTCGTTTGTTTGCTTGGTAATGCGGACAAATGACCACCATCTTTTCTTCTGTTAATTTTGTTTCATCTCATTCTCTTCATCCAATCATCTCACTCGTTTCCTTTCATGTTTTCCTCTTTTAGAATGCCTCCTCGACGCGAAAACCAGATAGCGACTGCCGAACTGGCAGAAATAATTACGCAGCAGATGGCTGCTCAATTTCCAAATCTCTTTGCTCAATGGCACCAAGCCAACAACAATAACAATGCTCCATGCAAATACAAGGATTTTAACTCGGCTAAACCACTCAAGTTTAGTGGTTCTGAAGGAGCGACTGGGCTTCTTCAATGGTTTGAGAGCATTGAGAATACTTTTCGCCACGTGCAGTGTCCTGACAATCGCAAGGTCGAGTTTTCTTCGAGCGTATTTCAGAAGAGGCCTCTTACATGGTGGAATGGGGTAATGAGAGACCGTGGTGCAGAGGTTGCTCTAGCACAAACTTGGGCTGAACTTAGGGCTCTTATGATGAGGGAATTCTGTCCTCGCTATGAACAGCGAGTGTTGGAGAAAGAGTTTGATGATTTGAAGCAAGATAATGGCGAGCACAGGGCATATACTGATAGGTTTGAGGAGTTGAGTCTGCTATGCCCAACAATGGTTACCCCACTCGACAAGGCTATCGAAAGGTACATCGACGGCCTACCTGACTCAGTACAAGACATCATTACTGGTAGTAACCCTGCCACACTCCGTCAGGCGATCGAGTTAGAAGCAACATTGACTGAGTCGCAGATTCGGAAGAATAAATTACACAGGAAGGGTGACAAGGGCAAGAAACAGTCGTCTGATAAGGAAGATAGCAAGAAAGGTCAAAAAAAGAATGGAAAGGATTCTGGTTCATCGAAAAGGGCAAGGAAGCGTAAGGCTTCCCAAAACTATGTTGTCACTGCCCAAGCTAACCAGGCAGCTCCCAACCAACCCGCACAGCCTCCAGCGAAGAAACCCTATTCAGGGAATGCACCTTTGTGCAATAGATGCAACAGTCACCATCAGCCGCAACATCAGTGCCGTTTCTGTACTAACTGTGGGAAGTCAGGTCATCTTGCCGATGTTTGTCGGTTAGCTCAAAATCGCGCAGTTCAGAACCCGGCTCAACAAGTTGCTCAGCCTCCTGCTCAGCAACAGGGTCAAGCTGCACGACCACACTACCCACCAGGTGCTTGTTACAATTGTGGGGATCTGACCCACTACAGAAACCGGTGCCCAAGGCTAGCAAACCAGAATCAGAATCAGAATCAGAATCAGGCTCAGGCTCGAGGACGAGTCTTCAACATGAATGCCCAAGAGGCGCAAGCAGACGATAATGTGGTGAACGGTACGTTCTTTATTAATAATCAGCCTGCATTTGTTCTTTTTGATTCGGGTGCCGACAAGAGTTTTGTGTCATTGTCTTTTGAGCCAATGCTTCGCGTGTCTAGAACGAAACTAGGAAAACCCTTGACAGTAGAAGTTGCTAGTGGTGAACCCATTGTTCTTGATTCTGTTCTTCGCAACTGCCAGTTGAACCTTAACGACCATCTTATTCCTATCGACCTTACGCCTATGCAACTTGGAAGCTTCGACGTTATAGTGGGTATGGATTGGTTATCAAAGCATCGCGCAGATATAGTTTGTTCTGAGAAGATTGTTCGTGTGCCGCTGTCGACAGGCGAGATCCTGCAGGTTCATGGTGAGAAGCCTGCCGGTGGTCTCAAACTCATGTCTTGTTTTAAAGCTCGGAAGTATCTGCGGAAGAATTATGTGGCCTTCTTAGCACATGTTACAGCAGATAAAGGCAAGGGTAAGTCTATTTCAGATATTCCTGTTGTTCGGGATTATTCTGAAGTTTTCCCTGAAGGGTTACCTGGTCTACCCCCAGCACGCCAAGTCGAGTTCCGCATTGATCTCGTACCTGGTGCAAATCCCATTGCCAGAGCTCCATATCGTCTTGCACCGTCTGAGATGCAAGAGTTATCTAAGCAGCTTCAGGAGCTCTCTGACAAAGGCTTTATCCGTCCCAGCTTTTCACCTTGGGGTGCTCCCGTTGTTTTTGTCAAGAAGAAGGATGGATCCTTTAGGATGTGTATCGATTATCGTGAGCTCAACAAGCTTACCATCAAGAATCGATATCCCCTACCTCGCATAGATGATCTCTTTGATCAGTTACAGGGACTTCTTATTTTTCGAAGATTGATCTTCGTTCGGGGTATCATCAACTTCGGGTGCATGAAGAAGATATTCCCAAGACAGCATTCCGCACTCGTTATGGGCATTATGAATTCACAGTCATGCCATTCGGTTTGACTAATGCTCCTACTGTTTTCATGGACTTAATGAATAGGGTCTGCAAACCTTATTTGGATCAGTTCGTCATTGTTTTTATTGACGACATCTTGATTTACTCTAAGACGCGAGCTGATCACGAGCAACATCTTCGTCTCACTCTGGAACTCCTAAAGAAAGAGCAACTTTTCTCCAAATTCTCCAAGTGTGAATTCTGGCTTAAAGAAGTTCAATTCTTAGGACATATTGTCAACAAACAAGGTATTCATGTAGATCCCTCCAAGATCAGTGCGATCAAGGATTGGGATACGTCTACTACTCCTACTGAGGTTCGTTATTTTCTTGGTCTAGCGGGTTATTACCGCCGCTTCATAAAAAACTTCTCAAAGATTGCAGTTCCTCTAACTGCTCTAACACAGAAGAACAAGCCCTTTGAGTGGGGATTCAAACAAGAGGAAGCTTTTCAAAACTTGAAGCAGAAGCTTTGCGACGCGCCTGTTCTGACTTTGCCTGAGGGCAATGATGATTCTGTCATTTATTGTGATGCATCTAAATTGGGTCTTGGCTATGTCCTGATGCAAAGGAACAAAGTCATAGCATATGCATCGAGGCAGTTCAAGATACATGAGAAGAACTACACCACTCATGATCTTGAGTTGGGTGCAGTTGTTTTCGATCTTAAGATCTGGAGAAACTATTTGTACGGTAAAAATGTGTGGTTTTCACGGACCACAAAAGTCTTCAGCACATCTTCAATCAGAAAGAACTCAACATGAGGCAACGACGTTGGGTTGAGCTTTTAAACGACTATGACTGTGAAATTCGCTACCATCCTGGTAAGGCGAATGTCGTAGCTGACGCATTGAGTCGTAAGGAACGTACTAAGCTTCATTGTGTACGTGTTCAATCTGTTATTCAAGCTCGATCCGATATCCAAGCACGCATTTCTCAGGCTCAACAATCTTGTGTTTCACAAGGATTGATGGATAAGGAATTTCCCTATCACATAACACCTGCTCTGGAACTGAAGGACAATGGATCGTATTACTTCATGGACCGTTTGTGGGTCCCAAGCCAATATAACCTTCGCACCTTGCTTATGGATGTTGGTGCACTACGTCTGTCAACAACGTCTTATGTCGAGTCTCAGGTTTGTTGCGAAGATCGGGTTCGTTGCGGAGATGTTAAAGCATGATGTCATGATGACATCATCAAGATGACATCACCATGACATCAATTCATAAAAGACAAAAATGTTGCATGTGCTAGATCATGATTTTGATTATATATGTCTTAGATCTAGTTCGCTCATGTGACATGTCAGATTCGTTTTTATGTAAATTGTCTGGTCCGCTCATGTGTCTTTAGATGAGGTTCGCTTATAAGGTCTAGTCTAGTTCGCTTATTTGTCAGGTCTGGATCGCTCTTATGGCATGTCGTAAGAGCGGACCACATCTCTTATATATAGTTGGTATGAGCGAACCACATACATAGAAGTTGGTGTTTGTCTTCCGGTGAGCCACGAAGTGCTGCCGAAGTTGTTGTAAGGTCTGTAATCGTTCGTATATCAATACAAACAACAGTTAAAGGTGAATACGTGCTGAATTACGCCGAAACATTTGTTTCCGCCTCTTGTTTTGGTGAAAAACTCTTCTAACCGACTCGTTCGGATCCGAAACCGATCCTACAATTGGTATCAGAGCCAGTTAAGAAGAGTTCTTTACGATTTCAGCCGATAATTCTGTTTCTACTTCATTCTTCACAATTCTTCACAATTGTTTAATCAATAAGTGAAAGTTTCAGATCTTAAAACAAAGTAATTCTTGATCAATTTCTTAAAAAAATCGATCAGTTTGTTTAGACTCGGATCTACGTTGAATTAGTGGACGATATGGAATGAAAATCATCTCATTGTGTTCGGAATCCAGAGTAGAATAATCCTGGAAAGTTTCATAGCTTGAATCGACCTAAAAACTTGGATTTTTGATGTTTCGCTTTTACGAAATCGTGATAAGATGACATCAGTAGTCTGGTCCGCTTATTTGAACATCGAGATTCACTTTTAGATCATCAGCTGGTTCGCTTTTTCTGGTCCGCTTATCCGGACATTATCTGGTCCGCTCTTAGCAACAGTTGTGGTCCGCTTTTTGTGATAGTTGAGGTCCGCTTTTAGTGACAACTAGAGTCTCAATCTTGTGACACTTCAGTAGTATCAATTTGTGTGACACATCTATCAAGGCTGTCAGTTTGTGTAAAAGAGATAGTAACGTGTATCAGTTGTCGATTTGCAAGTGTGTTGGACAGTTTGCATGTGATAATAATCAGTTTAGTTGTCAGTTGGTCACGTGAGTGTTCTATTAAAAAAATTGCATGTTTGTGTCAGGTTGAATTTGATTATCTTAAAGTGTCGGCTGCATATTGTTGATATGTGTGATTGCATGTATGATAATTGATTGTTTTGTCGGTTTAATATAATCATTTTTAAAAGTGATTGTTCTCGGCATAGTGGTTTTATAGGTCCAATCAGATTTAATGCATACATAAGTTTGTCAGATTACATGTGAATGATATCATAATCATTTAAATTGAGTCTTAACTGTTGTCGGATTAATGGATATTGTGGTCAAATGAAATCAATTCACATGATAAGTCAGATTTAGTACGGTCCAATAATATTCGAATACAATATGTAAACTGAATCAACACATTTAGTATTTTTGCAAAGTGTTTGAATTGATTGTCAGGTTTGGAGTTTAGTCGGTTTACACGGTTCGATAAATCGTTTTGTCAGTCAAGTTGCGTATTAAAGACATCGACTAGCTTGAAAATTCGTAAGGATTGGAGTTCAAAGGGTCAAGTTGTCAAGTCGTTTGAATTCGATTCGGGTCTTAAAAGTTCGCACAGTTGGTTAACATTCAGTCCGCACAGAAAATTCACAAGTTCGAGTACCAGTTTTATTCAGTTAATTGATAAACGTTTAAACTGATTGTTTGTTATTTGTGTTGTAAGGTGATTTTACAAGGAGATAAAGCTCATTTGAAAATTCGAAACATGGAGAACGAGTTCTACAATGCTTTTGCTAGTCCAGTTACAATCACTCAGAATGCTTTGCATGAAAATGAAACCGGGACGTCTCAGAAACCACCAAAACTCATGGATATTGATGATTACAATGGATGGTCTGAACGTTTTGGTAATTGGGTCGAAGCCTATCATCTCGACGCATGGGAACACACTGAAGAACCATATGTTAGACCAGTTAAAAATGGTGTACAGGAAACAATTCGAGAAATGAGTACGGAAGATAAAAAGAAATATCGCGATGAAAAATTGATGGTGAGCCTGCTTCAGCAAGCGATAAAAGAAGATATTCTGATTTTGCTTCAACATGATGGAACTGCTTATTCGATCTGGACAGAATTGGAAGCAAAATTTGTTGGAAGTGATGATATGCTCAAAAACAAAATGTCTCTCATGAAGAAAGAATTCGATTTGTTTCGTGGTTTGAGATCTAAAAACACCAAACAAATAATTGATACATATTGTAACTTGGTGAGAAATATGAAAAAACTTGGAATTAAGAAAGATACTGATGAATTGATTGAAAAACTTGCAGATGCACTACCTCATGAAACTTGGGGAACGTTTTTGATGATGCTGAGATCCAACAGAAAAGATTACAAAAATATGACACTGGGAGATTTCATCAAACATTTGGAAGCTCAAGAGATGGAGCAGAGAAAGATTGCCAGGATGAAGAATTACGATGGAGAACAAGATATAAGCTTGTATTACAAAGGTGGTGTCAACGAAAAGTCAAATTTTTCTCCGAAAATAGAAACTGCTTACAGTGTGAAAGATTCTTCTGAAAAGAAATCATCCCAGGGATCAAGCAGCACTAGATTTTCATCATTCGATCCAAACATTTCTGCAACAAAGAACGGAAGAAAACTTCAATGCAATATTGTATTAAATCTTGAAAGTGATCAAGATTATTCTGAAGAAGTAGCTAAAAATCAAATGTCTTTGTTGGGAATGGTTCTAGAGTCTTATAGTAGTTTTGTGGCCGGAAAGATCGGTAATCCAATGCTCACGAAAGAGGATTACGATCAAATCGATGCTGAGGAAATGGAATTGATGGATATTAAATGGTGCATGGCCAGTGTGTTGAGAAGAGCCGAAAAATTTAAACAAATTACAGGCCGAGATGATTTTCTTAATGCTCATGTTTCAACTTTAGGCTTTGATAAATCTAAAGTTACATGTTTTCGTTGCAGGGAAAAGGGGCATTTTAAGAGGGAATGCAAAAATCGTGAAGCTACTGGAGCCCAGAATCCTTTTGGAAACAACGATTATCACAAAAAGGCAATTTATCATCAAGTCACACCACCAGCATTGCATCAGGCACAAACTGCACATGGAATGATGGAGATTAAAGATTCAAAGAAAGCTTGTCTGGGAAAGGATGGTAGATTCAGTTGGGATAATTACATTCCAACAAACAGCAAAGTGTATTTGGCAGAACAAGATGATGAAAAACTGGCCGAAGGATTCAATTGGGACAATTTTTGCCCAGATCAAGAATTTATGGCCAAAGAGATGTCCAAAGATACTTCAAATGCTAAAGCTTTCATTGCAAATGCTTATGATTTGAAATGTGCTGAAAGGTGCAGAAAAGTCATGGAAGCAGCTGAAGCAAGACGGAGAAAGCTTGAAGAAGAGGAAGAAGAGGAAGAGAGATTAAAAGCTGAAGCTAAAGTTGAGAAAAAGAGAAGAGCTGAATTTTTACAATCAAATCGAATAGTCAAAGAGGTTCCTGAATTTGAAGTAAAAGTTGATGCAGAACCTGTCAAAGTTCCTGAAAAGTGCATGAACTGTGATTCTTTAATCAAGCAGAACAATGAGTTGCTGCACAACATAAACAGATTGAAAGAATCCTATGATACAATGAACAGAGAAATAAATAAGTATACTGATTCAAACGGTGAACAAATTGTGGCAATGAATACGTTAAAGAAAGCGTACCTGAGACAACTTGATGATGTCAACTTTCACATAAAGAAATGTGCTGATCTGGAGTTGAAGTTGGCAACACAAAAGATAGAAACTGAAAGAGTCAACAAGTTATTAGAAAGTTACTCATGTTCTACTTTTGTTGTTGACAGGATTTATCCAGTTGTGGAAGAATTGAAGACGTTTGAAGAAGTGAAGAAGTCTGAAGAAAAGAAATCTATGACAAAAGATGAAGTGAAGATTTCTGGTAAGAAACCAAGTGTGATCTACACTAGATGTCCGCCCCCGGTCGAAAATGGATTTTTACCTCGAAATCCAAATTCCGAAAGAGTCGAAAAGGCAATAAACTTACAATGGGAGTCTGGGCCGTCGGATAACTTGCCAGAAAATATTGATGTCACGTACACGTCGTCCGACACTGATCATGAGTCAAAGTTGATAAAAAGTGTGGTCGATCAGGTGTTAGATAAAGATGACATAGAGGAGTCAAAATCGGAGTCCAAATCCAAGTCAAAGTCTGAGTCCGATACATCAAAGTCAACAGTCACAAAGGACAAACGGGTTTATGATAAAGAGTTTTTGATATCAAAATCTAATTTGAATGATGATTCATTTAAAGTGGCATATACTTTGAAAGATTCTGACAAATTATATTCTGATGAAGATTTTCCAATAAGAGGTGTTAAAACTGAAATGATTAAAAAGGTTTTGAAACTAACAGAAATCAATATTTCTGAAATAAAAGATGAAAATCTTCATGTAAAACCTAATCCTTACACCTCAAGAGTTCAACAACGTTTAAACAAGAAAATGGGTTACAATTGTGTTTATAGTTTCCAAAAGAAACCAAACCATAATCGTAATTTCAAAAAGAAAGGTCTTGGTTTTGTACCACCGAAAAACTATAAAAATGAGAAATTTAATAAACCAAAAACTGTGTTTGTTTCAGGAAAATCTTTAGATGATGAGAAAGATCAAGCATTCAGAAAGCAGACAAATCAAGAATTCCTTGCCAAGAAGCAAGAAGAACTGAAGAAGAATGTTATTCCAAAGAAGATTGAAAAGAGAACATGTTTTCAGTGTAAAACTGTTGGTCATGTTGCTAGGGACTGTCCAAAGACATTCAAACCGAAACAGGAAGTCTCTGGTAAACTAAAGGAGAAAGTGTTTGAGAAAACTGAACTTTCAACCCGAAAGTTTACTGCCTTTGAAAATTCGACCTTTGAGATTGGTGAATGTTCAAAGAATGTGGTAAAAAGAAAAGAAAATGTAATAAATCAAAAATGGGTTGTGAAGGGTTCAGGTAATAATTCTGGTGATGAATCTGATTCCACAAAATCAGAGGAGCCACGTGTTGAGAAATCAGTTCCAACTATGAACGATGAAAATTTTCCACCGTTGTGTGCTGAAAATTTTAAAAAGAGAGTTGGGAAAGTTGAAATTTCAAATCAATTTTATTCTGACAAGAAGAAATTTGATGTTGATAAAGCTTTCAACGGAACTGTGAAACACATTTTTGGCAAAATGATCAATGGTAAGGTCAAAGGTGTTAAAGAATTTTACGCTGCCAAAAGAGGAGGTCACAGGTTAGTTGAAAGAAAAGATGATGAAGAGATTGTTACACCCAAGAAAGGTCAGGCTTGGGTGGATATATTTTTCAAAGAATAAAAACCTGACTTGCCGGAGATCCCAAGTTGGTAATCGTGGATCATGAATCGGCATCATTCTTTATCATATTTGCATAATGTTTGAGAAGTTTTTGCAGGACTTGCCGGAACTCCCAGGTTTGTAAGCGAGGAGTAGGAATCGGCACCTTGAGAATTCAACTAACAGATAATGTTTGGTTGAAAATGTTTGATTGGATTGATCTTAAAAGTGGTAAATCAGGGACATTAAGTTGTATATGATTTTCTACAAGTGGTTGAAAAACAATGTGATGATTTAATCCCCAATTTTACAAGTGATAAAATCAACAATACTCATTTTCCGGAAAAACCATTTGATTAAAACAAACTTAAGTGTTTTGAAATCGATGGGAAAATAGTTTGTTGTGAGGGGGAGTTCTGATTGTTTATGCCAAGTGGATGGCGAATTGAGGCAATTCGATATTTGTTGTCATGTTTGTGTACAGTTTGTTTTCAAATTTCCTAAAATGTGTTTGCATTTTAGGGGGAGTAAGAAATCTTTATCTTTAGAAAATCCAAAAACATTTGAAAATTTGAAAAAGTCAAAAACATGATAAAATGAAAAATGAGTTTTGTTGCATATAAGAGGAAATGATAGTACATCAGTGGACGATCACAACATGCTAAAGATTTGGTAAGATAAAAAAGTGATAAACGGTCTCACTGATGATGTGCCAGTAGGTTTTTATACATTTAGTAGATTGTGACGAGATATAAACCTAAATTTCAAACTTGCTTGTTATGTGGGTTAACACAAACTTGGATATATAGGTAACCCCTGAAATCTTGTTTGAAAGGTCCCTTATTCTGAGATACTAGGTCTTTATGCTCAGTGATATCTGGGGTATTATCCCGGGACTTCTGATTTTGCGGAAGCAATGGCCTAGTCCCCGGAGAATACTTTCTGCTTGCTTGAAATATAGCACCACCCTCAGCTAAAAAATGATGAATCATTGAAAAATGCTAATCATGGCTGTTGTAATTCAAAAGATCCTCTAAAGGGGACACACCTAAAAGTCAACTAGGCTCTCTGCTGAACGGAAGTTCTGACCTGAGCTATCACGGTTGCATAATTTATTCCCCTGACAGATATCATCTGTGGTATACTCACCTGTAAGACTGAATATTGGGATCTGGATACGGGAGTATATTCAAGTAGTGGGACACACGAATAAGTTCAAGAGCTTAAAACATTAATCTCATATCTTGGATCAATTGAACTTTGTGTGAAAATTTAAGTGGATCAATATACTGACAATCTAGGTGAATTGTTTAGAGCTTAAAATGAAATGAAGCTTAACGGTGTTGGTGATTTGTCTCAAAAACTGATATGATCCTCTTGCACGAACTCACAAAAATATTGTTTGTAAATATTTCATTTTCTGCATTTCTATTTCAGTCAAAAATCCAAAAAGATTTTAGTGTGTTTTAGCATAAAGTTTGAAAAATTTAAAAAGATTTTCGACAACTGGTGTTGAAGAGCTGATTTTCAAAATTCCAAGTGCTAAACATGATGAACAAATGGTTTGGGCAAAAGTGTTTGAAGAATGATTGAAATAGAATGAGAAATATTATGAAATAAAAATGTTATTCCTACAAGTGGTAAATTAGATTTGAAAATCTTATCCACAAATTGTTATCAGAAAATTTATTTTTGGGTAGAGTTTTGCAGGTTGGTCAGGTTCCGAAACCTGAGTTAGATGAGTGCCATGTTTCAATCTAAGAACCTGTGGATAGTGAATTCCAGACTACGATCCCAGCAGATTGAGAGGGGGAGTCTGAAGACACCAGGATATTCAACATTTGAGAAAGAGTAAGAGATTGATTGAGGATTCTTGAAATGACAAATACTTCAGAGAAAAATTGAAGATTGATAAAGATTGTAGATTGACAATTGAATACTCGACACTAAAGACTCCGTCAACATCCGAGGGGGAGTTTGTTGGTGCACTACGTCTGTCAACTACGTCTTATGTCGAGTCTCAGGTTTGTTGCGAAGATCGGGTTCGTTGCGGAGATGTTAAAGCATGATGTCATGATGACATCATCAAGATGACATCACCATGACATCAATTCATAAAAGACAAAAATGTTGCATGTGCTAGATCATGATTTTGATTATATATGTCTTAGATCTAGTTCGCTCATGTGACATGTCAGATTCGTTTTTATGTAAATTGTCTGGTCCGCTCATGTGTCTTTAGATGAGGTTCGCTTATAAGGTCTAGTCTAGTTCGCTTATTTGTCAGGTCTGGATCGCTCTTATGGCATGTCGTAAGAGCGGACCACATCTCTTATATATAGTCGGTATGAGCGAACCACATACATAGAAGTTGGTGTTTGTCTTCCGGTGAGCCACGAAGTGCTGCCGAAGTTGTTGTAAGGTCTGTAATCGTTCGTATATCAATACAAACAACAGTTAAAGGTGAATACGTGCTGAATTACGCCGAAACATTTGTTTCCGCCTCTTGTTTTGGTGAAAAACTCTTCTAACCGACTCGTTCGGATCCGAAACCGATCCTACAATGGATGAAGCCCATAAATCACGTTATTCTGTTCATCCTGGCTCAGATAAGATGTATAAGGATCTTCGTATTCACTATTGGTGGCCTGGTATGAAGAAAGACATTGCCTTATATGTATCAAAATGCCTTACTTGTCTCAAAGTTAAGGCTGAACATCAACGTCCTTCGGCTTTATTGGTGCAACCAGAGATCCCAGTTTGGAAATGGGAAAACATTACTATGGATCTTGTTACCAAACTTCCACGCACAAAGAAAGGTCTTGAAGTTTGTTTTGTTACACATGAAAACTGTCTTGGCATAATGATTAGAAACATATGTTAGAAGGAATGAACTAAGGGGATATAGCAATCGCATGACTTAGTTTTGATATACTTGGTATGTTTAAGAGTGGTTATGGACTACTGGAATTATGAGCCGAGAATGTATGTTGCATTGGACTATCGGTTTGAATTACATGTTAATTCACTAGGATGACAATTGATCGAATGCTTTGAATGATAAGTTGTTGTTGATGGTTCTTGATTAGGATAATTAGGGTTCATAACAAATAAATTGATAATCCATTTATTTAATTGATTTAATCGAATCAATGTAAAAGATGGAAACTGTTTGGGTGGATCGGGTAAGTGTAACTTATTACATGAATTAAGGAAAACATAACTGATCGCACAAGATCAGTTCCTTGATGATCTGGTTGCACAAGAAGTTTAGTCACACAAGACTCCTCAGTCGCAAAAGAAGTTCAGTTGCACATGATGTCCCGAGTCGCACAAGATCAAACGGATCGCACAAGACATGTTATCTATTTAATGATTGGGCTGTGTATATGCTTATAGTTTTTTTTGGGTTTATAGTTATCGGGCCGGGTACTGTTGGGCTTATCCATAGACTGGGCCGGGTGAGTAATGGATCGCACAACATGAGGTGGGTCGCACAAGGTTGCGCTGACCGCACAACATGTTGGGCCGGGGTGTTAATTGGGCTATGTTAGTAAACTGCCCAAATGGTTCGGCCCAAACTACTGAATCGTACAAGCTTGAATATGTTAAGTATTTGACTGTTAATGTGTTGCCATGATCAGTATGTGTTTGTAACTTGCTATCTCTGTGTAAACATACGTGCACCATTTGAACCTAGACCTGACTTGTATGGTAACCATGTTAGGACGTGGTTAGCCTCAACTAGCTCGATTGACCTTTCGCTTATCTGCCGAGCTAACCTAAGGTGAGTTCACACTTTCTACAAAGCATGGGATTCCCAAGGGTTGGGAATGGGTTAAGGAATATGGATTTCCTCGTCCTTTCTTGGGTAGGACAGTACGGGTTCATGAATATAATTCCTCGTCCTCATGGACAGTTAACTTTTACTAGACCAAAACTCTATCACGAAGTCCCTCCTTTTTATATCGACTTAATCGCCGGGCCAATGGCGAGCGGGTCATTAGTTAGATAGCGCTATTTAGGTTTGACAAGCCTCACACCATGTCGTAAAGGACGGGCGTGAACTAATGGACTATGGCACGTCAATGATGATAGACATTGACAGTTCAGGGCACATAAACATGACTACAGTCAACAGTTGATATGGTAACGAGTCTAGTATATACATGGGGTAGCCCCCGCTGTAACACCTGTGTCATTTCAACCATCAAACAAATGCCCAACCAGTGAAATATTGTATTTCATACTTGGGATTTGTAAAAATATGTGTATCGTTTACACATATCAATTCTTGTTCGATTTCAAGCTCTAAATCGCTTTCTGGAAGGTTATACGCGCACTAATGCGTAAATATAACCAGTTTAATGCAACGAACACTCCGGAATAGTGAAATAGGCTTAACATACCTTAAATAACCTTTACATAACTTAGAAATAAGTTTTGAAGGCTTTGGTATGACAAAAACAAGTTAATTCGCTTACAGGGACTAAAGTTGACAAACTGCGAAAGTATGCCAATTTGAACTGTAACAGACATTCTGGAACATGACCATAAGTTAAACATACCATATATATCCTTTACATAGCTTAGAAATAGGCTTTGAGGGGTTCGGTGTGCTAAAATAAACTTTTGGGTCATTCAGGGACTAAAAGTGTCAAAAAGTGCACAAGTTTGCATTTTCGCGCATAACTTACGTTCTGAATACATCCGGACATCCAAAAATTTATGTAAGCATGACTACATTATATTTAAGTGTTCGCCTTAAGAAAAATCCATTCGTTGCGTCATTTGGATCGTTTTTCGCGCTTATGCGCATTCCGTCGTAATTAAGCGAACATCGCGTTCGTACGACCAAACGAACCATCATCCGGCATATTTTTGAGTATGTTTTGAGTTCCCTATACTTTAACTTCATTTTAGAGCCTTGAAATGAGGTTAACGGGGTTCAAACGCATCGAAAATCGCTTAAACAAGGTGCAGGGACCATTTCTGCAAAATCTGCCAAAACAGGGGCCTAGCGTGACGCGACGGGCCTTAGCGTCACGCGAGCCCCCTTCTGGACCAGATTCCATGTTTTTAACAGCGGGTCCCAGCTGTTTGATTCTCAACCACACATTCTCAATCGTCTAGTCAGCGGATAAGAACCAAATTTCAGCCACCATAAGGTTCCGACAAGTGTACGCCTTGGATCATGGCACGTTTTACAACAAACGATCTTAACGGTTACCCGAAAACTATAAATACCCACCCCCCTTTTGGCTTAAAACCCACAAATCTGATTGAAAAGACTCTAAGTTGGAACCTTCGTTTCATACCTGAGCTATTTTGATCTGGGTTAGCATTCGGGGACCCTTCGTAAGTATTCTTTCGTTCTTTTCCTTATTTTACTGCTTTTCGAGTCAGAAAGTCAAACTTTGTTTGACTTTCAGCGTTGACCAGTAATGGTCAATGCGAAGTTCGTTTGAACTTCGCAACGTGAGTGTAATCACGTTGGTTATAGTCCCTTGGGACTATGCCTACTGATTACCACGTTGTCTAGGGTCGTAGGGTAAGCGATCTAATAAATCGCTTATACCTCGAACCCGACCCAGTTTGGTCGATCATTAGGATCCGACCAAATACATTAGGTGACCATAGTAGGTAGGGAATAACCTTCCGAGGTTATACCCTATGGTCACATCGTTTAAGTAGTTGTATGATAGGTAGTTTATATGCCTTAGGTAAATTACCAGAATACCCTTTTCATGTATAATTGGTAATTAAGCATATGTAACCTAAACCTTTGTCATATAACTGATTATGTAATATGTTTAGGCATATAACACTTGTCATAGGGCTAGTTAGGCGGTCCGAACGCGTTTCACGCGAACGACGCGTTAAAGTAGCATAAGCTACCTAAACGGGTCGTAATGGGTCGTAGACACTTAGGTTAAGTTTCATTTAGTATGTAGGCTTTGTTAAACCAAAAGACACGAGTCTCTACACTCGTTTGGTTTACAAACCCTAATGCTACCCGATCCTCCGATTTAGGTCCGGTTTATTAATGTAGCTACCTATACTAGGTGCCGTTTGATATCCGCGATCTCTAGCATTGTTTAGTTGTCACTCCAGAACTACTGAGCAATCCCAGGTGAGTACATAGACCCCTCTTTTACTGTTTTCCAAACTGTTTTGGGGTGGAACACATGTGCCTACTTGTTACTTTCATGCTTTCCTGTTTTGACATCATATACTTGCTATGTTCATTAGTACATTATAGTACATGATTTCATTACATTTTATGCTATGTATGCCCATTGTGTGCGTACTTAGTACATCGTTTTACATTACATTTCATGCTATGTATGCCCATTATGTGCGTACTTAGTACATCGTTTTTCATTGCTTTTCTGTTTCATATGCTTATCCAGCATATGAATACATTTTACTACATATTGAACCGTTGTAATCATTTGACTGTGATCCGTTGATATCTGTGAACCGTTTGTATCTGTGAACCGTGTGAACCGTATTTGACATAGACATTTCAGCATAGACATTTTAACATGATTGACATTTGATCATGCATTTCCCACAAAACATAACTTTGATTTAAACCAAGTTTTACTTCAATACTTTGTTTTTGTGTATATGGTTTAGTTGAGACATTTCACTTGCCATACATGATATTTTGACATAGACATTTGACATGGATATTTTGACATAGACATTTGACATGGATATTTGACATAGACATTTGACATGGATATTTGACATAGACATTTTGACATTGGTTTGGTTTGATTAAGTGATTAAGTAACGATGCGTGTGTAATATGATACAAGCATGGTGGATACGCCGCTGGTACTTCCTATATATAAGTGTTTGTATGGTATTACATATTGTAGCGTTATTTAAATCATTTCAGTTTGATACATATAACATTTTATACAAATAACATACTTTTCACAAGACATTGTTTTACAAACAACTTATCTTATACATACCCATTTTACTATGGTTATTCATTTAACCATACATTATTCACTTATTTTATACATATCATCTGAACTCATTGTTTTTCAAATGATTTACAAAACAAAGCAAATTACAAGGTTCATGACTAAACATTTTCTCAAACATAAGTCATGGAACCTATTTTCACAAAACCTATGTATCTCACAGGCATTTTTATGCTGACGTACCTATTTTCACATGTGTTTTTCAGGAACTGTTGCATAAGATGATCAAGATACATATAGGCAGACTTTGGCTTTAGTGACAATAAAAGATGCAAGACTAGTTAATTTTGTTGTATTTCCTTGATTGATTAGACATTGTAACACTTTTAATCAATAAAACGAAACTTCAATTGCCATGGATTTGAAACAATTAATTCTGTTACAACACTCCCCGACATTTCCGCCACGTTTTGTATGTTCCACGTGGTCGGGGTGTGACAGAAAAGATGGTATCAGAGCCAATGGTTATAGGGAATTAGGTTATTAGTAATGCTTTGACCTAGTCTATAACTTTCTTAGGACCCTAACGCGAGTTTACTTGCGTTTAGTCATAAAACAATACCGTCACCTATCCTTAGGCGACTACCACAACTAGAACATAAATTTCAAAACCGCTTTGAAAACTAATCATCTGTTCTAGGATGATTGATTACTAGGTTTTGAACCCTCTATTATATGGTTTTGAACCCCTTTGAGTTTTCAAAAATCTCGTCAAGGTTTTGGGTTTTAAATAATGTGGACACGTGCAAAATGGAATGGTGAATGCCTGTATTCTGGGTTTTCTGTCTAGGCAAGCACTTCATATACATCTCATCAGACGCGAGACCAGTTGTGCTTACCTGGGAATTCTTGGGATGAGTGTTCACTTATAGGCGAGCATGTCTTTGCTATACATTATTTTTGACCTATTTACTTTAAATCACCGAGGTCGTTTGTTGCTTTGTAGTAACAAACAAATGACCACCATCCTTGCATTCATCAGATTTGTTTCACCTCATTCGTTTCGTCTAACTCTCTCACTCGTTTCTTTTCATGTTTCCTCTTTTAGAATGCCTCCTCGACGCGAAAGCCAGATAGCGACTGCCGAATTGGCAGAAATCATTTCGCAGCAAATGGCTGCTCAATTCCCAAACCTCTTTGCTCAATGGAATCAAGCCAACAACAACAACAATGGTCCATGCAATTTCAAGAGTTTTAACTCGGCGAAACCACTCAAGTTTAGTGGTTCTGAGGGAGCGACTGGGCTTCTTCAATGGTTCGAGAGCATTGAGAATACTTTCCGCCATGTGCAGTGTCCTGACAATCGCAAGGTCGAGTTTGCTTCGAGTGTGTTCCAGAAGAGAGCCCTTACGTGGTGGAATGGGGTTATGAGAGATCGTGGTGCAGAAGTTGCTCTAGCACAGACATGGGCCGAACTTAGGGCTCTCATGATGAAGGAGTTTTGTCCTCGTCACGAGATCAGGGCTTTGGAAAGGGAATTTGATGATCTTAAGCAAGACAGCGGTGAGCATCGAGCCTACACGGACCGTTATGAGGAGTTAAGTCTGTTATGCCCAAACATGGTCACGCCTTTGGATAAGGCGATCGAAAAGTACATTGATGGCCTTCCCGACTCAATACAAGACATTTTGACTGGTAGCAACCCTACTACTGTTAGGCAGGCCATTGAGTTATCTGCAACCTTGACTGAATCGCAGATAAGGAAACGTAAGCTTTTCCGAAAGGGTGACAAGAAACTGGTCGAGGAATCGAAACCAATCGAGGAATCAAAGACCATGGATGAACAGACTGGATCCTCTAAGAAGTCAAAGAAGCGAAAGGCTTCTCAGAACTTCGCCGTGGTCGCTCACAATGATCAAGCCGTCCCCAACCAACCAGCTCAACCCCCTGCCAGGAAACCCTACAAAGGAACTGCACCCTTGTGCAACCAATGTGGCCTACATCATCATGCTGTGGTGAAGTGCCGCACATGCCAAGTTTGCGGACTTATAGGTCATACAGCGAGGGTTTGCCCAACAGCAGCAGCACCAAATCAGATTAACAACAATCCTGCTCAAGCTCGTTTCCCACTGGGATCTTGCTACAACTGTGGCGAGATGGGCCATTTTAGTAGAAATTGCTCAAGACTTGCTGATGCAAATCCAGCGCAGGGATGAGTATCTGACCGACAGAAGATAACGCTGTTTAGAAAATAATCGAGCCTTGTGTATTATTTTCTTTTATCACAATCTATGAAACAGTTGTTGTTATTGTTGTTTATAAATAAATCTTTCATTTACATTTCAATATGTTTATGTGGTTGCATGTATAAACATATCCCCTACAATACCGACAATCAAGGAACCGCATTCCTTGAAGAACAGACTACTTCCAAATTTCTTCCCTTGTATAAATCTCTTGCGTTTCCACGAAAATCCTAAGTACCCGTTTCTTCCAAGAGAAACGATGTACGAGGCGCCAAGTTAATAGCAATCAATAACAAGAAAATAACAATTAAACAATTATGTGGTTATGTGCTTATGTGTTATCCTTTATGTGTCATGTGATCCAACTTATGTTATTCAAATCCTCGTAAAATCTTACATATCTTTGTGCAAGAGATTCATAGTAGGATACCCAAAGGTACTACTTAAATCCTTAATGGACTTCTACGTTGTAGTTAAAGTCCCTTGGATTATAATGTACTACTTCATAATTAGACCCCTTTTGTGGTCTAGTTAAACAGATTGATCCAAAAATTTGGTTAGGGATATCATGTGATGATATAGCTGAAAGGACTCCTTAGTGGCCTAATTAAGAAGATCCTCTGTTGATCTAATTAAAAGGACCCTATGGTAGTCTAGTCACTTTCATCTCAGGTTTGATATCTTTCCCCACAACATTTCAAAACAAACTGTGCGGACTGTGCAAGGAATTACGTAATTATGGATGCATACATAATTATGGAATTTAGTGCACAGAAATCACAGCAAGTTCTATCATGTATCAAGAGTTAACCCTATTCATTTCCAATTCTGATGAAGCATCCGTTGAGGAAAAATGAACTAGCTATTCATTTTTCACTTCTGAAGAATATCCGTTGAGGAAATGAATATCCGTTGTTTATCTTTTCATTTCAATTCTGAAGAATAACCGTTGAGGAAAATGAATTATCCATTCATTTTCGTTCTAAAGAATATCCGTTGAGGAAATGAATATCCGTTGCTTATCTTTTCATTTCCATTCTAACCATTGAGGAAAATGAATTATCCATTCATTTTCGTTCTAAAGAATATCCGTTAAGGAAATGAATATCCGTTGTGTAATCCTTCATTTCCAACTCTGAGGAAATAACCGTTGAAAATGACTCCGTTAGTTCATTTTCGTTTCTGAAGATTTATCCGTTGAGGAAATGAATATCCGTTGTGTAATCCTTCATTTCCAACTCTGAGGAAGCAACCGTTGTAAATGACTCCGTTAGTTCATTTTCGTTTCTGAAGATTTATCCGTTGAGGAAATGAATATCCGTTGTGTAATCCTTCATTTCCAACTCTGAGGAAATAACCGTTGAAAATGACTCCGTTAGTTCATTTTCGTTTCTGAAGATTTATCCGTTGAGGAAATGAATATCCGTTGTGTAATCCTTCATTTCCAACTCTGAGGAAATAACCGTTGAAAATGACTCCGTTAGTTCATTTTCGTTTCTAAAGATTTATCCGTTGAGGAAATGAATATCCGTTGTGTAATCCTTCATTTCCAACTCTGAGGAAATAACCGTTGAAAATGACTCCGTTAGTTCATTTTCGTTTCTGAAGATTTATCCGTTGAGGAAATGAATATCCGTTGATTTTTTTTTTCTTTCATTTCAAATTCTGAAGAACAAACCGTTGAGGAAAATGACCCCGTTTGTTCATTTTCGTTCTGAATATTTATCCGTTGAGAGAAATGTATATCCGTTTAGTTAATTCCTTTATTTTCCATTTCCGAAGAACCCGTTGAAGAAAATGACTCTGTTCGTTCATTTTCGCTTCTGAAAAATATCCGTTGAGGAAAATAATCAGATTATGCTTTACATATCTTTGATGACTATTTGACACAAAGTCATAGACAGACTCCTACGAATTAATTTCGGGACGAAATTTCCTAAAGTAGGGGAGACTGTAACACCTGTGTCATTTCAACCATCAAACAAATGCCCAACCAGTGAAATATTGTATTTCATACTTGGGATTTGTAAAAATATGTGTATCGTTTACACATATCAATTCTTGTTCGATTTCAAGCTCTAAATCGCTTTCTGGAAGGTTATACGCGCACTAATGCGTAAATATAACCAGTTTAATGCAACGAACACTCCGGAATAGTGAAATAGGCTTAACATACCTTAAATAACCTTTACATAACTTAGAAATAAGTTTTGAAGGCTTTGGTATGACAAAAACAAGTTAATTCGCTTACAGGGACTAAAGTTGACAAACTGCGAAAGTATGCCAATTTGAACTGTAACAGACATTCTGGAACATGACCATAAGTTAAACATACCATATATATCCTTTACATAGCTTAGAAATAGGCTTTGAGGGGTTCGGTGTGCTAAAATAAACTTTTGGGTCATTCAGGGACTAAAAGTGTCAAAAAGTGCACAAGTTTGCATTTTCGCGCATAACTTACGTTCTGAATACATCCGGACATCCAAAAATTTATGTAAGCATGACTACATTATATTTAAGTGTTCGCCTTAAGAAAAATCCATTCGTTGCGTCATTTGGATCGTTTTTCGTGCTTATGCGCATTCCATCGTAATTAAGCGAACATCGCGTTCGTACGACCAAACGAACCATCATCCGGCATATTTTTGAGTATGTTTTGAGTTCCCTATACTTTAACTTCATTTTAGAGCCTTGAAATGAGGTTAACGGGGTTCAAACGCATCGAAAATCGCTTAAACAAGGTGCAGGGACCATTTCTGCAAAATCTGCCAAAACAGGGGCCTAGCGTGACGCGACGGGCCTTAGCGTCACGCGAGCCCCCTTCTGGACCAGATTCCATGTTTTTAACAGCGGGTCCCAGCTGTTTGATTCTCAACCACACATTCTCAATCGTCTAGTCAGCGGATAAGAACCAAATTTCAGCCACCATAAGGTTCCGACAAGTGTACGCCTTGGATCATGGCACGTTTTACAACAAACGATCTTAACGGTTACCCGAAAACTATAAATACCCACCCCCCTTTTGGCTTAAAACCCACAAATCTGATTGAAAAGACTCTAAGTTGGAACCTTCGTTTCATACCTGAGCTATTTTGATCTGGGTTAGCATTCGGGGACCCTTCGTAAGTATTCTTTCGTTCTTTTCCTTATTTTACTGCTTTTCGAGTCAGAAAGTCAAACTTTGTTTGACTTTCAGCGTTGACCAGTAATGGTCAATGCGAAGTTCGTTTGAACTTCGCAACGTGAGTGTAATCACGTTGGTTATAGTCCCTTGGGACTATGCCTACTGATTACCACGTTGTCTAGGGTCGTAGGGTAAGCGATCTAATAAATCTCTTATACCTCGAACCCGACCCAGTTTGGTCGATCATTAGGATCCGACCAAATACATTAGGTGACCATAGTAGGTAGGGAATAACCTTCCGAGGTTATACCCTATGGTCACATCGTTTAAGTAGTTGTATGATAGGTAGTTTATATGCCTTAGGTAAATTACCAGAATACCCTTTTCATGTATAATTGGTAATTAAGCATATGTAACCTAAACCTTTGTCACATAACTGATTATGTAATATGTTTAGGCATATAACACTTGTCATAGGGCTAGTTAGGCGGTCCGAACGCGTTTCACGCGAACGACGCGTTAAAGTAGCATAAGCTACCTAAACGGGTCGTAATGGGTCGTAGACACTTAGGTTAAGTTTCATTTAGTATGTAGGCTTTGTTAAACCAAAAGACACGAGTCTCTACACTCGTTTGGTTTACAAACCCTAATGCTACCCGATCCTCCGATTTAGGTCCGGTTTATTAATGTAGCTACCTATACTAGGTGCCGTTTGATATCCGCGATCTCTAGCATTGTTTAGTTGTCACTCCAGAACTACTGAGCAATCCCAGGTGAGTACATAGACCCCTCTTTTACTGTTTTCCAAACTGTTTTGGGGTGGAACACATGTGCCTACTTGTTACTTTCATGCTTTCCTGTTTTGACATCATATACTTGCTATGTTCATTAGTACATTATAGTACATGATTTCATTACATTTTATGCTATGTATGCCCATTGTGTGCGTACTTAGTACATCGTTTTACATTACATTTCATGCTATGTATGCCCATTGTGTGCGTACTTAGTACATCGTTTTTCATTGCTTTTCTGTTGCATATGCTTATCCAGCATATGAATACATTTTACTACATATTGAACCGTTGTAATCATTTGACTGTGATCCGTTGATATCTGTGAACCGTTTGTATCTGTGAACCGTGTGAACCGTATTTGACATAGACATTTCGGCATAGACATTTTAACATGATTGACATTTGATCATGCATTTCCCACAAAACATAACTTTGATTTAAACCAAGTTTTACTTCAATACTTTGTTTTTGTGTATATGGTTTAGTTGAGACATTTCACTTGCCATACATGATATTTTGACATAGACATTTGACATGGATATTGTGACATAGACATTTGACATGGATATTTGACATAGACATTTGACATGGATATTTGACATAGACATTTTGACATTGGTTTGGTTTGATTAAGTGATTAAGTAACGATGCGTGTGTAATATGATACAAGCATGGTGGATACGCCGCTGGTACTTCCTATATATAAGTGTTTGTATGGTATTACATATTGTAGCGTTATTTAAATCATTTCAGTTTGATACATATAACATTTTATACAAATAACATACTTTTCACAAGACATTGTTTTACAAACAACTTATCTTATACATACCCATTTTACTATGGTTATTCATTTAACCATACATTATTCACTTATTTTATACATATCATCTGAACTCATTGTTTTTCAAATGATTTACAAAACAAAGCAAATTACAAGGTTCATGACTAAACATTTTCTCAAACATAAGTCATGGAACCTATTTTCACAAAACCTATGTATCTCACAGGCATTTTTATGCTGACGTACCTATTTTCACATGTGTTTTTCAGGAACTGTTGCATAAGATGATCAAGATACATATAGGCAGACTTTGGCTTTAGTGACAATAAAAGATGCAAGACTAGTTAATTTTGTTGTATTTCCTTGATTGATTAGACATTGTAACACTTTTAATCAATAAAATGAAACTTCAATTGCCATGGATTTGAAACAATTAATTCTGTTACAACACTCCCCGACATTTCCGCCACGTTTTGTATGTTCCACGTGGTCGGGGTGTGACACCCGCGGCTAGAGAGCCAGATAGTTAAACATGGGGTAGCCCCCACGGCTGGATTGCCAGAATAAATGGGAATAAACAAAACACGTTTTCAACTATGGGGTAACCGCCACGGCAGGGATGCCAGTTAAAGGAAAAATGTTTTTGGAACAACTTGAACAAACACCCAACTGTGAACTCTCTCAACATTATTGTTGACTCGTTACTACATGCTTTGCAGGTCAATAGGTACTTAGCTGGAGCTTGCATGGGGAAGAGTCGTTGTGGGACATGGACAGCTGTGTGCCATGTTAAACATTGAAACATTTATATTTTGTTTTGGAATTTAATCGTTACGCTTCCACTTGCAACTTAAACTATGTTTTGTTTGGACACCAATTATATTGGTTGAATTTTTAAAATTACTTACATGCTTGTTCAATATGATTGGTGGCTGGATCCTGGTCAGTCACGCCTCCAAGCGGTGATTCTCCGCATGTGGATTTTGGGGGTGTGACATTTACTTTGTTCAGCTTTTGTGCGTCATTTGTTTGCTTCGTGGTACCAACCAATGACCACCATCCATGCTTTTTGGTCGGTAATTGTAACATTCTATTCTTACCCAATGTCATTTCACTCGTTTTCTCTCATGTTTCCTCTTTTAGAATGCCTCCTCGACGTGACAATCAGATACCTAATGCCGAACTGGCAGCTATCATTACGCAGCAAATGGCTGCTGCACTCCCAAACATCATTGCTCAAGTTAACCAAGCCTACAATAACAACAATAATGCTCCATGTAACTTCAAAACGTTCAACTCAGCTACGCCATCAAAAATATTTGGGTCTCAAGGAGCAACTGCATTCTTGCAATGGTTCGAGAGTCTAGAAAGCACCTTCAGACATGTTCAGTGTCCAAACGAGCGAAAGGCTGAATTCGCATCTAGTGTCTTTGAGAAATGAGCTTTAACATGGTGGAATGGTGTGATGAGAGATAGGGGTGCCGATGTAGCACTGGCTCAAACCTGGGAAGAGCTTCGAGCTCTAATGATGAAGGAATTCTGTCCTCGTCATGAAATCAGGGCATTGGAAATGGAATTCGACGATCTTAAGCAAGATAGTGGTGAGCATCGAGCCTACACGGATCGATATGAAGAATTAAGTCTGTTATGCCCAACCATGGTTACGCCTTTTGATAATGTGACACTCTAGGTTTTCCCGAGCAAACACCTTTTAATCACTTAGCGTATATGTATATTATTATTAAATGGAAGTTATTATTCCTCTGTGCTATATGTCGATAACGTGTATGTAATATATATATATGTGTGTGTGTAAGGATACTTGTGAACCGAAACCATGACTCGAGACCACCCGGTCTCGAGTAAACGGTGTAACAACGGGCCGGTTGGGCCGTAACCTTAGCCCACCCGAAACCCCCCACTCGAAACCACCCTAAAACCCACTATTCGGTGCATTACCTCCTATTTAAACCTAAAACCCTCACACACACTCCCCTTTTACACTATCTCACTTCATCCTCACTCACTCTCTCTAGAAAACCCTAACAAATCAAGCTCACCTCCTCTCCCACTCTCTCGGATCCAACCGACTACGACAAGGAGGATCGGTCAAGCTCATCATCACCACTCGGACGCTTCTTTTCCTCACCTTCTTCCTTAAATCGGTACCCTTCCACAACCGGTTAGTACCTTAGATAATCACTATGTGTTTATATGCATATTATTGCTATTTGCCTTGAAGGATTGAAATGATGAATGAAATAGGTGAACTCTTGCATGATAACAAAGTGATAAGACATTTGAATGATAAATGATGGTTAGTATAGGGTGTTCGGTGTTTAGAATAAATGTTAGTATAGCATGATATGCATTACCATTAAACCGATGATTGTATGTTATGCTGTAAATATGTTTAGGTGAATGATAAAGAATGAACATTAGTTATGTTGATGATGATTATATGCTAGAGCTAGGGCCGAAGATGATGTCTAAATTATGTTTCGACTTAGGGTTGTGTTATGCTACAAAGGATGAATATATGATGAATGTGCTTGATGAACTATTTGAAGATCAATGAAAATATTTGAAAATGTGATGTTTGATCTGATTTAGTTGGAATTTAGACAATAAAACATGTTTATGCATTTTTATTGGCTAGTACATATTATCATGGAAACAAAATTCCATTGGAGAGTACTTCTGGAACAGGTTCTAGAAGGATTCTTGTGCACGTATCCGAGGTTGCGACTCGAAACCCCCGGTTACGACTCGCAACCGAATCATGACAAGTCGAAACATCCGGTTACGACTCGCAACCAGAGCATGACAAGTCGAAACATCCGGTTACAACTCGCAACCAGAGCATGACAAGTCGAAACATCCGGTTACGACTCGCAACCAGAGCATGACGAGTCGAAACATCCGGTTGCGACTCGCAACCAGAGCATGACAAGTCGAAACATCCGGTTGCGACTCGCAACTGTTAGTTATTGGGCCCAAGTGTATTAACTGTACATGCTGGTTACTGTTTAGGTGGGCTACGTGTTAACTGTTAACTGTTGCTGTTAAAGAACTTAGACGGACCCAATGACTTATTGGGTAATTATATGTTGTGCATGCTATGTGTTAGTTATGTGTAGATTATACGTGTTTACTCGTACCCCAACTTGACCTATATTGGTAACCATGCTAGGACGTGGTGACCAACGTGATCGGTCGGGTAATTAATCTACCGAGCAACCCAAGGTGAGTTCACAACCTAAAGCATGTATTCCCGGTGGTTTGGGAAACGGAACTAAAAACAACACTATCCCCTTATGAGGGATACAACTTACTTTTCTTCCCTTGTTATTGGGAACCTTTTAGTTAATTACTGTTTATACGGATTGCAACAAACGGCACTAAACGAAACTCTATCACTTAAAGTCCCTACTACATAATACCGATTAGTCGCCGGGGCCAGGCGAACGGGTTATTAGTTGATAGCGCTATTTAGGTCTTACCAACCTCACACCGTGCCAAGGTATGGGATCGGTCGTGAACTAATGTACTCAGGCATCCGTCAATGATGATAGAACATTGACATCGGGGCACTCTGCGGATACGCAACGGTCACATAGTGTTCGGTATTGGAAAAACAGTTTAGTCGCTAACTTTTGGGGTAGCTCCCCATGGCATGTATAAACGGATAAATTAACTGGTGAAACAAGTTTTTGGTAATTAAAACTGGACAACTAGTGAACTCACTCAGCATTATTGTTGACCCCTTACTGCATGCTTTGCAGGTAACCAGTGACTGAGGAGCTGCTACTTGGGGGATGTGTAGTGTTCGTCTACCCCTGTGTTGGGTGTTAAATAAACATGAACTATGAACCATGTTTAAGACTGTTTTACTTATGCTTCCGCTACTTACTACTATTTGAACTTAAAACTTTAAACTCTGAACTTGATATTTGCTAATCGTATGGTTAGTAAGTATTACTTTGGTTATTAATTCAATTATTCAGTATAATTGGTGGCTGGATCCTGGTCGGTCACGCCCTCAAGCGGACGGTACTCCGCAGGTGGAATTTGGGGGTGTGACAGATTGGTATCAGAGCCATTGGTTATAGTGAATTTGGTTTTAAAAAGAAGAGTCTTTTTGAGAAAAACCAGACTATAACCCGTGACTCGTGACGACACTACACTCCAAGTGCAAGGCTCGACTTATCTGACCTCATAGCTCGGACTTGTGCCTACATGCTTATTTATCTTATATTGACTGCTCTACTATACGTACTAGTTTGCCCAAGTAGATAGATACACATCTCTCTTCTGTCTTATTCTCGCTACGTTACAACATCACACTCATACTGTGTTTTCTGGTTATGAAGACAATGAGTGGACGCGGAAGAGGAAGCGTTAACATGACTCAGGCTCAATTCGCTAACTTGCTCAACACGGTGGCTGCAGCTTTCGCAGCTCACCCTGGAGGTAAACTCGTTGCTATAGGATGTCTAGATCCTACCCCCACATCGTCGTTTCACCTCTAAAACCTATTCGCTCCATTTCTCACAACAGGTCAGCCTGCGCCTGCGCAACCACGTGTTTGTACTTTCAAAACCTTCATGGATGGCAAGCCTCTCCCTTTCAACGGCACTGAGGGTGCCATAGGCCTTCTGCATTGGATTGAAAAGGCCGAAGCTGTCTTTGCCGTCTGCGAGTGTCCCCCTGCTAACTGGGTTAAGTACGCAACTGGTACGCTTGAAGGAAACGCGCTTTCATGGTGGAAAGCACAGATCCAGATGCTTGGTCTGGAAACTGCTAATGCTACTGCATGGGAAGACTTCAAGGACATGATCAAAGAGGAATACTGTCACAGGGATGACATCCACAAGCTCGAGAACGAGTACTATGCGCTCAAAATGGTTGGATCAGAGATTAAGACCTACACCAAGCAGTCCAACGACTATGCTGCACTTTGCCCAAACATGTCCCAACCTATGTATCGAAGGATCGAATTGTACATCAAAGGCTTGGTCCCAGAAATCAGAAGTCATGTGACCTCAGCCAACCTCAATACCATACAGCCTGTGGTTCGTCTTGCTCACAAACTCACCAATCAGGCTGTGGAAGAGGGCAAGCTGCCCAAGAGGATCGGTGCTACTGCTGGAACTTCTGGCGATAACAAGCGAAAGTGGGATGGAAGTCAGGGAAAGGATGCTAACCCCACTCAGGCCCCAGTCCAACAAAGGAAGACTGAAAGCAACAAGGGCCTTCAGCAACAGGGTGGTTATCGAGGAAACCACCCTAAGTGTAACAAATGTAACCGACATCACAGTGGGCCATGTGGAAAAGGTCAGTGTCAGCGATGCAACAAGATGGGGCACGAAGCCAAAGACTGCCGAAGCCAGTTCCCCGCTAGGCAGAATCAGCAACAACCACAGCAACAGCAGCAACAAGGAAACAACCGTGGATGCTTCAAGTGTGGAGCAACGGGGCACATACGAAAGGATTGCCCTGAACTGAATCAAAACAACAACAATCAGGGTGCTGGGAACAATAACAACAATGCTGGAAATGGTGCTAGAGGAAAAGCTTTTGTGATTGGAGCTGGAGAAGCAAGGAATGACCCCAACGTTGTAGCGGGTAAGTTCCTACTTAATGATCGTTATGTTTCCATGCTATTTGATTCCGGAGCAGATGCTAGTTATGTATCCCTACGTATTAGTAAGAAACTTAAGCTCACTCTTACGCCGCTAAGCTCTAAGCACACCGTTGAAATAGCTAATGGTAGAAACCTCGAGGCCTCACACATAATTCGTAACTGCAAATTAGAGTTGTCTGGTCAAACCTTCCGTATCGATCTTTTCCCCATCGTTCTTGGAAGCTTCGACGTCATCATTGGTATGGATTGGTTATCCAAACATCGAGCCGAAATCCTCTACCAGGAGAAAGCTATTCGTATTCCCCGTCCCCCTGGCAAACCCCTTATAGTTCAAGGCGACAAGAGCGGAGAAGTCACAGGCATCATTTCATTCTTAAAGGCCCAGAAATGTCTACGGAAAGGGCACACTGCTATCTTAGCACTCATTACCGACACACAGAAAAGGGAAAACAGGATTGAAGAATTTCCAGTTGTACGCGACTATCCTGAGGTATTCCCGGAGGAACTACCTGGACTCCCTCCTCACCGTCAGGTCGAATTCCAAATCGAGCTAGCTCCCGGAGCAGCACCTATAGCTCGTGCACCTTATCGTTTAGCCCCCGCGGAGCTCAAGGAGCTTTCTACTCAACTACAAGAACTTTTGGACAAAGGTTTTATCCGTCCTAGTTCATCACCCTGGGGAGCCCCAGTGCTCTTCGTCAAAAAGAAAGATGGCTCATTCCGAATGTGCATTGACTACCGCGAACTTAACAAGGTTACCATCAAGAATCGTTATCCACTTCCCCGTATCGACGACCTGTTCGACCAGCTGCAAGGGTCGAGCTATTATTCCAAGATCGATCTGCGATCGGGTTATCACCAGCTGAGAGTCCGCGATGAGGACATCTCTAAGACTGCTTTCAGAACCCGCTATGGTCACTACGAATTCCTTGTTATGCCTTTCGGAATGACCAACGCACCTGCAATCTTCATGGATCTCATGAACCGAGTATGCAAACCCTACCTCGATAAGTTCGTAATCGTATTCATCGACGACATCCTGATCTACTCAAAGAGCCAAGAGGAGCATGAACAACACCTACGTCTTATTCTCGAACTTCTTCGCAATGAGCAACTGTACGCCAAATTCTCGAAATGTGATTTTTGGCTTAGAGAGGTCCATTTCCTTGGACACATCGTCAATCAGGAAGGGATTCATGTTGACCCCGCTAAGATTGAGTCCATTAAGAATTGGCCTGTACCTAAGACTCCGACCGAAGTTCGCCAATTCTTGGGGTTGGCGGGATACTATCGAAGATTTATCAAGGGATTCTCTAAGATCGCTCAACCACTTACGACACTCACTCAGAAGGGTGTTGCTTACAAATGGAGTGATGCTCAGGAATCTGCCTTCCAGGAACTAAAGAAGAACCTTTGTAGTGCTCCTATCCTCTCCTTACCTGAAGGTACCGACGACTTCGTTGTTTACTGCGACGCTTCTATTCAAGGACTTGGCTGCGTATTGATGCAACGCGAGAAAGTTATTGCTTACGCCTCGCGACAACTCAAGGTCCACGAACGAAACTACACGACGCATGACTTAGAATTTGGAGCTGTGGTCTTCGCGCTCAAGCTTTGGAGACACTACTTGTACGGCACCAAGTGCACGATTTACACCGATCACAAGAGTCTCCAGCACATAATGGGACAAAAGGAGTTGAACATGCGGCAACGCCGATGGGTCGAACTCCTAAATGACTACGAGTGTGCAATTAAATACCATCCAGGCAAGGCTAATGTGGTAGCCGATGCCCTCAGCAGAAAGGAGACCAAACCCAAGCGTGTTCGTGCCTTACAGCTCACTATCCACTCGAACCTCCCTAATCAAATCCGGAATGCTCAGGTTGAAGCATTGAAAGCCGAGAACATCAGGGCTGAGTCCCTGCGAGGATCGAGACAACGACTGGAACAAAAAGAAGATGACGCTTACTACGTAGCCGGACGCATATGGGTTCCGCTTTATGGAAATTTACGTGACCTTGTGATGGATGAAGCCCACAAGTCCCGTTACTCAGTACATCCGGGTTCAGATAAGATGTACCACGACTTGAGGGCTACCTATTGGTGGCCTGGCATGAAAGCCCACATAGCAACCTATGTCAGAAAATGTTTAACTTGTGCAAGAGTCAAGGCTGAGTATCAGAAACCATCAGGCCTACTCCAACAGCCAGAGATTCCGCAATGGAAATGGGAGCAGATTTCCATGGATTTTGTTACTGGCCTGCCTAGGTCTCAACGAGGAAATGACACCATTTGGGTAATAGTGGATCGCTTAACTAAGTCTGCACACTTTTTGGCCATCAAAGAAACAGACAAGTTCTCTACCCTAGCAGAGGTATACTTAAAAGAAGTGGTTTCGAAGCACGGAGTGCCTACCTCTATTATTTCTGATCGAGATGCACGCTTTACTTCTGAATTGTGGCAAGCTATGCACAAATCTTTTGGCTCGCGTTTAGACATGAGCACCGCTTATCACCCGCAAACGGATGGGCAATCTGAACGCACCATCCAAACCCTCGAAGACATGCTTAGGGCATGTGTGATCGATTTTGGCAAGAATTGGGAGAAGCACCTACCGTTGGTGGAATTCTCCTACAACAACAGCTACCACACCAGCATTCAGGCAGCACCCTTTGAGGCATTGTACGGCCGTAAATGTCGATCGCCTCTCTGCTGGGCTGAGGTTGGTGACAGCCAGATCACAGGCCCGGAACATGTAGTCGACACCACAGAAAAGATTGCCCAGATTAGGCAACGCATGGCGGCAGCTCGTGACCGTCAAAAGTACTACGCTGATAAAGATAGGAAACCGCAAGAGTTCCAGGTTGGTGAACGGGCTCTACTTAAGGTCTCACCCTGGAAGGGTGTGGTTCGTTTTGGAAAACGGGGCAAGCTTAATCCAAGATATGTCGGACCCTTTGTAGTTACCGAAAAGATCGGTACGGCCGCTTACAGATTGAATCTGCCTGAAGAACTGAGTGCTGTGCACGACGTCTTCCACGTGTCTACTTTGAAAAAGTGCCTGTCAGATGAAACACTCGTCATTCCTTACAAGGAACTTACTATTGACGAACAGCTACACTTTACTGAGGAACCGGTTGAGATCACGGATCGTGAGATCAAAACCCTCAAACGTAGCCAGATACCACTCGTGCGAGTTCGTTGGAACTCACGCCGTGGCCCAGAGTTTACCTGGGAGCGGGAAGACCAGATGAAGCGCAAGTATCCCCAGCTGTTCCCAAATGAAACCCCCAGCACTGAAGCTACAACTGAATTTCGGGACGAAATTCCAAACTAACGGGGGGATGATGTGACACCTCGTTGAAACGCTCTCACTTTTACTAGCTTGTCAGTGGCTGCTTTAACTTTCGGGACGAAAGTTCTTAAAACTTGGGGATAATGTGACACTCTAGGTTTTCCCGAGCAAACACCTTTTAATCACTTAGCGTATATGTATATTATTATTAAATGGAAGTTATTATTCCTCTGTGCTATATGTCGATAACGTGTATGTAATATATATATATGTGTGTGTGTAAGGATACTTGTGAACCGAAACCATGACTCGAGACCACCCGGTCTCGAGTAAACGGTGTAACAACGGGCCGGTTGGGCCGTAACCTTAGCCCACCCGAAACCCCCCACTCGAAACCACCCTAAAACCCACTATTCGGTGCATTACCTCCTATTTAAACCCAAAACCCTCACACACACTCCCCTTTTACACTATCTCACTTCATCCTCACTCACTCTCTCTAGAAAACCCTAACAAATCAAGCTCACCTCCTCTCCCACACTCTCGGATCCAACCGACTACGACAAGGAGGATCGGTCAAGCTCATCATCACCACTCGGACGCTTCTTTTCCTCACCTTCTTCCTTAAATCGGTACCCTTCCACAACCGGTTAGTACCTTAGATAATCACTATGTGTTTATATGCATATTATTGCTATTTGCCTTGAAGGATTGAAATGATGAATGAAATAGGTGAACTCTTGCATGATAACAAAGTGATAAGACATTTGAATGATAAATGATGGTTAGTATAGGGTGTTCGGTGTTTAGAATAAATGTTAGTATAGCATGATATGCATTACCATTAAACCGATGATTGTATGTTATGTTGTAAATATGTTTAGGTGAATGATAAAGAATGAACATTAGTTATGTTGATGATGATTATATGCTAGAGCTAGGGCCGAAGATGATGTCTAAATTATGTTTCGACTTAGGGTTGTGTTATGCTACAAAGGATGAATATATGATGAATGTGCTTGATGAACTATTTGAAGATCAATGAAAATATTTGAAAATGTGATGTTTGATCTGATTTAGTTGGAATTTAGACAATAAAACATGTTTATGCATTTTTATTGGCTAGTACATATTATCATGGAAACAAAATTCCATTGGATAGTACTTCTGGAACAGGTTCTAGAAGGATTCTTGTGCACGTATCCGAGGTTGCGACTCGAAACCCCCGGTTACGACTCGCAACCGAATCATGACAAGTCGAAACATCCGGTTACGACTCGCAACCAGAGCATGACAAGTCGAAACATCCGGTTACGACTCGCAACCAGAGCATGACGAGTCGAAACATCCGGTTGCGACTCGCAACCAGAGCATGACAAGTCGAAACATCCGGTTGCGACTCGCAACTGTTAGTTATTGGGCCCAAGTGTATTAACTGTACATGCTGGTTACTGTTTAGGTAGGCTACGTGTTAACTGTTAACTGTTGCTGTTAAAGAACTTAGACGGGCCCAATGACTTATTGGGTAATTATATGTTGTGCATGCTATGTGTTAGTTATGTGTAGATTATACGTGTTTACTCGTACCCCAACTTGACCTATATTGGTAACCATGCTAGGACGTGGTGACCAACGTGATCGGTCGGGTAATTAATCTACCGAGCAACCCAAGGTGAGTTCACAACCTAAAGCATGTATTCCCGGTGGTTTGGGAAACGGAACTAAAAAAAACACTATCCCCTTATGAGGGATACAACTTACTTTTCTTCCCTTGTTATTGGGAACCTTTTAGTTAATTACTGTTTATACGGATTGCAACAAACGGCACTAAACGAAACTCTATCACTTAAAGTCCCTACTACATAATACCGATTAGTCGCCGGGGCCAGGCGAACGGGTTATTAGTTGATAGCGCTATTTAGGTCTTACCAACCTCACACCGTGCCAAGGTATGGGATCGGTCGTGAACTAATGTACTCAGGCATCCGTCAATGATGATAGAACATTGACATCGGGGCACTCTGCGGATACGCAACGGTCACATAGTGTTCGGTATTGGAAAAACAGTTTAGTCGCTAACTTTTGGGGTAGCTCCCCATGGCATGTATAAACGGATAAATTAACTGGTGAAACAAGTTTTTGGTAATTAAAACTGGACAACTAGTGAACTCACTCAGCATTATTGTTGACCCCTTACTGCATGCTTTGCAGGTAACCAGTGACTGAGGAGCTGCTACTTGGGGGATGTGTAGTGTTCGTCTACCCCTGTGTTGGGTGTTAAATAAACATGAACTATGAACCATGTTTAAGACTGTTTTACTTATGCTTCCGCTACTTACTACTATTTGAACTTAAAACTTTAAACTCTGAACTTGATATTTGCTAATCGTATGGTTAGTAAGTATTACTTTGGTTATTAATTCAATTATTCAGTATAATTGGTGGCTGGATCCTGGTCGGTCACGCCCTCAAGCGGACGGTACTCCGCAGGTGGAATTTGGGGGTGTGACAGATAAGGCAATCGAAAAGTACATTGATGGCCTCCCTGACCTAGTACAAGACATTGTTACTGGTAGCAACCCTACTATAGTTAGACAGGCTATTGAGTTATCCGCTACCTTGACTGAATCTCAGACTAGGAAAGGTAAACTTTTCCGAAAAGGCGACAAGAAACCAATTGATGAATCGAAACCAAAGGATAAGCAGACTGAGTCCTCTAAGAAGTCAAAGAAGTGTAAGGCTTCCCAGAACTTCGTCGTGGTTGCTCAAAATGATCAAGCTGCCCCTAACCAACCAACTTAACCCCCTTGTTAAGAAGCCATACAACGGGACAGCACCCTTGTGCAACCAATGTAACCTTCATCATCATGCTAGTGTGAAATGCCGCAAATGCCTAAATTGTGGACTTATAGGTCATACAGCTAGGGTTTTCCGAGCTGCAGCTGCACCAAATCAAGCTAACAACAATCCTGCTCAAGCTTGTTTTCCACTAGGTTCTTGCTACAACTTTAGCGAGATGGGCCATTTTCGAAACAATTGCCCAAAACTTGTTAATGCAAATCCAGCACAAGGATGAGCATTCGACTGACTGAAAGATGAAGCTATTTAGAAGCAATCGAACCTTATGTATTATTTTCTTTTGTTATCAGGGTCTATGAAACAGTTATTTTGTTTTTTTCAATAAATCTTTTATTTACATTACGATGTACAAATGTGGTTACGTGTATAAACGACATATCCCCTACGATACCGACGATCAAGGGACCGTGTTCCTTGTAAAACAAACTACTCTCGATATTCTTCCATTTTATGATCTCTTGCGATCTCCACGAAAATCCTAAGTACCCGTTTCTTCCAACGAAATGAAGTACAAGGCGCAAGTTACAACTCTGGACGAATACCCAAAGTACCACTATAAATCCTTAATAGGATACCTAAGGGTACTGTCACACCCCGACCGCGTAAAACAACAAATCGCGGCGGAAACATCGGGGCGTGTTGCAACAGAATTAATGTTTCATAACCATGGATACCAAAAAGTGTTTCGTTTTATTAAACATTGAATAATTACATCGTCTTGAAATCTAAATACACTATTTAAACATAGTCTATCATTGTTATTGAGTCACTAAGGCCTTGTCCAGTCCTATGTGAGCATGCATCTTATCAATCGATATCATTCAACAATACCTGAAACATATGTGAAAACGAGGTCAGCAAAGAAATGCTGGCGAGTACATAGGTTTTGTAGGAGAGTCGAAATCATGGCTAGTTTAGACGTTGCAATACTTTATTTAAAAACCTTGTTTTGAAAAGAGTATAATATTGCAACTTAATTAACCAACTCAAATCAAGCGAGTTATAATTTGTAAAACCTCGTAGCCATGACTCTTAACCCAAAAACATTTGTTTTAGTAAATTATTTGAAAAACAATGATAAGTTCAGGTGATATGTATAAATAAGAGAATAATGCATGATTTAATGAATAACCATGTAAAATGAGTTTGTATAAGATAAGTTGTTTGTAAATAAATGTCTTGTGAAAAGTATGTTACTTGTATAAAATGTTCTATGTCTCAAACTGAAATGATTCAAATAACGCTACAATATGTAATACCATACAAACACTTATATATAGGAAGTACCAGCGGCGTATCCACCATGCTTGTATCATATTCCACACGCATTGTTACTTAATCACTTAATCCAAACCAAACCACCAAAGTAATGTTCATGCCCAAATGTAAATCATGTAATATGTATAACCAAAATAATATCGTATATCGCTTTGAAG
Source organism: Helianthus tuberosus (assembly GCA_030545235.1). Lineage (NCBI taxonomy): Eukaryota > Viridiplantae > Streptophyta > Magnoliopsida > Asterales > Asteraceae > Helianthus > Helianthus tuberosus. The sequence goes on from JARYGA010057272.1 coordinate 1,156,080, forward strand.
CCAATCGTTTACCCAATCGTTAAAACATCGTGTGAAACCCAATCGTTACCCAATCGTTAAAACATCGTGTGAAAACCAATCGTAAATCGTTTAATTCGTTTTAGGTCGTGAAACTACTTATAAGGTCGTCTCGCTAATAACATTCAAACCTTCGTGACTTTCGTCGCTTCTCGTTTTCGTCGCTTCTCGTTTTCGTATTAACAAACCTCCATAGGGTAAGTTAACAATTACAGATTCAGTCGCTACCTACCATACCCACACATAACCACGGGTGTAGTAAATAACGGGATTTGTCAGATCCTATGGTACCATAACCTAATACTGGTCGGCTTGATCATTGCTAATGAATGTCATTTGTTATGTAACTACAACCAACAAGTTTGTTCACTTTATGAAATCGTTATTAGTTTTGTATAAATCTTCTTAATCGTTTTTGAAACCATCGTTATAACATCGAAAACATTTAGCACATATGAGTCACCCCAAAACGGTTGAAAACAGTAAAAGAGGGGAATAATGTACTCGCCTGAGAATGCTTGGAGGTCTTGAACAACTACCAAGTAAGCTAGAGGAGTCCCGGAAATCAAACGGTACCTAATATAGGTAACTACATAATTAACCCGGACCTAAATCGGAAGACTGGGTAGCAGGAGGGTTTGTAAACCAAATGAGTGTAGGAACTCATATGATATGGTTTAACAAAGCCTACATACTAAATGAAACTTAACCTAAGTGCTTTCGACCCATCGCGACCCATTAAGGTAGCTTATGCTACTTTAACGCGTCGTGCGCGTGAAACGCGTTCGGACCGCCTAACTAGTCCTATGACAAGTGTTATATGCCTAAACATGTTACATAATCAGTTATGTGACAAAAGTTTAGGTTACATATGCTTAATTACCAATTATACATGAAAAGGGTATTCTGGTAATTTACCTAAGGCATATAAACTACCTATCATACAACTACTTAAACGATGTGACCATAGGGTATAACCTCGGAAGGTTATTCCCTACCTACTATGGTCACCTAATGTATTTGGTCGGATCCTAATGATCGACCAAATGGGTCGGGTTCGAAGGTATAGGCGATTTATTAGATCGCCTACCCTACGACCCTATACAACGTGGTAATCAGTGGGCATAGTCCCAAGGGACTATAACCAACGTGATTACACTCACGTTGCGAAGTTCAAACGAACTTCGCATTGACCATTACTGGTCAACGCTGAAAGTCAAACAAAGTTTGACTTTCGGACTCGAAAAGCAATAAAATAAGGAAAAGAACGAAAGGATACTTACGGAGGGTCCCCGAATGCTAACCCAGATCAAAATAGCTCAGGTATGAAACGAAGGTTCCAACTTAGAGCCCAAATGATCAGATTTGTGAGAAATGAAGTAGAGGGGGTGGGGTATTTATAGGAATACCCGAACCGTTAAGATCGTTTGTCGAAACTCGTGCCTTAATCATGTCCGTACAAGTGTCGGAAGGTTATGGTGACTAAATTGGCACTAACCATAGGCTATCAACATGTGGCAAAGGATTTGGGAGTGCAAAACAGCTGTAAACAGCTGTCGATACATCGAATCTGGTCCCGAAAATGCGAAAAATGAGTTTTCTGCATGTTTCTGCCCAGAATAGGCAGTCGCGTAGCGCTACTGCCAAGGCATTAGGCAGTCGCGCTACGCTAGCACCCCCCTGAATCAGAAAAGTTTCAGAATTGGCAGAAATGGTCCCTGCAGCCCGTTTAAGCGATTTTTGATGCGTTTGAACCCCGTTAACCTCATTTCAAGGCTCAAAAATGAAGTTAAAGTATAGGGAACTCAAAACATGCTCAAAAATATGCCGGAGGTTGGTTCGTTTGGCCGTACGAACGCGATGTTCGCTTAATTACGGCGGAATGCGCATAAGCGCGAAAAACGATCCAAATGACGCGACGCATGGATTTTTCTTAAGGCGAACACTAAAGTATAATGTAGTCATGCTTACATAAATTTTTGGATGTCCAGATGTATTCAGAACGTAAGTTATGCGCGAAAATGCAAACTTGTGCACTTTTTGACACTTTTAGTCCCTGAATGACACAAAAGTTTATTTTAGCACACCGAACCCCTCAAAGCCTATTTCTAAGCTATGTAAAGGATATTTATGGTATGTTTAACTTATGGTCATGTTCCGGAATGTCTGTTACAGTTCAAATTGGCATACTTTCGCAGTTTGTCATATTTAGTCCCTGTAAGCGAGTTAACTTGTTTTCGGCATACCAAACATTCCAAAACTTATTTCTAAGTTATGTAAAGGTTATTTAAGGTATGTTAAGCCTATTTCACTATTCCGGAGTGTTCGTTGCATTAAACTGGTTATATTTACGCATCGGTGCGCGTATAACCTTCCAGAAAGCGATTTAGAGTTTGAAATAGAACAAGAATTGATATGTGTAAATGATACACACATTTTTACAAATCCCCAAGTATGAAATATAATATTTCATTGGTTCGGTATTTGTTTGATGGCCGTGGAGGCACAGGTGTTACAGTCTCCCCTACTTTAGGAAATTTCGTCCCGAAATTTATTTAGAGGAAACTTGTGAGAGCTTGAAAACATGAGGTTGAAAAGATCGAACAACATTGGTTAGGGTTCTTTGAACTTCTAGTAACCTTAATAACATTATGTTTGCAATGTAAGAGGGATACTTATATACAAGTATATGAAGCGTCATTGGTGCGTCCACCATGCCTCCATTACATCGTTCTCATTTTGTTATTGTTGTCACTATCGGTTCTTACACATAATAAATCTTACTGTGTTTCTGTGCACTAAATTTCATAATTATGTACGCGTCCATAATCAGACAATTCTTTGTACAATTCACACAGTCTATTTTATAGTGTGTAGGGGAAAACCAAATGAACAAACCGGTGATGAGTGTGACTAGACCGCCATAGAGTCCTTTAAATTAAATCAATAAATGATCTAAATAGACTATCAAGGAGTCTGTTCAGCTACATCACTAGATGTCGTTCTCTAACCAAATTGTGAATCAATCTTTTTGACTAGACTACTAAGAGGGTCTCTTATGAATCATGGAGTAGTACTATATAACCCAAGGGTCTTAACTACCAGGTAGAAGCCCATAAGGATTTAAGGTAGTACATTTTGAATATCCTACTATGAATCTCTCATATGAAGATATGAAAGATTCTATGAGGATTTGGAAAATCGTAACACACAAAAACATAGAGGAGAACACATAAACACATATCATATAACCACAAAATTGTTTAACTAGAAGTTTGTTCTGCTAACAGAGTACATGTATTTAAAGCACACTAGGAATCCATCTCGTGGATTTCATTTGGTACTTTAAACATTATCAAGAATCTAACTATAAAGATAGAAAGATCTTTAAAAGAAAGAATTCGATTTCGATTTTTAAGGAACCAAAATGTTCGAATTTAGGTATATGAGGAATCCAATTAAGGACTCTGATTTGAATGATGATCATCCACAAGGATCTAATTGTGAAGATAAAAAGATCCCTTATGGATTTTAGAAGTTGAAGATATTTTGATACCTTGCACTGGACGTGCTTATGTCAAAACATGAAGTAAAAATGCTTATGAAATTGAGATGCTAGATATGCCAAGGCGACATATGAAGCAGAATTTTGAAGGTTAAGTCAATGTATGAGGAAAATATTTTTGAAAACTATGCATGGGGTTCTTTTAAGAAAAAGGTGTTTAACGTTTTTTGAAACCTTATATATAATACTTTTGAAATAAAGTAGGTGTATTAGGTAGATATATTTACAAAAAATGTTTTTAAAATCATGCGAGATGAATTTTGAAATTATGTATAAGGTTTTTGAAAGACATGAATGATGCTTTTCGAAATCATGCACTTGATCAGAAAATGTATTGTGTTAATATTGTCTTCAGACTATATGAAATATTTTGAAATTAGAAAGGTTGGTTTTGATAACATGGCCAATGTTTTTGAAATAACACAGACAATGCATCTAGAAAAATTGTTTTCAAACTATATGAAATGTTTTGAGATCATGAAGATTGTTTTGAAATACTGGTACTGTGTATGTTGAAAAATCAAAACGTAATGGGTATGAGATTTGAAAATACCCTTAGTTATCTAACCAAGGATTTAAAGGCACAGATGTGCGAAAAGCACGATTACTCATAATGTCACTAAATTTTCTGTACTTTGTTTCTTAGAGTGAAACGAGTACTTAAAATTTTCGAGGGAATCATGAGCAATCATTTGAGATAGAGAAATCACAAGAGTAGGTTGTAAGGTACATAGTTCCTTGATGTAGGTATCATAGGAAAAGCCATACACACCTAGCAAGGGGTTGAGCTGGTTGGTTGGGGACTGCTTTACCATTGTGAGCGACCATGGCGAAGTTCTGAGAAACCTTTCGCTTCTTTGACTTCTTAGGCGATCGTTCATCCATGGTCTTTGATTCCTCGATTGGTTTCTTGGCTGGTGGTGCTGTCACCTGACTAGGTCCTGCCTGTTTTGGTGACTCATGAGTGGCTTTATCCTGGAGACGATACATGGCAGTAGCTAATTCAACAGTCTTCAGGACTACTTCGCCTATTCGCTGAGCGAATTTGGCTGCTTGCTCAGGTATCTGGGCGTCATCGTGATGAAGAGACATTCTTGAAGAAAAGAAAGACATAGGAAGAAACAAGCGAAATGTTTATTGGATAATCAATACAGAATGGTAACGAATGAAAATTGTGACCATTTGTTTGTTACCTAAGGCAAACAAATGAGATGGTGACTGATCAAAGTAAATGGGTCAAAAATAATGTATCGCGAAGACATGTTCGCCTATAAGTGAACACTCATCCCAAGAATTCCCAGGTAAGCACAACTGGTCTCGCGTCTGATGAGATGTATACGAAGTGCTTGCCTAGACAGAAAACCCAGAATACAGGCATTCACCCTTCCAGTTTGCACGTGTTCACATCATTTAAAACCCAAAACCTTGACGAAGTTTTGAAAACTCAAAGGGGTTTAAAATCATATAATAGAGAGTTCAAAACCTTACAATAGAGGGTTCAAAACCTAGTAATCAATCATCCTAGAACAGATGATTAGTTTTCAAAGCGGTTTTGAAATTTATGTTCTTGTTGTGGTCGTCGCCTAAGGATAGGTGACGGTATTGTTTTATGACTAAACGCAAGTAAACTCGCGTTAGGGTCCTAAGAAGGTTATAGACTAGGTCAAAGCATTACTAATTACTAATAACCTAATTCCCTATAACCATTGGCTCTGATACCATCTTTTCTGTCAAACCCCGACCGCGTAAAACAACAAATCGCGGCGGAAACATCGGGGCGTGTTGCAACAGAATTAATGTTTCATAACCATGGATACCAAAAAGTGTTTCGTTTTATTAAACATTGAATAATTACATCGTCTTGAAATCTAAATACACTATTTAAACATAGTCTATCATTGTTATTGAGTCACTAAGGCCTTGTCCAGTCCTATGTGAGCATGCATCTTATCAATCGATATCATTCAACAATACCTGAAACATATGTGAAAACGAGGTCAGCAAAGAAATGCTGGCGAGTACATAGGTTTTGTAGGAGAGTCGAAATCATGGCTAGTTTAGACGTTGCAATACTTTATTTAAAAACCTTGTTTTGAAAAGAGTATAATATTGCAACTTAATTAACCAACTCAAATCAAGCGAGTTATAATTTGTAAAACCTCGTAGCCATGACTCTTAACCCAAAAACATTTGTTTTAGTAAATTATTTGAAAAACAATGATAAGTTCAGGTGATATGTATAAATAAGAGAATAATGCATGATTTAATGAATAACCATGTAAAATGAGTTTGTATAAGATAAGTTGTTTGTAAATAAATGTCTTGTGAAAAGTATGTTACTTGTATAAAATGTTCTATGTCTCAAACTGAAATGATTCAAATAACGCTACAATATGTAATAGCATACAAACACTTATATATAGGAAGTACCAGCGGCGTATCCACCATGCTTGTATCATATTCCACACGCATTGTTACTTAATCACTTAATCCAAACCAAACCACCAAAGTAATGTTCATGCCCAAATGTAAATCATGTAATATGTATAACCAAAATAATATCGTATATCGCTTTGAAGCCAATCGTTTACCCAATCGTTAAAACATCGTGTGAAACCCAATCGTTACCCAATCGTTAAAACATCGTGTGAAAACCAATCGTAAATCGTTTAATTCGTTTTAGGTCGTGAAACTACTTATATGGTCGTCTCGCTAATAACATTCAAACCTTCGTGACTTTCGTCGCTTCTCGTTTTCGTCGCTTCTCGTTTTCGTATTAACAAACCTCCATAGGGTAAGTTAACAATTACAGATTCAGTCGCTACCTACCATACCCACACATAACCACGGGTGTAGTAAATAACGGGATTTGTCAGATCCTATGGTACCATAACCTAATACTGGTCGGCTTGATCATTGCTAATGAATGTCATTTGTTATGTAACTACAACCAACAAGTTTGTTCACTTTATGAAATCGTTATTAGTTTTGTATAAATCGTCTTAATCGTTTTTGAAACCATCGTTATAACATCGAAAACATTTAGCACATATGAGTCACCCCAAAACGGTTGAAAACAGTAAAAGAGGGGAATAATGTACTCGCCTGAGAATGCTTGGAGGTCTTGAACAACTACCAAGTAAGCTAGAGGAGTCCCGGAAATCAAACGGTACCTAATATAGGTAACTACATAATTAACCCGGACCTAAATCGGAAGACTGGGTAGCAGGAGGGTTTGTAAACCAAATGAGTGTAGGAACTCATATGATATGGTTTAACAAAGCCTACATACTAAATGAAACTTAACCTAAGTGCTTTCGACCCATCGCGACCCATTAAGGTAGCTTATGCTACTTTAACGCGTCGTGCGCGTGAAACGCGTTCGGACCGCCTAACTAGTCCTATGACAAGTGTTATATGCCTAAACATGTTACATAATCAGTTATGTGACAAAAGTTTAGGTTACATATGCTTAATTACCAATTATACATGAAAAGGGTATTCTGGTAATTTACCTAAGGCATATAAACTACCTATCATACAACTACTTAAACGATGTGACCATAGGGTATAACCTCGGAAGGTTATTCCCTACCTACTATGGTCACCTAATGTATTTGGTCGGATCCTAATGATCGACCAAATGGGTCGGGTTCGAAGGTATAGGCGATTTATTAGATCGCCTACCCTACGACCCTATACAACGTGGTAATCAGTGGGCATAGTCCCAAGGGACTATAACCAACGTGATTACACTCACGTTGCGAAGTTCAAACGAACTTCGCATTGACCATTACTGGTCAACGCTGAAAGTCAAACAAAGTTTGACTTTCGGACTCGAAAAGCAATAAAATAAGGAAAAGAACGAAAGGATACTTACGGAGGGTCCCCGAATGCTAACCCAGATCAAAATAGCTCAGGTATGAAACGAAGGTTCCAACTTAGAGCCCAAATGATCAGATTTGTGAGAAATGAAGTAGAGGGGGTGGGGTATTTATAGGAATACCCGAACCGTTAAGATCGTTTGTCGAAACTCGTGCCTTAATCATGTCCGTACAAGTGTCGGAAGGTTATGGTGACTAAATTGGCACTAACCATAGGCTATCAACATGTGGCAAAGGATTTGGGAGTGCAAAACAGCTGTAAACAGCTGTCGATACATCGAATCTGGTCCCGAAAATGCGAAAAATGAGTTTTCTGCATGTTTCTGCCCAGAATAGGCAGTCGCGTAGCGCTACTGCCAAGGCATTAGGCAGTCGCGCTACGCTAGCACCCCCCCTGAATCAGAAAAGTTTCAGAATTGGCAGAAATGGTCCCTGCAGCCCGTTTAAGCGATTTTCGATGCGTTTGAACCCCGTTAACCTCATTTCAAGGCTCTAAAATGAAGTTAAAGTATAGGGAACTCAAAACATGCTCAAAAATATGCCGGAGGTTGGTTCGTTTGGCCGTACGAACGCGATGTTCGCTTAATTACGGCGGAATGCGCATAAGCGCGAAAAACGATCCAAATGACGCGACGCATGGATTTTTCTTAAGGCGAACACTAAAGTATAATGTAGTCATGCTTACATAAATTTTTGGATGTCCAGATGTATTCAGAACGTAAGTTATGCGCGAAAATGCAAACTTGTGCACTTTTTGACACTTTTAGTCCCTGAATGACACAAAAGTTTATTTTAGCACACCGAACCCCTCAAAGCCTATTTCTAAGCTATGTAAAGGATATTTATGGTATGTTTAACTTATGGTCATGTTCCGGAATGTCTGTTACAGTTCAAATTTGCATACTTTCGCAGTTTGTCATATTTAGTCCCTGTAAGCGAGTTAACTTGTTTTCGGCATACCAAACCTTCCAAAACTTATTTCTAAGTTATGTAAAGGTTATTTAAGGTATGTTAAGCCTATTTCACTATTCCGGAGTGTTCGTTGCATTAAACTGGTTATATTTACGCATCGGTGCGCGTATAACCTTCCAGAAAGCGATTTAGAGTTTGAAATAGAACAAGAATTGATATGTGTAAATGATACACACATTTTTACAAATCCCCAAGTATGAAATATAATATTTCATTGGTTCGGTATTTGTTTGATGGCCGTGGAGGCACAGGTGTTACAGGTACTTCCGTAAGCCCTTGATTGGTCTTACATATCATATCTTCCCGACTTCACGATATTTTACACAGCATATGATTTCAAAAGATTATGCATGTTTTCAAAAATCTCATACATATTTTCAAAATCATCTCTCGTGGTTTTAAAAACATTTCATAAAATTTTTTACCTAATATACTTAGTATGTAATTTCAAAAGGATTACAAAGAGGTTTTCCAAAATCATAGTTTTTTTAACAATTCCCAGCATAGCTTTCAAAAACAACTTTGCTCGTATGTTGCCTTAACATACGTAGCACGCGATTTCCAAGAACACCCAGCTTCACACGCCGACTTAGCATGCTTAGCACAATGATTTCAAGGATTCGTTTGCTTCATATGTTGTCTAAGCATATCTAGCACCTTGATCTCATAAACGAATCATCCATTCATTTTCGCTTGAGGAAAATGAATCATCCATTCATTTTCATTTTCGCTTCTGAAGAAATATCCATCGGGGGAAATGAATATCCTTTCAATTATTCCTTCATTTCCACTTCTGACGAAGAATCCATTGAGGAAAATGAATCATCCATTCATTTTCGCTTCTGAAGAAATATCCATCAGGGGAAATGAATATCCTTTCAATAATTCCTTCATTTCCACTTCTGATGAAGAATCCATTGAGGAAAATGAGTCATCCATTCATTTTCGCTTCTGAAGAAATATCCATCGGGGGAAATGAATATCCTTTCGATTATTCCCTCATTTCCACTTCTGACGAAGAATCCATTGAGGAAAATGAATCATCCATTCATTTTCGCTTCTGAAGAAATATCCATCGGGGGAAATGAATATCCTTTCAATTATTCCTTCATTTCCACTTCTAACGAAGAACCCACTGTTTCGCTTCTGAATTAATATCTATCGGGGGAAATGAATATCCTTTCGATTATTCCTTCATTTCCACTTCTGACGAAGAACCCATTGAGAAAAATGAATCATCCATTCATTTTCGCTTCTGAAGAAATATCCATTGGGGGAAATGAATATCCTTTCGATTATTCCTTCATTTCCACTTCTGACGAAGAATCCATTGGAGAAAATGAATCATCCATTCATTTTTTTCGCTTTAAAGTATATCCACAGGGAAATGACAAGATTATGCCTTGCATATCTTTGATGGGTTACTCTACGCAAATAGATGACACCCTAGATTCCATGCAAGACAATTATTTAACACAACGTCACAGACAGACTCCTACGAATAAATTTCGGGACGAAATTTCCTAAAGTAGGGGAGATTGTGACATCTGTGCCTGTTCGAACATCATACGAATACAAAACCAATGAAATATTATGTTTCATACTTGGGATTTGTATAAATAGGTGTATCATTTGCACATATAAATTCTTGTTCAATTTCGAGCTTTAAATCGCTTTCTGGAAAGTTATACGCGAACTGATGCGTAAACATAATCAGTTTAACTTGAAAAACCCTCTGGAACAGTGACATAGGCTTAACATACCTTAAATAACCTTTACATAACTTCGAAATAAGTTTTGGATGGTTTGGTGTGTCGAAAACAAGTTTATTCGATCGCAGGGACTATTTATGTCAAACTGTGAAACTATGCCGATTTATATAGTAACAAACATTCTGGAACTTGATTATAAGCTAAACATACCTTAAATATCCTTTATATAGCTTAGAAATAGGCTTTGAGGGGTTCGGTATGCGAAAATAAACTTATTTGATCAATAGGGACTAAAAGCGTCAAAAAGTGCATAAGTTTGCATTTTCGCGCATATCTTACGTTCTGAACATATCCGGACATCCAAAAATTTATGTAATCATTAAAATATTTTATTTTAGTGATTGGAATGCAAAAATACCATTCGTCGCGCAATTTGGATCGTTTTCGTGTCCGTTCTAGTTTCCGTCGTAATTAACCGAATAACGCAACCGTACGACCAAACGAAACGACATCCGAGATGTTTTTTGTCACACCCCGACCGCGTAAAAAAACAAACCGCGGCAGAAACGTCGGGGAGTCGAGCAACAGAATTATTGTTTCACAACCATGGTATTTAAAGTTTAGTTTTATTTATTAACAAAATGGTTACATTGTATTAAAACAAGGGAAACAAAGAGTACATAACGTAATTAAACTATTCTTGATTTTTTTTATTGTCACTAAGGCCCAAGTCTACCTAAGTGTATCCTGCCCAAACCAATGCATCAGCTCCTGAAAACACATGTGAAAATAGGTACGTCAGCATAAAAATGCCTGTGAGATACATAGGTTTATTGATTTAGGATTCATGACTTGTTTTTGAAAGAAATGTTTAACAAAAGTTAGTCATGAATCTTATTAAAAGTATTTTCTTTTGTAAAACATATGAAAATCGATAAGAAATTTGATGATATAAAAGAAAGATGTGTGGTTAAATAAATAACCAAGTAAAAATGAATTTGTATAAGTTATGTTATTTGTAAAACAATGTTTTGTGAAGTTATGTTCTTCGTATAAAATGTAATATGTCTAAATTGAAATGGTTTAAATAATGCTACGATATGTAATATCATAAAAACACTTATATATAGGAAGTACCAGCGGCGTATCCACCATGCTTTTATCATATTACACACGCCTCATTATTTAAATCACTTACCCAAACAAACCACCAAAATGTCTTGTTTAAACAAAGGTCAAAATGTTTATGTGTAAACAATGTCAAATGCCAAATGTAAATCATGTTCATGTATAATCAAATGTTATGTATGGCAAATAAAAGTGTCTACACAAACCATATGTAAAATGTACGAAACAATGTATTTGAATAAATCATAGTTTAAATAAAAAGTTATGTTTTGTAAAATCAATGCTTTATTGATACAAACATTCATGTGGTAATGTTAAAACGCATACATTCAAGCCTTGAGACTGTGGAGACAAACCCTTAAACAAATTAAAGGTTTATCAAAATTTATGTATATCGGATTCAGTCATTTCCTACTTCCAAAGAAACCTAGGAAGTTGGGAATGGGAGTTGTCAATTCCTATGGTACCACTACTTACTACCGAGCGGCGTGATCAATGTTAATGATCGTATTTTTGTCCCGTTAAACAAACCAAATGTCATACCAAATGTAAGCATGTTTATGTGTAAACAATGTACTCAGTATGCAAAATGAACATACATAGCAAAAATGTGATGTAAATCAATGTGTACATATGCTGAAATAATCATATGAAACAAATGTGTTTATGAAATCAATGTACTAGCATGTTAATTAAACATACATAGCATGAACATGGATGAAATCATGTACTATATGTGTACTAATGAACATAGCAAGTATATGTTATGAAAGCATGAAAAGCATGAAAGTAACAAATAGGCACATGTGTATCACCCCAAAATATTTGAAAACAGTAAAAGAGGGGACTATGTACTCACTTGAGATAGCTTAGAAGTCTTTGAATAAGAACCAAACAAAGCTAGAAGGCTCACGGAATCAATCGGCACCTAATATAGGTAACTATGTTAATAATCCGGAACTAAACTGGAAGATCGGATAAAATATGGTTTCGTAAACCAAATGAGTGTTGGAACTCATATAATATGGTTTATCAAAGCCTACATCCTAAATCGGAACATATCCTAAGCGCTTATGACCCATTATGACCCGTTTAGGTAGCTTATGCTACTTTAACGGGTCGTTCGCGTAAAACCCGTTTGGACTGCCTAACTAGTCCTATGAAAAGTATTATATGCCTTAACAAGTCTAATAAGGTTGCCTAATCCGTTTAGATGTCAAAATTTAAGTTACATATGCTTAGAATGAATATATGTGCAAAAAGGGCATTTTGGTCATTTTCCAAATGTAACATAAACTACCTATCATACAACTAACTAAACTAAGTGACCATAAGGTATAACCTCGGAAGGTTATTCCCTATATAACTATGGTCATAAAATGTGTTTGGTCGGATCCTAATGATTGACCAAACGGGTCGGGTTCGAAAGTCTAAGCGGTTGTTTAGACCGCTTATCTTTACGACCCTATATAAGCACTAAACTAAAAGTGACGAGTTAAACGTGTCAAAACATGTTTAACTAAGTTAGAAAACAAGTTTGATATCAAAACAAAGGGTTTTGATACCGAATAATAGTTTGGTTGCAAAATACGCATAAATACGCATTTTGTCCGAAACTATGACTCGTCACTACGCCTAATCAATGTGGTAATCAGTAGGTATAGTCACAAGGGACTCTAACCATCGTGATTACGCTCACGTTGCAAAGTTCCATCGAACTTTGTGTTTACCATTGATTGGTCAAAGCAGAAAGTCAAACACTGTTTGACTTTTATGATTGGAAATGCATAAAAGCATGAAAGAAACTTACAAAAGGTCCAAGAAATGAAGAATTTGATCTAAAATACTCAGGTATGAAGCTAAGGCTTCAACTTAGAGTAAAAATCAGATCAAATGTGAGGAATGCAAATGAATCAAGGTGGGTATTTATAGATATCAGACAACTATTAAGATCGTTTCTTGGATTTCGAACTTTGATCTTGACCTTACAAGTGTTGCCCATGGTTTTATATACCATGGGAGCTTGAAAACCAGTCCATAGAGTGTGAATACCATGTCCAAAAAACACAGAAACCATCTGCTGTTTGAGAAAACTAATTATTGCAGAACTGGGGGTCTGTCACGGGCCACGTAGGCTGGAGCCTATTCTTACACGCCCCGCCAGTGACAACTTTGACAGATTTGTCAATTTTAGTCCCTGCAAGTGTAAAACTTGGTTTTTGATGCCTTTTTTGACACGTTTAAGCCCCGTTAACCCATTTTCAAGGCTCAATAATGATGTCAAAGTATAGGGGGCATGAAATATGCTCAAAAACATCTCGGGTGTCGGTTCGTTTGGTCGTACGGTTGCGTTGTTCGGTTAATTACGGCTTAACTCGAACGGAAACGAAAAACGATCCAAATTGCGCGACGAATAGAATTTTAGCATGCCAATCACTGAAATAAAATATTTTAATGATTACAAATATTTTGGATGTCTGGATATGTTCAGAACGTAAGATATGCGCGTAAATGCAAACTTATGCACTTTTTGACGCTTTTAGTTCCTGGTTGACCAATAAGTTTATTTTCGCATACCGAACCCCTCAAAGCCTATTTCTAAGCTATGTAAAGGATATTTATGGTATGTTTAACTTATGGTCAAGTTCCAGACTGTTCGTTACCCCACGAATCGGCATAGTTTCACAGTTTGACACAAATAGTCCCTGCGATCGAATAAACTTGATTTTGCCATACCAAACCCTTTAAAACTTATTTCTAAGTTATTTAATGGTTATTTAAGGTATGTTAAGCTTATATTAATGTTTCAGAGTGTTTGTTGCATTAAACTGACTACGTTTACGCATCAGTTTGCGTATAACTTTCTAGAAAACGATATAGAGTTTGAAATTGAACAAAATCGAAACGTGCAAAATGTCAAACATAAATAAACAAACATTGGGGTCAAATAGCATTGTTTTATTGAAAATTGAACTATTCAGAGTTTATACAGTGATTATAAGCACAGATGTCACAGTCTCCCCTACTTGTGGAAATTTTGTCCCGAAATTTATTTAGAGGAAACTTGTGAGAATAGATGTGGATATTTCGCCTTCATTTGATCTTCACATTCCCAAATAAATTCTTGTCCACGTTTAGATTCCCAGCGAAATTTGACAAGTGGAATGCGCTTGCGTTTGAGCCACTTGACTTCACGGTCCATTATTTCCATAGGCTTCTCGACAAAGTGCATCGTGTCATCAACACGTATTTCATCAAGTGGTGTGTAGAGGTTCTCATCAGCCAAACACTTTTTGAGATTGGACACGTGGAAGGTTGGATGAACATTTCCAAGTTTAGGAGGCAACTCTAATCTGTAGGCTACTTTTCCGATTCTTTCAACGATCTTGAATGGTCCAACATATCTAGGTGCAAGTTTTCCTGTCTTTCCAAATCTGATCACACCTTTCCAAGGTGAAACCTTAAGTAAGACGCGATCACTGACTTGAAATTCCAAAGGCTTACGTCGTCTATCCGTGTAACTCTCTTGAGGGCTTCTAGTTGTCTGAAGGTTATCACGAACTTTCTTAACCTTATCTGTAGTCTCTAGAATGAGTTTAGGTCCAGTAAGCTGAGCTTCAACGATCTCATTCCAGCAGACTGGTGAACGACATTTTCGACTGTATAAAGCCTCAAAAGGAGCCATATTGATGCTGGAGTGATAACTATTGTTGTAGGTGAATTCGATTAATGGAAGATACGAATCCCAACTACCACCAAAATCGGTCACACAAGCTCTAAGCATATCCTCCAATGTCTGGATTGTTCTTTCAGATTGGCCATCCGTTTGAGGATGATAAGTTGTGCTCAAATTAAGCTGGGTTCCCATAGCAGATTGCATGGTTCTCCAAAAACGAGACGAGAATCGAGCATCTCTTTCAGATATAATGTTCAACGGAACGCCATGACGGGATACAATCTCATCCACATAGATTTTAGCCAGCTTTTCGGTAGATAGATACTCACGGATTGGCAAGAAATATGCTGACTTTGTAAGACAATCAACAACCACCCAGATAGCGTCATGACCTTTCTTAGTGCGCAGAAGTTTGGTAATAATATCCATAGCAATGTTTTCTCATTTCCAAACTGGAATCTCTGGTTGCTCCAATAATCCAGAGGGATGTTGATGTTCAACCTAATTCCCTATAACCATTGGCTCTGATACTAACTCTTCTGTCACACCCCGACCGCGTAAACCAACAAACCGCGGTAGAAACGTCGGGGAGTCGAGCAACAGAATTATTATTTCACAACCATGGTATTTAAAGTTTAGTTTTATTTATTAACAAAATGGTTGAATTGTCTTAAACAAGGGAAACAAAGAGTACGTAACGTAATTAAACTATTCTTGCTTCTTTTATTGTCACTAAGGCCCAAGTCCGCCTAAGTGTATCCTGCACAAACCTATGCATCAGCTCCTGAAAACACATGTGAAAATAGGTACGTCAGCATAAAAATGCCTGTGAGATACATAGGTTTATTGATTTAGGATTTATGACTTGTATTTGAAAGAAATGTTTAACAAAAGTTAGTCATGAATCTTATTAAAAGTGTTTTCTTTTGTAAAACATATGAAAATCGATAAGAAATTTGATGATATAAAAGAAAGATGTGTGGTTAAATAAATAACCAAGTAAAAATGAATTTGTATAAGTTATGTTATTTGTAAAACAATGTTTTGTGAAGTTATGTTCTTTGTATAAAATGTAATATGTCTAAATTGAAATGGTTTAAATAACGCTACGATATGTAATATCATAAAATCACTTATATATAGGAAGTACCAGCGACGTATCCACCATGCTTTTATCATATTACGCACGCCTCGTTATTTAAATCACTTACCCAAACAAACAACCAAAATGTCTTGTTTAAACAAATGTCAAAATGTTTATGTGTAAACAATGTCAAATGTCAAATGCCAAATGTAAATCATGTTTATGTATAATCAAATGTTATGTATGGCAAATAGAAGTGTCTACTCAAACCATATGTAAAATGTACAAAACACTGTATTTGAATAAATCATATTTTAAATCAAAAGTTATGTTTTGTAAAATCAATGCTTTATTGATACAAACATTCATGCGGTAATGTTAAAACGCATACATTCAAGCCTTGTGACTATGGAGACAAACCCTTAAACAAATTAAAGGTTTATCAAAATTTATGTATATCGGATTCGGTCATTTCCTACTTCCAAACAAACCTAGGAAGTCGGGAATGGGAGTTGTCAACTCCTATGGTACCACTACTTACTACCCAGCGGCGTGATCAATGTTAATGAACGTATTTTTTTCCCGTTAAACAAACCAAATGTCATACCAAATGTAAGCATGTTTATGTGTAAACAATGTACTAAGTATGCAAAATGAACACACATAGCAAAAATGTGATGTAAATCAATGCGTACATATGCTGAAATAATCATATGAAACAAATGTGTTTATGAAATCAATGTACTAGCATGTTAATTAAACATACATAGCATGAACATGGAAGAAATCATGTACTATATGTGTACTAACGAACATAGGAAGTATATGTTATGAAAGCATGAAAAGCATGAAAGTAACAAGTAGGCACATGTATATCACCCCAAAATATTTGAAAACAGTAAAAGAGGGGACTATGTACTCACTTGAGATAGCTTATAAGTCTTTGAATAAGAAACAAACAAAGCTAGAAGGATCACGGAATCAATCGGCACCTAATATAGGTAACTATGTTAATAATCCGGACCTAAATCGGAAGATCGGATAAAATGTTGTTTCGTAAACCAAATGAGTGTTGGAACTCATATAATATGGTTTATCAAAGCCTACATCCTAAATCGGAACCTATCTTAAGCGCTTATGACCCATTATGACCTGTTTAGGTAGCTTATGCTACTTTAACGCGTCGTTCGCGTTTAAACCGCCTAACTAGTCCTATGACAAGTATTATATGCCTTAAAAAGCCTAATAATGTTGCCTAATCAGTTTAGATGTCAAAATTTAAGTTACATATGCTTAGAATGAATTTATGCGCAAAAAAGGCATTTTGGCCATTTTCCTAAGGCATATAAACTACCTATCATACAACTAACTAAACGAAGTGACCATAAGGTATAACCTCGGAAGGTTATTCCCTATACAACTATGGTCATAAAATGTGTTTTTTCGGATCCTAATGATCGACCAAACGGGTCGGGTTCGAAAGTCTAAGCGGTTGTTTAGACCGCTTATCTTTACGACCCTATATAAGCACTAGACTAAAAGTGACGAGTTAAACATGTTTAACTAAGTTAGAAAACAAGTATGATATCAAAACAAAGGGTTTTGATAACCAAGAATAGTTTGGTTGCAAAATACGCATTTTGACCGAAACTATGACTCGTTACTACGCCTAATCAACGTGGTAATCAGTAGGTATAGTCACAAGGGACTATAACCATCGTGATTATGCTCACGTTGCAAAGTTCCAACGAACTTTGTGTTGACCATTGACTGGTCAAAGCAGAAAGTCAAACATTGTTTGACTTTTACGCTTGGAAATGCATAAAAGCATGAAAGAAACTTACAAAAGGTCCAAGAAATGAAGAATTTGATCTAAAATACTCAGGTATGAAGCTAAGGGTTCAACTTAGAGTAAAAATCAGATCAAATGTGAGGAATGCAAATGAATCAAGGTGGGTATTTATAGATATCGGACAACCGTTAGGATCGTTTCTTGGATTTCGAGCTTTGATCTGGACCTTACAAGTGTTGCCCATGGTTTTATATACCGTGGGAGCTTGAAAACCAGTCCATAGAGTTTGAATACCATGTCCAAAAACCCAGAAACCAGCTGCTGTTTGAGAAAACTGATTTTTGCAGAACTGGGGGTCTATCGCGGGCCGTGTAGGCTGGAGCCTATTCTTACGCGCCCCGCCAGAGATAACTTTAACAGATTTGTCAATTTTAGTCCCTACAGGTGTAAAATTTAGTTTTTGATGCCTTTTTTTGACACATTTAAGCCTCGTTGACCCATTTTCAAGGCTTAATAATTATTTCAAAGTATAGGAGGCATGAAATATGCTCAAAAACATCTCAGATGTCGGTTCGTTTGGCCGTACGGTTGCGTTGTTCGGTTAATTACGATGAAACTCGAACGGACGCGAAAAACGATCCAAATTGCGCGACGAATGGAATTTTAGCATGCCAATCACTAAAATAAAATATTTTAATGATTACAAATATTTTTGGATGTCCAGATATGTTCCGAACGTAAGATATGCGCGTAAATGCAAACTTATGCACTTTTTGATGCTTTTAGTCCCTGATTGACCAATAAGTTTATTTTCGCATACCGAACCCATCAAAGCCTATTTCTAAGCTATGTAAAGGATATTTATGGTATGTTTAACTTATGATCAAGTTCCAGAATGTTCGTTACCACACGAATCAGCATAGTTTCGCAGTTTGACACAAATAGTCCCTGCGATCGAATAAACTTGATTTTGCCATACCAAACCCTTTAAAACTTATTTCTATGTTATGTAAAGGTTATTTAAGGTATGTTAAACTTATATTGATGTTCCGGAGTGTTTTTCGTGTTAAACTGACTACGTTTACGCATCAGTTTGCATATAACTTTCTAGAAAATGATATATAGTTTGAAATTGAACAAAATCGAAACGTGCAGAATGTCAAACATAAATAAACAAACATTGGGGTCAAATAGCATTTTTTATTGAAAATTGAACTATTCAGAGTTTATACAATGATTACAAGCACAGATGTCACATTTTTGAGCATATTTTAAGTTCCCTATACTTTAACTTCATTGTAGAGCCTTGAAATGGGGTTAACGGGGCTTATACGTGTCAAAAATGCGTAAAAAACCAAGTTTCAGGCCTGCAGGGACTAAACTTAACAATCTGTCAAACTATGCTAGGAGGGGCGTGTAAGCCTTGCCCATTTCCTACGTGGCCCGCGACAGACCATCTGTTCTGCAAAAATCAGTTTCTGCAATCAGCAGCTGGTTTCTGGGTTTTTATACACGGTTTCTTCATTCTATGGACTGGTATTTAGGCTCCCATTGTATACAAAACAATGTGCCACACATGGATGGTCCAGATTGAAGCTCAAAGTTCGAGAAACGATCTTAATGGCTCTTGAATTCCTATAAATACCCACTAATTCAACCCTCATTCCTCACAATTGAACTCACTTCTGCTCTAAGTTGAAGCTCTCCCTTGTGAGGCTTCATACCTGAGTGTTTTGAGTTCAAATATTCCTAGCTTGGTTTCTTTCATGCTTTTATGCATTTTAAGCATGAAAGTCAAACGGTGTTTGACTTTCAGCTTTGACCAGTCTTTGGTCAACATGAAGTTCGTTTGAACTTCGCAACGTGAGCGTAATCACGATGGTCATAGTCCTTTGTGACTATACCTACTGATTACCATGCTAATTAGGCGTAGTGACGAGTCATAGTTTCTGTCAAAATACGTGTTTACGCATATTTTTGCAACGAAGCTATCTTTGGGTATCAAAACACTTTGTTTTGATATCAAACTTGTTTTCTAACTTAGTTAAACATGTTTTAACATGTTTAACTCGTCACTTTTAGTCTAGTTCTTATATAGGGTCGTAAGATAAACGGTCTAAACAACCGCTTAGACTTTCGAACCCGACCCGTTTGGTCGATCGTTAGGATCCGACCAAACATGTTTTGTGACCATAGTTGTATAGGGAATAACCTTCCGAGGTTATACCTTATGGTTACTACGTTTAGTTAGTTGTATGATAGGTAGTTTATATGCCTTAGGAAAATAACCAAAATGCCCTTTTTACGCATAATTTCATTTTAAGCATATGTAACCTAAATTTTGACATTTAAACTGATTAGGAAATATTATTAGACTTGTTGAGGCATATAATACTTGTCATAGGACTAGTTAGGCGGTCCGAACGCGTTTTACACGAACGGCCCGTTAAAGTAGCGTAAGCTACCTAAACGAGTCGTAATGGGTCGTAAGCACTTAGGATAGGTTCCAATTTAGAATGTAGGCTTTGTTAAACCGTATTACATGAGTTCCTATACTCATTTGGTTTTCGAAACCTCATTCTATCCGATCTTCCGATTTAAGACCGGTTTATTAACGTAGTTACCTACATTAGGTGCCGATTGATACGGTTATCCTTCTAGCTTTGTTTGGTTGTTATTTAAAGACTCTTAAGAAATCTCAAGTGAGTACATAGTTCCCCTCTTTTACCATTTTAAACTGTTTTGGGGTGATTCATATGTGCTAAACGATTTCGAGTTTTCTAACAAATGCTATGGTTTATATTAAACTATTTGAACTATTTGAACCATTGGAACTATTTGATCTATGTGAACTATTTGAACCATTGGAACTATTTGATATATGTGAACTATTTGAACCATTAGAACTATTTGATCTATGTGAACTATTTGAACCATTGGAACTATTTGTTCTATGTGAACTATTTGAACTATTAAACGATTGGATTATGGTAGTGATTAGGTAACGGGGCGGGTGTAATGTGATAAAAGCATGGTGGATACGCCGCTGGTACTTCCTATATATAAGTGCTTTTAACACATTATATATCGTTGCGTTATCTAGATCACTTGGGCTAATGTTTTCAAAACAAAGTTATTCGAGTTTTATTACAAAAACGATTTACGATCTGGGTTTACATTAACAAATGTTTTGAGTTAAGATTCATGGCATTGAGGTTTTATAAACTATAACTAATCTGTTTTGACTTGGTTATTCAATTTACAATACAAACATTTTACAAAACTAGGTTTTCTAATATCGATTAACGAAGTTGTCCGAGTAATTTCAACATGTAAACGAGCCATGGATCTGACACTCACACAAAACCTATGTACTCGCCGCCATTTTTATGCTGACGTATTTTCACATGTGTTTCAGGTACCATAGTTGATGATGTTTGATGATGATATTGATGCACGCTCACATAGGAATGGAAGAGGCCTTAGTGACTTAATAACAATGAAAGACAATTGTTTATGTTTTGTTTCTGATTTCAAGACAATGTAATAAACTTAATTCAATAAAACAGAACTTCAATCCATGTGTTGTGAAACAATGATTTGTTACGACACTCCCACGACATTTCCGCCGTGGTTTGTTGTTTTAACGTGGCCGGGGTGTGACACAGAACGTAAGATATGCGCGTAAATGCAAACTTATGCACTTTTTGACGCTTTTAGTCCCTCTTGATCAAATAAGCATATTTTCGCTTAGTGAACCCCTCAAAGCCTATTTCTAAGATATGTAATGTGACAACCCGTATTTCCCCGTAGTTCTAAGGTGCGTGTCTTTCGTGTGTCTTTTCCGAATCACTTTCTGTTACGCTTGGATTGCACCGTAGTTCTTTTTATGCTTGTACGTTATTTGTTATACTTGGTTAAGTTACATGTTAAAGAATATTAGTGAGTTCTAGTTAACGGTTGCTTAGGTTTGGGCCACACCTCCCTTGTGCCTTGTAATTGGGTTGGGCTACCCAAACCGCATCCCTAATGCCATGTGAGTGGGTTGGGCTGCCCAAGCCTTCGTAACACAAGCCCAAACGAACTGGATATAGGGATTGCATGCGGCTTTCCTTATGTTACGACATCACACAAGACACAAACCCTAGCAACAAATCCTCTCTCTAGTCGTCGAGTCTACTGCTTCGGTTCACCGCCCTTGCTCTAGCAGTTGGTTAGTTATTCTTTATTGCTTCTTATTTTGCATTCATTAGTATGTTGTTTGTGTGTGTCCATGTGCATCGATATATATGAATTAAACACAAGCTAGGGTTTGACTGCTAATTATGTAGTCTTAATTGATCATAATTGGCTTGGGTATTATAATAATGATAATGGTATTCTAGCTGTCATGATGTTAACGAATGTGTGATGGTCAAGGTTATGATTAAAACCATTAACATGTTGACTTTTATTATTATGATGGTTGTATGTAAATATGTGATTCATAATTAATTTAGATGTGACAGTAGCATTATCGGTTCAACCATGTGCATATCTTAATTATGTGTCAGTATAGTGAAGGGTAGAAATAGGGTGATGATTAAGCATGTTGATGTCGATGATCATGTGTTAAATGGTAGATTAAATCTCATGTTGTTATGACATGGAAATATGTATGATCTGCGATCTGTGATCCTGTGTGTATGCTGATAATCAATGAATGAATTAGTGGTTATAAGATTAGATTAAGATTCATATATTAGTATTGCAATTTGAATATGCTGTTAATAATGTTATGGGTAGTCAAGAGTATTATGTGTGATAGACAATACCATGATGTTATGTATGTGAAATCTAGATCTGCTCATGTGAAGAAATAGATTAACACAATGACAAGTAATCATTAGGGTATTGGTGATTATGATTTTAATCAGAATGGATAGTGATAGTCTCATGTTTCAGGATAACCTGATTGTTTAAGTGTAGAAACTCATTGTCTTAATTTCTTTGAATCAAGTATTATTGATTGGTGAAGTATTGTGTGAACCGGCCCGACGAATGATGACCAAAAATTAACTTATGATATAAACCAACGAGTTTGGCTTGTGTAGCGATGACTGTTATATGGCTCGATGTAGATTAATATGGTTTGAATATTGATGGGATGATATAATCACTAAGTGATTATTCGGGACTGGTTACTATAAAACGGGGATGGTTTAGGTTATTCAAGCATGATATGTATTTGTTTGAATCAATGGAACTCATTGGACTATGCATGATCACAGTTAATTAGATGTTCATATGAATATGCGAATGGTGGGTGTGCTACATGAACAATAACTGTGTATTATGTGAACAAGGAATACGTGAATTAATTGTACGTGCAACTTGCGAATTATGTGCAACTGAGACTGATTGTTGTCGGTAACCATGTTAGGATTGTTTTGAGCAACTTGAACACATAACTAGTCTAACCGAGCAAAACCAAGGTGAGTTCACTGCACTTTTCTAAGCATGTGTCCCGGTGGTTTGGGACATCTGGTAAACGTTTCTAAAGGGAATACTGGGTAAACTATTATTTGGGATGTTGGTTATTGAACACAGAATCGATCATCTACCGTGTTGCCGGTAAGGCAATAGGGTAACTAGTTGATAGCGCTATTAGGTTTGACACCCTCACACCGGGCCGTAAGGACGGGCGTGATCTAGTTACCTGGACATCATTACCAATGCTTGGTTAGGGGCATTGGGGTTGGGCACACTCCCAGGTTATTTTGGGCACACTCCCATGGTATATATTGGACACACTTCCAGTATATAAGACTCTCCTACGTTAATAACAATCCCAAAACGAAACGATGAGTTGACTTAACAGATATCTGGTAACTACACATGTTAACAAAACCTTGAACTCACCAGCGTCGTCTGACACACTTGTCTGCATGCTTGCAGGATTGTAGGTTTATCTCATTAGGACTTGCTGTCTGGGATGCTGGAGTAGTCATGGATCGTGATACATGGAATCTCAACACAAGCTAAATGATTTATGTACACATGGTTTACTAAACACTTAACAAATGAGTTTTGCTTCCGCTGTACACAATGAATGATATGTAACGTTTGTAACCCCTTATGTTAATGAATGAAAGTTTTATTTAAATATATTTATGAGTTCAATGTGATTGGTGGCTTGGATCCTGGTACGTCACACGCCTCGCGGGGGTTTCCGCATGTGGTGTTTTGGGGGTGTGACATGTAAAGGATATTTAGAGTATGTTTAGCTTATGATCATGTTCCGGAATGTTTGTTACTGTACAAATCGGCATACTTTCGCAGTTTATCTCAAGTAGTCCCAGTGATCGAATAAACTTGTTTTCGACACATCAACCCCTTCAAAACTTATTTCTAAGTTATGTAAAGGTTATTTAAGGTATGTTAAGCCTATGTCACTATTCCAGAGTGTTTGTCGCGTTAAACTGATTACGTCTACGCATCAGTTCGCGTATAACTTTCTAGAAAGCGATTTAAAGCTCGAAATTGAACAAGAATTGATATGTGCAAATGATACACGTATTTATACAATTTCCAAGAATGAAACTCAATATTTCATTGGATTCGTATTTATACGGTGGTCAAAATGGTACAAATGTCACAGTCTCCCCTACTTTAGGAAATTTCGTCCCGAAATTTATTCGTAGGAGTCTGTCTGTATAGTTGTGTTAAACAATCGTTTTGCATGGGATCTAGGGTGTTATCTATTTGCATAGAGTAACCCATCAAAGATTTCCATGTAAGGCATAACTTTTCCATTCCCCAGTGGATGCTTCCTTAGATAAAGTAGGAAGTGGGAACGAGAGATTTTATTAAATGATAAAAATCACATTAACCAATAGTTCTGTGAGCATCCTTTAAGAATCTAACTATTAAAATAGAAAGATCTTGTAAGGATTTATATTTCATTTCTCCAGTGGATATTCTTCAGAAGCGAAAATGAATGGATGATTCATTTTCTCCAATGGATTCTTCGTCAGATAAGGAAATCAAAGATGGATAGGTTATTCATTTCCAATGGATATTTCTTCAAAAGCGGAAATGGATGGATAATTCATTTTCTCCAATGGATACTTGTGACATCTGTGCCTCCACGGCCATCAAACTAATACCAAATCAATGAAATATTGTATTTCATACTTGCGATTTGTATAAATATGTGTATCGTTCGCACATATCAATTCTTGTTCGATTTCGAGCTCTAAATCGCTTTCTGGAAAGTTATAAGAGAACTGGTGCGTAAACGTAATCAGTTTAATGCGACGAACACTCCGGAATAGTGACATAGGCTTGAAATACATTAAATAACCTTTCCATAACTTAGAAATAAGTTTTGGAGGGTTTGGTGTGTCGAAATCCAGTTTGTTCGATCGCAGGGACTAGTTGTGTCAAACTGTGAAACTATATCGATTTGTATAGTAATGAACATTCCGGAACTTGATCATAAGTTAAACATACCCTAAATATCCTTTACATAGCTTAGAAATAGGATTTTAAGGGTTCGGTATGCTAAAAAACACTTTATTGGTCATTCAAGGACTAAAAGCATCAAAAAGTGCACAAGTTTGCATTTTCGCGCATATCTTACGTTATGAATATATCCGGACATCCAAAAATTTATGTAAGCATTAAAATATTTTATTTTAGTGATTGGAATAAGAAAATTCCATTCGTCGCTTAATTTGGATCGTTTTTGCGTTCGTTACGACTCCCGTCATAATTAACCGAACAACGCAACCGTACGACCAAACAAACCGACATCCGAAATATTTTTGAGCATGTTTTGAGTTCCCTATACTTTAACTTCATTTTAGAGCCATGAAATGAGGTTAACGGGGCTTAAACGTGCCAAAAATGCATCAAATCCAAGTTTCTGAAGTTCAGGGGCCAATTTGCAATTTCTGGAAACTATGCCCAGGCGGGCCGTGTGAGTTTCTCTGGTTGCTTACGCGGGCCGTGTGAGTTACCCAGTAACAGAAAACTATTTTCTGAAACAGCATCTGGTTTCCAGGCCTTTTGCACATGGATTTAAAAATTTAGGGGCCAATTTTGATGGTTTTCAAGTGCCCACGGTATTCAAATACTATGTGCCCACTTGTACGGCTTAGATCAAAGTTCAATCTTCAAGAAACGATCCTAACGGTTCTTGAATTCCTATAAATACCCCCCACCATTCACTTGTAAAACCCACTTGATTTTCTGAAATTTCTCTAAGTTGAAGTGTTAACCACATCATACATGAGAATACTTGGAAAATCAAAGCTTGCGGGGACCTTTTGTAAGTATTCTTTCGTTCTTTTATCGCTTTTCGAGTCTGAAAGTCAAACTGTGTTTGACTTTCTGCATTGACCAGTTTATGGTCAATGCAAAGTTCGTTTGAACTTCATAACGTGAGCGTAATCACGATGGTTATAGGCCCTAGTGACTATACCTACTGATTACCACGTTATCTAGGTGTAGTGACGAGTCGTAGTTTATGCCAAAATGCGCATTCTTGCGTATTTTGTAACCAAACTACTTATAGGTATCAAAACCGTTTGTTTTGATACCAAACCTGTTTTCTAACTTAACTAAACATGTTTCGACATGTTTAGCTCGTCACTTTTTAGTTTAGTGCTTGTGTTGAGTCGTAAGTCAAGCGGAATAAACACCCGCTTAGACTTTTGAACACGACCCGTTTGGTCGATCATTAGGCTCCGACCAAACATGTTTAGTGACCATAGTTGCATAGGGAATAACCTTTCGAGGTTATACCTTATGGTCACCTAGTTTAAGTAGTTGTATGATAGGTAGTTTATATGCCTTAGGCAAATTACCAAAATGCCCTTTTCATGCGTAATTGGTAATTAAGCATATGTAACCTAAACTTTTGTCACTTAATTGATTATGCAATGTATTTAATCATGTTTAGGCATATAATACTTGTCATAGGACTAGTTAGACGTCTCAAACGCGCTTTTGCGCGAACGACACGTTAAAGTAGCGTAAGCTACCTTAATGGGTCGCAATGGGTCGAAAGCACTTAGGTTAGGTTTCGATTTAGAATGTAGGCTTTGTTAAACCATGTCATATGAGTTCCAATACTCATTTGGTTTACTAACCTAATCCTATCCGATCTTCTGCCTTAGGTCCGGTTTATTTGCTTGGTTGTTGTTCAAGACCTCTAAGCATTCTCAGGTGAGTACATAGTTCCCCTATTTTACTGTTTTCAATAGTTTTGGGGTGATTCATATGTGCTAAATGTTTTCGAGGTTTTAACGATGATTTTCAAAACGATTTTCGATATTATAACAATGGTTTCAAAAACGATTAAAAAGGTTTATATTAAATTAACAACGATTTCGATTAAGTGAACAAACTTGTTGGTTGTATTTACATAACGAATAATATCCATTAGTTTTAGCCGAACCGACCAGTATTAGGTTATGGTACCATAGGATCTGACAAATCCCGTTATCAGATTGCGCCCATGGTTATGTGTGGGTTAGGTGGGTAACGACTGAATCTGTGATTGTTAATTTACCCTTTGGTGGTCTATTAATGCGAGAAGCGATAGGCGAGTTGCGAAGGTTTGGATGTTATTAGCGAGACAATCAAAAGTAGTTTTCACAATAAAAAACAAGAATGATTTAAACGACTAAAGCGATTTTTAACGAATTAAACGATTAGGTAAACGATTAGTTTTTGGTTAGTGTTTAGATAACGGGACGGGT
Organism: Helianthus tuberosus; assembly: GCA_030545235.1. Taxonomy (NCBI): domain Eukaryota; kingdom Viridiplantae; phylum Streptophyta; class Magnoliopsida; order Asterales; family Asteraceae; genus Helianthus; species Helianthus tuberosus. The sequence continues at coordinate 1,183,660 of JARYGA010057272.1, forward strand.
GTATTGTGATGAAAGCATGGTGGATAGGCCGCTGGTACTTCCTATATATAAGTGTTCTCATCGTATTACTTACCGTGGCGTTATTTAGTTCACTTGGGTAAACGATTTTGAAACGATGTCACACAAACGAGGTTTTCAAAATAATATAAACCATACGAGATTTATTAACGAGATTTATTAACGAGTTTTATTAACGAGATTTATATACGAGATTTATTAACGAGATTTATTAACGAGATTTATTAACGAGTTTTATTAACGAGATTTATTAACGAGATTTATTAACGAGATTTGTTAACGAGTTTTATTAATGAGATTTATTAACGAGTTTTATTAACAAGTTTTTACGAGATGTTTTACAATTTGATTTAAATAAATAAATGTTTTGGGTTAAGAATCATGGCTACGAGATTTTATAAATTATAACCAACTTGATTTGAGTTGGTTAATTATGTCGCAATACTACACTTTTCAAAACAAGGTTTTTAATTAAGTATTGCAACATGTAAACTAGCCATGAATCCGACACTCTCAAAAACCTATGTACTCGCCAGCATTTCTTTGCTGACTTTGTTTTCACATATGTTTCAGGTGTTGTTGAATGATGTTGATTGCTAGGATGCATGCTCACATAGGACTGGACGAGGCCTTAGTGACTTAATAACAATGACAGACTATGTTTAACTTATTTATTTAGATTTTCCAGACGATGTAAATATTTAATGTTTAATAAAACGAAACTTCAAACTTTCGTGTGTTTTAAAACAATGATTCTGTTACAACACTCCCCGACGATTCCGCCGCGATTTGTTGTTTTACGCGGTCGGGGTGTGACAGAAAAGTTGGTATCAGAGCTCATGGTTATAGGGAATTAGGTTATTAGTAATGCTTTGACCTGGTCTATAATTTTCCTAGGACCCTAACGCGAGTTTACTTGCGTTTAGTCATAAAACAACACCGTCACCTATCCTTAGGCGACAACCACAACAAGAACACAAATTTCGAATCAGCTTTGAAAACCAATCATCTGTTCTAGGATGATTTATTGTAAGGTTTTGAACCCTTTAAGTTTTCAAAATCTCATCAAGTTTGGGTCTTATAATGTGAACACGTGCAAACTGGAAGGGTGAATGCCTGTACTCTGAGTTTTCTGTCTAAGGCTAGAGTGTTCGTACAAATCCGCAGTATCGGACCGGTCACTCTTACCTGGGAACTCTTGGGGTGAGTATTCACTTATAGGCGAGCATGTCTTCAGCGATACATTAATATGACCCGTTTACTTTGATTAATCACCGTCTCATTTGTTTGCATTAGGTAACAAACAAATGATTGCAATTTCTATGTGTTGTCGTTCTGTTTTAATTATCCGATAACATTTCACTTGTTTTCTCCTATGTTTTTCATTTCCTCTAGAATGTCTCTTCATCACAACGACACTCAAATGTCCGAGCAAGCTGCCAAATTTGCCCAGCGAATAGGCAAAGTAATCCTGGAGACTGTGGATTTAGGTATCGCCATGTCTCGTCTCAATAATGAAGCCACCCAAGAAGCATCGAAAGAAGCAGAAGCCGAGCCTTCGAAAAAGTCAAAGAAGCGTAAAGCTCCGAAGGATCCCGTAGCCGTTACACCAAATCAAGCAAAACCTAGCCAGGTGGCAGCACCACCAGCCAAGAAGCCGTACTTAGGAACTCCTCCTTTGTGCAATCAGTGTAACCTCCACCACTATGCCAGTGTCAAATGTCGGAAATGTTTCAACTGTGGACTCATTGGTCATTTGGCACGAGACTGACGTTCATTCACTGTGCTAAACCAAACTTTTCAGAACGCTGTTCAATTTCAAGTAGATCCAGCACAGGCTCGTTTTCCTCCTGGAACTTGCTACACCTATGGCGAGATGGGTTATGTCAGGGACAGATACCCAAAGATTTTCAATGAAAATCCGACCCATGGATGAGCATTTGGCCGATTAGAAGAAGCTGCTGCTTTAATAATCCGAATCTTATGTTTGTGTTTCTAGTGTTTTCCTTTGAACTCGGAAACAATCGATTTTGTTTATAAATAAATCTTTATTTGCAATTCTGATGTACAAATATAGTTGCATGTGTGTATGGCATACCCCTACGATACCTACACCAAAGAACCGTATTTTTAGTTCTCTCGTTCATATGATCGCTCGTGAATTCCTCGAAAATTCTAAATGCTCGCTTCATTCTAAGAAACGAAGTGATAATTTGAGTAATCACTTTAATTCCTTAGTTAGATAACTAAGGAAACCCTTATATGTCGAAGTTGCTTTTGGTAAACCTCTTGTACTCAATTCTGTTATTTGCGACTGTCAATTTAACTTTGATAATCACCTTTTTCCTATTGACCTTACATTGATGCAACTTGGGAGCTTCGATATTATCGTGGGGATGGATTGGTTAACCAAACATCATGCTGAGGTGATTTGTTTCGATAAGATTGTTCGTATTCCTCTTTCATCTGGCGATGTTCTGGAAGTTCGTGGTGAGAAACCTTTAGGTAGATTGAAGCTTATGTCGTGTACAAAAGCCCAAAGTTATTTGCGAAAAGGATATGTTGCTTTTATGGCACATGTCACCGAGGAGAAAGGCAAGAGCAAGAGTATTCAGGATATTCCGATTGTTCGGGATTATCCAGAGGTGTTTCCCGATGAACTGCCTGGTTTGCCTCCAGTTCGTCAAGTCGAGTTTCATATTGACCTTGTACCCAATGCCAACCTGATTGCAAAAGCACGTTATCGTCGTGCACCATCGGAGATGCAAGAGTTATCTGATAAAGGATTCATCCATCCGAGCTTTTCGCCTTGGGGAGCTCCTGTCCTCTTTGTGAAAAAGAAAGATGGATCTTTTTCAAATGTGTATCGATTATCGTGAGCTTAATAAGCTTACCATCAAGAATCGATATCCCCTACCTCAAATCGATGATCTCTTTGATCAACTGCAAGGTGCTTCATGCTTTTCCAAGATTGATCTGCGTTCTGGGTATCATCAATGTCGTGTTCTTGAAGAAGATATTCCCAAAACTGCCTTCCGCACAAGATATGGGCATTACAAGTTCACTGTCATGCCTTTTGGTTTGACGAATGCCCCAGCTATCTTCATGGACTTAATGATTAGGGTCTGTAAACCTTATTTAGACAAGTTCATCATTGTGTTCATCGATGATATTCTCATTTATTCAAAGTCTCGAGCCGATCACGAGCAACACCTTCGTTTGATATTGGAACTCCTGAAGAAGGAACAACTTTTTGCTAAATTCTCCAAGTGTGAATTCTGGCTTAAAGAAGTTTAGTTTTGGGGTCATATAGTCAACAAGCAGGGTATTCATGTGGATCCATCCGAGTTTTCTGCAATTAAGGATTAGAATACAACAACGACACCTACAGAAATTTGTTCTTTTCTTGGTCTCGCTGGTTATTATCGTCGTTTTATTTCTAACTTCTCGAAGATCGCGGTGCCACTCACTGCTTTGACTCAAAAGAATAAGCCTTTGGAGTGGGGATCTAAGCAAGAAGAAGCGTTCCAAACGCTGAAACGAAAGCTATGTGATGCTCCTGTTTTGTCCTTGCCCAATGGAAACGATGATTTCATTGTCGTTTATGACTTGTCGAATCTAGGCCTTGGTTATGTTCTTATGCAATGAGGTAAATCCATAGCATATACGTCAAGACAGTTGAAAGTTCACGAAAAGAACTACACAACTCATGATCTTGAGTTAGGTGTTGTGGTATTTGCTCTCAGAATCTGGAGACACTACCTCTATGGAACGAAGTGTGTGGTTTTCACAAAACCACAAAAGTCCCCAGCAAATTCTTAATCAAAAGGAGCTGAACATGAGGCAACGACAATGGGTTGAGCCCTTGAACAATTACTATTGCGTGATTCGCTACCCTCCTGGTAAGGCGAATATCGTAGCCGATGCGCTTAGTCGAAAAGAGCGAGTCAAGCTTCATTCTGTTCAAACTCTATCTGATATTCAATCTTGTGTCCTTCAAGCACAATGATCTTGTGTAAACAAAGGCTTATTGAAATATGAGCTACCACTTCAACTCGAAACGAAAGGTGATGGGTTGCCCTATTTTAAGGATCCTTGTGGATGATTATCGCTCAAATCGGAGTCCTTAATGGAATTCATTGTATGCTTTAATACGTACATTACGATTCAATAAGGACAAAACCGAATTCCTATTAAGATCTTCCTATCTTCATAGTTAGATTCTTGAAATGTTTAAAGTGCCAAATGAAATCCACGAATTAGATTCCTGGTGTGCTTTAAATACCCGTGTCCAAAGATAACAAATTAAAGGTCAAATTAAACAATTATGCAATTATGTGATTATGTGTTTATATGTTCTCCTTTATGTTTTTGTGTGATCCGATTTTCGTTATCCAAATCCTCATAGAATCTTCCATATCTTCATATGAGGGATTCATAGTAGGATATTCAAAAGGTACTACCTTAAATCCTTAATGGGCTTCGACGTGGCAGTTAAGACCCTTGGAATATATAGTACCATTCCGTGGTTCGAAAAGAGACCCTTGAGTGGTCTAGTTAAAGATTGATTCAGAATCTGGTTAAGAATGGCATGTGATGATACAGCTGAAAGGACCCTATGGTTGTCCAGTCACACTCATCACATGTTCGTTCATTTGGTTTTCCCCTACACATTATCAAATGCACTTTGTGGACTATGCAAGGAATTACGTAATTATGGACGCGTACATAATTATAAAAATTCAGTGCATGGAAACCACAGTAAGATTTATCATGTGTAAGAACCAATAGTGACAACAATAACGAAACGTGAACAATGTAATGGAGGTACGGTGGACGCACCAATGGCGCTTCATATACTTGTATATAAGTGTCCCTCTTACATTGCAATCATAATGTTATTTAAAGTTATTAGAAGTTCAGAACCCTAACCAGTGTTGTTTTATCTTTTCGACTTCATGTTTCGAGCTCTCACAAGTTTCCTCTAATTAAATTTCGGGATGAAATTTCCTGAAGTAGGGGAGACTGTGACATCTGTGCCTCCACGGCCATCAAACTAATACCAAATCAATGAAATATTGTATTTCGTACTTGGGATTTGTATAAATATGTGTATCGTTTGCACATATCAATTCTTGTTCGATTTCGAGCTCTAAATCGCTTTCTAGAAATTATACGCGAATTGGTGCGTAAACGTAATCAGTTTAATGTGACGAACACTCCGGAATAGTGACATAGGATTAACATACCTAAAATAACCTTTACATAACTTAGAAATAAGTTTTGGAGGGTCTGGTGTGTCGAAATCAAGTTTGTTCGATCGCAGGGACTAGTTGTGTCAAACTGTGAAACTATATCGATTTGTATAGTAACGAACATTCCAAAACTTGATCATAAGTTAAACATACCCTAAATATCCTTTACATAGCTTAGAAATGGGCTTTGAGGGGTTCGGTATGCTAAAACAAACTTTATTGGTCATTCAGGGACTAAAAGCGTCAAAAAGTGCACAAGTTTGCATTTTCGTGCATATCTTACTTTCTGAATATATCCGGACATCCAAAAATTTATGTAAGCATTAAAATATTTTATTTTAGTGTTTGGCATAAGAAAATTCCATTCGTCGCTTAATTTGGATCGTTTTTGCGTTCGTTACGACTCCCGTCGTAATTAACCGAACAACGCAACCGTACGACCAAACGAACCGACATCCGAAATATTTTGGAGCATGTTTTGAGTTCCCTATACTTTAACTTCCTTTTAGAGCCTTGAAATGAGGTTAACGGGGGGGGGGGGCTTAAACGTGCCAAAAATGCATCAAATCCAAGTTTCTGAAGTTTAGGGGCCAATTTGTAATGTCTGGAAACTATGCCCAGGCGGGCTGTGTGAGTTTCTGTGGTTGCTTACGCGGGCCGGGTGAGTTACCCAGTAATAGAAAACTATTTTCTGAAACATCAGCTGGTTTCCAGGCCTTTTGCACATGGATTTGATCAATCTAGGGGCCAGTTTTGATGGTTTTCAAGTGCCCATGGTATTCAAATACTATGTGCCCACTTGTACGGCTTAGATCAAAGCTCAATCTTCGAGAAACAATCCTAACGGTTCTTGAATTCCTATAAATACCCCCCACCATTCACTTGCAAAACCCACTTGATTTTATGAAATTTCTCTAAGTTGAAGTGCTAACCACTTCATACCTGAGAATACTTGGAAAATCAAAGCTTGCGGGGACCTTTTGTAAGTATTCTTTAATTCTTTTATTGCTTTTCGAGTCTGAAAGTCAAACTGCGTTTGACTTTCTACATTGACCAGTTTATAGTCAATGCGAAGTTCGTTTGAACTTCATAACGTGAGCGTAATCACGATGGTTATAGTCCCTAGTGACTATACCTACTGATTACCACGTTATCTAGGTGTAGTGACGAGTCGTAGTTTCGGCCAAAATGCGCATTCTTGCGTATTTTGTAACCAAACTACTTATAGGTATCAAAACCGTTTGTTTTGATACCAAACCTGTTTTCTAACTTAACTAAACATGTTTCGACATGTTTAGCTCGTCACTTTTTAGTTTAGTGCTTGTGTTGAGTCGTAAGTCAAGCGGACTAAACACCCGCTTAGACTTTCGAACACGACCCGTTTGGTCGATCATTAGGATCCGACCAAACATGTTTAGTGACCATAGTTACATAGGGAATAACCTTTGGAGGTTATACCTTATGGTCACCTAGTTTAAGTAGTTGTATGATAGGTAGTTTATATGCCTTAGGCAAATTACCAAAATGCCCTTTTCATGCGTAATTGGTAATTAAGCATATGTAACCTAAACTTTTGTCAATTAATTGATTATGCAACGTATTTAATCATGTTTAGGCATATAATACTTGTCATAGGACTAGTTAGACGTCTCGAACGCGCTTTTGCGCTAACGACACGTTAAAGTAGCGTAAGCTACCTTAATGGGTCGCAATGGGTCGAAAGCACTTAGGTTAGGTTTTGATTTAGAATGTAGGCTTTGTTAAACCATGTCATATGAGTTCCAATACTCATTTGGTTTACAAAACCTCATCCTATCCGATCTTCCGCCTTAGGTCCGGTTTATTTATATAGTTATTAGGTTGCCGATTGATTCCATGCTCCCTCTAGCTTTGCTTGGTTGTTGTTCAAGACCTCTAAGCTTTCTCAGGTGAGTACATAGTTCCCCTATTTTATTGTTTTCAATTGTTTTGGGGTGATTCATATGTGCTAAATGTTTTCGAGGTTTTAACAATGGTTTTCAAAACGATTTTCGATATTATAACAATGATTTCAAAAACGATTAAAATGGTTTATATTAAATTAACAACGATTTCGATTAAGTGAACAAACTTGTTGGTTATATTTACATAATGAATAATATCCATTAGTTTTGGCCGAACCGACCAGTATTAGGTTATGGTACCATAGGATCTGACAAATCCCGTTATCAGACTGCGCCCATGGTTATGTGTGGGTTAGGTGGGTAATGACTAAATCTGTGATTGTTAATTTACTCTTTGCTGGTTTATTAATGCGAGAAGCGATAGGCGAGTTGCGAAGGTTTGGATGTTATTAGCGAGACAATCAAAAGTAGTTTTCACAATCTAAAACGAGAATGATTTAAACGACTAAAGCGATTTTTAACGAATTAAACAATTGGGTAAACGATTAGTTTTTGGTTACTGTTTAGATAACGGGACGGGTGTAATGTGATGAAAGCATGGTGGATACGCTGCTGGTACTTCCTATATATAAGTGTTCTCATCGTATTACTTACCGTGGCGTTATTTAGTTCACTTGGGTAAACGATTTTGAAACGATGTCACACAAACGAGGTTTTCGAAATAATATAAACCATACGAGATTTATTAACGAGATTTATTAACGAGATTTATTAATGAGATTTATTAACGTGATTTATTAACGAGTTTTATTAGTGAGATTTATATACGAGATTTATTAACGAGATTTATTAACGAGATTTATTAACGAGATTTATTAACGAGTTTTATTAACGAGATTTATTAACGAGATTTATTAACGAGATTTATTAACCAGTTTTATTAACGAGTTTTAATAACGAGATTTATTAACGAGTTTTATTAACAAGTTTTTACGAGATTTTTACAATTTGATTTAAATAAATAAATGTTTTGGGTTAAGAATCATGGCTACGAGATTTTATAAATTATAACCAACTTGATTTGAGTTGGTTAATTATGTCGCAATACTACACTTTTCAAAACAAGGTTTTTAATTAAGTATTGCAACATGTAAACTAGCCATGAATCTGACACTCTCAAAAACCTATGTACTCGCCAGCATTTCTTTGCTGACTTTGTTTTCACATATGTTTCAGGTGTTGTTGAATGATGTTGATTGCTAGGATGCATGCTCACATAGGACTGGACGAGGCATTAGTGACTTAATAACAATGATAGACTATGTTTAACTTGTTTATTTAGATTTTCCAGACGATGTAAATATTTAATGTTTAATAAAACGAAACTTCAAACTTCCATGTGTTTTGAAACAATGGTTCTGTTACAGCACTCCCGGACGATTCCGCCGCGATTTGTTGTTTTACGCGGTCGGGGTGTGACAATACTTTTATTTGAAACAGAAATGAAGGAATGTATAAGCTGTTCATTTCTTAATGGTTATTTCTTCAGAAGCGAAAATGAATGGATGATTCATTCTCCTCGGTGGATACTTCATCAGAAGTAGAAATGAAGGATTGCTGAATAAGCTATTCATTTCCCCGATGGATATTTCTTCAGAAGCGAAAATGAATGGATGATTCATTTTCCTCAGTGGTTACTTCGCCAGAAGTGGAAATGAAGGATAATTGAATAAGATATTCATTTCCCCGGTGGATATTTCTTCAGAAGCGAAAATGAATGGATGATTTATTTTCCTCAGTGGTTACTTCGTCAGAAGTGGAAATGAAAGAATTGATACAGGATTATTCATTCCCCAATGGATATTTCTTCAGAAGCGAAAATGAATGGATAATTCATTTTCCTCAGTGGATACTTCATCAGAAGTGGAATGAATCTAATCATTTTCCTCAGTGGATATTTCTTTAAAATCGAAAATGAATGGTTTCATTTTCCTCAGTGGATACTTTATCAGAAACGAAAATGACAAAATTAATGCAGGATTATTCATTCCCTCAGTGGATATTTCTTTAGAAGTGAAAGGGAATGATCAATTCTTTTTCCCCAGTGGATACTTCCCCAGAAACGGAATGAATTTATTCATTTTCTTCAGTGGATAATTATTCAGAAGAGAAAATGGATGGATAGTTCATTTTCCTCGGTGGATACTTCATCAGAAACGAAAATGAATTTATTCATTTTCCTCAGTGGATATTTCTCAGAAGCGAAAATGAATGGATAATTCATTTTCCTTAGTGGGTACTTCATAAGAAACGAAAATGAACACGGTTCATGAATAGATTATTCATTTCCCTCAGTGGATATCTCTTTCAGAAACGAAAAATGAATAGCTAGTTCATTTTTCCTCAGTGGGTACTTCATCAGAAATGGAAATGAATATAGTTAACTTTTGTTTTTCGTTTAAGTTGATACATGACAAAACTTGCTGTGGTGTCTGAGCACTGAATTCCATAATTATGTATGCATCCATAATTACGTAATTACTTGCACAGTCCGCACAGTTTATTTTATAATGTGTAGGGGATAGAATTGGTTGAACACATAACACGTAAGCACATAATAGTCACCCAATTGTTTACTTGGTTATCAATTCATTATCAGTTTGTTATAAAATTGTTATTAACTTGTTGTCGATTTGTACACGTGCATTCAAAGTACACCAGGAATCCAATCAATGGACTATAACTAGCACTTTAAACATCCTCAAGAATCTATCTACAAAGATAGGATGATCTTATAAGGATTCGATTTCGTTCACAATAAATCGTAACATTCGCATTAAAGAACATAAAGAATCCAATTAAGGACTTTGATTTTGCGCTTTAAACATCCACAAGGATCTAACTATGAAGAAGATCCTATTAGGATTTGGAATTTGTGTAGCGGAAAATGTTTAGGAACCTTGTATATAGTGTTTCAAAAATCAAGGCGCTAGATGTCACACCCCGACCACGTAAAACAATAAATCGTGGCGGAAACACCGGGGAGTGTTGTAACAGAATCATTGTTTCATAACACATGGACAATTTAAGTTTTGTTTTATTGAATTAGTGGAGGTTACAATGTCTTAAAACAAAGAATCATAACATAATTAACTAGTCTTGCATCTTTTAATGTCACTAAGGCCCAAATCCGCCTAAGTGTATCTTGATCAATCCTATGCATCATTTCCTAAAAATATATGTGAAAATAGGTACGTCAGCATAAAAATGCATGTGGGATACATAGGTTTTATTGATTTAGGATTCATGACTTGTAAGTTTAAAGAAAGTGTTTAACAAAAGTAGTCATGAACCTTGTAAAATGTTTTTCTTTTGTAAATCATATAAAAATCGATAAGGAAACAAATGATATAAAAGAAATATGTATGGTTAAATAAATAACCAAGTAAAAATGAATTTGTATAAAATGTGTTGTTTGTAAAAAAAATGTTTTGTAGAGATATGTTAATTGTGTAAAATGTAATATGTCAAAATTGAAATGGTTTAAATAACGCTACGATATGTAATATCATAAAAGCACTTATATATAGGAAGTATCAGCGGCGTATCCACCGTGATTTTATCATATTACACACGCCTGGTTACTTAAATCACTTACCAAACAAACCACCAATGTAAAAATGTTTATGTATAATCAAATGTCAAAATGTTTATGAAAACCATGTCTATTGTCAAATGTAAATCATGAAATGTGTAAACAAATGTCATGTATGATAAGTAAAAAAAAAAGTGACTACTTAATCATATGTAAAAATGTACAAAACAAAGTATTTGAATAAATCAAAAGTTATGCTTTGTAAAATAATGCATGCTTTACTGATACAAACATCTATGTGGTATTGTGAAAATGCATACATTCAAGCCTTGAGACTGTTGCGACAAACCCTTAAATAAATTAAAGGTTTATCTAAGTTATGTGTATCGAATTCGGTCATTCCATCCATCTAAACAAACCTAGGATTTCAGGAACGGGAGTTGTCAATTCCTATGGTACCACTACCTACTAACGAACGGTGTAGCTTGTCACACCCTGACTTTTGCGGAAGCGTGATTATGGTGTGACTTTCTTAATATCATTGCATTCAATCATAACAACAACTATATGATAAAACCATAGATTCATCATCCATTAAAAAGTTTGAAACATAACAACATTGTTTTGAAACGTAGACTTCAAATTCAAGTTTTACAAACCATACAAATTGTTTATGAGTTCATTAAGGACTAATTAAAAGATATTGAATAACACCAAGGTTTGGAAGACGTGTCTCGTCCAGGAATAAGACACACTGACCAAACTCAAAGACCATGGATGACATCTTTATTCCTAACGCAGCATAAAAACTTCCATCGCCTGCCAGATCTACTTACAAATTCCCTGAAATACATGTGGTTTGAAAACATTAACAAAAGTTGAGCGAGTTCATGTGTTTGTTTGTGTGTATGTATAAACCTTTGAAATCGTTGTAAGTATCTATGTAAGTTTATAAATCCCGGTATGAAAGCAACAAGTAAAAACAGATCACCAATGGTTTGCAAGGCCATTGATATGTGTGAAGTGATGCAGGAAAACTCAAACCTAGCAGATTTTGCCGGTAAGACATAGTCACAACTTGGTCCACTCAACGGACTCATGGGTGGGGCTCGCTACACCTAAATAGATCTATCACTCATGTCCCTCGGTCCTACAACGAGGATTAATGGCCTTAAGTGTCATACCCACCACTCACATGATCTAGTAGTACCTTTCCTTAGCTAACCATAACAAATGTAATCGTATGTAAACAGTTTGTAATAATTGTAACATGTATTTCACCCCCGAAGTATCAAACTGAAAACAGTTAAAAGAAAAGGGGGACATGAACTCACAGTTTTGCGTTCCTTGTATCCGATGTAACTCAAAGCTTCCTCTAGAACGCACGACTACCTACATGCGTACTACGGTCCGTTAGACGAGCGGGTCGTGCCTTGTCTTAGTATTGATTAGTGTCCTTGAGTTACGTTTTAAAGTGTCTTTGTTATTGTTCCAAGAATATAATCACTTGTTAAAATAATAATTATTTTAACTTTAAATTATATTTTAATTTTGGAATAATCGTTAAACAATATTTTGTAACAATACTTCTCAAGTATTCATATTCTTATTTCCTTCCCAAGGATGGGGGTATCTCATACATATTTATCCGTATTCTTGTATTTGTATATCTTGCCATGTATTGGCGTCGTATTCCGGTGTGTACGTATTTTCTTAATAAATATCCAATATATATTTCCAGAACAATATATTTTCAAGTCTTACTTAGAAAATATATACAAACTTATTTTGTCAAAAAACAATGTATTTCTAAAAAATATAATTTTTTCTCAAAAATCATATATCTTCTAAAATTCCAAGAAAATGTATTTTTACTTCCCAAAAATAATATATTTTCTCCCTGTCGAAAATATGATATACTTTGCAATAATAACAAAAATCTAATTTTCATTTCTTTCGTATCCAAAATAATATTTACCAAAGATATATTTATAACGGTATTTTCCGGAATATTTTGTAAGTTACATTTGATCGTTCGGTTCCATAATATTTTGTGTGTAACTTATATATGTATTCCTTGTGATTTTTGGTATTATTTTGGATTGTAAATTCTTGGTATTGTGTTAAGTTATATTACTTTAAATCATAAAATAATATAACTAATTACACAAAGTATACAAATAATCACACACAATGTGTCTTTAATGTTAATATATATTCTAAATACATATTTATCCATTTTTATTTATAAAAACCAACCTCCAATATTTGTATTTTTGTAACAAAATCTATGGCAAAGTTTATATTGAAAACCATAGTTAAAACACACTTGTAAATATTTGTTTAGAAAATATTTTTCTAAGTGTTTATATTTTTAGAAAATTTTGCCATAATTTTCCCTAAAAATGGGGGTGTCCATGCTATCAAAGCATATCTTTTTCTCTTCAAAATCATCACAAACAATCAATAATCAATCTACACTTACCGATTGCCAAAACAGTGCTATCTACACAATATTCATGAACTTGAACTTTCATAAAAACTTGTAGTAAGTTACTAGTGTTTTTAGTAAGCCTAGTTACCTTTAAAAATATGATTATTTATTTAACAACATCATTCTTGAAGATTTTAGATCTTTACAACTTGTATGATGATTTTTCAAAAATTAATCTTCTTGTATTTTTTCTTGTTAACCATGTACTTTTATACTTGTTTCACCACTAGAAACATGATTAGTTTCTTTAAAAACAATGTTTTAGTAATTCTTGTGTATAACTTTAGTTTCTTGAGAAAACTAGTTTTGAAATCATCCAAGTTTATGACTAGTAACACGTTACATACTTCATCATTCCTAAAATCATTTTCATTCTTCAAGTTCATGAGAAACATAAAGTATGATGATCTTGGTTTTTCACAAGATCACCACCTCTACTTGCTAGATCATGTGTTTAATCACAATATAGTAAGTTCCACATTATGTCTAACATCATAAACACAAGAATCAACCATCAAGAAGCAAAATAATACTTAAACAACATAGTTCATCAAGATTACTTCATTTATCAAGCTTATGTTCATGTTTCATGATTATGTTCTTTAGTGTTCATCAAGATTTACAACATATATCATCTATCCACATGTGGAGTATCACCGCTTGGAGGCGTGACTGACCAGGATCCAGCCACCAATCATATTGAACAATCATGTAAGTAATTATAAAAATCCAACCAATACAATTGGTTTCCAATCAAAACATAGTTTAAGTTGCAAGCGGAAGCATAACGATTAAAACCAAAACAAAATATAAGTTCAACTGTTTCAATGTTTAACATGGCACACAATTGTCCATGTCCCACAACGGCTTTTCCCCATGCAAGCTCCAGCTAAGTACCTATTGACCTGCAAAGCATGTAGTAACGAGTCAACAACAAAGTTGAGCGAGTTCACAGTTGGGTGTCTGTTTAGTTATTCCAAAAATGTAGTTTCCTTTAACTGGCATCCTTGCCGTGGGGGTTACCCCATAGTTGAAAACGTGTTTTGTTTATTCCCGTTTACTCTTGCAATCCAGCCATGGGGGCTACCCCATGTCTATACTACTAGACTCGTTACCATATCGACCACTGACTTTAGTCATGTTTATGTGCCCTTAGCGTCAATGTCTATCATCATTGACGTGCCCAGATCCATTAGTTCACGCCCTTCCTCTGCGGCACGGTGTGAGGCTTGTCTGACCTAAATAGCGCTATCAAACTAATGACCCGCTCGCCATTGGCCCGGCGATTAAGTCGATATAAAAAAGGAGGGACTTCGTGATAGTGTTTTGGTCTAGTGAAATTTAACTGTCCATGAGGACGAGGAATTACCTTCCTGAACCCGTACTGTCCTACCCAAGAAGGATGAGGAATCCATATTACTTAACCCATTCCCAACCCCTGGGAATCCCATGCTTTGTAGAAAGTGTGAACTCACCTTAGGTTAGCTCAGCAGATAAACGAAAGATCAATCGAGCTGCTACGGGTCGACCACGTCCTAACATGGTTACCATACAAGTCAGGTCTAGGTTCAAGTAGTGCACGTATGTTTACACGTAAGTTTAACCGATTACGAACACATATTGATCATGGCAACACATTAAACTTGTTAGACGAAACAGTAACACATAAAACCCAACTTGTGCGATCATGATGTATTGGACTGAGGTAATCGTACAACCCAATAACATCTTGTGCGAGTGCCTGGACCAATATAAATAAACAGTCCAGCATGTAAACGACCAAAACAAATAAACATTGTTCTTGTGTGATCCGGATGACCTTGTGCGATCCGGATGGCTTGTGCGATTGTGTTTTGGGCTAATCGGCCCAACAGCATAAGTGAAGTCCAACTGTTGTGTGTGCCCCAATACTTGTGCGATCGGCACTGCCTTGTACGACCCACAAGGTCTTGTACGATCATGCATATCCTGATTGTACATAGTGTATTAACAGTTACACTATTCTTGTGCGACCAGAACTTGTTCGATCGGATCAGATCTTGTGCGATTCTGATCTTGTGCGACCGACCAGTTTGTGCGATTCGTAGCATATATCTCCTTAAATCATGCAAGTCAGTTACTAATTTCAATCAATTCATTTGACCAATTTAACAGTTTCCATGTTTGCATACAATCAATCAACAACTAACAGTTTTAGATCATGCCAATCATCGATTAAACAAGGGTTTTTAGTGTCAAATCTCTATGAACTCTAATCATGTTTCAAACATAACAACATCTTAAAATATTCAAACTATCATATTTAAAGCTTTAAACATCACTAAGCAAACAATTCGAAAGGCAGAAACATAACAGCCGAATAACATCCATTCGGTTCTAAATCATCAACTCTAAATCAGTCTAAACATAAACACATCACAGCCGAGTAAATATACATTCGGTTCTTGATTAATATCATGCAATTCCAAATCATATGAACATTATCGAATACACATGTGAGCCGATTTTATGAACACAAACCTTAACAATCTCAAACACATAACCTCCCTAAATCATCATGTCAAAACATTTAAGCCAACACATCATTAATCATGCAATCAAAAGTAATACACTAACCGGTTAGAGAATGGAATGAGAGTTGATCCGAACGATAAAGCTTCGAGAGAGATAGGATGTTGTTGCCGTCGGGTTTGAGAGGAAGAGAGGAGAGAGTAGGGTTTGGTGTGTATAGAGTGTTAGCAAATAATAGGGAAGCAAAACCTCACAAGGGTTTTGTATCGGTTTATATAGGGGAGCGGCCGAACCCTTGCATTGGCTGCTCATGGGTTTCGAGTGGGGAGTGGGCCGAGAGTAGTCAAGGACCAAAGCCTAAAAGCTTGTGCGGTGTGTCAAGTGTTGTGCGGTTGGGTTGTTGTTGTGCGATCCTAGTTGTCATATATATATACATACAAGGTTTCACATAATACAAACATAAAGTCTCATAAACATTCATTAAATCAACATATCAGATTATCACACAAGGTTCACATATGTTACATTAAGCACAAAGATATGTTTTGAAATACGAGTTGTCACATTATCCCCAAGTTGAAAGAA